>JAZDUH010000033.1:18275000-19475000 GCA_036419115.1 Scarus forsteni | reverse complement strand
AACTGAGGAACATTTTGTGATGCCCGGCTGCCATAGTTTTCAGACAAGATGGTGTCTTTCATGAATCTTAGAGCAGCTCCCGTATTTAGACTACGTCCGCCAACCACTTGCATCCCATTAACAGCTTGTATCACCTCATCTTTGGTTTGGTATGAGTTGAGGTAGAAACTTGCAGTTGGTCTCTCACTGTGTTGAACCACAGAAACTCGGACCCTGTCAATCCCAATGTCAAGTGGCTCAAGTACTTTAATGATGAAGTCCCTGATGTACGGGAAATCTGCTCTTACATTATCACTGCCATCAATGAGGAAAGCAACATCCCTTTCAGCACCTGTGACAACAACTGAAAGAAACAGAAAGAAAGCATTAATAAGTTAATTCTATATATGTAATGTTCTTTCTATCAATGGAACAAGAACTATACAAACCAACCTTCTTCATCGGGGAAAGTTACTGTCGTCACATCTGTATCACCAACCACTGTTATCAGCTTTGGCATGATTTGTTCCGCAAGAGCTGGCAAATTCGAGAATGTCTGATCATGGTAGGCCAAATCTGGAACAAAGGCAACTGTCTTCAGGAGTTCAGGATCTGCTTGCCCAGAGCTGACAGTGAAGGTCAAAACACCAGCCAAAGCCAACTTATCAGCCACACTTTTGACTTCATCCTGGGCAGGACCAGCTGTGACTAGAACCAACACTTGCTGGACTTTTTGCTTCCTGCGCGACCCAGTGGATGGCTGGAACATCGTGGACAGGGCATAATTCATGGCAGCGCCAGTATTCAAAACTGAGCCTCCAGTGAGCCTGAGTTGGGATAGTTTATCCACAACATCTTGCCTGGTCCTGAAGCTGTTCAGATAGAATTCAATTCTTGGACGTTCGGCGAACTGCAGGAGACCAATCTGGACTCTTTCAGGGCGTACATCCAACTGGTTTACCACATTGATGATGAAGTCTCTCACATAAGGAAAGTTGCTCCCGATGTAGTTGGAACCATCCACAAGGAAGACAATGTCCCGAACCACTCTTTGAGTCTGCACAGTTGTGATCTCCACCACTACAGCAAAGAGCCACAAAAAACACAAGTTAGCCCCAGAAAATGACTTGCAGTTACACTCTCAAGTTCAAGAAATTTTTAAACTTAATGTGAACTTAAAAAAGTTAGATACTGCCTCCTGAATATATTGTGTCAACACTCTGAATAAATTTAAAAGGTTCAATGCAATCTTGAAGCGTAAGAGCAACATTGCCACAAGTGCCAGGATGACTTAATCTAAATTATAAAGGAACTAGATACCTGATTTGTTTTACATTTTAATGTGTTTGAATGGCTGGTGGTGCCAAATTCAGGATAACAAAAATATATACAAAAAACTTTTTGCCCAACCACCCAATACAGACATTCATTCAGTAATATTTTGGTGGGTTACATTTGGCATAATTATCACAAGGGCAGCAGAGTTGCTGGTTTGACTCCTTGTGTCAACCAGGGTCTGTCTGTGTGTAGTTTGCATGGTCTCTTTGTGCCTACGTGGGTTTTCTTTAGGTATGCCAGTTTCCTCCCATGGACCAAAAAACATGCTCATTAAGTTAACTGACTCTGTATTGTCCTTTGGTATAAGTGTGACCCTGAAGGGTTGTCTTTCTCTCTATGTGGTCCTGCCATCAACTAGTGAAGCATCTAGCGTGTGCCCCATCTCTGGCCCAATGTCAGCTGTTGTTCAGACCACTTCATACAACACTAAGGAAAACTTTGATCTGTTTCTTTTTTAAGCTTCATTCTTAAAAAAGACTTTACACTTTTTACTGAGTAGCACATCTTTTTATTGTTTTATTAAACTTACCAGGAAGACCTGATATTAATTGTTAGAAAAAAGCATTCTTCAATCTTTGAATCTGATCATGACATTCTTTCTTGGGAAATCTTAATCCTATTTGTTAGAAAAGTTCTTTTTTATGTGTGTTATCCCTCCATGATCACAATATTTAACTTGTTTGGGGCTATAATGAGCCTGAGATCAATCCTAGCTGTCACTGGCTACACCCTAAATGGTTCCACATCAAGGAGAGGCAAAGACTGAAGCACTCTCATAAACACTTCCGCTAAAAAGCTTTTATCAAGGTCATAGAACAAGCTTAGAGTGCCTAAGGAGCACAGTGAGAACACACAAAAAATAAAGACTATCAGGTCTTAAGAAAGTTTGCAAGCTAATTACTACACAAATGTGCAAACCACTAAGTGTGATCAACTTTTAAATTTGGCATTTTTTTGTATGGAGGCTCCTTTGCACATGGTGGAGAAAATATTGTTCCAAAGATATATATTTGATTGATTCATCTAGGTATGTCAAAAAAGCATGAGATTTGGAAAAACGAATTCTTTGGCAGTGCAGGAGGAGTTGGATTTGTTTTTTTTAAGTACTTAAACTTTTTTTTCCACAAGCTTATAGTCAATGCAATCTTCCTATTCAACTTGCAAGTATTTTAATCTCCAGAGCAGAGCCTCAGCATTGTACAGTCTTCAAACTCATGGATCTGATAATATTACAAAGGATTCTATCATATTGTATGTGACATTTTTCGACAAAAATGTATTGCATACTGTTGAGGATTAAACAAAAAGTTCTTTGTCTTCGCAACACTCATATACATTACGAGTATTTAACAGAAAAAGTATTACCTGGTTCAGTGGGTCCTTCAGTCACAACCGCTCCAGCAAGGGTAGTGAGGGCATCAACAATTGAAGGGGAGACGCGTGGCAATGTACGGAAATCCCTCAGCTTAAACACAATGGTGTCAGCAAAGGCAATCTGCTTGAGCTGCTGGTCATCAGTTCCCTTTGAGCCTGCAGCTAATGTCAACACACCCATGTTCTTTAGGGCATCAGCAGGTCCCTGCACGCTGTCACTGGAACTTTTACTGGTCATCAGCAGTAAAAGCTGAGGTACTCCTTGCTGCCTACGACTGCCTTTCTCAGATCGCAGCATATTGTTCCGTACAAAGTCCAAGGCCGCTCCGATGTTAACAATCTGTCCTGGTCGAGGTCTGATAGCACCCAAAGCCGCAGCTAATGACTCCTTGGTTCCGTGGGTGTTGAGATCCATCTCCAGTCGAGGGGTATTGCTGAACAAGACCACACCAACTTGAACTCCATCTGGACCGATAGGCATGGCTTCGACAAACTGCCTGATGAACTCACGCACAGAGTTGATGACCGATGAACCCATAGTACTGTCGATGACGAAAATTATGTCTCTTTTTCCAACTTCCAAAACTGAAGAAAAAGACAAACAAACATCAGAATAAAAACTTTTTAATAGGAGTCATTGTAACTGGTCTGAGGGCACTGTAGTCCAGTAAAACTAACCAAATACTTTATTCTTACAGATTATAAAATTTTTCAAAAAAGCTAAACGTGGACTAGTTATAGAGGGTGAAGGCTCATTTATGCTCCCCATGGAGTACACTTTATGACATAAATAAAGCCTTTCTTCTGTGATCAAGAAAATGGAGGGTCTTTTAGAGCAAAGTTTGTTCGAGTGCAGTGGTAGACGACTACAGCAGACCAGCTGGGTAGAGTGCAGATAGAAACTCAGTAATGGTTTAACAGCAGTGGACAGAAAGTGGATATCCATTTCATCCTCCACACTGAATGGTTACTCCTTTAAATTAATCCAAATGTGACAGATTAATGTGAGGATATGGGCAGTGATAGTTGAAATTTAAAACATGCAGATCTGTTTTTATATTTCTAAGGAGCATAAATGAGCCTTTAATCTGCTGAGTATAGATAATGTTTTACATCACTGCAATAATTAATCAAAATATTTTGGATAGATATGCACTGCATGTGAAAGACAAACATTAAAACACTTATTGCTAAGCTGGATTGACAAATTTAAAACATGCAATGGACAAGGGCTTAAAATATCCCAAATCTTTGTTCATTTGTTGACCTTTTTTAGTCTAGGACTGATGTTCATCACCAAAATGTCACAATGTTAAATATTTGTTTGCAAGTTTCAGGCAAACATTGAGAGCAGTTTTAATCCAAACAACTAAGAACTCAAAAATAATTATTAACCTTTTTGAGGATGTCATTTCTTCTTGGGCTAAAACACTCAATCTGCCTTGAAAAAAGATATTTTTGCACTCAGTGCAATGAATATATACAGTAAGGGCTGGACTCAGGCCTGTTCACCTATCAAACCGTAATTGCCAGCACTAAAGTGACATTTTCAGGAGATTCCATTGATAAAGTAAATGTGGTCATTAATGTGCACAACAAGTATTAGAACTGTCTGACCATGATTATTTGCCTTGGTGATGAACAGGTAGGCTTTGTAAATCGGTCTCCTAGTAAGTTAGAGCTATGTCCTTAAATGTCATGATATTAATGGTTTATTTTATTCCAAGACGATTTTCAACACCAAGTGTATGTTGTATTTGAAACTGCCTAAGAGATATATTTTTCCTGAAAAATATATTTTGTGGTCTTACCCACCTCTGTGTGCTAGGTTCTTGTAAAGTGAAACTTGCATTACAGAGAAAAACAATTTAAATTTGTTTTTGAAAACTGTTTTTGGTCGCAGAATTTTTGTGTAAAGGGGTTTTGTGTAGAAAAGGTTATAGGAAATAATGAAACTGTTTAATTCAGGACAATTGGAGCCTGAATTCAATCATCCATATATCTATCCATTATCTATACCCTTTACTGCATTTAGGGTCACAGCGGGCTGGTATCTAAAAATATCAATAAATATTCTGTTTAAAGAAGGTATTTATTGATTTGTTGAATAACAGGTATTTTGATTGTCATGCTTGCAGTATTCTTTTATTTGAAACAATTTGGCCCTCTGTGATAGCATTAATGAGATTGCAACAGTACTAAAATTGCACATCTGTGCTTTGAAGGCTAACAATAGCATTTTTTCTTGTCTGGCATATACTAAAAAAAATTTTTTAAATAATGTTTATTTGTGAATATTGTAACAAGAAATTGTACAAATGCCATCAACATCTTTTTTTGCCATTGAACATATTTCTTTGAAGTAATTAAAAATGCATCAAAAACTCAAATCTTATTTTCCAGTGGAACCCAAGTGCTGCTAACATGCATACATGATTCCTGCAGCATTCATGTGTGAAAATTCCTTGATTAGCCCTACTTACCTTGCTGTTTTATATCATTCACTATTAGCACACAGCTACAATACACTGCCTCATTAACATTTATAGAGAAGTTACATACCTCTTGTGAACTCAGTCTGAACTATAATGGTGCGCTGGACCACCCCGTTAATGTAAGTGCTTAGCAGGTCGCCCGTGCTTGACAATTCTCTGTAATCGGGGGCTGTCAGGACAAATCTTTTATCTGTAGCAACGGCCTCCAAATCTGTAGTGGCAGTGTCACCAATGGCCAAGCTGAGTGTGATCACACCAGCCCTCTTAAGGGCCCGGTCACCGGCCCCGGTGTCATCAGTGGACGGCCCAGCACTTATAATCACCAAAATTTGGGGCACCCCCTCCTCTGCCCTTCCCCCCGCCGTTGGGCCCAAAAGGCTTTCGGCCACTTCTTCCAAGGCAGCCCCCAGGTTTGACTCATCGCCTCCCAAGTAGGTGAGGCCTTTCACAGCGTCCAGGACTGAAGATTTTTGGTCATGGCTAGTTAGAAAGAACTTTATTTCTGGGTCGATGTTGTACTGGACCAAGGCCACTCGAATAGTGTCCCTGCCCACATCAAGGCCCTCAATAAGTCTCACAACAAAATCACGCACAAAGGGGAAGTTTGCTGCTCCAATGTTCTCTGATCCATCAATTAACAGAACTAGGTCAGCTGAATCTTGTGCTTTAAGGAGAAAGAGAGAGAAAACAGACAAAATGGAACTTGTGAAAGCATAAACACAGTGAGACAGAGACTCAGATCAGAAAACTTGTGATAGCTTAGCACTAAAAGTAACATTTAAAGTGAACAAATAGATAACAACATTGCAAAACACATCATACTGCATGGAGGCTGAACCAGAGAGATGAGTGCAAACTGATGGCAGTTTTCCATCGTTTGACAGAATAATCACAATTTAACATGTGCCATTGATCAGCTACAATTACCCTTAACATTGAACCACTAAACCTCATTGTTGCAATAATAGGAACTGATAAAATAATATTTGGGAAAGTACAAAAGATTTATGGTCTCTCAATTGTAGTAAAAACTCTAAAAAAAAGTTGGAGAAATATAGTGCCAAACCTAAATTGAAAGATGCTTATTGGTCCTTGCATTACCTTTAGAGTTTTTAAAGTTATGAAAGGGACGAGGACATGGTCATCAGTCAATCAATCTATTATAGTCTCTATTTTAGGGATATAAAAAATGTAACTGATTTACTAAATGCAATACTTCTGAGCTTGTTATAGTCGATATCAGTATCAATATTTTCATAGTAACAGCCGTTTTACATGGGATGCAGGATATTGGATTTTTGTTGATATTTACTGCCAAAATATAGGCTGGAAATAGACATATTTACTATCAAAGATAAATTGGTATTGGTAGATATAAACATTTCTGCCGATACCAATGTCTCACTTTTGGAGCAATCATCCGAAGATCCCGATATCAAGCAATGATATTGCGCATTCATACATTGTTTGTGTGGTGCAATATTATAACAAATATTATCTTAAGAAACTATAAAAACGAATAGATTGATGGCATACTCTTTTCATAACTATCTTTTTATTAAATTTATTTTTTTTTCATTTGAATTTATTATAATGCCAGCATTTTATATTAGGAGTATGTGCATAGATGTAAAAAAAAAAATCTAAGAGTAAGACTGAAGACCAAAGACAAACCTTAATTAGTTATTGTCTTAAACCTTTTCCCCGGCACAGAGATCACAAATACTGCTAGGTAAAAGTTTGAACAAAATATAAACGAAACTGCTTCATCATTTCACCTTTAAAAACATGTACTCTTAAATTGATATATCGAATCTATCGTAATGACTCCACTGAGTTCAGCCGTCCCATGCAGACTCTTGTTATAGACCTCAGATAAAGTGGCCAGTTATGATCCTGTGGGGCTATCTTTGGTGCCCACATGGAGACAGAACGTGAGAATATCATACATGTGATTTCATGCCAAATGAGTATAAATACCAAAGTGGATTTCAAAATATATATCCATATTATAACATCATTGCTTTATTGTCACTCCTCACATTTAAACTTCTATTGTACATTACATGGTTGATAAATTATCATGAAATGCAAACGTATGAAAAATTCTCAGCGTTCTTATCCCTGCAGGTCAAAGATGAGTCCACACAGGTCCATCACTGTTTCAAATACAGAATATTGCAAATATTCTACACAAAAAAGACATTGTGATTGATAAAGACAGACATTCAAAAGGCAAGACACATACAGTAAGCAGTAGTGCACGGTTAGCTACGGTTAAAGGTTCATTGTTTTGACTTCAGGAGGTGATGTTTAAAAAAGCATCCACAAGACCGTTTCTGCCAGAGTTTTAATTGTTAATCTGACAGGTTATCATTTTCAGTTTAGACCTGTTTTCTCAAAGCAAGGTGTTATCTAAAGATGTCTTTAGTAAGGCCTGCAAATATTTTTGTGTGTCAACTGAGAACCCAAGTCACTGTCAAATTATTCAGTCAAAGGAATGAAATATGTTTCTTCAATCCATACTCCATTCTTTGGTCCTGGCATATATCCAGTGGTGGACAGAATGTACAACTTTATTACTGTTTTCATAGATATATAGATCAAATATTTGAAAATGAAAATACAATCATTGTAACTTCATGAAGTGTGACAGTTATTTCTGCTATTAGTTTGTTATCGTGTTTAAACTTGCTAATATCACATCTCTTTAAGGGGCACATGAAATGTAACATACATTAAATTACTCCTAACAAAGTGAATTGTTTGTACAGTTTAAATAAATGACTGAAATATTTCCATGTTGTACCAGGTTTTAATACCCTGAACCAAGTATTGGATATCATGTCATATTATGCTATATTGTATCATATTGTAACATTATGTTTTTTCATGCCATATTCAATTGGATCATACAGTATTGTATCTCATGTTGTATTTTTCCAAATTGCACTGTTTCATATTGTAACATACATTTTATTACCTCAATCTGGAGATTATATTGTTGCCAGCGTCTGTTTGTTTTTTGTTTGTTAGTTAGTTACTTAATTAGCTTGTGTGTTTGTTAGTTTCTTTTCTTGTTTCTCTGTTACCAAGATAACTCAAAAAGTTATGGACCAATTTCAGGAAATGTCCAGATTGGGACAAGGAACAAATAATTCGATTTTGGGACTGATCCAGATCACCGTCTGGCTCCACCATGACAAAAAATGCAATTTTCGTGAATAACTACTGAACTAAAATAGATATCATAGTGAATCCAATTGCTAATTGTATGTTTTCATGGTCAAGGAATCTAAATATTTAGATGAAATAAACATAGGACTAATATTCATGGTGAAAATCACCATGAATATGGCCATAATTTCAAATGGTATAGAAATTGTATCATATCATATGTATGGAACTGTATCTTATCATGTTGTACTGTATCAGCGTTATTTATCATATGTCATATAATATAGCATAATATTCTATTGTGTAATATTATATTGTATTTTGATGTACTGTTTTATATCATATTGTATCAAACTGTATCTGATGATCTAAACTGTATCATGATGTATCATATCCTAGCAGTCTGTTCTTTTGTAGCATATCTTACCATATTTAATTTATCATACTGTTTTGTGTCCTATCAAAATGTATTGTATCATATCATAATGCCTTGTATCATATATTATTTTGTATTATATCGCTTGTCCCACACCTGACTGTGGATAAGCAGAAGAAGACTGTACAGCCACCTTGTGATAAAGAATGTTGAGATACTAAAATGGCCTGTAGTTTAGTCTCAACTACAGTCTCTTTGCTCCTGTCCACCACTGCATATGCCTCATATTTTCCAAATGAACACCCTAATATAAGGAGCTATAAATTCATGCAGTTCTTGTCGTGATTTTTTAAAGCATTAGGGGGTGTATTAAATGTGCTAAGACAAAACAAGTGGTGTTAATGTTTGCAGGTGGGGAGTGAAAGGTTATTGTGGTTAAAAGTACTTGATTGTGTTAATGATCAAATCAAGTTACGTCCACAAAAGCAGCAGCTTCGTCCTGCACATGGAGACACATTAGTATGGTAGTGACGCTGGTCCCATTTCTTTACCTGTCCCTCTTTCAGCCACAGGGGCTTCATTTGCCACAGGAGAGCCCCCTGACTGGGTCACTGCGCCGCAAAGCCCCACTACTAAATCTTGGATTATATCCCGCAACCTCAGGAAAGTGTCTACATTGAAAACATGAGTGTCATGGGGCTGGCTAGCCATCTCCCTGAGCTCAAAGTCCACCGCATCCTGAACTCCAACTGCAAACACCTTCACGCCAGCCAGATGAAGCACCTGAGCCGGCTCGGCCACGTCATCCTGGGAGCGACCGTCTGTCAGCACCACCACCACCTGGGCCACTCCGTCAGCTGCACGGCTGCCCGAGGCGGCTGTCAAGTGTGTACGGATAAGGAAATCCAGGCCTAGGCCGGTGCGTGTTCCCCCACCGCGATACGGCATAGTCTTAATGTGTCCCAGGACTTCCTGTTCAGTTGGGTAGCTGTTGAGCTGGAACTCTGTTACGGGTCTGTTTGTGTACTGCACAAGGGCAAATTTAAATCTGCCCCCTCCAGCTTGATGCAATGCTTGTGTCAAATTGTAAAGAAAATGTCTGACATGCTTAAAGTTCTCCTCGCCAATACTCCAGGATGAATCCACAAGAAAGTAAATATCAGCTGCCAACCCTTGTGCACAGTCTTCAGGAGAGTGTTTGGAGGACAGAATAAAGACCAGTGAAAAGATGTTTGATGTTTGGGTAAACAATCATATATTTCAGTGCCAAACACTGCTGTGCAAAATAATTGACTTGTTTGAAAGTGTTTGACAGCATTTTCCTGCTTTATTGAGCCAAAGACAGTCTGAACTGTAGAACTTTTAAATATCTTTAAATAAAATTAGTATACCAACAGTCAGTATGGTTACATGCAGTCCTCTCTAGCCTTGGCTTTAGCTTTAGAGGGGTATCAAACTGAGCTGGATGAACTGGGCTGCCCTTGGGGAAATTAACATTTCAAGCTCTGCTCTAAACTTAATGTAGAAGTTCACAGTCTTGGTTCCTTACTACGTATTCAATCAGGTTAAATTTAATTTGTTGGGAAAGGCAGACAGTTATTTTTCTATTGGATGTGCTAAACTGTATGAGAACAAGACAGGATTATAATTCTACAAGGTCTACAGAGACAAACTTGGAGGTAAAATTCAAAGGGCAGTGAATAGTAAATTTAAGTTGTCAAAACCTGATAAACTACTATGTTTACCAGCTCAGAATATGACTGTATTTGATAAAATAACTGCCCAAAACACTGACTAAATTGACAGCTTTTAGTAAACGTGCATTTCCCATACGCTAAAAACATGAACAAGATCAGGTTAGCTATTTACACACCTATAATTTCTTGATGATTTTTAAACAGCAGAAGTATCAAGACAAACATAAATACATACATACAGTATAACTGCCCATTTATCTGTTGTTGTTTTTTTACCCGGGAAGTGGTGAAAGGTTAATGTTCTCTAATGTAGCGGGAAATGTTCGAGTGAAGACCTTGCTGTGGAAAGTGAGATAAGTAATGTCCCATGTGTTACACAAAGAACAAAAAGTAGTAAAATCAGAGGCATGTAATGCATATAAACACACTGACTGTTCCTCGAGAAATATCTTTTGGTTTGTGGGATGTTTTAAAATATCAATCTGCTTTTATTGGCATTTTAACCCTATAAGTAAAAATATACAATTGTACAATATTTACTTCAATGGAGTTTTCTAGATATCCTTGTAACCAATGAAAAATATATCTGCAAAAAAAGGAACAACCTGCACTAAAGCAGAGATAAACTTGGTTTGACTTACCATCCTGAGCATGGAGGTTAGGGAGGAGTCCTGCAAACAGGACACCCAAGAGGGCACAGAGTGGTAACAACCGTGGCCCCCTCATCTTCAATCACCAACACAGCAAAGGGAAAACCTGCAAAACAAGTAACAGATACATATAAGTATTTACTAAATAATACATACAAGAAAATACATACAAGAACACCATCCTGTTAGTCAAGCTTGCTCATACCAGCCCATACATTAAGCAATCAAACATGATAGACTGGACTCTAGCTCAATGCTTTCAAACCTTTTAGGGTAGCTTTGATATCATTTTTCTGGAAGCTGTTTTTCAGTTTTCTTTTAAAATACTTTTTAAGCCAGGTTTGACAGAAAGTCAACGTGCTGAGCGTTGTCAAACATACCCATTCGCACCATTTTTACACACTAATGGTTGAGGTTTCGATGTAAGTTGTCCATTAGTGTTTGTAATTCACATTCACAAGTCAATGATACAGCTCTGGGATTAGGATTAAGCAAATTTTCCTCCCCATCTTAATATGTGGCCACAGGTTCTGGAAAGTGAACCCCAAACTTTCTGTTGCAAGACAATTATTGATCTTCCATTACACAAAGCAACTTCATTCAGGAGAAAATATAATTCATTTCCTACAGTCCATGTTTAATCAGGAACTCAATGGCTTCTTTAAGGGCCCAAGGTTCAACTGGGCCTGACCACACAGCATCATCATGTCATAAAAGTAGGCTCACATACTTGTTTCATTTACGACTCAAAGAAAAGTCCCCATTCAAAAATGAAAATCTAAAATATGTAGCATTAAACAAAGAAAGCTAAGAGATGCCTGTTAGTCAGTCCAGATTCATTCTTACATCAATCCCACCTCTCCCATGGCAAATAGCCAAACAAATACAGTAAGTGACCAAGCAAAGGGGGTTCTGATCCTGATCTGTCTTCTGTTAATGCAGATTTGTTTGTGAAAATACACAAAAACATAATTTAACTATTTCACCTCAGACAGTTTGTATCATCAATTTAAAGGGAGTCAAAGCATAAGGGGCATTTTAAAAATGAGAAGCAAGCCAAAGCTGCAACTCCCTGATCTGTGGAATATTATGCCCAAATGCCACCAAAAGTGAAGTTTGGCCACAACCCTGCCAAGGTAGGCCACGCCCCCCTTTTGGCTGCAACCCCTTTGAGAAACACTGTAGCCAAAGAATTGTACTACTCCTTTTTAGGCACATTTACTCATAAAACAGCAGAATTCACTTTTAAGTCAAGTTTATTAAAATGTATTGCCAATTAGTACCCTGTATGATCAAGCAGCCATATTTTCAACATTTAGTTTGGAAATGTGCTGCTGAAGCGTCAAAAAAAAGCCAACCTCAAAGATGAAAAAAAAAAATTAAGGGAAACAGCAATATCATTTTTCTTATTGTGTCAACTCAAAATGCATTTAGAAAAAACAGGTCCAGAAACTGTTCATGTCCCAATCACCTGATCATTATACTCAATGTCACAATTAGCTAAAATTCCAGGACAGTTTGATTTTGGCTATCCCTTTGTGAATCTTTCATACAGAATCATAAACCATCTCTCACACTTTAAAACAGGCATGGTGCTTTTACAAAAACTGCTCCTGTGTTTGAATAAAAATGATCCTGTCTGGTTTATGAGTAAGATTAACTGCTTCAGCACATGTTTTCTATCTGAAGCAGAATAGAGGTAATGAAGAAAATCCCCCTGTTAAATTTGCCAGCAAATGTGCTTTAGTAATTAAGTCTACCTGGAGAGGATTGAATTTTCCACCTCAGCTATTATGTGCTCTGAAGAGGGGTGTTGGATGGGAAAATCAAGTTTTACAGCAAGGGTGTGTGCTCTCTGTTGAGTCAGATTTTCCCCCGTCATAACAAGAACTACTGTTACAGGCAGGGGTAGAAAGAGTATGCAAATTTCGTACCTAAGCAAAAAGTGCAATAACTTTATTAGAATTAAAGTAAAATTTTCTCCATGAATGTACAGTTGAGTGAGTGAAGCGTAAACCAGTTAATAGTAGCAGTGTAATAGTACAGTATATTGATATGTGATTAAGGCAATAACCACAGAGAAGTAGTTTGCCCAGATGCATATTAAATAACGTATTAAAATATCAATGAAAATGTATTTCATACACTCTGTGTGTTGCGGTTTAAAATAAGAATTTTATATTTGACCAAATAAAAGCACTATACCAAATATTAGCATGAAAATAAATACAGTTCATTGATAAATTCAGCCCATTCAAATAATATTATACAACAATGTGTTACAAGGAGTTTGCTGGATCAACTCTTTACTTGATGGGGCTTTCCTGTGTGGCGTTTGCATATTCTCTGCACACATTAGTTTACCCCAGGTACTCCAGTTTTCCCCCACAGATAAAAAGCATGTTTGTTAGGCAGCACCACCCCTCCTTAAACACGAAACATGCGCTGTGCGTAGGGCCCCACAATCCCCATTTTGCGCAAGGAGATGCATTCTCCAATGTCTTATGCACCCATGATCCGCTCTGTGGACTACAGGCCTGATTTTTTTATTTGAAGTGTGGCTGTTGCCATTTCTTCTGTCAGTTATGTTATTTTGCAGTGCGGCTCATGCACATGTGAATATTTGATCTGAATCCCTCTGAAGTCACTCGGCATGTGCCAGTGAACGTAAAGACGCAAAGAAAAATTCTGGTTAGGGCCCCATTTTGGCCACTTTGGGATGGCAGGAGCTCAGTCCAAAGGCTTTAGGCTTTGGACCGTAGGGTGGCTGGTTGAAGTCCAAACTGAACAATGTTTGGAAGTTTAGTTATTGAAAGTTTGGTAACTGGAGAGGTGCCATTGAACTACCTGGCTCTACTGAAGTACTCTTGAGCAAAGCACTGACCCCTTCTTCAGGAGCAGAAAGCCATCATTCTGAAATCTCTCAATTAGTGCACCATTGTAGTACCTGTTTGTGCTCGTGCATGTGTATACTAGCCTACGTGTGCGTAGCAACAATGACAGAGTGTAAAGAATTGAGATATCAATATTTTAAACCAGCTCACTAATAATTGAATTGCACATGCTAGGATGGCGATATATCATAATGCTGATATAGTTCCAACACAAATTAGCATAAACAACATGTTTATATTGCTGTTCTGTAACATTAACTTAATAGCTTTTACATCAGCCTTACAACAGTACACCCATACAGGTGGAGAAGATCTTAATAAATTACATTTTATTGGTATATCTTTGTAAAACAATCACTTTGCTGATATGACATAAACACAGCTAACATTAGCCATTATTGCTAGCATCAGATGTTGATCCTATTTTAGTCCTTATACAACCAACTATATTTTGTTCTATATTCTTTCAATGGGAAGTTTATAAAGAAATAATATCAACTTAACAGGAAAAAATATCAGTCAAATTTTGGGTTGTTTGAATTGTTTCTAATGGGACAGAGCCAGGCACCAATAGATCTTGAGTAAGCTAGTAACTGTAAACTAAGACAAAGTGTTAACTGAGAAAATGTTCTTTGTTTGAGCTAAGACAATGCAACATAAGCTTAAACTTAGCCTGATTGAAATCCTTCCTCTTTTTTTCAGTTGCCCTCTGTAAATGCAGACAAACAAATTAAACCATTTCATCTCAGACTGTCCTAATCATCAAGACAGAGGGATGGAAGAAGGAATGGCATTTTAAAAATGTGAAGCCAGCCAAAACTGCAACACTCTAATCTGAGGAATTCAACCAAATGCCACCCAAAGCGAACCAAACCTCCAGCTGTGATCCGTCTGACTCACCTCTCTGCACTCACTAATGATTTTTACACAAGTGTTTAAATCCTACATAAAACTCAAATGGTCTGAGATGGCAGAAAGGCAGAGTGCTCTGTTTTCCTGCTGGTAAAGACGTGATGAAAGCTCTGAGGTTGGCTGTTATGTGTTCTCTGTGAGAAAAGTGCTATATGGTCAATTTGAGGTTTACTTAATGTTAAAATGCTTTTATTTTTCTATTATCTATTGGTTGTTGATAATAATTAATGTATGAAAATATATATGAAGTCACCTCTGTATTCATCCTGTAGAAGGTGCTGTTATACTGCAGCCCAGATCAAGACACTTCTGTCCTTGAAACAAATTTACTGTTATCATTTTTCATCATGTTTAATTTAACCTAAAATCTCACCATCTCCCGTGCCACTGAAATGGATAAGTGGTATAGAAAATTAATTAAAAAATGAATATCAACATCTTTCGTGTTAATTTTTGCAGGCTGAATTGTCAGAGCACATTCTCTATGGTAATCTAACACACCAAATGGACCATTTAATATATCTTACTAGTCCATCCAGGCAACAGAAGGGGTTTGAGGATGGGCAGAATCTTTCAAAAGCATATCTAGAATTGACAATTTTTGTGATCAATCAACAGACTACAGTCTGGGACAGCACAGGTCAGTTCTTTGGGTATCTTTTCTCCTCATTTGACAGTGGAGACACCTGTAAATGCTCATCATACCAGGCCAAAGTGAACCAGACAGCTTGGGGGAAACGCAGCATAACAGCTCATCTCCTGGTTCAGACACAAAACAAGAGTGAACAGTATAAAGCTGCCATACTTTAGATTATTGTGTAAACTCATCATCAATAGAAAGCACATTCCGTGCAATTTGATGCCATGTTTTATTGAATGTATCAGTCAAGACCAAGCTTCCTGTTTGAAGGCAGATCATTTTTCATTTAACACTTTGACGGGCTGATTAAGAACAGACCATATTCGACATTTTGGACCATAGTTTAAATACCACTGGTCCAAAGCCACGAGCAGCCTCACTTGGATGACATATCACACCTGGCCAGGCATAAGCCTTTGTCTATGTAAACACTCAAACCAATAGCACTGCTGAAATGGAGGACGAAAGTGATGGCCTCTGTTTAATCATCTAATTACACAGTGAGAACCTATTTTCTTCTTTATTAAATAGACTGCTTTTACATTTACCTTTAGACTTGTACGTTTTAAGTTAGGTTTAATTGATGTACACATAAGTCTGTTTTTTTATTGTTAAGCACAAATAGCATCACCACACAATACACAGATTTTTAAAGCCAAAATACAGTTTTTATGACTCTAATACAAAATGTGCATCAGTGGCTTGTCTACATTATTACTACTCCTGGGGTTCTTTGTCTTTATTTAGGGAATCCCCCTCCTACTTAAATGTGACCTGCAGGTCCAGGAGTCCATGAAGTTACCATCAGTCATAAGTTTAAACCTCAGACTTAATACTAAAGCCATCAGCACAGCACTGAAAGCCAGGAAAAACTTTGTCATTGAAATAAAGTAAAATTAGTTTTGGCATATCAGCTTTTGATTGGACTCAATATTGCAGCCTCAAAAGGTTAAAAGCAGGCCTAATTTACATTATTTTGCATTGTGACTGATTCTTAGCCAAAATAACAAAACAGAATCGTTAACCTTAAGCTGTGGAAAATCTGGACCAAGCTACTCTCTGATCCTAACAACTGTAAGCACTTCAATCCTATCTAAATCAAACTTCTTTTTCAGTAGAGTAAAAAAGCCTTTTCATAAGGGTTGGAAAACTTGGGTCAGCGAGGCTTGAATCAAAGCCATGCACAATACACAGCAATAATGAATTATAAACACGTTGGCTGCCATGTTAAATGAATGCAGCAACAGAGTCAGAGCCTAAGCCTTTCTGTTTCAGTTTGCTTTGAGTTTTCAAAAGGGACATTCGTTTAAGTTGCCTTTGAGGACAAAAATCCCTGACTAAACATGGCTGGATAAACAACCTTGGTGATGTCAGGCCTCTACTGAAGAGTCAGGAAAGTTACTGAGCTAAGTGAAGTCACAAAAGCACTGGTGCAAATTATGCTTAAGCCTGAAATATAATTATGAACTAAAATTATGCTTAGGCCTAAACCAGTGGTTCTCATCAGGTTTAGCCTCAGGGTTCACCAACATCTTCTGATAAGAAACTGTGACCCCAGATTTACAAAGTTTCTCAACAATTCAAACAAATTTACTTATAGTTTTAGGCATAGACGTGTTCAAGACAACCTCTTAGCTGGAGGTTGATCTCAACTGAATATTTCAGAAACTACTGCTCTACTGGGATTTTTTTTAACAAGCAACTACTGTATCTCTAGGGTTTAAAGAGAATGGTCAGAAAAAGAGAAAATATCAAGTAGATTCCAAATGTCAAAGGAGAATGGCCAAAGTGGTTTGAGATGGTGGAAGGGCAGTAGTAACTCAAATGAGCACTTATTCCAACCAAGATATGCACAGGACACTTTCTGATCAAACAACACTAGTGTTAATTTTGTCTACTACTTATTTCCGTCATATTTTTTGTCAGCAACCTTTTTTCTCCTGACTAAAACTAGAACTAAAACAAAATAAACTTACATTTTTTGTCAAAAAATTAAAAAAAATATCAAAATGTTTGACACAGACTCAATCCAATCAGGCCTAATTTTGTCATGTAGAAATCAGAAACAAATTAGGAATTACAGTTACTTTGGTATGGTGGAAAGGTTGGATGAGTTAAGAGGGACATCCAATCACAACTGCCTTACCTCCAAATGGCGGGATCATTCAGAAATTGAGGGAAACATATAATATGCCTTACAGTTTACGCTTGATATTTTAGTTGACTAAATTTACAGTAGATTTCTTTAACAAAACTGTGAAATTTCATCAGATAAAACTAGACTAAAATGTAGACAATTTAGATGACTAAATTATGACTGAAATTTAAAGATATTTTTTGAGGCAACAGACTAAAACTAAAATTAAGTAGAAAGTGCTGATAAAATTAACAATCCATAACACATCCAGTCTTACAGCAGATGGTAGACAGGAGCAGAAGATCATATAGGATACCACTCCTGTCAGCTAGTGAAAGGAAACTGAGGCTACAATTCTCACAGGCTCACCATAACCGGACTACAGCATATTGGAAAAATGCTACCAGGTCTGATGGGTCCCTGTTTTCAGTCAGAATTTTGCAAAAACAACACAAAAACACGGAATCATCCTGTCCTGGAGCAACAGACTTGTGGTTTTGCTGTAATGTTGTCTGGGGCATTTTTGTATATAACATTTTTTGCCCCTAGATATGTCAATGAGTTTACTGTATTCTAGTTGCTTCCACGGTCATCAGATCTCAATCCAATAGAGCACTACTGGGATGTGGTGGGACAGGAAGTTAGCATCATGGCACTGCAGCCAACAAATCTAAAGCAAATGTGATTCTATCATGTCAACATGAACCAAAATGTCTGTTTTCAGCAATATCTATGTCACAATGAATTAAGGAAGTTCTGATAAAGTTAGTTCATTATGGTAAAGTGCAGCTACTAACATGGCTGTGGGTGTATACTGTAGGCCTCGAACAGTATATCCCATCGAACACATTTTCCCATTTGGCTCAAGGCTCTGATTTGCTGATAAAATTGCATTGGACAAGCTAAATTGCAAGCAACACCAAATAGTTGCAACTGTTCCTTGCAACATGTCAAGACTGCACCATTGCATCACAAACCGTTGGGCTGAATTGTGCTTGAGGACAAGTACTGAACAAAGCTGTTAAAATCTATGTTGGGATTTGATTCAGTTGATACTAGATGTGTTGGTGCGGGTGACAAATCAGTTTTCAATTTCGACACCGATTGCTGTGGTAAATTGAAACCCCATTCATTAATGCTACCAGTGGCTGTTCTAAACAATGTTATGCATGGACCCAACTACGAGCAAAGAGTCCACCAGCTTCTCTTAGCATTTTTTCACCTAAATCAATGAAGCAATGACACACTTTTTGGCAAGTAAAACATCTTTGGGTGCTGTTAAGTTGAAATTAAATTCTGATCATAAGTCCTATCATGAATGTATCGTTAGCCGCTAACTTAGCTGCTAACAGCTAATGGTCTTTTACGATCGTCTTACACGGAATTTTACCACACAGATGTTTCATTTAAAACGTATATGTTACGTGAACCTCATCAAAGACAATCCCTACAAGTAAACTTCTGAGGAGGGCAGATTTCACCAAGTTTCCATTTTCAACTTCTGGTTCTCAACTTCCGGTTGTCGTCCCGTGCGCATTCTGCTGCTCCCGCTTCTCTTCCCTGATTGGGCCGTTAAGAATTCAGCCGACTGAATTTGTTGGACAACGGAGGCTGGCAAGACGGACCTGCAGGATTTCAGAATCAGGCAGGTCTGTCTGCTCTGCAAGGCAAGTAATCATAAGTAAATCATGTAGTCTGGCCTTGGCATTAGTGTTCACCAAACACCAGCACTTTCCCACTTGACTTTGGGAGGGTCATTTAAAATCCAAGGAGTTGGTACCATTATACTGTCTCTTTAAAAGACCAACTTATCTATTACTTGCAAAAAAACAGGCTTTCAACAAAGTGAAGTATGTTTTAAAAATATCATGATTGCAGAATTCCTCCTCCGCAGTGAATGTTATGAATCCCTGTGGTCCCCAAATGCCGTCACAGTCCAGATATAACACCGCTTAAATGACCAAGCCTCTTCATTTCAAGGAAATCCAGCCTCTTCTGGTCACTTAACAGATGTTTGTGTTCTCCACTCATGCTCATGTGATTTCAGGTCATTCAAAAGCCACTTCACTCTGTACATAGTTCGACGAGCCTGGCCACTAGTCAACACCGTGGCTTCCCCTCAAAGCCACAGAGGCAAACACAGCAGCACAGAGGAGTCCTGTTTTCTCTGACACCACAGGCCAAAACAATCGAAGCATGGAGAATAACACAGCAGAGGAAATTAAGAAAGAAACTACATCACCAATCAACATGGTATCAAAATGGTACCTATAAACTATTTTTTCATGGGCCCCAGGAGGCCACACTCTGCAGCAGGCACTTAACACATTATAATCCAGAGTGTTTATGGAAAATGTGATAAAGCTGCATATATAGACATTCATAAAACATAGACACTTAGACGAAATCAAGCTCTTGGTTCGCTCCAACTCACAAATATTCATCTGGCACTCTGGATGCTAAAATTATACTCTCACCTACAAGGCCATTTGTTGATGGGCAGGGTGTGAAGTGAATACTCAAAGTTTAATGAGAGCACTGAGACCAAAAAAATCAAAATAGTGAGCTATTAACAAAAACAATGTCTTAGAACACTGGATACCAGCCTAAAGTCTGAGGCCCCTAAGTGAGCACCAAACATGGGGGTGGTAGCTGTGTCTGTTATGAAGTCATCCAAATTACTACAAATGATGTGAAGTTTTCCAAACATTAATGACAAGGTATAAAACTATTGAGGTAACATTCTAACATTCATTCTTCTTTTCTCAAATAGTGGGGTGACTATAAGCAAATAGCAACACTTGGAGCACATGGAGCAGCTTGCCTGGCCAAGGATGAGGCCAGATTGGTGACTTTGGCCCACTAAAAACTGTCAGGCCACCTCAGGTGCCCATGAAAGATCTCAAAATGCGATCGGATGTGTGGAAAAAGAGTGCAAACATTTCTTAATTAACTTTAGGTTGTAGCAGCCAGTTAAGTTATCAAAGCTGAACAATTTGTGTTTCTCTAAAACACAGCGGTGGTGCCACCTTGTGGCATTAAGGAAGCAAGAACGTTGCATGTGGCCACAGGGCCCACCAGTTTCCCACCCCTACTTTACATTGTTCAGTTTTGTCTGTAAGAGTACCAAGAATACTCTGATAAAAGGGGTAGATTTTAAGAAGTTCAGACTTCTTCCTACTCCTTTCTGAGCATGTAGACTGACAGCACATGCAGGATGTTGTCAGCAGTCTTTGTTTGTTCTTTTGTTCTTGGCATGTGCATGTTCCTTTATGGTGACTATTTTTGTTTTGTTTTTGTCTTTTTGTTGGGTTTTTTTCAGCATGTGCGAAATAAGGCATCATTTATTCATTCATTCATTCATTCATTCATACTAGGTACTTAAATTAGTTCTAGAAACAAAGAAAGCCGAACCACAGAAACCTCCTTTTTTCAGTTGAATTATGCACCGTACACTTCAACCACAAAAGATCCAAACACGTCACAACTCCAAACCTGTCAAACTTAAAGCCCTAAAGCAGACATATGATGAGGAAGTTCAGAATAATACTGATTTGGCTGAAAAAAAGTGATTATTTTTTTATATTACTTGTTTGTTTGTTGAAGCTTATTCAACATTGGCCTCCCCAGTTAAGTACCTGCTCCCTCCACCAGGAGTCTCCAAAGTCTAAAATGTGAAGTCTGACTCTGCATGTTTCCATGAGTCATCACTTAATTTTTATGTGCAGCCCAGGAAGCCTCATAATGTGACAGCCTCTAATGAGAGCCCAGTGTTTAAGTAGTGAGCCGTTTATGTCACGCTGAGAGCTAAACATACACTTCTTTACATTGTATACAACAGTTCATCTTACATCGTGCTATTACTCAAAGTGAACGGTGACAGATTGCATTCACAGAGAGAGACAGATGCTGAAAATGTGCCCACGAAGACTCAGCAGAGAGTCAGCAGCTGGACCCCACACACTCCTTTACTGCAGGGACCACACACACACATGCAGACACACAAACACGCACACATGTAAACACACTCACAGCAGCTTTTCCATCAATCACAGGCGCCGTGTATGTCGGCAGAACTGCACCCCGCAATCCTCTGCAGATATGATGACGGCCGCCACAGTCACAAAATCAAGGGGATTCGGCACAAAAAAATGTTGTACATTTCTTCACTGGTTTCATAAACCCTCTAAATACAGACCTTTGAATGCCAACCTTAGATGACACCAATCAAAAACCACAAAACAGGGCTGCTTGGTTTAAACAAAAAGACAGAATGACTCTGTAGACATAGCAGGGATATTTTACCAGCCTGGGAATCGTCAGAACAAACTGCTGACTGCAGGAAGAGCAGCTACCATAACTGTATGGACTGGATAGCTACTGAAATATAAAGATGATGTACTCTTCTCTCTTTAGCAATGGTTTTCAGGCACTTTGTTTGATTTTACAGTCTTGTAACGACTGTTTTCTCGCTCAGTGTCACATCTGTCATTATCTCCATTTCTTATCCCAGCAGGCAGGGATTTCCCTCTCTCAACCTGCCAAGCTACAAACAGGACACTAGCTGTGTTTACACCAACCTATGATCCAGTTAGCAGCTTCAGATCAGAGTATTAACGCTGCAGATTAAGTAGAGAGCTCAAGAAATTTTAAAGAAAACTTAATTTTTGAGCAACTCTGATGATGTGCAACAGTATTTTCAACTTTTTTACATTAATGCTGAAACTGAAATGTAACATTTTGCAACCAGCTCATGATTTCCGTTGAAAATGTTGCACTTATCTACACTGCCTTCAAGTGGGCAAAAAATGTTTGCAAAATAAATTGATATTTGATACAATGGAAAATATTAAAACCTGCCATTTCCTATGTACATAAAACCATCCTGCACAGTGTCTTTGGGTTTTTTGAAAGGCGCTTTTAAATAAAATGTATTATTATAAAACCAATACAATTATAGTTAGAGTATCTGTTAAGACGTGCCCTTGCTGTGCAGCAAGATCCATCTTGCCGAGCTTCAATCTACAATGATTTTGCTCAGCCCAAAGCAGCACAGCCCAATCAGAGTCCTTTAAAGCAGAAAGAGGAGCTGCCAGCTAGACAACAGCTGGACGTGACTGCTCGTTCAGAGATTAGCATAGATGCTGGAGTTTTATCAGATATGGACCATAATTCTTTATTAAATGGAAAACAAATAATAACACTGAATGTATTATCTCAATGGATAATTTGTAAATTTTGCAATAGTTATGCAATAGTTTGTTGTATGAATCAACAAAGTGGCTTATGCTTCGTCATTTACATCACCACTGCAGTGCTGGCCTACGAGAGTATCTGAATGGTCCATTTAACTGATGGAACGACAATTGAATGATTTAAGCAGCCCAAAGTTGAAGGACCAAATCAAACAGTTTGGAATCAGCAGTTTATTGCTTGTAAACCTGCACAAAGTGGCACTTCTTGAATTTCCTTTGGGATCAATGATGCGTGATTTAGAGTGCAACTGTTTCTCTCTATTAAACATTGCTGTTCAGGGTTTGGGGAACTGGGCCTTTTCACAGTTGCCATTAGGCCAGAGGAAGAATACTCCCTGGACCTGTTGCCTGCCGATCACAGCGCTGATATGCAGGTATAAGCAGCGAGGCGCATTCACACAAGCTCATTTTCTTGTTTCTAGTCTGTGGGGGGAAACAAGGGTCTCTGGAATAAAGTACATGTTCATTGTACTGTCAAACAGTGCTGCAGTTGATCGATACAGAACAGACACAATTCGGTCATCAGGGGAACTTCTTATACACTAATTGGAATAAGTAAAGTTGAATATGATGAGGTTTTTCTGTGTAATGAAGCCTCTATGACCCATTTTCCTGTATTTTTACATTAGTGTCCAAACTGAGCTTTCAGATTAAAAGAATTTATCCTTGTTTTTCCGTGTGGACATGTCTTAATTGAAACTGATAATGTGATATGTGTAAAGCCTCAGAATATCATGGAGATGGTCTGGGATGCCTTGATTAGTGAAGACTGTCCTGTCAGCTGACAGATTCTGAGGTAGTTCCCCTAAAAGCAGAAGGAAGTTCAGCTTATGTATGCCCACCTCACGTATGATTATGAGAGGATCTGCTCTTTTTCAGAAATTATTTGGTTACAATATAATGAAGTCTGTCTTTGATATCTTACTTAAAACAACACAAAACAAAACAACATATCAAGCAGATGTGTCTGGTTCACATATTAGAGAGGACTTTCAGAACATTCCTGTTCTGACGCATCACAACTCATCTGCCTCTTGAGTTTGTCATTCTAATCCAAGCAGCGCCACCCAATGGTTATTTGCATAATAGCATGTTATAGGATGTCTCATGGTGCTATATTTACTTTCTTCTGTTTATTCTGTCAATAGCTAAGGTTTGATCTACCTCTTAAATGCTTACCTTGAATAAGAAAGTTGATTCTCTTTATTTCAAATACGTTCAAAATAAATACAATTAAGTACAGACGTAGAGTTTTAACTTTCACTGACTTGTAGCATATTGAGCAGCTTCTTTGGACCTTAATGGACTGAACAGCTTAAACTGATATAAAATTGCTGCAGCCTTGGATCATGCCAATCCACATTGATATATTACAGCACGTAACCTGTGCCAGAACTAAAGACGGACACTAATGCAGACACAGTCATCTATGTTTGATAACAGACAAGCTCAAAGAGGAGTGGACACAATATAAACACGCACATTTGGTTTACAATCTACAGAGTATCTCAGTGTGTATGTGTCAGAGAAATCCTTATGTTGCGCTGCTTTTATCTGTTTATTTCTGTGGTTTGGCGAACAAGTGCTCCCCCAATTCTGAACAAGATAGTTACACAGTATCACAGTAAGCCTATTTTGGCTCAATATGAGCTAAAAATAGACTAGAGATATAAAAACTATAAAAACAACAATTTAATTATTTACACATTCACAAAGTAATTGCAAACGGATGTATTTACTTTGCACGTGTTTCAATACCTAAATGCCAATCTTCTTGTGTTTTAATCTATTGTTGTCATTTATGTGAACCTTTTTCTGCTGTAGTTTTGATCAGGACTCCCTTGCAAAAGAGATCTTTGTAACCCAATGGAAACAATTCAAGCAAAATCAAAATTAACTAAAATTAACTTGAAATAAGTCCGTTTTTCTTTCAAATCAGCAAGTAACTTCCTTTTATTGTGTTCACAGTGGATGTCCTGTTATTTAGCTACAAAGACAAAATGGTGCAGATGGTCTACAAATGAGGGATGGCTCCACATCGCCGCTCACTGGCAACACTTTAGGAAACACATTTTGCACACACTGTGGATTCCTGCAAGCTCAAATTAACATAGCCACATCCATGTGAGGGTGAACCCTGCCTACAGCTCTGGCAGACGAGATGTGACACATGTGGCACAGATGAGAGGAGGATCAATGATAGAGTTAAAAGAGGGACAGGGGTGTGAACGGGGGAAAGGATGGGAGGGGGGGGGCGGATCCCCACAGCTGGTATGTGTTAGTCTGTCTGACACCCAGCAGATGTGTGTTCAAGCATCACTGCAGCTCTGAGCCTGCAGGCTGCACAAGTTCAAGTTTAAGACACTCATGCGTTTGGATGGGAGAGGAGAACTTGGCTAAATGGCTGTATAAAAGAGAATTTATTGTTCGCAGATGCAGAAGATCAGAGAGTGAGATGAGTTCATTTCTCGGGATCATTTTTCTTCTCATTTACCTCATAACCACACTGGGGGTCTTGAAACAATTTAGAAATGGTATCAAAAAGGTCCCAAATGAAATAAAATAAGGTGATTATTAATAAAATGCACACAAATAAGGTTCAAAATGATCTTCAGGGTCATTTTTCAGTGCTTTTGGTGACAGAGCCAGCAACTAAGTGCTCCTTTGATGTACAAGTACTGACTAAAACTGTTAAGTATTAAAGTCAAGCTCCTTGTCTGTCTGGGAACTATCATAAAGTTTCAAGATTTATGTGTTTTTCCCAAGAGAAAGCTGGGCATGCACTGTGATTTCAAGGCTATCCTGTCTGCGCCTTTTAACAGTATGTCTAGTTTTGAAGTTGTGGCCAGAATTTATCCAGACTGTGTTATTCATGTTAGATGTTCTGGTCACTACATTCCCCCACACAGTGAGCGGCAACAAGCAGCAACAGGCAGCAACAAGCAAACTCTCCAACTATTTCTCCTATTTATGCTGTCATCTGCAATCATCATTATAACTACAAGCATGCGAGAATGCTGTATATGAATGAATTAAAAAATGTGTGCTGGGCCTCAGCTTACAAGACACATTTTCTTATTTGTGTTTGGTGCTGTGTGCTAACCTGGCACACCAGGTGGACTGTTTCAAATATCCAAAGGATTTATTTCAATTCCATCTGTGCAACATCCCATAAAGTGACTGGGAATAGCAGAGCATTTTAATGAATGAATTTTTTATATTTCATATTAATTACAGGCAAGTCACTTCTTAACCTGCATACCAGATGGACCCTTAAATATATACAACACAGATTATCTTCCGTAAGTCCATTTGGGAAACAGCCCAAAGAAAGTGCTGGGGAATGGCCAGAACCTGTCAAAAACATATCCAGCAGGTGATTGGACGTTTGTTCTGTCAATCACGTTCATTACAGGCCAGTTGGGTGCCACTGCCAGGGTGTACAGTACAAAATGTATACCACATCATAAAACAAACTCTCACCAATATGACAGAAATGGGGAGAAGAAAAACTTTCTGTTGTTTGTTTTTTCATTTAAACAGAAATGCAGTCCAGATATGATAAAACTGCCACTGAAGCTGTTAGCATCTATGCTAGTCTCTACTCAAGCAGTTACTTCCTGTTGTCCTCCCACCTCTTCCTGCTCTAAAGGATGCTGATTGGTCTGTGCTGTTTTGGGCCAAACACAGTCATTGTAGATTAGAGCTTGGTAAGATGGATCTACCAGAATACAACAATGAATCAGGTCGATCCAACTGTTGAGCAAGGCTGGTCATATCTCACTTTTCCACAACTTACACTTGCATCAACTATATTGTCCTTAAAAGGACGCAGAGGAGCCTTGTCCAAAAGCCTTTCTAATGGGGAACAATTGTTATGACTTGAAGCTCTCTAAGACAAATCCGCCTGATTTAGAACTTGGTGATAATAGATACGGTGCTTTGCAAGGTAATAAGCGTGCCATAGCAAGGGTATTTTTATTTAGCCTTCATTTAGCCAGGTTTGTCAAATTGAGTTTAAGGTCTCCCTTGGAAAAGAGACCTTACCAAGAATGGCAGTAACACACAATTTTAACAGACATACAAACTTACACAGTACACAAGATACTTTACCATATCTTTTAATTTTAACTGGTTTCTGTGTGTATTGGACAGATAGAAAGCCTGTTAGCAGACTTCAACTTCTGTCTGTGGGAGTCATCAAATTAAAGTTCTGATTTGTCATCTCCCCCCTCATTTTCACTTGTACAGTTTCAGCACTCAGTGAGTGCCTGACCATTCGACTGTACTGTATGGGCCGTGAATCTTTCAACGTACGAGGGAAAAACTTTTTTACTCTCAGAGCTGTGTATGGATAAACTTTTGCTTCAAGCATTCCCTGGTAAAAAGTAATACATGTCTGTTTCGCCTACCCTTGCACCGCAGCTGGATCCCTCTGATTCATTGTTTGTAATCAGATGGATCCACCTTGTAAAGTTCTAAGCCAAAACAACTGGATTCAGTCAAAAAAAGAGGACCACTCAATCAGCATCCATTAAAGCAGGAAGCAACTTCTCTTACAAAGATGAGCATAGATGCTAACAGCTTTATAGAAGCTTTAGTCAAAAAATAAAGCAGCCAACGTGTTTTGACTCCCAGGATAGACTTGGCTTATTCGCTTACTGTCGTATTAACATAATACTATACTGTTTGTTGTTTCAATAAAGTTCCTCAAGCCTGACTTAGTTTGCAGGATAACACGGTCCAGTGATTGCAGCACCATGTCATTAATACAGCTTCATATTGTCTATTCATTTGAGATCTCTCCACACCACCTGCTACCATTGCGGTCAAAAACCATAAGTTCTTCTGGGGTCAAGAAACACACATACAATGACAAATCATATACTTATGCCCTAAGCAATAGGACAGCGACACCCAGTGGCACAAAAAATAAAATGAAGAATATGGCTCTTACAAGCTTCATTAGCAGTTTTGTCAGATTTGGACCAAATTTCTTTAGTAAATTAAAATAATTAAAACAACAACACTGAAAGCATTTCTTGTTTTTGATCCACTTCCGACATGTTTGGGGAGAGTTTGTGGTACAACTTGACTTAAATTTTGTATTCTACTCCACAGTTTTCTTTCTTCATTATCTGATTGGCGGCTCCAGAACACATTCTATGGTCTGTTGCTCAGGTGAACTAGTCAAATATATTCTGTTTTTTTTATATATTGCTTGTAAATATGGCATGCCAGATTATGTTTCAAGCACTTCATATATACAGTAACAAGTGGAACGTAAAACACAAATTTACATTATTCACTGATGTAACATGGCCAGCAAGCATCCAATACACCATACAACATATGACACTTACTGGACAATATCATATGTAACTGCAACCTGAATTCCTGATTTTACATGAGCATACCACCTCCTGATTCCTTATATTCTACGTATAAAATAAATGTGCCGGATGAGAAGAGCTTTGAATGTCAAACACTGCTGCTGCACAGATGTTTTGAACACAAAAATACTGCTGTAGTTACAAGTTTAGAGCCTTCACTAAAAAATGTCAGACTAAACAGTTTTAATCCCTTAGCGTCTTTAAAATGTTTTAGCTGAATATCAAAAAATGTATTAAAGAAATAGAAACAGTCTTCCCGAGACTTTCCAGAAAATGTTTCTGCCTCTCCAACATCTGTGCTGCATCATGGAAAAAAAGGACAAAAATCTGGAGAGCAGGGGGCAGTCATAAAACAGGCTGATGCTGATTTATTCTGTATATCTAAAAAATCCTCCCCAGTGCAGCACTGCCAACATCAGATAGATATCTGAGTTCCAGAGGACACCGAAGCATTGTCGTAAGACTGGTAGTAAATCATAAGAGGAAGCTTCAAACACATAAACTCTGGAGTCTCCTCGCTTTAGTAAGACATCCTCCCTTTTGTATCGTAGCAACAGGTTACATGCAAACATTAAATGGAAGCAGTAGCTCCATGACTTATTTCCAAAGTAATGCAGTTATGTGTAGACTAGACGGAGCTGATTCTCTGTATTTAAGCTCAAGTTCACACACTGAACACAGCAACGACGACACAGCTGAATTCCTCCGACCCTCCCTGGACAGTCTTGTTGGAGAAGATTAATAGCTCACACCTGGTCCACTAAACCCTCCAGCCTACAAGACCAACACCCACCCAACCAGCCTCCCACCCCCTCTGGTTCTCCTGGTTCATCTGGCTACAAGTGTGGAAAACAGTTTCTTCACACTTTTCCACTCCGGAGCTCGTTTCAGGGAGGGTGTGGTTTTTTTGGGGCTTCTGCTGCAGTGGAAACATCTACCCATCCAACCACTCGTCTTTACTGCTCACATGGGACAGGATTACCAATTTTAAGGCCCTATTCACTTTACCTTTTTCAGGTAGGGGATTTGAGACCCTCACTATATGCAAGAACAAACTGCTCATTGCTAACGTCATGTCCACACCTTCATTTGAGGGATCTATTTCAACATCCTACCTTCATATAAGCATGATTCTCATCTTAAAACTATGGTATTCTGTTAACTCAAACTCTGAATTAATTCTTAAGAAAATGGGTAAATATGCCATTTTGGATCCTTAAGCGATAGCTGTTTTTGGAAGGCAACTCAGAGCCACATTTTGGTGTCTCCAGACAGCCAGCTCCAGAATCACTGATCCAGAAGATATTTTATGCACACTATATTGGCTATTACAAGATGATTAATAAAAGCTCTTTTATATTTAATCTTAAAGGTATATCTTGCTTTTTGTAGTTAGACTCCAACCACCTGATGCATAACACAATGCATTTAATACCAAAACTTTATCTATGATTGGAGTTTGGTGGCTATTACCATTGATCTAAGTCTTTGGATTTCAATGGGGGTATAAACCAGGGGGTCCCCAATGTCCCTGGAGGTAGCTTTAGCAAAAAAAAATATTTTTAAGATTCATCCTTTTCATTCACGGTAAACCTCACCTCAGAACTATGGTATCATTTGAACTCAAACTGATTTCTCTGTATATTTTTCAGGGGAGCATCATGGATATTTGACAAAATCCATTACACCAGCATTCCAAACTCTATATCATCAATCACAATGTCAATAATAGTATTTTTTATCAAGAGCAAAGCATTTGATTTATTAATGTGGTCATTCAGTCAAAATAAGATAAACTATAATGGAACACTGTCAGCAATACAGCCAATATGTGCAATATTTATGGCCATTTTGTACAGCTAAACCTGCTGGCTGTGAACATCATTGCAAATTTTCATATTTTCCAATAACCACTGATCAGCATTTCAGGTAATTATCTTGCCAAGCCAATGCTGCTCAGATAAAACCATGCATCCCATATATTTTTATTCATTGATAAGTAAAATACACCAAATTAAATAATTTTGAAAATACCTGTTTCACTAAAGTGGTCTCACAACCCTCAGGCCCCCAGGAGGTCCAAGCCCATATTTCTCTTGAACTGGCATATACTAATATTTCACCACCAGGAGGCCAAATTGGTTCAGTCATGTCAATATGTTTTCTAAAGTCAAGTGCAGAAATATTTCAATGTTCAACACAGAATTAAAACCAGTTTAATAAACACAACATTTCCCAGCAGTTTTGAACAAGCTACTCAGAGACTGTTATAAGTTACCTTTTACAATCAACTGTCACAAAAAGCAATATTACTTATTACTCCGTGTCAAACTTTCACACCTCCAAAACTGATCTATGACAATAAAAAGTTTAATGGATCACACATTTGTTTCATGCATACATTTAAAATAAAGATTATACTTTGAGTTGTTGAGCCCAGCTCACTCTCTTCCTTAAGCCTCCATGCTGTAATGAACTTTCAGCTAGTCACTGCACGTACTCGTGCTCATGAGAACAGCCCACCAAAGACAAACTGTAACTTTGCATTGAGCTTTATTTTTCATGAGTAACTCAAAGCACAGCCATCAAGCAGGTTATGATTTTGCTGGCATTTGTTAGTCTGTTAATTTGTTAACAGGATCATTTCAATAATGTCACAGTACAAAGAAGAAGTGATCAGATTTTGGTTGTTTTCTGATTATCAAGAGACTTTTAAAAGATTTATTAACGGTGTGAGATCAGGCAGTTTTACACACTTGGAACAATAACCCAGACAGTGTTGGAAATGAATGTGCAGAGGTTTGTGCTCACTGAGCACCTCTAGTATAATTTCTGTTTTATAAGTTTTAATACATAGCACTGTTAGTTACTTGTTATTACTTAAGGTGCTACTATACTTAAGGTGTTATTACAGTAACATATTACAAATGACTCTCAATTTTTAATAGTGTTTCATAAAAAGCTTACAGACAGAGTTACAGTCAGTATTCCCCTCTGTCAAATTCGGCTTAAATACTTGTGGCATATTTTCTTTATCTTCAAACTTTCATGGTAATTGAAAGTGACTTGTGGTCAGCATGGAGTCAAAGGGAAGAAGCTGCATAATGCTTCTGGGACTCCAGTAGCCCAACCCTGTTTTGATCAGGGATTCCCAAACCTCAGGGCCCTCAAAGAAATAGACCAGAGACCAGGGTTTTCCACTGTCCATGTAGGTAGGTGGTTAAAGCAAATGATGCTGTGCCCAGTCTAAAAACACAAAACTATACTTCAGATTGACTTAAGGCTGAATATGAGCTATCTTTTTGAACCAAATTAATGCTGTCATGTACAAACATGCTTTGTCAGGATTTTCTCACATAGATTTCACCTGATGACAGTGGTTTTCATCTTCTGCAAAACTAGTTTTCTATCATAAATTTAAAATAATTGGAAAATACAGTTTTTCGAAGCATTTTTTTTTCTTTTTAAAGTATCCCCTAACCCCCATTGCAGTGCCTTGGGAAAGAGGGTCCAGACCACCAGTTTTAAGACAATGTTCTAAAAATGTGCATAAAATGGTCTGATGCAAGATGAACAATGGCATTTCTTTACTCATCACACAAAGTATACTAAATACATAAAAAATCACTATCCAATGAATAACAGGATGCAACAGTGACAAAGACACTGATTGAAGAATAAAGCTTCATTCCTTAAATGTGGCATTAAAGAAATATTACTATACCCCATGAAGCAAAATAAAATTTGCAAAAACTAATAGTTCTAACAGCAAGGCAGCATTTTGTGGCTTAAGAAGGGGAAAATAAAGAGCACATGCTCATGTGTGAGTGTGCAGGGTTTGACCAGGATTTCCAGCCTTTAGTCTGTACTGAATGAGCAAAACATTGATCTGAAAGACTGGAAATGTACAAGAATATTAGTTTCTGAAAAATGTATCTTAAAACATGTGATGTCTTTGCTCAAGCTAAAACGGAAGTTGAATATGTAGCATAAGAATTTAGCTATCTGAACTTACTGTATTAGATCATTAAAAACTGTAGCACTGCATTGAGGTGATATTTACACCATTTAGAGATATTAAGACAAAGTATAACAGTCAGCAGGCACAGCACAAGAACATACATGCAGGTCTGGAGATCTTCAACATGATTAGTGACCTCTTAGGTCTACTCAACAGGCTAAAGATTGTTCAGGACAACTGCTTGAGGCAGAACTTAAAAAGTAGTTTGTAGAAAAATAAAGCCATTTATGTTCAGTATATTCTTACATACAAGTTATTAGGATCTCTGTCCCAAAATCATTTGAATTTTTTTTTTTTTAATATGGGTGTGGTCCTGAAAAAAAAGTTAAATAACTCCTGGTAGGTTTTTTTCATATTTGCAAAATGTTAAATGTGCTTTGTAAAGTTGTTTTTAAAACTTTGAATCAATTCACAGGATGAACTGAGCCAGGAGTGGTACTGCAGTAAATGCAGCCCCTGGCCCACCATTTGCACACCCTTGATCTAAAGGACCAACACTGAGCACAGATGTTGGCTATTGAAAGATGATTCATGGCATTTCTTATGTCTGAGCAGGAGGTTTTGGGGACAAGACTCCAATACACTGCTGCATAATGTGAAGCATTTAATTCTCAAAAATAAACAAAGATTAGAGCTTAATACTTTGTAAGTTTTATCAGACAAAGAAGAAGTTATAAAACTATAAAAATCAAGCACAAGCAGGCAAGTTCATGTGGAGACAAACATAATCATCAACCTTTAGGTCCTACTGGATGAGCAGTAAAACCCTCTGGACTACTGCAAAGGTGCACAGATATTGGCTAATGCAAGATGAATCGTGACATTTTCCTTTTTTCACACAAGTTCCAACTTTTTCTTCAAACCTAGAAATAGACTGAACAACCTGTTGCATAACATGATGCATTAAATATTCAGAAATTTCTATTTTTAAAGTATAATGCCTTAAACATACCACCTTTACTGACTTTAATGACTTTTACACCCCAGCATGTGAAACAGCACAGGCAGCAGAGGACATGCTCCTCCATGTGGGTGTGGAGGCTTCAAACTCAGGTCCACTTTAATGAGAAAAGGATCCTATAGACTGCTGGTAATGCACACAAATGCTAACTTCTGCAATCGTGCATTTTGCCACGCAAGGTTTCACTCATTCTGCATATTTGAAAAGAAAACTCACCAAACTTGCCGAACTACTCAATGCAGCAAATACTCTTCTAGGACTTGATCTTCATACCTTAAATTTAGCATTTGCAAGGCTAGAACTACTTTCCACCTTTGCAGCAAAAGAAACCCCAAAAAGTCAAACAGCAGGGCAGCATTTTAAGACTTAAAGACTGAAAAACAGAGCACACACGCCCCTCTGCACTCACATGTGTGGTGAACAACATTGCTGAGGTCTCCTGCTTCACCCCTAACTACGGCTCACCTCTTGCCCTTGCAGCACTCTTACCACTTAAGTATAGGCTTCAGGCATGCTGCTAAACTCACTGTGTTAGATATTTATGAGGTATAAGCCAAGAGTCTGTGCAAGCCCGTGATTATGACACTCACTATAAGCTTAGTCAATGCACTATTTATAATCAAAGAGTGCACTCAAGGTCAGTCCACAGCAAATTTAAGAAAGCATGCATTTGTAGAAACCAAACAGAAGCCTTTCTCTGCAGGGTGGATCACTTAAATAAGGGAGAGGATGTCAGACTTACCCTAAGCTGAAGCAGCTGTACTCCACTGAGTTTGTTTCTGAAGAAAAGGCAATAAATCAGTTATGTGAAATGACTGCACGCTGGACTTTTGGTCATTATCCACCGGGTAAATGCCCCTCGCTGGCTTCTCCAGCACCTCCCAAGGGAAGGCCGCTGTGCAGGGCAGAGATAGGGTCACTGATGGGCGATGAGCAGAAAGACAGAGAGAGAAGGGGTCCTGAGTGAGGAGAGGAAACGTCCGAGACAGAAAGGAGAGGAGAGACAGACGCCCTCCCGGTCTTAAACCAGAGGAGCAGTGGTGCTGAGTTCAAGGCTGGGATGGGACAAACTTCCAAACTCCTGGAGTTCTGCCACCTCTCCGTTCCTCCTCCCACTTTCTCTGAAGAGAAGAAGGAAAAAAAAGGAAAGAGAGGAAGGAGAGGGTGAGCCGGGGGAAGAAGTAAATGAAAAGCAGACACATGGCCCTGTTTGGTCTGGATGTGAGCAGTGGAAGATGATGTCACAAATCTGAAGCGGGATTTTTCAGGGTCCCCTTTCCTGCATGTTGACATTTCTCCTTTCAGGTTCATAAAAACATCCACTTACACTAACTGTACATATTTTTGGGCTGTTTTCACACCTCCATCTTGTTGGTTTTACTTTGATTTTGGATGATAAAATGAGATGCTGTCATATTTTTCTTTTGTATTGTTTATTGTTCACATTAAGTGGTTACATTCAGTCCTAAAAAAAATGAAACTGCAGTTCCTCACATGTCCACTTGAGGCTGGCTGCAGGAAACCAAAAATTAACATGATTGTGCCTTGGGATTTGATGCTTTTTCCGGCCTCTGTCAGATCTGAATTGAGCTTAAGAATGTGTTTACAGGATGGCTTCATCCATGGGCTGGCTTCAAAAGTGTTCCAAGTCCTTTCTAGTCAATAGACCAATTCACACGGCCGTTTCAAGGCATAATATTTATGCCCCTGTGACGTTTCACCTCCACTGCGAACGTAATGGAGATGGAATGAGGGGAACGAGTGATCCTATTTGCTCCATCTCCAGAGGTAGAAACAGAGACATGGCATTGGCGAGAGGGAGGCACAAGAACTCAGTGGGAGGCAGAAGCACTACAAATGGTGTCACTGCCTCTATGAAGGTGGGGGCATGTGCCGTGTTGCAGGCATTCAAGACAAGGCAGATGGCGGCCTAGGTGGATGAATGTGAATCTCTCAAGGTGTAAATCTAATAAAGTCTTTTGTGTGGCTTTAGTGTAAAGGCATTGTGAACTGGGCTAATGGTTCACTCTGTATTGTAAAGCAGGATAAAGCACATGGGCTGCCTTTGCTTCATTGCAGTACTGCCTGCTGCTTTTGCCTTATCACCTCTGCTAAAGGAGTCATGTTTTACATCATTTGTTAATTTCTTTCTTTGTTTGAAAACAAGATCACTCAAAGCTACACTGTAAAGAATCGACTGTAGAATTTACAGTAAATAACTGGCAAAAAAAGTTGCCAGCTAAGTATTGTAAAATCACAGTTAATTATTGTAAAAACCTATTACAACAAATTACTGTAAATTTTTTACAAGTTTTTACTGTACATAAATTACAGGTATTTACTGTATCATTTCTTAGAAAACAGCAATTAAATATAATATAGTTTACAACTGTTTCTTGTATTCTAAAAAATTACAGGTATTTACTGGCAACATAAGTTGCCAGTAAATACCTGTAAATAAATAATACAGTATGTTGTAAAATGTTTTTACAGTTAATAATGTTTTTTTACATTAACTGCTTTGCAAATTATGCAGATTGTGAATGAAACAATAATACAGTGTCAGAGCTGCTACAAAATACTTTTATTAAAACTTAGGGTATTCTTTTTTTTTTTGAACAGATGTGCAAAAGATGCATGTACAGTAACATGAAGAAAAATGAAAGGGACATTTCAACGTTTTGTCAAATTGGCCCATTGCCATTGCAATAGGTTAATTGCCTTTATTCGTCAGTACAAGGTGTTTGAAGATCTGTGGAGCAGATGAGAGTTGCTAATCTACCATTATGGACTAATGGAATTTCTTGGTTTCTCTCATGAAACTCATCAAAAACACAATCCAACAACTCCACAACGCTCTGGTGGACAAGTTGTGACCTGCACATTCACTGCCCTGTTAGATAATAACACAACATTACCACACTGAGTTGTTTTAGAGGTAAATTCATGGAAAACTGCTGATGTGCTTCCCCGTCAGTGTCAGGTTTAGAACCAGAATTGTCCGTTGGACCCAAAAGCTCAAGAAGGGAGGAAGCCAAAGAAGGTTTAACAGGTTAAATGAACACGAAAAAACACAGGAACATATGTACAAGGTGGCGGGGGGTTCGTGGCAGGCACCTGGAAGGAGAGCAGAGGGAAGTAATTAGTCCACGAGTCCACAAAAACACAGAGAAGCAAAGACCACAAAAATCATGAGAACGCCCCTGCATGGGACAAGGCTTAGAGCTGAAATACAAAGAGCAGGAATGACTCAGACAGGCACAAACCGAGGTAAGTAGCTCAATACTCCCGTGCTGAGTCCTCCACCGGTGCCATCCTAAATAGGCAGACTAATCAGGTGAACAGGTTGGAGGTGTGCTAGGAGCAGAGCGGGAGACCCCGCCCCCGAGACAGGAGCAGGAAGGGAAAGTGAGGGAGAACCCTATTTACTTAAAACTTAACCGAAAACAACTTTCTCTGCTGACATCAACATTACCCCAATCCCTGTTCCGAAGCCCAGTGCATAAATGAATGTTACCTTAGCTGTAATGTTGCCTGTTTATCGGAGAAATGTGATGTGATGAAAACGATGCAGACTGCTCTCGTGCTAAATGCTACATCTGTTGTAGCTAAAGTCATAGAAAAATACCGTCACTGAAGCAAATGTTGCTCACCAATCCGCTGAATTCTTAGCTTTGCTCTGGTGACTATACAGGCTCTGCCATTGCTTCCCCGCCTCTGGAAAGTTCTAACCACTAAAATCCTATTATCAACAGTATTTACCTGTAATACACATAATCTACATGCCAGAACACAGTTCCTGTAAATTTTACAATATTTAACCGGGAAATTATGCAGCAGGTTACTGTAATTTGTTTTTACCCATAATGCATTGCAGTATATGGTGAAACATTGTAGAATGAAAAAACAAGAAAAAAATGTAAAATTTTACTTTAGAAACTACAGCAATTTTTTACAGTGTAATGTACAGATTTGATGACATTTTCAGGGAATTTTGGTCTTGGCACAACTTGGCTCAGACTTTGGTAATGACTGGAATCTAGATGCTGATTCAGCGATATTTTCAAGGATCTGTTAACATCTGGAGAATCAGCAGTTTCTAAAATTTTCGTATAAAAATGTCAAAAAAAAAAATTTCTGGGGGAGACCAAACAGAAGAGTGTTGCAATAGTCAAGTCGAACGGTGACTATACTGTGGATCCGAATGGCGGTGAATGAAGGGGTGAGGGAGGGGCAGAGAGGGAGGATATTTTGGAGGTGGGAGCAAGTTGACCGGGTTATGCTGATGTGTGATAGTAGGAAGAGTGTGATGTTGAGGATAACAGCACACATGTAGGAGTGGTCAAATGAAATACTGAAACCATTAGATTTGTTGAGAGTGAATCCACTGCCAATTAATTACAGTTCTGATCATGTCTTGACTTTAACAAATGCTCAGTAACAAACCTTAAGCTGCACATTTTTGCTGAAGTCTTAAAGATGCCAAAATGTGGGAGGACCTCTGCAGCTTTTTCTGTCAAAGAGCTTAAGCAGACTTTTTCCCAGAGGTTGGTGTGTTGTGAAATTAGCTCCTTTACATTCACATTGGGAATTGCTGTAAGCCTTTCTCAGAAAGGGGTTTATTAGACAATATAATAGGTGATCCCTCCCTCCATTATCTCTGCATGCACGTAGCTTTTATTTCTTTAATCAATTAATGATAAAAAAAAAAAAAGCCTGACATCCACCATATGGAAGTATTTACAACACTAGCCAACTGCATCCATGTTCTGTTGTCTGCAGGTCATTACTCACACCACCAATATTTCCTGCTTAGCTTTGCACTGTTTTGTCACTGCTAGGCAACCTCTTGTAATCATCATCGAGTTATGAGCTGTCACAGGTTCTCAGAGAAATAACGACCTGATAGGCAGACAGCCGGTCCCCCAAGTTTGTGAATGATTTAACAATGACAGTATTTCTTCCTTGTTATGAACTACCAATAATCAGTCCTGTAGTTAATTAGGATCAGGGAGACAGACGCAATCCAAACACGCAGCATCATTTTAAGAACATGTTGTACGTATATTCCCCAGCGAGTGAGAGCTAACCCTGTAGAGACCTTTGAGAGTGAAAATCTTTCACAGTCTCGGTGTGAAAAAGGTTAATTATATTGCTGGGTGGTGTTAATGTCACTCTCACAGCTTTTAACAATTGAAGAGCATGTCAGGTCGAGGTAAGCTGACGTATGTGCTAGCATGGTCTTTGATGCATGCCACCAAGGTGACTTCATGTGGGTGGATGAAAGTGCAGACTGTTTCTTGTCAAGGTTCTGAAAGCAGCCCAAACTCTTGTTTTCTCTCGCTTATAACTGTCGGTTTTCATAACACAGACATCAGACATATGATGTTCACTCAACTTTTTGGGTCAAACCTCAACAAAGATGTTTCCTTCAGCAGCTGGATGGTGTTTTGGGTGTTGCTGTGGTATTACAGGCTTTCAACATGTGTTAAAAGGATAGTAATAGGGATAATTTACAAGCATTGTGAGTGTCCAAAAGTAGGACCGCCCAATCAGAGTCCTTCATAACGGAAAAAGGAATGAGCTACGAGCAAGACGACAACAGGAAGTGACCTGTCATGCAGCTATTAGTACAGATGCTAACAGCTTCAGTAGCAGTTTTATAAGATGTAGAGTGCATTTCTTTTTTAAAATAAAAGCAAATACCAACACTACATATCTCTCTGTAGGGAGGACATTTTTGCTCCACTTTTGACATGTTTTGAGAAGAGTTTGTTTTATGGAGTGACTCACATTCAAAAGCAAAGTAGCTCACCCCTACCACATTATCTGACTTGCCTGTTGTAACTGTTGATTGAAGGAACAATCATCCAACCACCTGTTGGATATGCTTCTGAAAGTTTCTGCCTTCCTCTGACGCTTTCTGTGGGCTTGATCCCAGATAGACTACTGAAATACACTGCCAGGCCGAAAAAAAAAGGTCACCACCACTCTAATTTTTCGTTGGACTGTCTTTAGCTTTGATTACAGCAAGCATCCACTGTGGCAATGTTTCAATAAGCTTCTGAATAGTCAAAAGATTTATTCCCATCCAGTGTTGCATTCATTTCATCCCAAAGACTCTCAATTGGGTTAAGGTCTGGACTCTGTGGTGGCCAATCCATGTGTGAAAATGAACACATGCTCCCTGAACCACTCTTTCACAATTTGAGTCTGACAAATCCTGACGCTGTCTTCTTGGAATATGCCTGTGCCATTAAGGAAGAAAAAAATCCATTGATGGAATAACCTGGTCATTCAGTATATTCAGGTCGCCAGCTGACCTCATTCTTTAGGCCATAATGTTGCTGAACCTAGACCTGACCAACTGCAGCAACCCCAGATCAGAGCACTGCCCCCACAGGCTCGGACAGTATGGCACTAGGCATGATGGGTGCATCCCTTCACCTGCCTCTCTTCTTACCCTGATGTTCCCATCACTCTGGAACAGGGCAAATCTGGACTCATCAGACCACATGACCTTATTCCAGTCCTCCAGAGTCCAATCTTAATGCTCTAAACTGAAGCTTTTTTTCTGGTTAGCCTTACTTCTTACCTTTACTTTAAGCTACACATCTGTTCAGTCTCAGTCACCTGAGTTCCCTTCCCTTTCATAAATGCTCTTACTTTAAATACTAAACATACCCCTGAGTTTTACTGTTGATTTCTTTGGTTTGATTTGGCCAAACATTTAAATGATCGGCAATCATGATCATACAGGATTTTTTCCGACAACATTTCTTTCTCGAAGACAATGGTTCCCCACTGTCCTTCCAGTTTTTAATAATGCGTTGGACAGTTCTTGACCCAATTTGAGTAGTTTCTGCAATCTCCTCAATTTTTTTCTTTGCTTGATGCATGCCAATGATTTGACCCTTCTTAAAGAGACTAACATCTTATCCAAAACCACAAGATTTCTTTTGACATGATTGTTTGAGAAATGAGAAGCTACTCTTTGCATCAGCTGAGGTTTAATAACTTGTTGCCAGCTGAAAGATAATCGTCCATGCAGTAATTATCCAATAGGATGCTCAAACCTATTTGCTTAGTTAAATCCAGGTGGCAACTTTTTTTGGCCAGGCCGTGTATGTTGAACAATCCATCTGGTGTGCCAGGTTAAACTGGATTACCCAGATAGTGATTATACTATGCAAACCTTGAACCTATCAAAGTATGTATGTCACCTTGTTAAGATACACAACAGCCTTTTTAATACAAAAGCGAGGCAACAGAGCTCTATCACCATGGTACATCCAGAGACTTTCAAATATTTTCTGCCAGGACATGATACGGTGTGATACAACTTTGAAGGCACATGAGAGTGCGTGCCACTGCTTTATGTACACACAAATACAGACTCACCCCCAATATCAACACAGTCTGCCTGTATTGTTTCATATACATGCTGCAGCAAACCACCTCCGGTAATCTCAATCAGTTGGTGTTTCACCGCCTTCGCCTCAGTCCATCCCCGGGAGCATGTGCTGGTTCACAGTAAACAAGAGGCAAGACTATTTTCAGTGGGAGCAGTTTGATGGAACAGCTTCATCCCCGCCTCTATTTTGGCAAACAAGCACTGAGAGTTTCTGGAATTTCAAAATACAGCAGAAATGGAGTAAATAATATCAATACAGATGGCACAGTAGCATCAGGAAGGCAATATAGCCTGTTATTTACATTTTGCTCTGTTTACCACTGCTACCTTGAGGCACCATGTACCTTAAAATGTACCTAATTTACCTGGCACATGAGGACTTGCTCATCAGCCTGAGTGAAGTAGCTGTGTGGATGGGAGACTAGGAAGGGGACTATGTGGAAATTTAGGGTACACAAGTACAGTGCTGAGTCAGTGTGCTCCTCTCTTGCCTGTATTTTACCTCTGATACTACCTATTAAATGGGGCAAAACAGTGAATGTATATTACAGCTTGAAATGGCAGCATGAATGGGAAAACCACATTCAATATTGGATTACTTTTGAAAACAAGGACTGCTTAAAAGTTGTACTGCTTTTAAAGTTGTCATATTTTTCTTTATTTCATATTAATTATCTTTGTTATATACTCCCTTTTGAAATAAAAAGTTAGGGGCATCAATACATCTCCCTCTCCTCCTCTGGCAGTGTTAGGTGCAGCCTAAAATGTCCTGTTCCCCAGCCCTCCCAAATAGACTTACTGGTGCAACGTTAGGGCTTTGGTAGCTAAGGTTCTGTCCACATGGTGAAATTTTTAAAATGTTTGCTGTAAAAATTTCATCCGCAGTGTCATGCTGTTAATTCCAGATCTGCAAGTGAGGCAGTAACACTGCTGCAGACATACACCAAAACCAGTGAAGAAGACATGGAGCATGCACAAAAATCATGAAACATGTCAACCAACATGTAGGCGTATGCTGTTCCTCATGTTTTTTGTTGCTTATGTCAGACATAGATGAGCAGAAGGTTTTACTGTAAAAGCCATAACAAGCCCGGTAGCTTCTGCAGCACAAACGCAGCACTGAATTGTGCCAGCATTTCTGTTGGTGTCAGGATTCACACATGCAGTTTAAGGGAGAAGAGCAGCTATGATATCGCCATTTATGAAAATATCTGTATTTGTGGGTACTGGTTTGGCAGAGCAGTGAGCAACCATGTATGCTTCTACCAGCACACATTCACATCCAGCTTGAGGCCCATTGCAGAGCATCTACCCCCACTCTCTCTCATCACCTTTCCTCATCATCCTCATTAAAAAGGGAAAAATTGCCTAACAGTATGTTTACATTTTTTTTTTAAATGTTGTACTCATGGAAATGCAGGGCCAGTGTTTTCAGATTTACCCACCCTGGGACCCGATTTCAAAATGAGCATTTTTGGACAATGCTTTGTCCGTGTGGATGAAACATCTATACAAGTAAAAACAAACATGAATTCATCTCCGTATGGACTGCCCCTTAGTCTGGTAGTTTGCTCCACCATCAATCAGAGGGTGGAGAGATACAGCCCAGTACCATCCGTTAGGGTTAAAGATCAATCCCAGTTGTTTTATCCCTTAGCTCTTGGTTTTGTGTGTCTATGTCTAGTGAAGGGGTATCCCAATTCTCCACAAGGTTAAGAGGAAGGGCTACACAGCCCTTGAAGACAAACCAGGACCTCACTTGAAAGGAGGAGGTATGAGAACTTACCCATAATACACTGCGCCTGCTGACGAGATGGCAGAGCAGAGACTGAATAACTGTAAGTAATGTGAGTAATTAAGTAACATAAGTAATTAAGAATCACTGATTTTCATAGTAATGATACTCATGTCTTTTTCAGATGTTTAGTCCTTTACTACTCAACATAAATATTAACCAGCCAAGAAGGCATCTAGGAAGTTGGTAAAGAATTGTCGTGTCTGCCTATGAAAAAGTCAGTAAGTTGCTCTGGTTGATGACGCAATGGGAATCAAGTGGGGTCTCCCTTCTTAGGACTGTGTTTTAACCCCTTCTCCTTGGCCCCCTGTTTTGAGGGGTACACAAAGAGGTAAGACAAAGGAAGAAGCTAAGGGGTGCAATTAGGATTGACCTTTAGTATCTTGGGCCAGAACCTTAACACCAAGTTTGTCCCACAGCTGCATCAGTGGTGTATTGCTATGTGTAAAAGGGCATGGATGTGTTAGCTAATGCTAATGGTGAACACACATTGAAACTAATAACCATCAAATATGAGCATGAATGAGTGTGAAAGATAGGTGTGACCTGCAGTGTCAAAGTGCCTTGAGTCATCAGAAAGACTAGAAAGTTCTGTACCATGACGTTTGTGGAAAATATAAAGCAGAAAATATATCCTCGAATAATTTTAACCTGTACAGACTTCTCTCTGTTTGTTTGTTTGTTTGTTTGTTTCTCAAAATAAAACCAGCCAACTCCCACTAACATAATCAGAGTATTCAGTTCTTCTTTCTAGCTTTCTCTCTAACTTTCTCTCTATGCTTGTGAGGACATCACTGTTAGGAACAAACTGTTCACCGGCCTGTTTAAGGAAAATCTATGTGTTGATTTCACCACCAGCACTTATTTCCATTCAAACATGAGCAAATAAATGTGGGTGGAGATGGACTGGCCTGAGCTCACTCCAACCCTGCCTGATGAGGAAAGTATTAATACTCATAGTAACGGTAGACCCTCAACAGAAGGAGGTGCAAATAGGGGAGAAAAACAGCAAGGAGTCGTAACTTCTTAGCTTTTTATAGCTGCCTCCCTGGAACTATAACTCAGTACAAGCACACGTCAGAACCTGAATTAAGTGAATAAAGAGCTTCATCACACAGCCAAAAGCACTTTTCCAACTTTCTCTTCAGTATTTATGATTCTGGTGATGAGCTGGTCACTGATTTTTACTACAGTGCCATTAATTCCAGCTGTAAATATTTAAGCACACGATCTGACATATTTCTCACCCATGAATGTCTTGTTGATGTCATTTAACTCAGAATTACACTAACCTACATGGGGGTAAACATACCCTAATTCTGACTGTGAGAGGTAGAGTTCCTCAATGCAGCTTAGACCAAATTTTTTACATAAAGAAAAACAGAAAGATGTCCAAGCCACATGCCACACCTCTTTTCAGTGTATTTAAGTTAAAGTTAAAGTTCTAGGGTTTAGAGGTGGGATATCACCTGGAAGGGAGCCTGGCTGTCACTGCATTCACCCCAAGTCAAGGTGAAAGTGATACACTGGCTGCTTATCATCACAGTAAGACACAAAACAAGAGCAAACTGCAAGAATGGCTTTAGGCGGGGCCTGCTACCTAGGCTTCTCTTCTGCAAGTGTTTCAGCGTGCTGATGATGTAACAAATGTGATGGGTAAACCATCAAATCCTTTTTTTCATGCTCTCTGGACTTGGTATCTCAGGATCGGTCCTGTCGTTGTTCAAGTCCTACCTCCCTGGACAACCCACTAGAGAATCATAGCAGGGGGAAGTCTCCATTACACATGGCTTATCGTCACTCTAGTCTAGAGTCTTGCCTGTGTTGTATTTACACTTAAATGTACAAAGCTTTTAACAAAAGCATCTGCTCAATAAAAATAGAACTTTGTGTGTGCCAAAATCAAGGGGAATGTTGGTGCTAAAGATAGATACTGAAATATACTTCGTAAATAGGACTTTGTAACAAAGCATGTACAGCAAAAAAATAGCACAATCGATAGTGTTTGATGCTACAATTGGCCCCAGAGACCCTTGACACCCCTGAGTCATACCATCTTTCAGACCAAATTGTACAGGTTTAGCAGACGCTCTAGCTTGACAGTTTGTTAGTTGATAGGGTTGTGTATGATTCTGGCCTCATATTTACTTTTCATACAGAAATTCTACTCAAACAACAACTGTGACTGAGATTTACTGCAAAGCATGACTTCACCAAAGTCAGCGTGAAACAAAAGAGAAGTGAGTGCACATTGACCCTCAGCAGGGATGAGTTAACAGAGTTCAGATAGCAGGTCAGATGCCAAATATTTAGTCTTACAGTGAGCCAGGTTCAAAAGTACGCCAAAGCTGCAGGGAATTTAAATTAAAGCCAGAGAAATGCCTGGCCTGCTTCTTCTTTAAGCAGGATCACACGGGCGTTAACATTCGGCCTCTTTATGAAGTGACAGAGTGAGCATGTGGAGCATCAATGTCTGCATTCAGCGTCAATTACACAAAATGGACTGTAACAAGAATTTTGGCAATCATGCTGGTCAGACCACCGCTGAACAAAAAGACATGTTCATCGCAGTCAGATCTTGTTTTATGGTTTTCATAGTTACACATGTGGTATAATGGCGGCTGTTTTGTGTGCTGTACTTTCCACTTTCTGTGCAACCTTGACTCAGTAATACCCAATGAGTCATGAAAATATATGAATCCATGAGAAGTAAGCTTTTGTTGTTATTCTACAGAAGGATAAAACAAGAACGCTTTATTTTAAATCAGTGCACAGGGTGTAGTCATAAGAGCAAAAATAAATGCAGTAGTTCCCCAGCGAGTCAGGGTTGGGTGTTGTGAACTAAATTTGAAGGCCTGAATTCTTCGTTGTACATTCACTATTTATCCATCTCTTAAATTATGCCGCACAAAAAGGTAAAAAAAAATATGGCATTCTAATTTTTAAGGTCATGTATTTTAGATTTCAATATGGTCATACTGGTCGCAAATATCATCAGAACAAATTTTCGAAGCTTTTTGCTGAAAAAATCTTCTTAGATCTTGAAATTTTGCATGCCTATAAACCCCTCTGCATCAGCCTTGCTCAGAACAAGCTAATTTGGGTCACTTTGTAGGTAAAGTTTGGCGGCCCTAATTTAATTCAAGGGTGAAGTTGCAACATTTGGTTTGGTTTTCTTTTAAACTGTAATTTGTCAAACAGACCACAGTCTACCAAAAGTTTTGTTAAGCCACCTGCAACTGACATCTGGCCTCTCTTTGCATGATCCTGAAACAAACAACTGGGCTTTGAATAATTACATTGTTTAGTCTGAAGTATTTTGGAAGCACACTGGACAACAAAATAAAACTAAACCTGTATTTGGCACCTCACTCTGGCAAGCACTGCTGGCAATCCAGCGTTAAGCTGGGGATGCACAGTTTGACCTTCCTATTGCATTTCTGTCCATCTGTCCTGGCATCATGAGTGTTTTTGTGCCTTTACGTGACACATGATACTGGTGTGCAGCCCTAGAGGATGCTAAAAGACCTTCTGCTGTATGTAACTTCTTGTTGTGTTAGAGGTAAACTGAAAACATGGCAGTGATTTAAAGGGTAAAAGTAACAAAATCAACACAAATAATCCATATCATTATCAAATATTTGGTGACCATTGTGTTGTGAAGTGTTTTTTTGAACATCACATCAAGTATATCTCCACCAGTTAACACTGCGTTAGCTTAATTTCTGCTGTGATATTCAGCTAAACTTAAACAACACTTCACTGTTTATTTGGTTCAAATCCCTTATTTGAACCTTTTTGAAAGGATGGTTTTCACACCCATTGCGCACTGAACTAAAGTTTGCTTGGACACAATCTAAGACCCCTGTTTTCAAGGCGCCCAGGGTTTGATTCTTTGTTCCACATCACAGTTTGTGCAGCTTTCACACCACCCTAAGTCAAATGAACAAGAGTTTGTTTGGGCGGGACAAAACAGGTAGAGTTTGAAATCAACCTTAAAGTCAGTTTTCATAAGTTGTACCTGACCCTGCCCCATTTAGGAAGTAAATTTAGGTAAAACTTGCTTTATAGGATAAAAATCGGTAGCACATTGGACCAATTTGTTTTTAAGTGTAACAATTTGTACATTTTAATTCTGCTACAGCTCAACAACCTTAACTCCAAAGTCTTATTCACATCCCTTGAATTTTTTGTGAACTTTTCCATGCTAGGGGCTGTAAACAGGTACAGCCAATTGTCTTGGTTTTCTCTTTTTTCTTCCAACTTCCAGGTAAATTTTCTGCACAAAATTTAGGAGACACTGATGTGAGAACACAGCAATAAATGGTCTGCACCCAGAGTGCAGTCAAAGACATTTTGGCGAATTACAACTTTTATCTCATGTGACAAAACTGCATTATTATTATAGTTTATGAAAGCATATTTTGCTACATTTATATTGTGAATGTCTTGAGCCACACACAGAGTTGATAAATAAAGCATTTTATCATGTAGAGTGTATTGTCAAATTCTCTGCCTACCAACTGTAATTCTTTTATGTCACTTCTTGGCTCATGAGACACACCAAAAGTTCAGTTTATCTTACAATTTGGTAGGGTTGATTTTCCAGAGGAGGGCAGAAGCAAAGGAAGAACATAATCAGTGACACAGAGCTCCCCAATAAAAAATGACTTCACCATTAAGATACCATTAAAACCCATCATGTGCCATCTACAGTCAGATATCTGCACTTTATGCAAGCAGATAAGGTGGGACTTTAACTTACTTTTTTGTGCTTCCAGCAGGTGGCCATGTCCAAAAACCAGGCTACTGTTCATTTCCTGAAAAGGGATATAGCGATAACATCTGGACATACTCACAGAGGCATCAAACTAAATATGGAACTTATCTAAAGACAATTCTGTGGAGCGCTGACTTCAGTGAGTGACCAGGTTAAAGGCTACAATCACTCTGAGTTTAATGCTGAGTAATCACTTTAAGTGAGCAGGACTTAAAGGTGATGGAGGTCAGGTTGTAATGCAGGATGTGTTTTTCGTTTAAGGGGCACTCTGAGCAAAGTGTTAGAGTAGTCATTTCCCCTCACCAGATTTTTCTCTGTTATCTTAGCAAACATTACCATTTTTTTTCCCAGGCAGTTCCACTGAGAGGCCTTTCATTAGGGTAAGAATTGAGCAGCATGGACAGGTGAGCAGTTCCACCAAATACAAAAACAGTAATCATATTGAGGGTCATATTATTGTTTTTATTTCTTTTTCAACAAAATGTAGGGTTTTGTACTTAAATACAACATTGTTACAGTTAAAGTTATCTTGTAACAGTAGTACTGCAGAGGGTGTCCAGCAGCCAGATCTAGTAAGGACCCTACCGATTTTTGCCCATATAAATATTTAAAAACTAAATATCCCTAATTGGAACAGTCTGTGTCCTTTTTTAACTAACTAAATTAAGAAACTAAAACAGTATGCCATGCTTGCAGCTCTGATTAGTATGTATATATATTATTATTGTTGATAAAAAAAAACATCTGTATAACTATAAAACTCCTCATTCTTTTAGTATTAATCAATAGCATAAAACAAAGCATGAACACATTTTAAGGATACAATTGTGTTTAAATTGTGAACAGAAGAACCACTTAACTTTTTTTTCTGTTGAGTGTTAGCTTGTTATATCAGTCTTTGCTAATCCTTTAGCTTCCAACAACTGATTTGATCCTCCACTTATGATAAATGGATAAATACATAAGCAGCACATGAATCTCTGAAGCCTTATTTTTTACACTTACAACCCTAAAAATCACAACCTTGCTTTTGACTTTGATCACCTTCTGCTGTGTTAGCTTCATTTTATCCCTTAAACATTCAATTATCCACCCATCAAAGAAACAACCTGACACATTATGTGCTTCCCCCTCTGTGTCTCACTTTTACCTTCAACATCATCATCTCTTGATTTCCTGCGTGGCTTTGGCCGCATTTCCGATCTCCTTTCCTGCTCAGCAACTTTTCATAGCTGCAGGCTAACAGCCAAGCTACTAGCATGCTAATGCTGTAAGAGAGTAGCAGATGATAAATTCTGCTCAAACTATTCAGCAGCAGGTCGTTTCCCTCAAAAACACTGATACTGCAGCAATTCTAAGGTGAAACTTAACTCTAGAAATAAATATGAGGAAAAGTAAAGTAAAGTTAACATGACTTTTAGGAGAAACCTGATGTGTTTCTGTATTAGGCTACTTGCTGAGAAATATACTGCAATGCTAATGCATGTTAGAAGTTGTTAAATGATGCTTAATTATGCTATGTACTTGTATTTTATGTTGTAGTTGAGAAAAATAATTTCATTAGAGTATTAAAAATTATTTCAGAACCACACAAATGAGTATAAAATTACTAAAAAAAAAAACCTTCTTTCATCAACTTTTTTAAGTCACAACCCCAACCCTCCCCTTTTATTCTGGCTTGAGGCCTGCAGAGTGACCCTGAGAGTCCAAAAGGTGTACTTGGTATGTTCAGCTAAATTTGTGCATGACGGCCACAGGATGGTTTCCTTGTCTCCTACTTAGTCACTTGTCCTTCTAATTCTCTCTTGCTCTCTCTCCCTCTCTGTCTCTCTTAATTAGATTAATTGGTGACTCCAAATTTCCCTTAGGTGTGAATGTGAGGGTGGACAACTGTCCATCCCTCTATGTGGCCCTGTGATTGGCTAGCTACTGGGTTAGGGTGCACACTGCCTCTTGCAATGTCAGCTGGGATAAGCTCAAGCAGTAGGCCTATATATAGCCTATTAGAATGTTTGAATAATTAACCTAATGAGATTGGTCAGTGGGAGAAAACCAGGGTGCAGGGAGAGAACCCACACATGCATGGGGAGTATATACCGTATAAACTGGCTCTGACTGACACAGGGTTTAAACTTGCAACCTTTCTGCTGCGAGGTATTGCATTCTGCCCCAGTATGCTATACTATAGTATAATATACTTTTAAGCTAGAGCACTGTAATTTCTCGATTATAACACGCACCCCATATTTTCACTTTTTTGCCTGAGAAAACACTGTTCTCGAATATAGCACCATCCATACATATAACCCAAACCATACTCTCAGACAACTCAAAAATTACCTTTATTCTTAGTCTAACTCAGGGAAATTTCAGTATTTTCACAAAAATACACAAATTAAAGGTGTAGTCAGCGATGTGGCAGAAGACGAGTGGAGGGTTTGTTTATATTCGAATTTAGACCCGCCTCCCGAAAGCTGATGGACGTGCATCGTCATGGAAGCGGCCGTAGAAACTGCGTAGCTGACGTACCTAAGGAAACCCCGACTGGTCAGACAACTTGACTGCCAATATTGAAAACATCACAACAACAGTACATTTTGGCAGATTAGACAATAAGATGAATGCCTGACGGCTGCAACTGTTATGTGAAGCACCACGAAGCTAATGTTGCTCAGCTTACCTATCCAGCAGATGGACGGCGACTTCCGCGTCCGATTTCAGGTCTTTCACTTGGCGGAGTTCCCTCCACCGTCGGAAAGCAACACCAATGTTGATCCGGCTCTTTGCTCTTTTGGTCACAGCCCTTCTTTTCCACTTTTCACTCCTCTGACCACTTTCTTTGGGCTGTTTTCAGCCATTGCTACCGCAACTATCGTATCTCTCTCTTACGCTAACTGCACACGCTATGCAAACTGCGACTCCCCCTCCCCCTTCTGTCTGATCTGTGCATGAGTATGATCGCCCCCTGGAAGTGGGGGGGTTTACTTTGTTTTGGTAACTCGGTCCGAGCCACAGTATTTACCGGCTGAAATTCTGAATCAAGGTTGTATATTGAGACCGGATTTTTTTTTCAACATGCTGGCAGTGGTGACATCTTGTGGATGGAGAGGAGACATACGGTGAATTTCACAAATACTGCATTTGATTAGAAGATTAGAAGATCGCTGACTACACCTTTAATAGGATGCGAAAACACCTTTTGCTTCACACACAATTACTCATTTTCTTTCCCCTTGCATGCTCGGTCGTAGTGTACCGACCAATTAGAGAGCAGCTATTAACATGCCAATGTGTTGGACCAATCACAGCACGACCATTTTGAGTCCCCCTTTGCTCATAAGATGGCAGCATCCTGTTTGCATATGTTTTGACTGACAAATATATCAATTTTTTGTATCAGATGTGTAGGCAAGATGAGACATTATTTTATTATTATTATTTAGACATAAGTATTTTGCTTGTTCTGATGTATAATACGCACCCGGAAAATTACAGATTATTTATTTTAAAAAAGTGCATGTTATAATCCAGAAATTACAGCAGTTTTTAAAGATGAGGAATTTATTCATAAAGTATCAGTCCAATGCAATAGTCTGAATATTGTGGCCAAAATGTTACCGTAGAGCCCTAATGAAACTCCAATCAGAACTCTGTTTCAACACTGGTGCTTAGCCAGGCCTGCATGTCTGGAAGGAAGACATCACTTAACAAGAATGTTATTTTATTGTCCAAACTCAAATTGGTTTACAGTACAGCAAACATACTCTTACACTCAAGTACAGGGTATAAACAAACATAAACATTCACTGTCATAAGAAGCTCCAGAATCAAACTGAACATTTTCAGAGATGTCTGTTTCTGTAAGTTTCTGTTTCCTGACTAAAGGAGGAGCAGAGAGCCCCCCTCCTCTGCCCCAAACCTCAGTCTGCTGTCTCTCTCCTTTCTCCATCTGTAAGCAGTTTGCCTCAACACCTGAACACACACATTCACATGTTGGTGAACATCTGCTGAGTCTGTGAGAGACACACACACAGCAAAGTCCAGTTCTCACCAGTGTAATCAAGCAACAGCCCGAGGAAACTATAAACAGAGAGTAAAGTTAGAAACAGCTCTGATTAAGAGATAACCATGTTCAAACTTTGATACATGAAGGGCATTTCAGTGTCTGTTATGTGTTTTTGCTTTGTATATGTGTGTAATTGATTGACAGTGAATGTAGACTGATGGGTCGAAAAAATGGGCCGGTGTTTTTGTGAAAGTGTGGTTGAAAGAAATAATGTTCAGTAAATGTTCCAAGGATATCTAAGAGCTCACAAGCAAGAGATGAACATAAGGCACACTGTCTGTTTTTAATGCAGAGCTTTAAAATTCAGTCAGTTCTTCTTTAAGACAAAGCTTTCATTTGTTTGGTTTAAAGAAAATCCCAAGACACAATTATTCCAAAGCAAGGGATGACCATTAGACCAAACTAACCTTCACCCCTCTCACTTTTTAACTCCAAAATCTTATAAATTATTGCTTGACTTGGATCAAATCTGAAAATTTTAAAGTCTTCAAGTGACATTGTTGTCACAAGAGTGACTTGCAGGTTCAGACAAAGATTGCCATTAATGTCCTCTGGGTGGGGCTATCTAGCTCCAGCAAGGACAAAAAGGACAATCAGTATCTCACTCCTTTATATCTTCAGCTGTAAGGTGCTGGTCTTTGATTTTGATTTATGCTTGTTGCACTTCTCTATCAACTAATAAATAAATCTGTACTTGTATAGCACCAGTTCATAACAGGTATAAAAAGTTCACAATAGAGCAGGCTGTAGCTATACTCTTTCTGTTTATAGATACATACACATACAGTACATATAAATATATGTATTTCCACATTACATCCAGAGATTATCCATTCAGTCAGAGATAAATGGACTAAAATAAGAATTTATGATAGTGGCAAGTCCATGGACACCTAGATCATACTCTGTCTTCATTACATTTGTCTCTGCTGAATTTAGATTAAATCTATCAATATTTATTTGTGCATTTCTGCAAAGTTTTTATGCTCTTGTTATTATTAATCAATTGTGAAGTTTTTGTTCATGGGTGTGACCCTGTCTCTGCCACTAACATGTAAGTGTAGCAGCATCAATGTTTCTGTGTAGATTCTAATTCATCCAAGTCATTATTATCTTGAAGACTCGAAATCGAGGCAACTGGACTGTTTTGGGAACTGAACACAGTCCAGCATTAATGTTTTTTTTTTTTTTTTAATTAGCCTTGGTAGTTGTAAACTGAATTGTCCATTTTGGATAAATTAAGTTGAATCTGACATCTCAAAACACTGCGGCAACAACCCTGGAAATAAAATCCAAAAACACAAATAAAGTTGTTTACATTACATCATGTTTTATCCCCCGTAGCCATCATTATGTTTCATATGTAGCTCACAAATCAGAGCTATTCTTCTCAATTTGGTGATGACTGTTTACAGTACTTCACCACAATCATGTTTAGCCTCATCTGTCCTTCAAATATAATTATAGAGGAGTTCACTGACAGAGTTCTCCCCCTCATTTCTTACTTTCTTTTGTTTAGTTCAGGGATCTAATATGTTTTAAGGGGTTTGTTAGTCTGGCAGTATTCACTAGTTTAAGAGCTGGCTGAATGTTAATGGCTTATTTTAGTTATCTGGGTGTGTGTCACATCAGGAAGTTTCCTCTTTTCCCTTTTCTCTGCCTCTGTGGATTATCAGATTAAAACTTTCAACAAACCAGCAGCATACTGTCCTACTGTGGAAACTCTTGATAAGCAAAATATGCCAAAAGTATTTGAACTCTTTACAGAAAACAAGAAAATATGAACATGCTTGGAAACAACTGTTAACAGTGTTAGATATTACAAGTTACAAATGATGAAACGTTGTGCGTCTGGTTTGGTTCACTTATGGTTAGGAGCAGTTAATCTTTCCACAGCTGTACCTTTGCTTGAAGGCAGGGATGTGAATAGAGAGGATTGTAAATGTGTGATTTCACAGTGAAGCGGTCTGAAGAAGTGCCCGAATGGAAACAAAGAGCAACATTAGAGTTCAAGCACTGCAGTAATCCAAGGAAATTATTTACAGCAACAGCAGTGAACAAATCAAACCAAATCCACGGCTTATTTGAACATGGCGAGGTGTATTTTCCTTTCTACTGTTGCTGCATGGGGATTGACAATGTTGATGTCCAATGGACAATTTAAGTGGGACAGCACAGTTCAGTTGTTTGGGTTTCTTTTCTCCTTATTTGACAGTATAAACAACTGTACCTCCATATCGTTTCAAGCCAAACTGAACCAAACTTCTTGGTAGAAACGCAGCTTAAGAGTCTACGCCCCCAGTTCAAGGTCCAAGTCTCCCTAGAAGTTCAACAAAGATCTCAGGACAGGCATGAGACTCTTCAGTTTTGAGGTTGTCACAATTATGCTTAAATATAATTACTTGTTCTCTGCTATCCATCAACGAGTCTTCTTGTGGATAACTTGGTCTGCAACCTTTCTTCCCAAAATGCAGAGTGTGGCTCATAGTTATAGCAACACAGGCTGTGCCTCAAAGACACACAAACTTCTGTGTGACTCAGCCTGGACTGGTAGCCCTGCAGTTCAGATGGATCAGCCTAAACTAACATCTGTAATCAGGCTAATCCATCTTGCCAAGCTCCAATCCTTAACATCGTGCTTGGCCCAATCAGTATCCTTTCGAGCAAGAAGAGGTGGGAGCTACGAGCAAGACGACAGCAGGAAGAGGCTGCTCGTACCATGATTAGCATAAATGCTAACAACTTTGGTAGCACTGTATTCAGATCTCAACTACAAATGTCTCTGTAGAAACGATATCTTCTCTCCCCTTATGGTATGTTTTGCCAGATTTTTTTTTCTTTTTTTACAAATGGCCTTATATCATGCCAACTTCATTATATGATAGGCTTGTAATGAAAATTATTGATAGAAGGATAATCCAATTACCTGCCCATTCCCAAACACTTCCTATGGTCACCTTCCCTGATGGACAAGTGAAATATATTGAAAGATGCCTGCTTTATTGTAAAGCAGTGCAAATAAAAAACAAAAGAAGTATACAAATGTTTTCCGCCTGAATTTAAATGAAGCAACCAAAGTGCCAAACTCATTATTAAAAGATGTTTTGTCACAGATGCAGAACAGAATGTGTTCATGTGCGTGTCCCAGCTTTATTTGCAGTTGCAGGTTGATCTGTTTTTCAGCTTGAATGTTTCCCCAGTGTGTTCGTGTGTCTCTTTGTGTGTGTGAGGCGTTACTAAGGAGAAAGGGCTCTAAACAAGGCCAAAAACTATTTATACAGGCCATTTCCTCTGCAGGGATGAACCCAGCCCATTAAATCTGCTGAATGACTTGACATTCTGTCGATGAACTCATCACTGTGTACATCTGCTTGTTCTTACTCTGTGTCCTTTCTCTCTCCATATCTTATACCTCAGATCAGCAAGGATAAGGAAAGAGCAGCAGAAAAGCTCACAGTATTTCCTTTAAATGCATTGTCATCAGAGGGGTTGGACATAGTTTAAATCATGAGTTGTATTCACCAACAATGAAAGATATAATCACCATAATAGTCTTTAATTTTACATGTTTGCACTGTGGGAGGCTCAAACCAAACTCTTTACTTTTCTTATATTAAAGGAATATCAAGGTGTTTTGAAGTTTGTTGTATCAAGAGATTGATGACAATCAGTGAAGTGACTAAAAGGGCCTCCAGCAGTGTTGTACCTTTAAGGAGAGCAAGCTCAGACTACCAGTAAGGTCCACTGCTGTTGGTAGGTTCAGCTGTTTGAAGCAATTGTCTGAGCTTTACGTAGAAACTAGCCACATAAATGTGTTTGATTAAATGTACAATAGGGTGAGAAATATCAGAAAGTCACTGTGTTTGACGCTTTTGCAGCTGTGAACACAGGTATATACCGAATCGTGAAATGTAAAATGAGATAAATCCTTCTCTCTGTTAGTATCACTTTCTTAAGTCTGGCCCTAAAACTTGTTCACACTTTTAAGTACTCACAAATCAACTATAGTTTGTATTTTGACACCTTTTTTTCCTATATTAAGATTTAATGATGAAAATCTATTTCAGTGTACCATACCAACTTCTTTACCTTCTTTTAATTTCAACTTTTTCTCAACACTTGAACTTTAAAAATATTATTTTTGTTTTAAAAAGCTTATAATTTGTCTGAACTTTTTTGATTTTTAGGACTGCTTGAATATGTTCACAATTACGTACATGAAAAAAAAGCATATAGTTTGTCATTGTGAGTGCTGTGTTTATTCTGTTTTGTCAGTATGTCTGAGCATCCCTAATGGAGTTCCTGTCACTTTCAGGCTCCAAGTCTGCTCTGATTGGTTTATACACCTCTGTGGTCAGTTCATTACTGCTCGGAAGCCATAATGTCAACAACCCTGCATTTATTCTAACATCTGCTCTCCGCATTAGTCTTGCTACTGTGAGCCAATGGGATGAACTGACGACAATACAATGGTACGTAACACTGGTAGGTCTTTATGGGGATCAAGAGGAACAGCTGCTGATACCATAAACAGGGGAAGTGTCATGGTTCAGTTAGTTCTGTTGAAATGAGTATGTTTTTCTTGTGTTCTTTCTTTCGAACTCACTTTCTTCTTGCTTCTTGTGTTTCCTGTTTTATTTTGAAATCCCTGTTTCATGTGGTGTTTCTTTCCCTCTCTTCTGTTTGCCTCTGACTGTGATTCCCTCCACCTATGTGATTGTCTAACCTGTGATTATTGTCCAGTGTATTAAGTCTCTGTTTTCCCTTGTCTTTGTTGGTTCATTCATGTTCTATGTCTTACTCCATGTGTAAGTCTCCAGCATCTCCATTTCCGGTGTTTGTAGTTTGTCTGTTTAGTTGAACCTTTTGTAGGGATTTTGATTTGTACTTTGAGTTTAGCCTCGTGTTTTCTTTCTTTGCTTTAGCCTGTTTTTGCTTTGCTACTTTTGTAAGAGATTTTGTTTTGTACTTTGACTTTTTAAATCTGCTTTTAGTTTATGATACAGCTTTTTGTTTATCTGCATGAGTCTTTCTTGTTTTTCTTCGTTTATTTTGATCACATTTCCTGACAGGTAGAAGCAAAAGTCCTGAAGCTGTAATCTTTTTGTCTTGTTTATAGAAGTGCTCTGTTCCGCAGAGAAAGAAGGCATTTAAAATACTGAAGGTGTATTTCAAACTTAAAAAAAACCTCAACATGGACTCTTGAAGTGCAAAATTCATAAGAAATTATTTTCACAACTTCTTACTCATGCCTGATCTTTATACTGTAACATGCTGTTATAGGTTTAAATAGTCAACATTTTAGTTATCCAAAATTTACTCTGGATAAATAGAAAAATGCTAAGATAATCCCAAAGAAAATTCAGTTTCAGCTGTTTCATTTACATGAGAAACTGTGCTTAGTTTGGTGAGTAAAAACTTCTGCCAAGGCATCTCTTACATGCTTACCCATATTATCAGCCAAAATGTGGAAACTGCCCAATCCTGAAATATAAACAAATCCTTACAAAAATCCTGTATCCATGTCTGTACTCTGATGTTAATCCAGGAATCAGTTCTTCATTATGCCATGGCCAACATTACCTGACAATTTTATCAAAATCCTTTTTACCTTGCTATCTGACAGATGGAGAAACTAACAAAAACATGAACTTACTGGAATTCACAAAGGAGACAAGACAAGGAGGCAAATTTAAAAAAAGCAAAGTGCATGCCTACAGTCTAAAATGTTTAAGTTTCTTCTTGTTATGAGGACTCTTGCAAAGTTGCAAAGTTTTGAGAATCTCCTCCTCTCATGTTTTTTGGCTAAAGCCTCGCCCTAATTTTCTTCAGTATGACGGACACCTTCTTTAAGATCACTAAGAAAAGTGGAATTTCTCATGACAACGCTCAATAGAAAGCAGGCAAGCCCAACAGCTGGCCAAGAGGGAAAAAGACAGAAGAAGAAAAAAAGTTTCAGGCCCACGAGGAGTTATAAAATGGAAATGTGTTGCACACATGAGGAGCACAGCTGCATACCATCCTTGAGTGAAACCATTTCCTTTGATTTCCCTCCCTCTTATCGGGATTAAACACTGATATTCTGGAATAACACCAAACTGTCCAGATGATGCACAGCGATGGATATTACACTGACGTGGCCGCTTTACTCTTATACCTGATTTACATCTGGTCTGCATGAAAACATATCTGGTGAAAATGTAGCCACATCGACAGCAGATGGGTGATTTCAGATGTGGTAAAAACTTTATTGACAACATATTAATAATAAACAATGACATCATCAATCTCTGAGTATTATTGTTCGCAAGGATCCTCAGAACTGCAGTTGTGCAAGAAGTTTGCCTGAAAGGCAATGAAACAATGTGGAGCTGTGCTAAAATTAGCACGCTAGAACAATGTTTGTTAATTACACACAATTGCAAGTCTGATAGCCTGATGTTAGAAGGAATGCTTGCCTACAAAAATTAAGACATGTTTTGGGGCTCACAGAACAAACACAGATGGATTTTTGGCAGAAAATATGACAATGTGGCAGAAAACTCAATTGTCTCCAGGACACAAACGATTCTCTGCTGCTGTGTATTTGACATGAAATATTTAGAGGCACCAGAAAGGCTGAAAGTCACATTTTTGTTTGTAATTTGTTTTGTTATTAGTAGATGTTTGCAAAATGTCTATTTGACAATCCTGCAGAGAGGAAGACAATTAAAGGCTGAATTCAGCCATGGGTGACAAATAAAAAAAATAATAGGAAGATATTTCCACAGTTTGAAAACAGCAGTGCAGAAAGCCCTGTCCAGATATTTTCTCATTTTAAGACCATTCTCTGTATACCCTGGAGATGGTTGGTTGTGAAAATCCCAGTCCCAGTTTTTGAAATATTGACAACAAACATGATGCATCCAAGGTCACTTAAATTACCTTCCTGATGCACAGTTTCCCCATGTCTCCATGCCTAAATGCACTGAGTTGCTGTCATGCTTGACTGATCTTAGTGCTAGATACATATTGTGCAACATTTAACCTGTAAACACTGCATATAATGCTTGGTGGTTCACTCTGATAATGTGGTCCGTCACTGATCAGAAGGTTGCAGGATCAAGCCCAGCTCCAGCTGTCACATGAAAATATGTCCTTGGGCAAGACACTGTTGTGCCACTGTCTTGTAGATGGGTATGAAAGGATGTGAATGGAAATACTGATGGGCTGAATACAGATTTTGAACCATGTGAGAGTGAATTGGTGTGATGGGTACATGTGACCTGTTGTGTAAAGCAGCTTTATGAAGAGAGAGAGCAGAAAGGATCAAGTGTGTTCAAGCCCATTTACAGTTTAGTAACTTAGAACAAGTGAACAGTTGACAAGATTCTGTTTTCTGTGCAAAGTTTGAAGAAACAACTATTGCTTACATTTTCCATCAGCCTTGATCGTCTGCAAGACAGACCATGTGTGAAGTGAATGCCATATGTTATCGTCCATAATAAAATCCTGGAGTGACTATTTGAAAATAATTCACTTTATGTGCTGCTAATACTTTTGATAAGATCTTTGGTCTCCATCTGCATACTTTATTCTGAAGTTTCTCAGGAGGCTGTAAACACTAAATCACAGAAAATGGAATTTTGGCAGTTGGTTCATCATTGCGTTCTGCAGCATTAATAGGAAGAGCTGAAAAAGAGAACATCACAGAGACATATATTTCTCTGAGACAATGATGAGAGGTTTGAGGATAGCATAACATGATATCAGTATAGTATGTTTTCTAAGGAGAAGAAAAGGACGGAAAGTGGGAGGAGGACCTATTGATGGTTATCTTACTTGTATTTTTGGCACTTCAAGTTGAGTCAGATATTACAAACCCAAATCTGGTGAAGTTGGAACATTGTGTAAAATCTAAATAAAAACAGATTACAATGATTTACAATTTCTTTCCAACCTGTATTTAATCCAACAAACAACAAAGAAAGATATTTCATATGTGGACTGATAAAATTTCCTTTTCTTCTTACCAAAAATATTCACTCTGTTTGAAATAGATGCCTGTAACACATTACAAAAAAAGCTGGAACAGAGGCAACAAAAGACTGAAAAATTTGAGTAAGGCTTCTACAGGTGAGCTGGTTGATTGGAAACAGGTGAGTAAGTTAGAATAAGAATAGAATAGCTCTTTATTGTCACTATTCAAACACTTATCAGGCAACATAAGTTGTTCACTGAAACATAGTTTGGCATCCTCTGTGGCAAAAAAAACACAAAAAAGTTAACATATTATAAAACAGAAAAAAAAAAAGTTATCAAAAGACTGTAACTAAAACATGTTAAAATATATTCATGTTCATCAGGGCATGAAGAAAGAACTGAAAGTGGCTTCTGTGAGTTGTCCAGGAATAACAGACAAGGATGTAGTGGAGCTTAAAGCAGAATTTCAGGAGCAGGATCACACCTCAACTACGCCTCTTCCTATGTTCCAATAAATTCTTACTTGATCATTTCTTCCATTTGTTTCACTCACTTGACACACCCCTTCCTCCCGGCCCTTTCTTTAAACTATCTTCCTTCCTTCTTTCCTTAGGGCCTTATGAAGGGGGTTCTTCGCACCCAGGAGCTATGGCGGATTCCCCAAGAAGTTTCCCCAAACTGTTATTGACTTCACGTATCTGCTATGTTGCTTTTTATCTACTATACGTAATAAACAATTGTCAAATTCATCTTGTTATTGCTCGTGAATACACTTTTAAAGTGACAGTGTGCAAATACAATTATTGTCACACAAATACAAGCATTTCAAGTTCATGACTTTATTAACAACTGTGTGAGCATCTAGCATCTGTTATGGTATGTGGGTGTTCGTGCCCATGCGAGTAATATACTACACATCTGTGAAGGCATCATTAAAGCTTAAAGGTACAAACAGGTTTTGGGTTGTCTCTGCTTTTTTTCAGCAAGATAATGCCAAGACAAATTCTGCACTTGTTAGAAGAGCATGGCTTTATTGTAAAAAGTGGGTGCTGGACTGACCTGCCTGCAGTCTAGACCTGTAAATGTGCTATGAATTATGAAGGGATACGATGACGGAGACCCTGGACTGATGAGTAACTGAAGTCAAACATATAGCAAAAACAGGAAAGAACTCCACCTACAAAGATTCAACAACAAGGGCCCACAGTTCTCAAATTTCAACTGTGAAAAAAAAGGAAAGTAATGTCACACAGTGGTAAGCATGCTCTGTTCCAGGTTTCTGTAATGAATTGCAGGCATGAAATCAATCAACTAATTTTAACATGACATATTTTGTCTTTGTTGTGTGTTTATTCGAACATATGCCAAAAAGTATTAGAATGTTGTTTTTTATCAGTTTTACACAATGTCCCAACTTCGTGGGAATTGGTGTTCTAAATGCTCTCACAGCGTGTTTTTTTTAGTTTAGACCCTGTTTTTGGAAGCAATAATTTTTCAAGCATACACATATTTCTAAGAGACCAGCATTAACCTTGAAAGAGTAGTTACATTTAAAATAAAAGAGGAAAGTTTGGTTTTCCTTCATTAGACTTTTATATTGGAGAGAGTTTTACTAATGCCGTTGAAATTTCAAACCACTTAATGTGAAAGAGTCAGTCATGTCTTTCCAAGTGTAATGACTCACTTATTTCTCTTTGAAACACACTCTTGTGGCTCCTCTGTATTTGTTTTTGTACCAAACCGCTTTGAGCTAAGCGCTCACTAACATGGCCCTTCACGTGATGCACACATATTTCCAAAGTCATTTTGGGTTTGGAGAACTCTTCTGGAATATTCCTCCGCAAGTTTTCACATGGCCAACTTTAGGCTTGTGTTTTACCTCCACTTACATGACGATGAAAGAGTCACTAACCACACCTTCTTCCTGCACCACCCAGTTGTTCTCTGTGGGTGGTATGAAAATGCAAAACAGGATTAGATATTGAAGATTCAAACAAACCAATTGGTGAGTCATAAAGGTTTGGAAAATTTCTCTGCAGGCCCTTAAACAGTAAAGAATAAAGTCTTCAATCCTAAAGTTTTGCAAACTGTTTTCTTAACGTAGAGCTTTCAAATCCAGTCATTTACTTTGTGTTGTCCCAAGGTTAACAAATCTGCTCTGAGACCCTCAGAATTTGAAGTGAATCTCTCCACAGTTTAAAGCTGGGGTCTACGATTTGAAACCGCAGCCTGCCCCCCCTTCCCTCACCTCTCCCACTCCGTGTCGCCTCATATACCAACAAGCCCCCTCGGACAGAGCTACGAGCGACTAGCATAATATATCAGCAGCAAACTCAATCAAAAACAGCTCAGCTCAACTGAAAGTATCAAACATGACAGACATCCCCCTTGTAACACACAGCAGTAGCCATTTCAATTGGACCGGCGGCAATGCGGGTCTTGCGCTGCCAGAGCGGAGCCGATTGTGGGGGAGGATTTATCTTTCTCGGCCTGTCCTCCCCAGCTCAGCTTACAGTGCTAACGATTAGCGGCTAACAGGCTAACCCGCTCCGCTACAAGTCATTAGCCAGGACAGGCACAGATTAACCAGAGTTATTCAGCAGACATCTCCCACTGCAGTAAACAAAGCCATTACCTGATCAACCAGGGGCGAAACGGCCGATGCTGAAGGTCTGACGGCCGACTTAGGCCATTCGTTAGCCGTTAGCCCACTAACAGGCCTCAACCCGCGGGCAGAGCTCCGTTGGGCCCTGCGGGAGAGGGAGGTGGCTTCCCGGTTTCGGCGCTAGGCTTTTCCGGCTCCATGATAGTTCAGTAGCTAACGCTGCTAGCTGCTCACCGGAGGTAGAGGGGAGGAGGCGGGACCATGGGCATGACGCTGCGTAGTAAGGGAGACGGGGGATTGGATGGACTCACGGACCAATTGAACCTTACAGGCTTCTAGGCTTGATTGGTCAGCTAGTATGCAGCTTTGCAGCGGATATACTGAATGGATTTTTTTCGTTCTTTTTGGTCTTTATACTGTGTAGATAGGGCCATAGGACCATAACAGCCTTATAAACGGAGTTATTAAGATGTACAAAGCTTCCAAATCGTAGACCATAGCTTTAAGTGAATGAGGACAATATAGTTGAATGTCAGTTTTTGAAAAATCAGATTACATGTTTAACAAAATGAGTGTGTTTCTAAAACATGTGCCTTTCAGCAGGTTCTGCAGTATGTAAAAGGTCCCAAGTATACAAATTGAAAAAAAACGACATCCTCCTCCCTAATGTCCCGTCTGGCAATCAATAAAGGTTATCTTGTCTTTAAGTATGACCACACTAGTGGGTGGGTGGGCACATGGTTCTGAAACCAGCCCACAGCCCCCAGCAGCCCATACCACTGAGGTAGGACAGCTCAAGGAAGTGGGTGAACTGGTAAAAAAGCCATTCAATCTGCCTTGTTTCTAGTTTTTCTTTTCAGATTTAGGGATTAGTTTCTGAACTTTAGTTTAAAGCATGTAAGTTTTCTACTTTGACCTTTCTTTAGCTACACTTTTTACTTTTTGACCACTTTTTACCTTTACATTAATAAATTATTTGAATCCAGCCATCAACATCTGGTTTATTTAATGTTTCTTTCCTTTAATCAAGCAGAACTGGGCTGGAATATGGGAAAGTCTGACTTATTGTACATGCTATCAAAGAAACTGGTGCATCCATCCATCACGTATGATGCTTGTCCCTTGATGGATCCCACAGGCTGAAGCCTATACGCTTGCAAGAGGCATGGACTGGTCACCAGTCAATCACTGGACTATACTACAGTGAACATAAGACAATTATGCCCTCTGAAAACTTATCACATTTTTGGACTGTGGGAAGATGCCACGGTATCTGGTTTAAGACCATTAAAGGGGAGAGAATGCTAACTTCACATAAAAGAGCTCTGACTTGGATTCAAACCAGAGTCCATCCTGTTGGGAGGCTCCAGCACCAACTACTGCATCACCTTGCATCCAGACATTCAGATTTCTAATCCATGAAATTTATCCATTTGAAGATTTTTTGGACTTTTGAATGCAAGTTCTCCTTAAGATGGTCGTGGCAGCTCCTGAGGCTGGACCATTTGAGAACCTCTCCTCTGAAGTATCCTTCCTGTTCTCTAAGAATTTGTGTAATCAACAGTTTGGGATCATTCAAGGAAATTAAACTTCTGCTTCTGATAATAGAAGGGCCTACCGCGTACTTTAGAGCTTTCTGTAAATGTCTATTCTGCAGAAAAGTAGCTGCCATTCCTTTGGCTCCCACTTGTCCCCACAAAAGAGGCAGGGACTGGATGTCTTTCCAACCCTTAACTGTTGCTGTAACTTGCTTCTGGTGGATCACATCTCCCTCTCGCTCTGCCAAGCGCAGCCCACAATCCCCCACCCACCCCCTCTTCCACCCCCTCCTTGCCTCTGCTGCTCCTCTGACTCACCAGTCCGACAGAACAATGCCCACCATTCAACCCTCTATGCATGTCTTTAATTGACAGATGGAATATATTAATGCTTTAGCCAGTAGTCATGGCTACTCCACAATAAATTGCATGCGTACATATTCATGAATGAAAATGCACTTTCAGCCGGATTAGGGATGGAAACATGGTTGGAGTTGGTCTCATGGTCGTTGTTGTCCTGAAAAGGCCCTTAAGAGCTGCACATGTTGTCCGGCTGACTCACTGTACCCTTGCCTTTTCCACCCCTGGTCTATGTGGGCTATTTACCTTGAGAGGTTATAATTTCCATGATTTGGATAAATGAGTTGGCTTACATGACATCTGGGGATAATTTTTTCAAATCAGGTCTACAGTTCTGTTAAGTTGAAGTAAAAAAAAAGAAGAAAATCATCATAAAAGCTTCATTGTTCTTAAACACGGAGCTCAGACTTACATTTTAAAGTTTATGTGATTTATATCTGTAATGACTTCATTTCCTTACACATGTATGGTGAAAAACATGTTGAAAACCACAAGCTTTACAGCGTATGTGACTATGGGATCTTTATATGTTTACAATGAAAATAATGACAGCCATAGCCAAGGTACACAACTTTTTTGACCTTGAAACTGGTCTGATTTTTGGGATAATAAGATCAAGATTATGACTAAAGTCACTTCAACAAAGATCAGAAAGCAGATGGGAAACCTTTCTCAGAGTTGCAGATGTTATCAACACATTTCACTACTAAATGTGCATGTATAAATTCTATATGACTTAGTTTAGTTTCATAGCTAGAGATATAGTTGCAGTTTGTCCTTGTGTTCATATTTTGTCTATTGGTGTAATGACTGTTTACAAAGATACAAGGAAGTTTATTTGTCATTATACAACAGGTTGCATAATGACAAATAAATTGCGTTTCCCTCTTCCCTGGTAAAAAAAAATGTAGAAAAAAATAAACATAAAATCACTAAGCATGAAAGAGTGCAGATGGTGCATTCAGCAATCTCACAGCCTGAGGGAAGAAGCTGCTCCACAGTTTGGTGGTACAGTGGATATTTGTGTATCATTTGCCTGGTGGAAGCAGGTTGAACAGGCTGTGGCTGGGGTGGTTGTTGACCTCCAGTGTCTGTTGCATTCTGTGCAGGCACCTCCCCTCCCCCATATCACAGATGCTCGGTAAACGGGTACCAATGATGTTTTGGGCAGTTTTAATCACTCCTTAATCACTAACATCCCTGGCCAGTTTCTTGTCTGGGCAACAAATCTGCCTGGATATCAAACCAAGCACAGTAACCAGCACACATGTTGCTCAGCAGATGACCAAAGCAGTGGCGGCTAGCCAATAGAGGGCGCTAGGGCACCGCCCCCCCCCCCCGTCATTGAAAATAATCTCCGAAGGGCGCTTTTGAAATCGCCCCTCGGGTTAATTCGGCTCGTGTCGGTGCCGGTGTTCTGTATTAACTGGTGACCATCCAGGCAGATGTGAAGGGGGCGTGCCTTTAAAGGACCTTTTTGTTTACTATCCAAACATCTCCCGAATCCGTATTATACACAAAAATTAGCTCTTTACACCCATTTACTTACTTAGTGGTAGAAGTGAATTCACAACATTTAGCGTGACAACGAAAGATTTTGAAGAATTACAGATTTGACGGCGTAAATATACCGAAGGTAACTATCTTAGATGCCTGCTCAAAAAGTTAAACTTTCGACAGTGTCAACTTGTGATAGCCCCGAAACCCGCATTTTACCATCACTTCGGCATATCAACAAACAATTCTCTCATGTTCAACGTATAACAGAGTCAGGAGAACTTGAAAATAGGTACAGATACGTAGGTTTTTTATGTGGAGGAAAAGTAATGTGGACAAATAGACACGTTCCCTTACTCATTTCTGTATAGTTATTAATTTACACATGCACGTTCCCCTTACTCATTTCTGTATAGTTATTTTTAATTTACACATGAACACATTTTCCCCTTACTTATGTCTGTATAAAGTTATTTTTAATTTACACATGCACACGTATTCCCCTTACTCATTTCTGTATCGTTATTTTTAATTTGCACGTTCACCTTATTCATTTGTTTGTATATAGGTTGTGTAAGCTTTTCAGCAGTATATGGTTGACCATTTGTATATATTAATGTGTGTGTGTGTGTGTCTGATATATGTGTGCACCATCCTGTAATCTGTTGTTTTTACTTGGAATCAATAATAACACTTTTGTGAAGCACTGGTATCCTGTAGTTTGTGTCGAAATGTAATGGGATGGTTGTTAAAAACTGAGTGTTGCACAGTACTGCCCCACCAAGAATATTTTTCACCAGCTGCCACTGGACCAAAGCTGCTGTTGTTGCTGGGATGTACGAGCAACATTCATTCGAACGAGTCCTGTGTGCATCAGTGTTTCAGGGGAATAAAGATAAAAAATATTTTCAAAACTTTTCATTCAAGACCCTGGTTTCAACGTTTGCAGATTCAATCAATGAAGTGATTTCATAAATATGTATTTTTTTTTAAATACGACCTAATGTGAAACTATGGGATTTTTTTCAGAACTTTTGGACTTTTTTGCATCCAGATAAATATGTGGATCAACACCAAATTGTAACGGTGTCTTCCTTGGACCAAACAATGTCTCTGGTAAAAAATTTTCAGGTAAATTCATCCAGTAGTTTTTTTGCGCAATCTTGCTAACAGACAAAAAACAGACCTTGGTGAAAACTTCACTGGCAGAGGTAATAATGCCAACATTCAACCCCCGCAGATTATTTTCTATGGCTAATCTGAGCCGTTTGTTTTCCAACTCTTGCATCAAATCAAGCCAAAGCCTCAGCCACACGGATGCTTGACTAGATATTTTCGACTGGCTTCATTTTGCATCCAAGCATGACTCATCTGAAAAGAGCATCCAGCTCTGCAGTGTCAGGCTCACACTCTGGACGTATCTTACAATCTGTACCATATAATCACGAGAAGCCTTAAATATGCAGCTGGGCGTACAGTGCAGTGAAAGGGAGACGGCCAAGCATCTGACAGAGTGGAATAATGTGTAAGACTCTGAATGTTCTGTTTTACAGGTTCACTGGGGGGAGCGACTGTTACGTAATGACCAAGGAACGACAAACGCTTCAGCATGGGGGTAGAACAAACACGACTCCAAAAGGATGGATCGTTGTACTCCAGAGCTACACTTACCTTTACACTCAGCGCTGTATTTAACTTTACGATGAGGCCTCTTTGGGACTGCAGGTCAAAAGGTCAATGTCTAGAGTGGATAACTGTAGTCTAGATAATAAACTTTGGGGACCCCTGTCATGATAATGATTTACTCTGATTGCAGTGCTTTCATTTGACGCTCAGTCTTGGAGTGCATTATGTTTTTCTTCTTCTCTCAAGCTTCCTCTCCTCCTCCTGCTCCCAGATGTTTTGTGTTACTATTAAAAGTCCTTTATTTTCTTTGTCTTCCTTCTGTCTTGTGTGCAATGAAATCTGAGAACAGAGCTGCTTTTTATCCACTTGACTCTCTGATAAATCAAGGGAAGAAAAATAACTGATAAATCAACTCATTGGTTTTGGTTCTTGAAAATTTTAATTTCACCCTCAGGTCCTATTTGCCTCTTGTGAGAGGGATTGTGTTTGAGTTTCTGAATGTGTTTTCCCATTTGCATTCCCTCCACGCAAATGGCTAATCAGCCAATCACCTAGCAGCAACTTTATCCATGAACCAATCATCAGAATGGGAGAAGAAATAATGGTTTTAGTGACTTTATACTTTCCATGTTTGCTGGTACCAAACCGGCTGGTATGACTATTTGAGAAGTGCTGATTGGCTAGGATTTTCAGGCGCAACCTACTATAGGCATCACACAGGATGATGCCAGAAGAAAAAAAGAGGAGAATGCTCCAATGTGATTCAATTTTTTCCTTTAATAACCGACAAAAACTAGAATTATCTTCTTACACTGTGGATGTGAATGAGTTTATTTGTCCTTGTTGTTGCCTTTGTTTGGTTTGGTTTGGTTTTTTCCCCCATAAAAATGGTAGCACATGGTGTACTTCACCAGTGCTTTCAGATCCTTTGGGATCTACTATGCTATGTTTTTATATATCTTACTTTTTGGTCCTGGAACATGGAGGTTTCATTGCTCTTACATCCAGGAGCAGTGTTATTCAATGTTAAATGTGTTTAATTAAAATGCATTTCCACATCAAACCCAATCATCTGCTTGGATTAACTGTCACTGGTGAACAGAAGCTGCACCAAACAAACCTGCAGACCATCAAACACACTTTCACATCAGGTTTGCATTCAAAATGCCTGCCTTTAACTTAAGGGTCATCAAGGGACTGAAGTTTAATTGAAAAATTATGCAGAAAACTGCATTCTCCCCCTCCGTGTTTTGTATTACTGAGTGTCCTTTGGGTCTAATGTTCCCACCGATCCTGCTCCAGAAGCATCTGGTTCGGGGGTAGCAGCTGTGTGCAAAATTACATTCTTTCCAGGTTGTCTGGCAAAAAGGGTCCAGCCAACTCTGGCTTATGATTTCAAAATCTGCAACTATCAGTGATGGATATCAAGGATATGAATATGTCTCACCTTACAGCATAAAGAGGTCAATGGTGTAAATTTGTTCAGAGAATAGATATTTCTTTAGCTGTGCTGCAAAACAAAGGGATTACCTTGGTTGAGTACAGTAAAATTAGATTAAATAAAGTTCTACATTTCCACAAATAGAACAATCATGATGTTCCTGTTACTGAACCTTTAAAGATGGTAGTTGCATAAAAAAAGTATAATCCCTTTGGGATTACTTGGATTTCTGCTTAAATTGGTCATAAAATAGGTTCTGATCGTCATCTAAGTCACATCACTGGACAAACACAGTCTGCTTAAACTAATTCTGCACAAAAAATTACAAGCTTTACTGTTTTTATTTGGCACAATATGTAAACAGTCACAGTGCAGGGTGGAAAAAGTATGTGAACCCCTAGGTTAATTACTTCTCCAAGAGCTAATTGGAGCCAGGAGTCAGCCAACCTGGAGAATCAATGTGATTAGAAAGGATGTGTTGGTTAAAGCTGCCCTGCCCTATAAGAAACACACACCAGTTGTGAGTTTGCTGTTCTCAAGAGGCATTGCCTGATGTGAACTATGCCTCGCACAGAAGAGCTCTCAGAAGATCTACGATCAAGAATTGGTGACTTGCATGAAGCTGGAAAGGGTTACAAAAGTATCTCTAAAAGCCTTGATGTCCATGTGTCCACACTAAGACAGATTGTCTACAAATGGAGAAATTTCAGTATTTTTGCTACTCTGCCAAGGTGTGGTCGTCCTGTAAAGATGACAGAGAGCACAGCACAGAATGCTCAATGAGGTGAAGAAGAATCCTAGGGTGCCAGCTGAAGATTTACAGAAATCCCTGGCACATACTAACATTATTGTTGACAAATCTACAATACGTAAAATATTACACATGAATGGATTTCATGTGAGGACACCACCAAGGAAGCCATTGCTGTCCAAAAAAAAAAAAAAAAAAAAAAAAACATCGCTGCACGTGTAAAGTTTGCAAAAGAGCACCTGGATGTTCCAAAATATTCTGTGGGTAGATAAAACTAAAATTGAGTTGTTTGGAAGGAACACAAATCTCTATGTGTGGAGAAAAAAAGGCACAGTACACCAACCTCATCCCAACTGTGAAGTATGGGGGAGGGAGCATTATGGTTTGGGGCTGCTTTGCTGCCTGAGGGCCTGGACAGAGTGGCCCAGTCAGAGTCCTGACCTCAACCTAATTTAGATGTTGTGGCATGACCTCAAAAGAGGGATTCACACCAGACATCCCAGAAATATTGCTGAACTGAAACAGTTTCATACAGAAGAATGGTCCAAAATTCCTCCTGACTGTTGTGCAGGTCTGATCTGCAACTACAGGAAACATTTGGTTGCCCAAAATTTTAGCCGTACATTCATTTAATATGCACATTGTGAAATGAAAAATATCAATCCGCAAGAGGTGAGATTATTGTTGATATAATTATCATCCAATAGAGTAACCTGATTAGTAGTGGGTCTTGTAACTTGTTGACTGAACTAATTTGAGGCTGCTTGTACAGATGTTGGTGCTGTGTGCGCCGCGGAGCTTCCAGTGGGCGATGCTCGCCAGCCTGTTGGTCGGCACAAAACCATGGCGCTTCTGTACACAGGACATTCGCTCTATGTGGACTTTTAGGGTTAGGTTTTTACTCACACACACAGACTCCTGCTATGACAGACTATTTCCGTATTGACGTTATCAGCATCCTTTTTTCGAGTGTGTAAACAGCACTTTTGGAGGGACTGCGAGCGAGCAGTTAATGTAATATAATCTATAATGTTAATGGGTTCAGAGTAATGTTACTAGTAGCTGTAAGTAAATCTAGGATGTTTTATTAAGTTAACTTAATTTAAGAACAAAATTAGATGATTACTCATCAAGTTTTTAACTCTGTGTAAAAATGAAAATCCGCAATTATCAAGTCTTGATAACTGTATTAAACAATTGTCAACAACTGTCTCTTGGCAATTCAGGATTAAGCTGAATCACTCTGTGTTTCTCATTATATAACTTTGTCCATCCTCACTTCCTCTCTCCTCCCCTGACCCAGAGACCATTTTCCCTTCACTTTGATGAAAAAAATCTTCCAAGTTGCCAGAATGCACCTGGAGGGCGAGGATGGAGGAAAGAGGAGGTTTCTGGAGAAGCTCAGAGTGAGGATGTACCACTGTTTCCTCTCAGGAAGTCTTTCAACAAAAGATGCACCATGAGTGGATTGGAGGGACAAGACTTGAAGACAAACTACACCTTTGCTCTGATTGCTACTTTTATAGACAGGGTTTGCTGACATTGTTAATCTAAGACACCTTAAACTTTATACCAGAGGATTCATTTCTGAACAAACTGCCGTATTATCTGATCAGACTGGACATCCTTCAAATAGATCTCGAGGTTTAAATGTAGACATGAAAATGTTTCTAACATTTTAATGTGACAAGAAAATGTACTATCACGCCTTTTTTCTTCAATAGCTTTGATTTAGTGAACAGAAGTTACCCCCGTGAGAGAAAGTTGACATCAGGTCATGCTGCAAAACTAGATTGAGAGTGTAGATAGCATGCCAGTGTTCTCAGACTGTGTGTTGCAGATAATGTCATGCCAAAATAACTTTTGTCACTCCAGCCATCTTGAATCAGACCCATCATTTGACGGCAGGCTACAGCCACACTCAAAATCTGGCTGAACCTGTGAAGACTGCTCAGGCCATATGAAGTGAAGCATGATGTTTTGTCCTTGGGAAAAATGCTTGTCCCCAAATTGCCCCCACTTTTGCTTTAGTGGCGTGTACATGGGTATTGTTCTTTATAGGCTAAAGTCAGTTGGACATACAGTATTTAAGTACACGTCCTCTTGGACATTGGTATGTGTTCATTTACAAAATTCTTGGCAAAAAAATCAGACTATCTCCCCTCTTTATTAATCTTGAAGGATGGATTACACAACCTGAGAGCAGTGAGCTTAATGCAGTTTGTTGCTCCCAGAGTTAGAACTGAAATCTGCTCTTTTTGTGTGGAGTAATCTGCAGACTGAATTTAAGGTGCAAAATGTTGTCTCTTGATGTTTCTGAATCAGCAGGGAAAACGTCGGAATACAGACTTTCTCAATGTAATTGTTTTAGTTAATGAATTACAATTGTTTCCTCACTTCATTTGTACTTTAGGAATCTGAGTGACTGATGAAACTGCGTTTTTTCAGCCATACTTGGTCAGGTCTCCCTTGAAAAATAGATCTGGTGATCTCAATGGAGAAAACCTTGTTAAATGAAACAAAATAAAATTTTAAAAATAAAAGGCCTGTAGTATAGGGATCTTTGATCGGTCAAAGTGACTTAAAAGGCTCAAGTCCATTCATCATTACCCAACATTGTAGCTCTCTGGCTTTATTACCTGGAAAACATTTAACCTTTTAACTCTTATTACTTTTGGCTCAAAGAGGAAGGGCTTCATGTTGCTTAAATTACCAAAATTCCCCAAGCTGGTCATCAGCAAGAATGCTGGCTTCCAGACCTATTGCCCCAGCATTTTTTTTTCCAAATTTAAATCATTCTTTCACAGACACTAAACATAAAAACTTCCACACAAGAGAAAAAAAGAGGAAGACTCTTCATTTTTTCCTCTTCTGTCTGTTAATAGATCATGAAACACTTTATAAAAGACCCGTTTCTGCTGCAGCACTGAGCCCGTCTCTGTTTGCCTTTGTCATATGGGCCAAACATCTTCCACAAGTAAAAAAAAAAAAAAAGCGCTGACATTTGGCACTGCCCTGCTGGACGTGTGAAAGGAAAAATGTTCAGCCTAAAACCTCTGCTTGTAAAAAGGGGATTCCCATGAAAGTGCTGGCTCTATAACTTCTGTTAGAGAGTACACAAAGACCCTTTGAATCCTGATACATGAGTGTCCCAGTCCACCAGAGTCCATGATGAAATGTGAATCAAGCATCAATGATGGCATTGCAGCAACTAACAAATAGTCTCCACCCCCCTGAAAGCTTGAATCAGTGATAACAGAAATATCTAGCTCATGCAGCAGTTATTAAACATGTCAAGCTGGTACAACTTGAGTTTCTCTTTCTACTTTTTCCCGTTTCTTGTGCCAAAGAAATTTTGCCCTTTTCTTGCTGGTTTGGCGTTATCAACATCTTTGTGAAAGTGCCTTCTTCCTGCTCCTCTGTTTACTGGATCCAAATTGCTCAAGAGGAATGTCTGAAATTCAGTGATAAACAAGGAGATAATGCAGATGCCAAATCTCAAAGATGCTGATTCCAAAGAAACTTCTGTCATGGAAAATTTTCTATCTCCAAAAATGACAATGACATTTTTTTTATGACAACTCAGTAGTGAAAATTTTGAAATAACGCACATTTTTACGAATTCTACTACCAAACATTAATATCATTTTCATTTCAATGTTTCTTTCATTTGTAAATAAATGAAAGCACAGGAAGCCCTCACTTCCCTCTATAAGATATACACACCGAATATACACTTCATCTGAAAAAGGTCATAAACAATAATGACCCCTTTGATATCAGATCTCATCTTATTTTCTGAACAAGATGATTTCCACACTAATTTTAGATGACGTCCACATTAGATTTTTTGGTATCTCTGTCAAGACTGATCCATAAGCATATTGGTCTGCAGTTGGATTGATGAACATCTAGCAGATTTGCGATACTACCAAAATACTTTGACGAGCAAACTTCAGCTGTGTGTGCAACTGGAGGCTCCTTCCCCTGTGAGTGTGTATGTGTGTGAATATGTTCTTGATTCCTTTTTTGTTTTTACTTTGGTTATTTTTCATAACATTTTAATTCAGTCCTTAATTTCTTTTTTTTAATTACCATCATTATTAGTTTTATTGCTTTTACCATTATTACTGTTATCATAGTTGTCTATTGTTTTTCTTAATTTTATTGTACTTACTCTTTTAACCCTTTTTTGTTTTTGCTAGGTTTTCTGTTTATCTAGTAGTGTTTTAGAAGTTCAACAAGCACATTCTGTTCTGGTCTATATTTGACTATTTTGTCTCCTTTTATTATGAATGTACATATTAGTGAAAATTCAATAAAAAAGTTTTTTCTTAATTATTCCTTTTTAAAGATCTCTGATCCCTGGACCCTCTTTTTTTCAAACCTTTTTGTGTGTTGAGCTTAAATCACAATTTGAAGCATAGTGAAATAAACAAATTAAAAAAAAATAATGGGTAAATGGTGGGTTTGTTGGACTTCTATATCTACTTCTACTGATCACTCTCATGGCACTTTTTTTGTAAAGCAAATATTAAATGAGTATATGTTTTAAAAGCACTTCCCCAAATAATAATTAGCCTGGGGGTTGCAGCTGCTGCAGGTCAGTACAGTGTTCTGACCAGCAGGGGGAGTTTAAACCCAGCTGGCTGAAGCATCCGGCCACTGACGTCCTGCAAAAGCTTCTGGAGGGTCATCGGGGAATATATCTACTTAACCCTGGAAAAGACTGTTTGCTCTTGCAGAGGGCTGACTGCCCTGCTCCTCATTTTGGATTCCTTCATCCTCATTTAAAACAAAGACAAAGTTAACATCAGCTGACAAATTAATAATCAAACTGCATTAATGTTGGTGTTTCTTTTTTGTTTGTTTGAGCACACTATGCAGGGCTGCAGCCAAAAAAAGCAAGGCCCAACCCCATAATTAATCATATCTTATCAAATGTTTGCCATCTTATCTTGAGTCACCCTATCTTTGTCTTCAGCTGCAGTGTTTGCTCACACCACAGAGGTTGTATTTGCCTCATAAAGTCAACATGCTTAAATTTACTGTAGGAGGATTAAAGAAACAGGATGTGAGGACAAACACAGGGCTAGAGAAACAAGAGAAAGCTTTGGCAATTCAATTTAACTCCTTTTAGAAGCAGTGACTTTCTAGTCCTCCACAAAGTATTATTTGTGATGCACTCCTCAACACTCACTGGCCACTTTATTAGATACACCTTGTAAGTATCAGGTTGGACATACTTTGGTCTACAAATTCTTTATGTTGTAGATCCAACAAAGTGCTGGAAACACTCCTAAGTTATTTAGCTCCATGTTGGCATCCATGATTTAAATCTCACGCTCCATCACATCACAAAGGTGCTCTATGGGACTGAGATCTGGTGACTGCGGAGGACACTGCAGTACAGTAAACTTGTTAAAATTTTCAAGAAACCAGTTTGAGATGATTTAAACTTAGCAACATTGTGTCTTGTCCAGCTGATGTGGTGCTCCAATAGTGATGTGTGCCAAGACAATATCCCTGACACTATTTCAAAACCAGCAGCCTGGACTATAGGTACAAAGCATGATGGCCTTGTTTTCAAGTGAGGGTAAAATGGGCCGAGTGATGCATAAGTGAACTGGTGCAGCATCTGCAATGTTACAGAACCGTAAAGTTCAAAAGCCAGCATCTGTGATGATATGGGGGTGTATTAGTGCCCAAGGCATGGGTAACTTACACATCTGTGAAGGCACCATTAATGCTGAAAGGTGCATACAGGTTTTGGAGCAACATATGTTGCCATCCAAGCAACGTCTTTTTCATGGACGCCCCTGCTTATTTCAGCAAGACAATGCCAAGCCACATTCTGCACGTGTTACAACAGCGTGGCTTCGTAGTAACAGAGTGCGGGTACTAGACTGGCCTGCCCGTAGTCCAGACCTGTAGCACTATCAGCACAATTTATACTGCCATTTCAAGGCGTAATATCTCCACTGTGAATGCCTGGGAGACCATTCGAGAAAACTAGCTGACCCCCTTTTTTCCATTACTAGAGGTAGTAGTAGAGGAATGATATTAGATAAAGAACTACAAGGACTCAGCGGGAGACAGGAGTGGTGTGAGTCAGCATTTCTACTTTAGTGTGTGAGGAGGGAACATACTGGGTCACACCAATCCAGTGTTAATTTTGAAAGTACTTTTAATTTAGTTTTAATTATAGTCTTTTACCTTAACCATCTTTAAGTTTAGTGATGATTTAGTCATCTAAATTGTTTTAATTTTAGCCTAGTTTTAGTTGATGAAATTATACAATACTTTAGTCGATAAAATTTAGTGGACTAAAATATTAAGTGTAAAGAGTAAGATGATTTTTGTTTTCTTGAATTTCTGAAGTCTTGTTTTTCACTCGGATATAATGCAACATCTTATATCCCTTTATTGAATGCTAGTAAACTTTGAATGTATAAGTGAACAGACACATACTGTACTTAACTTTTGCGTGAAATGTAATCACCTTTATTAAGCTACCTAGCAGAGCATCTCAGTTACCAAAACTGACAACAGTGAACCTGTTCTACATGAATATATATCCATTCATAAAGAATGTAGCTCTGATTGGATCACTCCTCAACTTATCCCACCAAGACAACTGTGATTGAATGTCCTTCTTAACTTATCCAACCTTTTCACACAACCAATGTAGCAATTGGATTGTGACTGGTATGTACCTAATTTGTCCCCAAGTTCTACATGACCAAATTAGGTCTGACTGGATTACTGGCAAGTCTGTCAAACATTTTAGTCCTGTTTTTATCTGTTGACAAAGATGTCAGTTAAATTAGTTTTATTTTTTGTCTATGTGCACTTGTTTTTATTAGTTACTGTCTAGTTTTCATCAGAGGAAAAAAAGGTTGTTGTCAAAAACTTTGCCGAAAATAATTAGTCAATTAAGGTGTATAACAATGGGTGTATAGGTGTAAATTTAAGGACCTTGTTGCAGGGCTCTTGCATATAAGACTGTGAAATGGGCTGTAGTAAGAGTGACAAAATGTATATGTTAGACTGTAAATAGTGCAGTCAGCAACACTTGAAACAGCAACAGTTTAGTACTAATGTGTCCTACCACAATTATGCAGATGACACTCAGATCTATGTCTCACTGACAGCAGGTGAATATGGACCAGTGGATTCACTCTGTCACTGCATCCAACAGGTCAGTGTGTGGATGCAGAAAAACTTTCTCCAGCTAAATTCAGACAAGACTGAAGTCATCGTGTTTGGTCCACAGAAACAAAGAGAAAGTGTCAGAAGTCACCTCCAGTCTCTCTCTCTAAAACCTACAAATCAGGTTAGAAATCTCGGGGTAATAATGGACTCAGACTTGAACTTTAACAGCCATATAAAATCAATAACATCAGCAGCCTTTTACCATCTAAAAAACATTGCCAAAATCAGAGGTATAGTGTCTAAACCTGACCAAGAGGTACTTATCCATGCATTTGTCTCTAGTAGGTTAGATTACTATAACGGCCTGCTCACCGGCTTCTCCAAACGAGCCATAACACAGCTGCAGTACATCCAGAATGCTGCTGCTCTGGTCCTGACCAGAACCAGGAAGTACGAACACATTAGTCCTGTGCTCAGGTCCCTACACTGGCTTCCTGTGGCTCAGAGAATAGACTTTAAAGCAGCTCTGCTTGTGTACAAATCTCTCCATGGCCTTGCACCAAAGTACATCTCTGACATGTTAGTGCCATATGAACCATCTCGGACTCTGAGGACCTCGGGGGCCGGCCTTCTGCTGGTGCCTAGAGTCAGGACTAAACATGGAGAATCAGGGTTTCATTTTTATGCAGCTAAAATCTGGAACAGTCTTTCTGAAGATGTGAGACAGGCCTCTACTCTGACAATGTTCAAATCTAGGCTTAAAACAGCTCTATTTAACTGTGCATATGACTGAAAGTATCTTATCTGCACTCTTCTTTTTAAATTTATTTTATGATTAACGTTGATTTTATTTTGTATTGTGATTTTTTTAAAGTCATTTTATAATGATTAATGTTGATTCTATTTTGTACTGTGATTTTAATGCATTTTTCTTGTTCTGTAAAGCACTTTGAATTGCCTTGTGTATGAAATGTGCTCTACAAATAAACTTGCCTTGCCTTAGTAATGTTGGTTGCGGCAAATTTAGGCAAAAGTGATCATGTTGCATAGTGTGAGGAGAGGTCAGCCACAGCGTGACTGTTTGGGCACAGCTTTTCAAACGGGGACACAAAAACACCCTAAAGTGAGGTTTTTTTTTTTTTCAAAACTTCACTTAAGCAGGAGTTTTCCAAAGTGTTCTAAATGAACCGAAAGACAAAACACACAGAAAAGGCCGCATTTTTAAAATTACCAGCTTATGGGGTGCTGGTTTGGTGGAGTGGTTAGCATCCAGGCACCCCATGTATTTGCTTCTGCCGGTCCAGGTTGGAATCCCGCCTGTGACCAGTTTGCAGAGTGTCTTCCCCTACTCTCTCACCCCCGTTCACAAGCCTATCCACTGTCTCTCTCCTAACAATAAAGGCACGAAAATGCCAAAAATACTTAAAAAAAAAAAAAAAAGATAAGAAAAAAATTACCAGCTTATATGTGAAAATAGCCAGAGACCAGATTAATGAACTGGCCTATGATGGGGCAGAAAAGAGATGATTAAAGCTCCATCATCTCCATGGAAAACAACAAACAGGAAATTCAGAGGAAGTGAAGTCAAGTGACTGTCAATAATGTTGCAGATCAGAGTGAGATCCCTGCAGATTGAAATGGCGAACTGAAACAACACACAACTCCATTTAAGTCATGGGACATTTTTATGACAAAGAGAAAAACAAATTTCACCCACTTTGGCCCATAATTGAGTTGGTAGAAGATTTATTTTTCCAAAGTGCAGAAATGTAAGAAAGAAAGGAGATAAAGCTGTGTGCTGTTTGTATTTAGTCTAGATTGAACTATAATAATTCCAGCAGGTAGTGAGTAAATTCCAAGATGTTATAAATTCATTTTGCCCAAATTAATTAAATATTGGGGTGTTTTTGATGCATTTGTCACCTAAAATACTACTTAAAAGTGTATTTACAATTCAGAAATACAAATAAAGAAAACATGAACTTAATTTGATGTTTCCCACCAATTTGCTCTCCAAAACAAAGTCATGTCTTAAAAGTACAGACCAAAATATTGCCTCTAATATAAAACATGACCTACTAAAAAAATGACTGATGTAGAACAATTGAATTGAGTTAGTTTGACCTCAAAATAAGTATTTAAGGAAATATTGTCTGTCCATTTTTCTAACTAACCTAGTTCATGTTTATTTACTTCACAGAAAGATAACATGGCAAAGTCCAAGGAAACAAGAAAATTACATTTCAGTGACTCCACTTAACATCTGAAAAACAAACCAGAGAGGCCAGAGGATGGAAAAAGATTTCATGTTTTAGAGAGAATGAGATCAGTGCAGTGAATAAAAGAGACATGTCTTCTTCATTGCCGTTGATTATTATGATCAATTGATTTGAAGCAACACACATCATGCTTTGCCAAGTCAGTTACGCGTCTGTATCCTCTCCACGTGGACCCTCCTTGCTGCCAGGAATCTCCTCACCCAGAAAGACTTCTGACTCTGCAAGAACCGAGGACACCACGAGTCCTTCTTCCTCATGAAAATTTCTAATTGTTAAGTGTTATAGAGGCCAGGTAGTGCACGTGCCTCACAGCAAGAGAGTTGCTGATTCAATCCACGTGTCTTTCTGTGTGGAGTCTGCATGGTCTCCCCTTGCATGCATGAGTTCTCTCCGGTCACTCTGGCTTCGTCCCACTGACCAAAAACAAGCTCTGAAAAAAACAAAACAACAATAAACAGGACAAGACTTCCCTTGAGCTGCTGCATGAGTGTTTGTTTGGTTACATTGTACAACAATTTCTTGATGGAAGAACATACTGTGGATTTAACTGGATGAGAAGCTGCTACAACCCAGGTTTCTCCACCGTGTAAATAGGTACTTGATCCTAACAGACGTCCTCTGCCACAGCTCTGGTTAGTTTTACAGACTCAGGAGACTTGGAATCACATTTTTGTTGTTTTTCAAACAGCAGTGGTAGAGGTTTAGTGGCGGGTCAACTTCTTTCTGCTTCAGTCTGCATCTTTAATTGAAAAAAACATACGAGTCATGTTATCAAGCTAATGGCTAATAGCAAAGGCTAATGGCGAAAAACAAAACAATAAACATTCACTGAGCAGCAAAAAGCACACTAGCCGTGGCTAATGGCCAATAACAAAACAACCAACATTAATTGTGCAGCAAGATAAATGTGACTAGCGCTAGGCTAGTGCACTAGCCACAGCTAATCACAACACAGCATATTAATGCATGCCACTGGCCAGACTAACATCAGTAACCAGTTTGATACAATAAGGTAACTAATAAACAGGAGTTTTACTAACCTGTCGGAATTCATTATGAAGGCCAGGGTGCCAGTCCTTTAGGCGTTTTGCCAAATTAGTTGTGCTGCTCACAGCAGTAATACGTCAGACAGCAATCGGTGACGCAATGAAGGCTCTCTTGAATGTCAAACTCTGTCTGTCTGTCTGCAAAGTGAACACACAGTGAACATGCATGTACTGATACCAGGGCAAATTAGTGTCATATCCGGAAACGGCCGTTGAGTATCAATACTTTTTGGTCTATCAGTATTTCTGACAATCCTTGTGGACTTTGCATGGTCTCCCTGTGTCTGGATGGGTTTCTTCAATTTGGTTTCCTCCCACAGACCAAAAACATGCCCATTTAGGTAACTAATGACTCTAGACTACTCTTAAGTATGAGTGTGAGCGTGAATGGTTGTCTGTCCCACCACTTGACCATGTGATTGACAGGCAGCCGGTCCATGGTATATCCCACTTCTTGTCCAATGTCAGCAGGGACAGGCTCCAGTCCCCCATGACTCCAAAAAGGGATAAGCAGTTTAAATTACGAATGGATGGACAATAAAAAGGGGAACAGACTAAAGCTTCTAGACTAAACAGGCCAACCCATAAATGAAGTACTAATAAAGAAATGTTAAGTGGCATACAGTTGTGGTGGTGTTTTTCTTATTTTCTCTTAAAGGATCCATAACATGTGACTGTAGGCTTAAGCCCAGACTGGCCTCTATGTAACCTCATGATTACTGCCCACCTAACAAGGTATTGAAACGCTCCATACAATATCTCAGAAATATCGGCTATAAAGATGTTTAGTCATTGTCAAGGATGAATAATCCAGGTCTGACGTTTTAATACAAGCTCCAGAGAGGCGTCCAGGAGCTCAGATCAGTCTTTGAAGTTGATTCAGTGCAGTCAGTGGGCAGGCTTGTCTCTGTGTGCTTTTCTTCCTCCTGGTTAACCAGACATGTGATTAGCATTTCTGTCTGCTGCTAAGTTTGCCCTCCAGTCTGTCCGCTCTGCCTTCAGGGGAGGAACTGCCTGCAGGCTTCTCTGTCAACAACAAGGTAAGTCAGGAGATTTATTCAAAAGGTGGAGATGGGGAAGGTAATGCTGTTTGTGTCACGCAGGTTTGGCTGAAATCTATGTCGCTGCTTTGTTATTAAGTTAGTGCCTCTTCATATGTCAGTTAAAACAAACATTTTTTTCATTTTGAGATCATATTTATTTTTACACAATTTATAATCCAAGATATTATCCACATTTCAAGACTACTGCACTACAAGAATGTCAATGCTGAGGAACTTGGGAAACAATTAGGAACAAGGTGGATCAAATAAAGTATATTTTAGAGAACATATGAAATGAATTATGTTACACTTCACATGTACAAGTTAGCAAATCAAATATAAGTCATACATAACCATACATTTGAACCTACTATTTTCTTATTATGTTAAACATCACTCATGAATTTATGATTTGACAAAGATGAATGAGTTGGTGGTCATGTTTTACAATTTAATAAATATGTATAGTGAATATTTTCAACTCTTAAAAAATTTAAAATATAAAGTCTTCAATATGGAGAATATAGGATAAGGATAAATATTTCAATACTTCATTAGATTTAATAATAAAACTTGTAATATGTATTTACATGATCTATTAAAAAAGAAAACTAATCATTGTATTGGTTTTATTTTTAAACCACATTAATCAATGCAGAAAATGTTAGAATGAATGAATTTGTACTTTTTCTGTTAAAATATGTGAATACAGTATTTTTTCTCTTTTTTTGCTTGTATTTTAACTTGTAATTGTGATATCTGAAGTTATGTGATTATTCTGCTTTATCACTGCATTTATATGCAAAATAAATCCAATTCAATCTGACATTTTTTGGGTCTACTAATTATAGAGCAGAGCAACACTGGGCTTCTTTGGTCTGATGAACTTTTCATCTCCTCAGAGCCTTTTCAGTGCACTGTGGATTATTTTGATTTAACTTACATATGTTATGGCAACACTGATATTAAACAAATCATAGTTGGTCAAAGGCCAGAAAAAAAGACAATTTCTATGTGTAGAAGTAGTTCCCTGTGGTTAAAATATGAGCATACTGTTGAGGTGGACTTGAAATGTTGGATGCTGTCACAAAGACCTTGCGCGGAAGCTGGATCCACCTGCTTCAATGTCTGAAATCTGGCAGATCTATTTTTTTGAGTTCTGATCAACAACAACTGTGAGCAACCCAAAGCAAGGCTGAATTACAGCCCTGTAGGGCAGACAGAGATGACAGCAGGAAGTGACTGCTCGCACAGAGATTAGCACAGATGCTAACGGCTTCAGTAGCAGTTTTATCAGATCTGAACACATTTCTTCATTAAATTCAAAACATAAAACAATACTGAAAGTACTTCTGGATAGAAATGATATTTCGCTCCACCTCTGACATGATATGGTGAGAGTCTGTGTTAAGAAGTGGCTCAAGTTTTGTATTATACTCTGTGGCTATAGTGCCCACAACTAATGTGAGCAACAGAAAGATTGTCCAATCACCCAAACATTTCTACGGACTGTTGCCCTGACTGGCTACTGGAAAAAAATTAACTGTCTTTCTGGTGTGTCAGGTAATTTTTGTTGTATGCCCACAGTAGGCAGAGATACATTTCTACTAGCTAAGAGGATACTCGTGAATCTTTCAATAGCTTTCCTCAAAGGAGAAGTATTGTTGATGCAACCAAGCATGGATGTATATGCAAGGAAATTCAAAGAGTAACAAGGTCTAAAATTACAATAATAATAATAAAATAATTAGAGCTGAAACGATTCCTCGAATAATTGCGAGTATTCGATTACAAAATATCCTCGAAGCAAATTTTGTGCCTCGAAGCCTTGTTTAATATATAATTATACATGTAAAACATATATCTGGACTACTATACAGTGCACAGTGTTTGACACGGACGGTAATTTCTGTGGCAAAACGCGCCTGCTACCTCCGCTGCTGTGCGGCTTGTACAATCATGAAGGAAGAGACAAGAGACGGACAGAAAGGAGAGAGTCCACATTAGAAATTGCAGAGAGTGTCCCAAGTGTGTGGTCACTACAAGAAGGGACGAAAAGAAAACACAGTGCAGTGTGTCTGAAGTCAAACCGAGATAGCTAAGCACGTAGCTTAGCATGATAGCACGTCGTCAATGCTGCAGTAGTAAACATCCGGTCTGTGCGTCAGAGCGACACTGCAGGGTGACACTCGCGATTCATCAGCAGAAACAGCTAATGTGATCAATAACTGAGATATGGGGTAGTAAATAACCTACTTTGATTATGGCTCCCTGTAAAGGCTGGTTCAGAACGTAAATCAATGCAGACGCTACTTGCCCAGAATAATTTGTATTTTGTTCACATACTTTTCACATCCAATAACTTAACATTGAATTTGATTGCAGGGAGTAGAACAGGAAACACTGACAGTGAGTAGAGGAAGCAGGTGTAGGGAATGTTTTCATATGTTATAGAAATGTACATTAGCTAGTTAAATTATCTTAGTATCTAAGTATGATATAATTTGGTCCTAGAAATAAAGTAAACAAAATAAGATCATCAATATGGTACAGTAGGAAAGGCAATAATTTAGCAAAAAGAGACAGGCATGTATACAAATAAAACAAAAATAACCAAACTTAAAAAAAATACTGAAAAAGCAAGATATGGCCCAGAGTAAAAATAAAAGTATAGATTTTGATTTTGAGATCCCATTTATGCTCAGAATGTTCAAAATAAGAAAAATAAGTTGTTAATTTCAGTGACCTGGCTTTTCTGCTTTGTGTGTTACTAATAATAATGTGTAGTGATTCGATCTAAAAAAAAAAATAGCATTGAGTGCAATGTAACCGTTATCCGATTACTCGACAAAAAAAATCGATAGAGTAATCGATTACAAAAATAATCGATAGCTGCAGCTCTAAAAATAATATTCAACATAAAGACAAGGATATTACCATCAGGTGGCCAAGGTAACCGCATTTAAAGCCTCTTAGCTGATGTTGGCTAACGTTGAGAAATCCTCAAATATTGTGGCTAGTGTTTTCCCCAGGTCAGTTCTGCTGTGTTAAATGCAAACTGAAGTAAAGAGGAATGTTGTGCTTGTGGAGTATGGTGTTTCCTGGCAATTCCCTTACTAGTTCCAAATAGATTTTAACGTTCGCCAGCACAGATGTTCCATATTGGTAGCACACTCAACTTGCTCTGCTTGAATGCTGCACAAACGTATTGTGATGTTACCAAAGAAATGTCACATAAAGCAGTCATATCTATGGCATTTCACCACGAACAGCTGCAGCTGGTCACAGTATTCCAACACCATGCCTACAGGACGAAAGATGACTGTACCCATAAGGGCGGCTTAACTCGTACAACAGGTATCCAACCGTGAGGAGGAAGCAGCTGGATGTACTTGGAACTAGTTAGGCTTCACATTTGCCAACAAAATTAAACATAGCTTTGATTTTTGGATGAAACACTGGAAATTTTCAAGCGTTCAAAAAAAAATTGACGTACCTGATGAACATAAGTGTTGCCTAACTGATAATAACTTGGTTCTGCATGGCCTGACATAGCTTTACACAGCTTGACAGTTTCCTCTGCATCTGCAAAATCTATTCAAAATGTTATAGTTTGAATGAGGCTTAAAAGAGGAGAAAAAGCTAGGCTTTTAACTAAGAATAGTTAAAATGCATTGTTCATACATCAGGTTTTTCTGCCTTATCTCTTTTTCTGTTTCCAGAGGTGATATCAAGGCGAACCATCCTTCTGCAAACAAAGGCAGTCCCTGTAAATACAGATAGGTGTCTACATACCTGGGGCTATGTGGTCTCATTTTTTCTTCCTTGTGGTGAGAAAAGCTCAGAACTCTCTAAATCATTGATTTAAAAAAAAGTAATGGCATGCTTTATGATCTTTCCTAAGGAAACAGAGAGAGAAATGTGACTAAGTGACACCCATTTAACAAATATACTCTCATTGTTGAACTCCAAGAGTGGGAAAGCTTCAAGTATCAGTTCTGGATTTTAAGTGAAGACTGAGTTTCCCCAAGTTTTCCCAACAAGTTGGCTTGTTTTGACTACTTGCAGAATAAGAAATTAGATTAGGCTGGATTAGCCAATTAGACAATTACGTGATGTTCCTGAGCATTCCTTTACATCTCCATGAATATATTAGACCTAAACATGCTCTAAGTGTGTATGTACGTGTCAGGCTGTGAGTTCATGTGTGCATTGCTCTGTCTGCCTGAGAAGAGTTACCTCATCCTCTAAAACCAGAGCCTTTATGAAACTGCACCACGTGAAATTATTTGGGCAGTTTAACTTAATTATGATCCTTAAGCAATGTGACGGTCTAGCGGTGCCAGACCTTCACCATCAGGATAAATGCATCTCTGAGAACGAGCACAAGATCCATATTTAGACTAAAATATAAGGTATTGTTGATGCCTGAGTAAGATGGTTATTTATGTCTGTGTTTTTTTTAGTTTAAAATATTACACAGCACTGTGTAACCAAAGATTGGGCCAAATTTGAAAATGTTCAAAAATGGCTAATTGTCACTCCAGATTGTAAATGAGATATAATTGTCATGTTTTGGCCAAATTTTGACTTTATTAAAAATTGGCCTCCTTCATTCCAGACTGTGACAGAGACAAAACAATAGAGTTTTGGGTTGAATTTTCAATGCAGATTGCAACAGGGCCAGAATCATCATGTTTATGGCCAAATCTTGACATATTTCAAAATTTGCCAATTTTCACTCCAGATGGTGACAGAAACAAAATCAATGAGTTTTGGGCCAAACTTTTACTTTTTTTTCAAAATCCTTAATTTTTTTTTTTCCAGAAGGCAAGAGGGCCAGAACCAAAGCGTCTTGGGCCAAGTTTGGACTTTTTTCAAAATTCACCAATTTTGACTCCTAATGGCAACAGAGACATAACATTCCAGGCCAAATTTTGAGACTTTCAGAGTTGGCTGATTTCACTCCAAATGGCAACGGGGCTGGCATCACTTTGTTTTGGGTCAAGTTCAACCCAAGATGGAAAAATACAAAACTGGCATAATTTGTGTCATGATTGAAGGCAGTTTTGTTTATCCAGTACTTTCAAACCTCTTGTTCCTTGTTTCTTATCAATCCTTGTTTAATTTAAATCTCTTGTTTCTTATGTTTCTTGTTATTCCTGTTGTGTCAGTTTCTGTTTTACTTCCTGTTGTGTCTGCTCTGATTAGTTCACCTGTGTAGTTTGTCGCACCTGTTCCTGGTTTGTCTCATTATCCCCGAGTTTTCCTCTTGTCTTTGGTGGGCTTTACACGAGTACGAATTTGTAAGACTCCGGTAAAATAAACTACCGATCTGGTGATATTGACGCGTATTTGTCCATGACTCTGCATCTTTTTTGAAGACGGGTCTGCAAGTGGATATCTGCATATTCGTCATTATGCCGTAGTTGGTGTAAACAGATAAGTCCAAGAAAGACGGTGACCTCATAGCACCCCTCCTCCTCCCCACTCCCCAACCCACGCTGTCACACACACCAACAACAACAACAACAACAACAATGGCGGCAGCCGGGCTGATTCTGATCTTGTTCCAGCAGCTACAAATATTGCTATGACTTTTATACCAACATTTGCTAACAGAACACAAATAACACCAGCTACGGCAACAACAGCAACAAGTGCTCATGCAAAGACGCAGCATGTTACGCGCGCATGTTAACGTGAAATCTACCTCAAAACAGAACCATTGTCATGTAAATGCACAAGCCTATGTACAATACGATGTGTAAACAGCGATACATGTTTTGATGCCAACGCCAAGACAATATGGGGCCGTCTTCGTGTGAGGAGGGCCTTTGTTCATTTGACCTTCATGCCACATTCTTCAGTAGTCAGATCTTCGAGTTTTGTTTATTGTCAGTAGTTTGCTTAATTCTGACCTTTGTAAGATATGTTGTTCATGTTTTGGAGGGTTTTTTGTAAATGACTTCAGGATTTAGTAAGTAGAATAAAGCAAAGGCAGAATTAAGACTAAACAATTTACAGACAAGTTTTGGGTCCAGGTGAAAGTGATTACTTTTCCTATCACAGATGGGAGGTGTGAATTAAAGTGTGTTAACAGGGCAGCTTTGACTTCACCATGTGACCAGGATTTGGTAGATCACAAGTTTGCACATATGAAACCTTCAAGGCTCTATAAAGAACATAGGTTAGGGAGTTATGCATCAAATGCATTACCTCAGTTCCCACAGGTGAGTGCAGAGAATTTTACATGCAGTATGTTACCAAGTAATCAATCATCGGCCCTTCAAACATGAAATCACACCATGACTGCTGCTGAACTAAATGATTAGCTCTTGCAAGTTTTGAACATAAGCATCTTATAGTTCACATGATTTCTGGTGCAGATGAAAGCCAAATAAATTTGTGTAAAGGCGAAATCTCGCAAACATTTTTTCTTCCTCCTGCAGCAGGAAGCTCTCTGACTCTGACCCATCAAACCATCATGCCTGGCTCCACAGCGGGAAAGAAGCTGGACCTGTCCAAACTCACTGATGAGGAGGCCAAACATGTTTGGGCTGTTGTCCAGAGAGACTTTGACCTGAGGAAGAAGGAGGAGGACAGACTCGGGTGAGTGAAATAGACCACATGCAGCTGGTTGATTTGGTTTTGAAACATATTTTTCCATGTTATAGAAGAAGTTATATTCCTTTAACTTTGCAGGTCTCCATTAATTAACTTTGTCTTAAAAGTTAATTAATTTGCTTTAACTGCTGGCAAGGCCCTGTCATACTTTGAGTATCAGATGATGTTGACCATGTTGAGGAAACACCAAAATCATGGGAAAAAGTATGTTCTTCTGCTTTGTTCAAATGTTTTCCTGGGGTTATATGATGTTTCCTGATGGTTTCCTGGCTGATTGTAGACAGATTTCAAATGCTCACAAACATAGATGCCACTCAGTGAATGTCTTATAAAGCAGAGGTTAACTCCTGCTGCCATTTACAAGCTTTCTACGTCATACATTGGATATTTCTAAGCATGCGTTCAGTTTTTCGACATGTCCACTGAACAAATGCTAAAATTGCATTAACTTGGATAGCTTGGCTTGGCTCCCTCTACAACTGCTAAAAGTAGATTAAACCTCCATGTGTGAATGAGGTTTTACTTGCTAAAATAACATGACTGTGTAAATCATCATGTATGTTACAGTGAGTTAAAAATAACGTTTGACGTCCTTACTTTCAAAGTGATCAGCTAAGTTCTCCTCACATTTACAGCCCTCCTCACATTGGTACAGTTCTCCTTAATACCTACACACCCATGACCTGCTCCTTATTCCTCCTCACTCAACCACCTGCCTACTTAGTCTTTTAGCTATGAAACCCAGTTTCTGGAGTTTTCACCCATAAATTATCCTTGACTCTGACTCACCTCTAAATCCCATCTGAAAACCCACCTTTTGGTTTTTTTACTTGTTGTAACCTGCAGTTTCCTGTCTTTACTGCAGATCATCTCTGCTTTTCACTTAATTTTGATGCTGCATATATTTAGCATCTTCCTTGACCTTTATAACAAGTTGTGTTGTATTTAAAGGGGAGTTTTGTGTCCTGAAAGGCACCCATAATGTAGCAAATTTTTAATTAAGAGTGCTTTCATACCTCAGCTTATTTCTTTGGGCCAGACCAAAGAGTGATGAGTCACTTTTTTCATGGGTACCTCAGGTTTGGTCAGTGTTCATAGATTGATCAAACTGTGCAACGTGGAAGAAAAATGATCACTCATTGGTCAAAATTTCATGAGAAAAATGATCACTCATTGGTCAAAATTTCATGAGAGACGAATGACTCCTCCCTGACCACGGTCCCTCTAATATATTGCAACATGCAAGTCCAAATATTATATATATCCTAGCTATTCTGACTGGTGGTGGAAGAACACAGCCATTTGCTGCATTGCAAAATAAGTGCCCAACATTAAGACTCCCTGAAGGAAAAATAAGTGCCTACAGCAGTGTACCTTACTGATAGTCTCAGCTTGTTCTTCTTAAAGGTGCAGCACTCCTGGCTCACTTTTTGCCAGTTCAGTGACAACTGTCAAGAACGTTATACAGCCCAACATCAAAAGCACTGGATTATCCTTTTACATTACCTGGTTGGTGTTACTAAAAAGTTGCTTTTTATTTCAATAGCCTTACACACTTTCAAACAATTCATACAATGTGATAACATTATCCAGATAACTTTCTGTGCATCTGCCTTTATTATTAACGATGCACGATACTGGATTTTTGCCAATGTCAATTTTTAATTTATTAATTTATTTATTATTTATGTGGCAGAAATACAGCATCAGCAAAAATTTAAATATCAGCTGATAGAAACTTAACTTTTTAGGCTGTAGTCGGCCAATATCATTACCAAACCAATAATATTGTGAATCCCTATTTATTATCTCTAGCAACACCAAGTCTGCAGAAAAACGTTGACAAACTTTTCACACCCTCAGTCACCCTTGTGAGTTGCTCTCATGAGCATTTGTAGGGAGCAAACACTAGTTGTTCAGCAAACAAAAGTACTCAACACTCTTTGGGTTTGTTTTTTTATGAAGGATTAACCTTCCTATACCTGGATATTGTACCTATGCTTACCCGCCCTTTGGCCCACTATGGCTGCTACAGTGATGTATGGAGGAGCCTGAAATACATATGTCATGACAAAGCAGCATCTCAGCTAAGAACTTGTAATTATGTGCTTGTGTGCGTTACATTGTGAAAATAGTCATTTGTCAATTTCTGCTGAACAACTGGGAAGCCATCCATAAGTACTTGTGTCTGCAAAAACTACTGAACCTCATCTTAACAAATAGAACAAATAGGCCTTTCCCCTATCAACTCAACTTGGCTTGACTTTCTTTGTTTTGGTTTTTCAGGAATCAAGCTTAGTACCTGCTACACTTTTTTATATTAAGCCAAGCATGGTTCAAAGCAAGCTGAGCTGACACTAGTATAGATAGTACATTGCTCTGCTGCTTGTTACTGTCGTTGGAGCATAATTAATGTCCTCTCAAAAACAAAAAAAACACATGGGGCGGGCAGCTCTATTATCTCTGTCCCCTCCTTTATTTCTGATGATTCGACAGTTCCACACATCTTTGCTATGATGATCCTGCCTACCTGAAAAATGTACTACCTATACTGTAATGCAAGGGTCTTGAACTCAAACTTACCAAGAGCCACTCTTAAGTTTTTAAGGGGGGCCACACCAATTTTCTAATTTTAAATATATGAGCCCTTTATTTCAGAAAGTTGAAGATTTTAGTTACCACTATTCAGACTAACTAAAATGCAGTATGTTAACTGTAACTGCAATTTAATTTCCCAATCTTATTAACTATAAGCACAAATTATTGGTCTTTTTTCCATCTGAAATGAATTAACTTTTCATCAAAAAGTAAAAAATAAAATGAAAAACAGAGGTTGATATTTAAACAAACTGTAATTTTAACTTCTCATTTAAGTATATTATTTTGCTTTCTTTTATCAATGACTTATAATATTACTTTATCAGTGGGTATATGTATGTTATAAATGCACCAGCTCCTAAACAGCAAGTTTTTATTTCATAGTTACTCTAAAAAAATTTTGGGCCAGGATGCGTGAGACCCCTGCTGTCAGGGAAGGAAGCAGGCAGTAACCAAACCATGTGCGGATGAGCCGACTTAGAAAGATACAACAAATAGAAACTCATAAAAAGTGTCTCAGGTCACAATTCACTAGGGCTGGGTTAAAAAAAACCAATTTAATCGATCTTAATCGATTTCCCTTTAAATGGTTCATAATCAATCCAAAAAATCCAAAGATCGACCTTTTAACATGGGTATTTTTTTTCTTCATTGGACGGTCTGAGAAGCAGCCTGTGGTACCAACTCTGCTAGTCTTGCGTTTAGCTCTGCTTTCCACTGAACAAGATCAGGTGAGATGTTACTGCAAGCAGCCAAAAAAACATGGCGGAAGCGAGTCGCACAATAGTGGCACCACCGGAGAGTTTAATGATTAACGTCTGGACATTTCAGATTTAACAAGCATGAAAGAAAAGACGAGTTGTACAAAAAACAAGTAACATTCAGAATATGCATTAATGTATATCATTAATATGTGATTAATGTAACTGCTTTGGGTTCAGTTCTTAATGTAAAAACAGTTTTACCAGGTCAAAAAGTCATTTACAGCATTATTTTTACTGAGATAACCCAGACTAAACAAATATCGAATGGAATCGTGAATTGAATCGATTTGAGACCTCTTAATATTGAATCGAATCGATCTAGAAAATCTGAATCTATACCCAGCCCTACAATGCACATGTCCATCCTTTCATTATCTAAACCAATTATCCTACCGCAGTGCAGATGTCTTCAGTATGTTTCACCTGATGTGGTTGTTTTGAGATCGCTCTGCTTTGCCCCTTGTGCTTTTAGACACTGATGTGAACCCTGTCCAATTTTTGGTTCATCTGATTTTACCCTGCATATAATTATATGTATGTAAATAATAACATTATAATGTTGACATCAAAAACCCAAATCGTTTATATAACACACAGCTAATAATCAAATATCCTGTTGTCAAAGTTGATTGTTTAATGCCATTTAAATGATTGAAAGAAGATGTTTGGTTTAAATTTAGCTTAACTGAACTGTAGAAACAGACTGTATACAGACTGTAGTCTGAACTGAACTGTTAAATCACTAAATGATGATTCTGTCCTCTGCTAACTCACTGAGCTTCAGCTCACATGTCCCTCTGCTAACAGACACTGATGGATGGTGACATGACACAAGGAGCTCATACAGGGCAGGGAGCAGAGGTTTGGTAATGATCCTGGGAACTTTTGAGCCCAGTGTCTACCTTTGAGTAACACTGCTGAGTCAGAGGAAAAAACATACTAAGTATGACAAATTTATCTACGTGCCTGTTGACACGTAGGTTTCCTTACTTCTGTGTTATGGTGAAAGACTTTGTGGAGAGTTTCTTAGGACTACATGACCCGCTCTCATCTCCAAAGAGTTTTTTTCACACCTCTGAGTTTTTAGTTTCAGGCTGAGATACTACAAAGACAGAATATTTTAAGCGAGGCACTCACTGTACCATTTTTGTATGATTTTGACCTGAATTACAAGATACAAAACTGCCTTTGGGGTGCTTCATTTATCGTCCAGTGTACCTACTGACGCAACAGAGCCACTAAGACAAAGCAGTTTGAGGGACACACAAGAGAGCAGAGCTGACACACTGCAATACTTTTTGTTTGTTGTTTTGTTTTTGTTGAACTGGGTGTCTCTTGTAAAATCTTTCATTCATCACTTTGGTTTTGGTTCCTCCTCAGTTCTTTGTTTTTCTGTGGGCTGCTCTCTGCTGTTGCAACTGTTGTTTTCTTCACAGCAGTCTGTCGACTTCATAGGTACTGATCTTTATGTGGTTTACAAATAAAACTGTCACTCAAGAATCTTGTTAAACTCAATGTGTTGGATCATTTAAACAAAAATAAAGTATTCTGTCAGAAGCTTGGCAAAGACTGGACTTTTCCAACTCTGACACTGAAACAACACATGTCCAAGGTTTTTGGTTAAAGTGACAAGTTATTGGTGCCATGAATAAATTCTTTGAGTAATAATCTTTTGTTCGTTCTTTAATCCTTCTTTCTTCTGTAAATCATTTAATATCCAATTATTTTACCTTTACAAATTATTAAATTTAAGAAACACACTTGTTGCAGAAGCTAAAACATAAGGAACCAAAGCAGTGGTTGCTTCTACCCATTTAGAATAGGGTGAGAATGAATGTGAGCCTTGTCCGTGTCTTTTTCTCAGTGGCTCCATCTCAAGTCATTTATTGAAGGGCGTTGGCCTTTGGCTCTTCCATATGTAGTTGCTCACCCGCCATATCAAGGACCGCACCATAAATTGCTTAGAGGACCCACATTAGAGGACCAAGGACTGCTGCCCGCAGACCGATGGGTGAGGAAGCAAATTTATTTACAGATACGCCCTCATATTAAATATTACTAACTGATAGGACAATACAATCCAACAAAGTTAATGAAACTTAACAACAATTCAGGAGTTAAATAATGGAGGGAAACACATAAAAAACAATGGAATGGAATAAATGGGGATTTAAATTTCAATTTGATTTTAAAAACCCTACGTAGGTGCATCACATCTTTTGTTTCTGAATTCCCTCTATCATTTATAATATACTTAACTGCGGCCAGTTATTTATACTGTTTAATTCCATTATTAAAATAAAGTCAGGCAGTGGGTGTCAGGAGAATACATGTTTAACATCTGTAACATGAAAGTAATTTTTAATCAAATGCTGATCACACCTTAAGCTTTTTGTTTGACTACTGTCCTTTTTTTACCAATATAAACTGAAGTAATTATATTAACTATTAAATATTATCAATGAACCATATACTGTATTTTATCAGTTTGCAAGTTACTCTCCATCTTCAGGAGCAGAGCTGGGCAAAAAATCAATTAAATCAATTAATTTGAATTATTTTCTGCAGAAGATTTAAAAAATTAAAAATCAAGATTTTTTCTTGCCTTAGTCCAATTGTAAGTAGTTGCAATTTTTGAAAAAAAAATGCAATTTTCATGATGGTCGGCCTTGTAGGGTTTGCACAAGCACCTTTATAGGCTTGTATTTGTTATTTAGGTAGATTAAAAATTGATCAGAGAGTTTCATGCTCATATTGTAAAAATACCATAGCCTTTTTGTGTTTATGTAGACAAACCTGCCTACGTTTATACTACATAATCAACCTTTTATGACCCAGACTTTGACTTCAAGAGGGACGCATTTAGACAACATAAAGGCATAACTTGATTTGTTTCATTTTTATGTCACTGGGAGTTTTGTATCCTTTTAGAGAGGGAAACAATTGCTTAACATCGTAAATTGAGTGTTGTGGAAAAAAGGCCATATCGCCCAGCCCTATTCAGGAGTTTAAAATTAGCTCAAATAAAGAGACAGAACATGTTCATGTTCACTTTATTGAGTATACTTGTTCATAAACAATCATCTGATTAATGGTTAGCTGTTATCATTATAAACATGCTTCACATGACGCTGCAAAAGCAAAGACGCCTCATGTCCCGTTAATTACTCTTTTATCAGTCTTAAGTCCTGTCTCAAATTCTCAAATCCTGTTTTTTCCCGAGTTTTTAGCGGCATGGGCTGAGACCGAGGAAAAAACCTGTGCCTCCACATAAATGACATGGGAAGCAGCCTATGTAGCCCTGTGATTGGTTAGCAACCGCATCAGGGTGCAACACACCTCCTGACAAATGTCAGCTGGGATAAGGTCCAGTTCCATATGACGCTGAGGACCACAACTCCCACACACCGTAGGCATACACAACCACAACCACAAGTCCACCAATTAGCTCAGAATCAGTTTTAAACAGATTCTTGTCACCTCTGTGATGCAAACGAAGAAAGGCCAATAACATCTTCTGTGGTTGTTGGATTGCCCCTTAGTATGCCAAAACTCTGTTATTGTGTTCTCTTTGTTGTCACTTTACATGTATAATTTGAGTTTATAATTAAAAAACAAACATTTTGATGAAGCTATAAACAGAGTCTGATGTACTTGAGTAAAGTTTGAAAAAATTGTAAAGGAAGATCGACATTTAGTGAGTAGAGCTGAGTTACCAGCACAGAAAAATGCCACTAAACTGCTATAAATCAGTAATAACCCACAGAGCCTCTCTTAAAGGCTCCACTCTGCCTAAGGACTCGTATTATAAAGGACGGCACTTGCTTTAGATAATCGACCTCTCCAGCTTTTTATCAGACTCTGTTCCTGGGATCGGTTTAAAGTTGCCTTCAGCAAACATCTTATTCAGATCATAGGGCGAGTTCTTGTATGATAGCTCAGTGGGATTTGACGTTTCAAAAGGGGACAGATTTATCAGATATTACTTTTAAATCGCATCACTAACAACCAGCAGCTGTTTCTGTCGGAGTTTATATGAACCTAACAATAGACCCTGTTTATCCTGCTGATCTTGGTTATGACTTGAAATGCATGCTCCTAAAAACAGCTTTAAAAAATGATCGTACTCCTTAGTGGCTGTGACATTTGGGATTTGTTATCGGAGTTTTCCCTCTCTGCTACTGTCAGCGTCTCATGGAGCTGAGTGAGGATGTTCAGACTCCAGCAATCGGTGAGAGTTTAATTTGAACTCTGAAGATAAGATGCTCTGGCTTTCAGCAGTTTAGTCAAAGAGGACAAATGTGCACAGAGCAGCCAAGTTAAACAGAAAAGACGGTCATTTATTTGTGTAAATGGGATTTGGCATTACTGATTTAAGTTTTGCTGAAGATGTGACCTGATATTGTAGATTATACTGTTGCATGGCTCTGGATAGTGGCCGCAGACAGAGGGCTTTCATGTTAATTTATTGCATTGGATTAAAACAAGACATTTTAAAAGGAAAGTGTTTCTCTGCAGATTTTTCCCTTCTTGACCTAAAAGTGATTTAAATGAGAAAGCAAGAGTTGCTCCAAACGGAAAAGGACTAAAAACACTTGGATTGATAATTTATGATTCAAACTTTACAAAAACCTCAACCTGGAAAAGGATAAAATGTAACAAAAAAAGACTAATAACTCATGAGTAAAAACTCAATCCATAACCCTAATTTTGCTGACTATCAGCAAACCAACCAAACCATGCAGGGTTTGTTATTTCTTTGCACCAGAACTAGGGAGATATGGTTTTCAGCTGGGAGGTCTCTGAGAAAATATAAGACTTTGATTAAACCAAAATCTTAAGTTGCTTTCAAAACCACCAAAATGGAGACCATGTCTTCACCAAAACCAGAATGACTAAAGAGCAAAACAAAGCTTTTCTGTCAGGACCACACTGCGAAGAAAAGACATTAGAGCAGTTATTTAAATTAAGGTTATTTTCAATTGTTTATTTTAAGATGTCCAAGCAGTATTTATTCTCTTTATTACAGGTATTTGAATTTAGTGGTATGGCTACGTTGAGGTCTGTTGAAGCCTAGAACAGCACATACATCCCTGCCCGTCTTCCTTTGACCTACAAGGAAACCATCGGGGAGGCAGAGAAGCAGCCAGAATCCACCCCCCAGAGCAAGCATCAATGTCAGCATTAGGATATCAAATCATAACCGTTTAGAAAAATCAATAACCGTGAACACTTCATTTTTTTCCTCCTCCTCCTCCTTGTTCATTTCTCACTAATTTATATATTATTTTTAGCAGTGACAATGTTGCCTGAAAGCTTTAGATAATAATATTAACCAGCTATACACCTAAATGTTCCCACTAGTGCAGTTATCCACATATAGGCCTATAATAGATAATGAGTGGAGCGCAATGTCACATTAATATAAAAGATCAGCCGCCTCAGCCAGTGTCACGTCACTTCAGCTTGCCTCGGAGACGTAGAGGCAGCCATCATCAAGCGAAGCACTGTGTGGAAGTTTTTCAAACAAACTACCAGTGGAAATACTGTTTAGTGTAGGCTATGTCAGGCAAAACTGGCTTATAACAGCAGCACGGGATGCATGCAGAACCACCTGCGATGGAATCACCCGAACAAGTTGGAGGGGGAGACTGCTGCTGCTGCTATTGTGTTTGAGTGTGGCACTCATAATCTCCATATGCAAATGTTGTGCAGCTAAAAACAAAAACTGTTAATGGCTGTAGAGCTGCAACTACTGAGTATTTTTGGAATCGAGTACTCTGTCGATTATTTCTTCGAGTACTCGAGTACTCTAACAAAATATACTTTTCTGTTTTTAAACAAATAAATCAATTGTATACAATGCAACATGTTAGGGCTTTCAAATTGAGCAACCAAATGCCGTTTATTCCTCAGAAAAGGGTTTTTATTTTAACAACTTTCAAAGTTTAAACCAGTACTGGCTTAAAACAAAGCCAATACAATACTGATTTAAAAAGCAGTAATATAATTCTGTAATTATATTTGTGAAGTGTGTTCTGGAGGGCATTGTGTAGTTTGGATTGAAATCCTTGATCATGTTCTTAAATCCTGTGTCCTCCACCATGGAAAGAGGACACATGTCTGTGATGAGCATATTTAAAATGCTGTAATAGTAATAGCTGCAGCCCTAACGACGTGCTATCATGCTAAGCTGTGTGCTAGGCTAACTATGTTTGACATCAGACACACTGCACTGTGTTTTCTTTTCATCCCTTCTTGTAGTGACCACACACTTGTGACACTCTCTGCCGTTTCTTCTGCGGACTCTCTCCTTTCTGTCCCTCTCTTTTCTCTTCCTTCATCATTTTACAAGCCGCGCAGCAGTGGAGGTAGCAGACGTGTTGTGCCACAGAAATGACCGTCCGTGTCAAACACCGTGCACTGTATAGTAGTCCAGATATATATTCATATGTCTAATTATATATTAAACGAGGCTTCGAGGCACAAAATTTAATTCGAGGATATTTTGTAATCGAGTACTCGCGAATATTCGAGGAATCGTTTCAGCTCTAAATGGCTGGTTATTTTTGTCTGTATTAATGCATGTTGGTGTACATTATATAGTTTGTTGTGGCTCTGTCGGCTTTTCTCGACCTGATCACAAATCCTCGCGTCTAAAGCAGAGGAAGAAAACACATTTTTTCTGACAGTTTAGTGAATAATTATGAGAGTCCCCCTCTACTTTTTTTACTTTGTGCATATAAAGGTGAAGGTTTTTCCTCTCATAGCTTACTTTGGCTTCTTTTTGAGTTGCTTTCTCTCTCCATACAGATTACTTTTACTATGAGACATTAAATTCAGACGTGGCTCCAGTTGTGAAAGAGGGATGCAGTATGCACTTTAAGTTTTAAAAAATATGGTACAGTAGTGAGAAAAAGTTAAAACAATGAATTAAAAAGAAGGTTAAACCTTTTTTCAGCTTTCACTTGTACATTTTCTTGTCTGTCATAATTATAAATGGTTTTATTTTCAGCTCATTTAACTTTCTGTCATAAGTAGGCCTAAGCCTTAAAATGGTGAGATGGTTTGCCTACTTATTAAGTTCTGCTTGCTGAATAAAGTCTTTGTCTGATAACGACTGTAATGTCTTTGATTTAATGGAATAAGGGGGTATTCTAAAGGAGACCGAACCCTCTAGTGGTTATACAGCGCAACTTTGAAAAAGATCATTAATCTCTGACGTGTAGTCTTGTACACGTCGGTTAGTAGCCTCGTGTACGCAGTTAGTAAAAGTTCCACACGTTTACACCCCGAGTCAGCATGACATTGATTATGTCAGAGAAAGGCATAAAAGAGGAGTTGGGGTGGAGGAGGGTTGCAAAGCAAGTTGCATTGGGAGCAGTGAAGAGTAGGCAGGCTAAAACAGCTTCAGTGAAGTGGTCTGAGTGTATTTAGCCAATAGTAGCTTAGAGGCAATCGGCTGGCTATCAGGAGTGGTGGGCTAGCCTTGGACCAGCTGTTTCACTATGAACAGTTAGTTATTTTGGGCAGAACAGTTCCAGTGCCTTCATATTACACTTACAATAATATAAACAATGATAACTGCAGACATTCGACAACCTGAACTATAAGATACCCAGCCAGCCATTGTGTGATGGTCCCTACAGCTTATTGAGAATACAAACTACACACAAGATGTGATTCTAATGAAAAAGTGTGTCTGCCTTTAAATGCATCCAGTATTGCAAAGTGTGGATCGACACAGAATAAATGGGAATGAGAATGTCAAATTAACTCACACAACCATCCAAGTGCCCCCAAGGCTCACTAAACAAACTGTTTGATAAAATGTAATTCAGTTGAATGAAGGATATTTGCATTACAACCATGGTATAAATGTTTAAGGTATAGATGTAAATAAAAGGCAAGTATTCCACCCTCGTATCTCCACAGTTTAATCGCATTTGTAACCACAAAACTAAATATTTCCTGGCTTTGCAACTTGCTCTGCCTTAACTGATTTTTCTACTCAAAATGGCTTACATAATATTTACACAGAGCTGCCAAATAAAGCCATGTGTTATCATCCATCTGCTGACAACCATCACTTCACCCAAAATATTCTGCCAACATGTTGACACATACATTCTCCCTACAAGGAAACTTAATATGGTTTCTTTTAACCCATAAAACACAAAGGATACTGTGACATTTATCTGCTGATGTATTCCATGTGCCTTTGCTTTGCTGCAGAGTGTAGGATGTGGTTAGCTTAGCTTAGCATAAACACTTGAGTCAAAGGGGAAAACTGGCCAGGCTTTGTAAAAAAACACGCCAACACCCACCTTTTAAAGCTGTCATATTTTATGTGCCAATACATAAACATCAATATAGAACTGTCTTTGGAAGATTTGTAAGGAGTTTGAATGGCAAAATATTGTATTTTCCTGCTCAGTTTTTCAGTGTGGTCTCCTCAGCTGGCTGCAGAGAACATGAGTCATGGTTCTGGTCGATATGCAGTATTTAGTCAAATCAAAACAGTGTTAGAAACATTGAGCAATTATGACCCGATTTTATAAACAGTGGAAGAAATATGATCACTTTGCAGCTATAAGCATTTTAAAACAATCTCTGTCAATCATTTATTTTTATTTTTTTACTAAATATCACACTTTGTTTAGTTAGCAAGTAAATTTAGACTCTATTTTGGGGGATGGGGGTAAACTTTAACACTTAGAACAATTTAGGTCCTGTTGAAGAGTTTTGGCATGCAGATCAGGTATCTTCTCTATTGTCCACCTGACAGGTATCATATATACAACCAGTGCTCATAGTGTTTGAATACCATTGAGCATACCTGAGCTGCACAATGTGACAAAATGTGTGACGACATTGTTCAATGATTTCTAAAACATTTGTTCTTCATTTTAGGACAGGAAGTGTCATTAATTTGTTAAGTATCAATTCTCTGATCCCAGCTTTTAGAAACATGGCATACAATTCAAAGTAAGTGGATATTTGTAAAAAATATATATATATTAAAAAAGCATAAAATATCTTGCCTTTGTGGTTTATGCAAAAATTATAAGTTGAAATGGATTTGCAAATCATAATATTGTTTTTATTTTTCTGACACAATGTCTCAACTTCATTGGAGTGTGGATTTTAAGGACAGTCTGGAGACTGGCAAACTACCTCTCCTCTCGACTAAGAGGCTTGTTCTGACTCAAGTGTGAGCTTGTGATGTCACCTCTCAAGAGATAAATATGGCTCGCTGCTAAACTTACACAGTGCTATATGCACGTGGCAAGAGCATTCTTAGGGGGGAAACATTGAAACCACAATGACAAATAATAGCCATGGAAACATTATTATCAAACTGATGTTATATGGCTGACTGTCATTCTATTTCACTTGTTTGTCCTTCAATATGAATTATTACCTCCACCTGGAGATTATGTTATTGCCAGTGTCTGCTTTTTTGTTAGTTTGTAAGTTTGTTAGCAACATGACTCAAAAAGTTATGGACAGATTTCGATAACATTTTCAGAAAATGTCTGGATTGGGACAAGGAACAAATTATTAGATTAGATTTTGGGAGTGATCCGGATCACCATCTGGATCTGTCATGACGAAAAATGCCATTTCTGTGAATAACTACTCAACTGAAATAGATATTGTGAATTCAATTGCTAATGGTATGTCTTTATGGTCGAGGGATCTAAAAATTTAGATGAAATAAAGGTAGGACATATTTATGGTGAAAATCACAATATGGGTGAGGACTGTGGCGCTGGCGGAGCTCTGTGCCCTCCAAGTGCTTTTCTTGTGTTTAAGTAAAACCTTTAGAATTCCTGTCTGTAAAAGATCCAGATAAAAAAATAAATGTTCTCATTCCCTTTCATTTTACCTCAAAGCTCTGTTAATAGCTGAATTCACATTTATGGACTTGAGCTTATATAGCGCTTTTCTAGTCTTGGACTACTCAAAGCTGCTTTACACCGCAGGTCACACCTACCCATTCACACCCATTCGCTCTCACATTAACTCACTGGTTCAGAGTTTCTATGTTAGTTATCCATCAGTATTTCTAACACATTCACGCCCTCTCATGCCCATTTACACCCCACTGATGCAGCAGTGGGAGCAACTTGGGGTTAAGTGTCTTGCCCAAGGACACAACGCCATGTGTCGCCCGGAGCTGGGCTTGAACCTGCAACCTCCCGATCATTGACCAAGCGCACTATCCAACTGCGCCACCGACGTTACTCCTCTGAATTTCTACTGTGTCTCTTTCAGGGTGCTGAAGACCAAGATTGAAAAAGAAGACACCAAAAGAGAGCTGCTGGGAAACCAGACCAGCCTGGCTGAGTCTCACTGTATCCGATGTCTCCAACCATTCAAGTTCCTGGTGAACAGCAAGCGTCAGTGTTTGGACTGTCAACTGTACACCTGCAAATCCTGCAGCCGCTACAACAAGAAGGAGCAGGGCTGGGTGTGTGATCCTTGTCGCATGGCCAGGTAGGAAATCACACATTAGAGGCTCAAAAACGGCTCAGAATGAGGCCAGAAAACTGCCTGAAAGCTCAAAATCTAACCAATAAAAAGCAGAAATCCAGTTGGAGGGGAGATTGTTTTTCTAACTTGAGAAATTTGGAGACAGTTTGACTTCTGAAAGGAAGATCACAGGAATCAGAGAAAAACAGTTAAGTCTATTCTTCTCTCAACAGTTGAACCAGACACCTCAAACAAGCACATCATATTTCCTTTTTCTGAATATCAACTCATAAACAAAATCCTTCTGATCCTGCAGCCATGCATACTCAGTTTTCTCCTTCCATTCGTTCATTCAATTTCTCTGGGTGCTTTCCCATCCAGCATGACTCTTTGTTCCATGTACGAGCACATTGTTCCCCCTCCACTTTCATCCACAAGTAAAAGGCAACTGGACTTGAGTTTATATAAAGCTTTCTAGACTATTTGACCACTCAAAAAAGCTTTACACTAACTAGTCACAACCCATTTGCTCACTCATGGAGTATCTAAATCAGGTGTCATCAGTATCACCAAACACACTGATGTCCTTTCATATCCATATCATAACCATGGAGTTCAGTTTCTTGCCCAAGGACACACCAACATGTGACAGCCAGGGCTGGGCTCAAAACTTCTGATTACTGACCAAGGCCACTATGAAACTGTGCCACCAACTAGTAGGGCTGTCACTATATATTCGATATTTGAATAACCAATCGAATATGGGGTTAAATATCCGTAACCGAATTGTAAATAAATATTCAAATGCAAAATATTGAGTGTGGCGGCACATCAGGGTGCCTGGAGTACTGGACTATTCTGTCCAACAGAAGACGGGAGCAGAACTATGCTCTTGATCTTAAACTCTGACAGTCTGACACAAAACTATGCAGACATTTGGATCTCAGTCAGAAACTAGATTAACAGCCAAATACAGTCATGATTAAAAGGCACAGAAACTATGTGGGTGTTGGCCTGAGCACTTGACAGGTTTGGAGCAAAGTAATGACAGTCATGTGAGCTGCAAAGTGGGACTAAAGCTAATTTGCTGTCTGCCATTTGGCTATTGTTTTTTCAGTGCTAAGCAGCTCAAACTGGTCCAGATGCTATTAGCAATCATTGGCTCCATACAATTCTTAGATGATGAAATCCACTGATCACTGTTTCCATATTTTGTGAACATTTGGAAACTCTGACAAACCTGCTGCGTTGATGGACATATTGGCAATTTTCACTGACAAGTATTTGACATTGCTGAGCTTTCCTGCTGCTGCTTAAACTGCTGGGTGCAGCAACTGGGTTTGAGACAAGCAGCTCATTAAAGTTCCATCGGTAACCATTATGCTGTTGTTAAATCATATAGGCTCAAAAATGGAGGTAATTACACTAAACTCCAACAGTACTTGGCATTTTTCATGTGACCCCAGAGGTGGATCCAGTCCTAATTCTTGTACTGCTTATAGTCTCACATGTGGAAACTGATTAATGCATGAAGTCTTAAAATGGACTTTATATAGGAAAAATATAAATCCTTTTGATTTTTAATGTAAAGCCAAGCTGGTCCACTGGGTCCTGAAGCCCTATAATCATGCTTATAATATACAGTCTGATCCCAGTATTATGAATGTTGCCAGTGAAGGTAGGGTTACAACCAGAGGAACTCTACGTTTGCAAAACAATGGCAGGTGACATAATTTTGCAATGGACTTGAAATACAATCTTTTTTGGTAATTGTACAATTTCAGCAAAATCCATATTTTAGTAATACGCTGCAAAAACTGATTTATTTTACCTGAAATAATCAATAAGGTTTTGCTTATGGGCATAACAGAGCCACAACTAAGTTGTGGTTATGTATGAACTGTAAATAAAAATGCCACAAATGATCCATAACAGAGCAGAAACTAAGCCATAAGAAAACTAAAACGCACTTGGAGAGCAAAACCTCCACTAAGGTAGCTCACATATTGCTGTTACATTTAAGCAATAGTTCTATGACAAAGTTGCCACCGTAATATGATTCCTCAACCCTTAAAATCCACATCTGACATTCAAAATCATGTGGACATTATTATTAGTTCAACAGTTATTGAGCAAAAACAATGGCTTACCACCAAAATCTTTTTTTTAAGTTGGGCCATAACTTACATCTCCTGATAATAACAGCAAAATCCATGCAGTAGTTTTTGCACAATCTTGCTATCAAACAAACATACACTGGCATAAACAACCTGTAATTATGTTGTGACCAAGCTGTAACAGGTTAAGAGTCTAGGCTTTTAGTAAAACTGTTGGAATGAGGCCTCAATTTAGGCTTAACCAAAAGTGCTGTGAGTGAACGCTGCAAATTACCCATAACTGAGCTTTATTTGTGAATGGCATACTCGAGCCATGACTAAGCCGTGAACAAAAGTGCAATAACTGTAAGTGAAAACACATTTGAGCCACAACCTAGCCATGAAGTATAATTACTGTGACCAAATCATGACTATGCTACAAGAGAAAATGCCATAACTTGCTCAGAAATAGAGAAGGAATAATATTATTATATTATTAATGTAAAATCTCTGTGTCCATTTTATGACTCACTAAAAAATTTGTTTCTGTTAACAGAGTCCTGAAGATTGGCACATTGGAGTGGTACCATGAAAATGTCCGGGCTCGATTTAAACGCTTTGGCAGTGCCAAAGTGATGCGGTCACTTTTCAAGAGGCTGAGTGGAGAACACAGCCTGGATCTGGAAGGTGAGAGGTCAAGTTATTTTCTACTCCTTGAAAGACCTCAGGAGGAAGTTTTGAATCAGCATGTTGCTTGATTTGCTTTTAAAAGGTCTAAAAAAAAAATGTATCTGCTCTTCTTTTGGGATTTTGATGGCTGAATGGAAATGAAGTTGTAGTTAGTTCCATTCATGGTCAGGGTCTTCCAGTGTGAAGTATTTGTTCTTTCTGTAGATGCACGAGCACTCCAGCTCTCATCTAAGGAAAGAAAGAATGGTGTCTATCTGCTTGTCATGGACTCGCATGGCGTATCGCTTTAATTAGTGAACCTTTTCAATTAACTTAACACTACATTTAACTAATGCAACATATGTCAAAGCATGGAGGACTTTACTATTGCTGTTTTGAGTGGGGGCAGTATCAAGCAGCAGCAGGTCAGCTCATATGCCTCACAGCAAGGAGATTGTTGATTTGATTCCCCATGTGGTCCAGGGTCTTTCTGTGTGGAGTCTGAATGGTCTCCTTTTGCCCATGTAGGTTTGCTCTGGGCACTCTGGTTTCCTGCCACAGACCAAAAACATGCTTGTTGGGTTAATCAGATGTTTGTCTGGCTTTGCTGTGGTTCTGGTGTCCCTTGTCTTGTGGCCAGGTTGTTGTACATTCATGCCACTTTCTAGCCTTCATTTCATAGTCACAGTTCTAATCACGATCTTCTTTTGTCTGGACCTCACCTTTTGTCCTGTGCTTTTTTTTGGATGCCTCTGCCAAGTTTTTCCTGCCTTTTTTGTGTACCAAACCCTGCTTTGTCTGACAGCCATCTTTGTGTATTGAAGTTGGACTGTAATAAAATCCCTGTTTTTCCTCCCGCACTCTGGTCGTCTGCTTTAAGCTGCGTTCACACCGAACGTGACTCTGCGATCATAATAGCGTTGCCCACTGAAGTCACGTCATGTGTCCATAAATATCTAATTTGGTCACCATCACCATTGCTGTGGCTCTATGACATCATGTCCGCTCGAGTTTCACCGCGGTCATATCATATATAATAGGATGTATAAGCTGGCATTATTCCAACTGTATCCTCTTCACTCACCTACAAAACACTGCAGCAGATGCCCTGCAGCAGCATCTTCTGAGTTGTATGCGGTTCGTCTTGGTGGAACTAATGTACTCACTGACTAATGTTTCCCACACAGACATAGATTGTTACTCTGTAGTCCCCAACAATAACTGTCTGTCAGGGGTACCGTCACATACGCACACTGCTGAATGGCTGTTGCCGCACAGCCACACACGACATCGAAAAGATCAACTTTTTCCAACGTTGGCAACACGGGACGAGTGAAGTGATCGCCTTAAACGTTGCAGTCACATCGCAGGAGGGCTAACCCTGCCCCATCGTGGCTGTACATTGACTTTGTATGGAGAGTGATCGCAGAGGACGCTCAAGTCGCATATGGTGTGTAGGCACTTTTAGAATGTTCTGTGCCCCTTGTTCATGACACCTGGCAACCAGTCCAATGTCGACTGGGATAGACTCCAGCTCCCTGCGACACTGAATGGGATAAGCTAGATGATGGATCGATAGATGCTTGGTGTGGACGTTGACCCACAGCAGCAGTTACCTTTTTTTCAAGCCAACCATCAAAAAGGTTTATATGTCACTCTACTCTTCAATGCTTCTGTCAGCGGCTGACACTGAAGAAAGTCGACTAGAGTCATTTACTCTGATCCACCAATGCCTTAATTATGAAAATAAGCTGATAATGATCTGTGGTGAATCAATTTGGGTGTCCTGTCTCAGTGGTCTGTCATCTTCTTTGAGTGTGAACAGTAAGAGAGTTGAGTTGCTCTGACAGCTGCCATGTGGGAATGTCAGCATGAAGAAGAGAGTGTGCTAATCAAAGGTTACAAATGTGGCAGAATGTCAGTCTTTCTTCAGGTCAGGTTTTACTTTGAAGGGGTGACCTCAGCAAATTTTCATCTGTTCCACTCACAGTTTTAAGAAAAAAAAGCCCTGAGGAGGAGCTGCAGGTCAAAGGCTGGTTTTGCAGAGAGCTGCTGAAGTCTGAGTGAGCTTACCGTAAGAAATCCTCAATAAATGAAAGGACTGAAAGAGTTTCAGCAGCTGCACACTGCACTGGGACTGAATGGAAAATATTACCACACACTTGAATCACCCTCTGGCAACAACTGATTGCTAAAACATCCCTGTGACAAGTGTATCTTCTGTGGGAAAAGGGTCAGTTTTCAAGTTCAGAGTGAGGGGTAACACAGCACGCAGGATCCATATGGGATGCATAATGCAAGTTTATAGCACAAATGTTATGGCACTGATTTCTATGCTTCACTAAAGGGTGGAAGAAGAATAGGAGGAGCTAATACAAAAGGCTTTAAAGGGACAGTTGAAGTCAGGTTGGAAGAGATACATGAAGATACATTTTAACATAACTCTGACATTAGCAAGCCCTTTTGTTAAAGGGATATGCCAACTTTTTTTCTTTTTTTCATGTCTTGCCTCACTCCTGAGTCCATAACGCCGCTAGTTAGCTTATATCCAACACTGGGAGTCAGTGAGTAGCTTTACCCTGCCTTTTGCTATAGTCATCATATAACCTCTTCAGCAACTGTGAGTCCTTTTTCAACCCCGTTATGTGACATTACCTTTTACTATCATCGTATTATCTTCCTCTGCTTGTATACAGAAGCTTTGTTTTGTTGACCTACTTCTGCGTTGGTTTGCGCAAGAGAGGTGACATTCGAGAATGAGGAGTCTAGTGAACAACTCTCTTGACTGATGAGAATCGGTGAGAAGCTGTGAGTGGGCAGTTCATTTGCAAGCCATGCTTACATTTGCTGGCAATTTGAACTAATCTGATTAGGTATAGGCAGGCTAGCTATGCCCCCTGATGCCCAGCTTTTAAGCTAAGCTAATTAGTGGTGGGTGAGCTTTGCCCATCTTTCTTGTTACTGTACGCACAGATGAAAGAATGGTGTCGACTAGGGGCTAAAGCAAAACAAGAAAAGAAAAAAAAATGGCATATCGCTTTAAGAACTGTGCTACACCAATGATCCGGATTTAGGGAATGTCTCGGCAAAACACAGAATGGCTAGAGTGGGTGTGCCCCAAGTCGGAAGTTCATAATGGCACTAATATTTTATATGACTTTAACATGTCTTCGACAAGATACAACACTTCTATGAACAAGACAGCAGTCTGCAACATCTCTCCATCTCTTAACAGTAACAGGAATTGCTTGAAACAGCCAATGCCAGAGGTGGGATTAATGTAAAAATCAATGTAGACTGTGTATTAGTTGGCCTTTGTTGGCTTTCTGTGATTGTGATTGTTTTTAAAAAATTGTCATATTCCATTAAGTTGTCTTTATCTTTTCCATATAGGATGGGGGGGTTAGAAGAAAATAAAACAGTGAATATGACAGTCTAATTCATTATATTCATCTTAATGTTTACACGCTGATACTTGATGGAAAAATTTGTTTTCGCAGTTGGTTGAATTTAAAAAATCTTAACTACATGTTTTCTTCTACGCCTTCTTGGTTGAAGGGCAGAGGAGGGGGGAAGGCACAACAGAGAATAACTGAGAACCACTGCTCTAGCAAGAGTTTTAACTCCAGCAATGACGTCTAAACTGGGGTTGTTTAGATTTCCAGCAGAAATGTTGCAAAAGTCTTGATTTTGAAATGTAACTGAAGAGGTAAAAGACTAAGAAAGTAAAATTTGTTGTTGCCTTCTCACCAGTCAGCCACCTGTCCATCTGGCACTTCATTTTTGTGACATTAAGTCAGAAGACCAGTTTCCTTTTCTCCTCTTCAGAAAGTAAGCATGAATCATGAGGCAGCCAGATCTGTCACAGGGATTTAATCTCCTCCATTGTTCCTGTTTTTCCAAATCCAGCTCCTCACAGCTGTGCAGAGAGCTGTCATAGACAACACTGTCTCTGGCCAGGTCATCCAGTGTTCAACATTTTGCTCTTTCTCATTTGTACTGCATTTTCTTGACAACTGCGACAGTACTATCAGAGTTATTGTGTTTCAAGGTCCTGTTTGCTTTGTTTTCATTTTGATAATATGACCAAAAGGCTCCATCAGAACTTTTCCATGGCTCTCTTTGGATCTGTTTTGAAATTGCTCCCTCAGTTTTCACAGTTTATATCTGACATTTTTGAACGGATTCACTTCCAACTTCACAGGATAATATGGGGTCCATTTCTCTATCAAATTTCCACTTGATCAGATCCAGATTGTCAAAATCAAAATATTAAGGTATGTTCCCAAAACTTGTGCTCATACAGGATAACAACCTCCCTTTATGTGCTGAGTTTGGTCTGGATCCTGGCTCTGTTCTAGATCTGGTGATCCAGAATTGTATCTCGAGCGTATTCTAGTTGTATTCAGTTTTAATTTACATTTTACATAACGCCCATTGGTATTCAGGATTGTCTGTATGCCATGTGCAGTGCAGTGACATAACAGAGGTAAAGTTAGCGGAGGTATGAGGCCAGCACGGTACATTAAGTTTTTCTCCCTCATTTTGCCACAAAAGCTCTTAAACAGATGTGCTAATGAGCTAAAAGGCCTTGCTAATATTTCCTATTCGTGTTTTGAGTCCATTACAATTACAGTAAAACACTCTGTCAAGACCTTTCCACAACTTTCTAACCTCTTTTGAAGCTGCTCACATGGATCTCCCAATATCTTCCGGCCCCACCCTTAGCATTTAAAATCAGAACCTTTGAAGCAGCAGCTCAGGGCGTTATTATACACAGCGGGTCTCCAAGTGAGATCATAGCAACAGCAGATCAATGAATCATAAGCAGACGGCTGAGACTCCTGGTGCTGCTTACGCTGAGTCACCCTGGAGGATTTTGGGAGAGGATACAGAGCGAGTTGGCTTAACCCAGCGGGGCCTTGTGATCATCCAGTCACATGTCTCCCATTCTGCGCCTGGAACTGAAGGATGCAGTGTTGCAGAGCTTGGCCAACCAAAGACAGAGAGAAAAAGAAGAGGGAGGAGATAAAGCCCTTTGTTTTTGGTGTATTAATGAGGAATGAAGCTAACAGCATGTGTGCAGATGGGTTTTTAAATGCACCAAAACATCATAAATATGCGTGATAACAGATGCATTAGGTCTGAAATGATAAGCAATTCATCACATGCAGACGCTCATGTGACCACCTGGATTAAATTCAGCATGCATGACTGTACGCTCCCTCTCTCTCTCACATTCTTGTGCCTTCTTTATAATGTATTTTCTCTGCAGTGGTCCGCTGGGCCCCCAAAGCTCGGAGGGTGTCATACTTTGTGTCCAGTGTCTCTGTGCAGACTGAAAATGTTCACATAAAGACTCTTTGTTTGCACACCTTCAATACAAGAGGGAGTTTTACACAAAGGGGCGTCCAAATGCGGTTTAACAGAGCGACTGCTGCTCCTGGTTATCATTTAATGTGGAAAGTAACTAAAAATTATCCCAATTTGCGGAGATGTTTATTGGGGTAGCTGCATGGCAGGATAACAAAGGCAACCTTGTTTACTTCCATCCTGGGAAATAAGGAGTGAGAAGGTGAACAACACAATGAGGTCAGGTCAGGGCAATGCAAAACAAAAATTCAGTGTGGGTACTTTTCAGCTAAATGGTGATACATGATATTCTGGATAACAGAACAATTCATTAATAGTTGCCACAATTTCAGCAGAAGAATAAACTCTGTTGTGTTGTTAGTAGAATTTAAGTTTATTATATTGCAACCATGATTGTGGTTGTGCACATGTGCAGTACTCATGTTGTAGTTGGAGCAATGTCAGTCAGACCTTGAGTGCATTAACCCCAAGACATTGTCTGCTATTTTTGGGGCCCGTCCCAATTGTAATCCTAACCCGTTGGTTGTGCACGTTCGCGTCGAGTGAAGTGGTGTCCCAATACTCCGTAGGGATCAGGGGAAGGGCTAAGATGAAGGGCTGCACAGCCCTCTAAACAAAGACAGACCAGGACGTTACTTAAAACCAAGGGGTAAGAGAATTTCCCATAATACACTGCACCCGCTGACACGAAGCAGAGCGGAGACCAAAGGAAGCGCTTGATAATAAGTAGTAATTTTATCATCAAGTAAATATTAATTATGTTTTTAGTTGTTGGTCGCATTTTAACATTTCTTGTTAAAACAAGAAAGCTTTCACAGCCGTGGCTATGGTTATTGTCCTATCTGCTTACGTCACAGCCAGCGAGCGGCTCCGGGTGATGACGTAGTGGGAATCGAGTGTCTCGTTTCTCAACTGTATGTTTCACCCCTTCCTCTTGGCCCTCAAAACAGAGGGTTAGGGTGAGACCAAGGGGCAAGACGAAGGGGAAGGGCTCAGGGGGGGAATTGGGATTCACCCTAATCCAGTCTTTGTAAGAATGTATGTAAAACCACAACCCTTTAAAGTGTCATGACAGTCTGGGCTATCAGAATATTTGTGATATTATGAAAAATCAAATGAGTGTGCTTTTGGCATGTGGAGGGAAGGTGTGCTCAAGAAAAGACACACATGCACAGGGAAGACATGCAAACTCCACACGGGGAATAACTAGCCACCTTCTTGCTGCACTTCCATGCTGCCCCAAGCAATAAGTATAATTTAATTGAATGAAAAGCTCGAAAAGTCATGTTTTTGTCATCTGCTCTGATTTCCGTGGCCTCATGATACAAGAACACGAATAAATTGGTTTAAATCATGAGGAAAGGTCAGAAGATCACTCTGTTACAAAATCTTAACCAAACCGTCCAAAACAATAAGATGCATTTTTAAATGTTTTTTTATATTGGGGTCATGAGTGAGAGTTTACTATCCCAAAAACTAAATTGTGTTATAATTTTTCCAACTGTGATAATTCAATGAAAAACATTTGACAGTCTTACACACATAGACCATAAGCTTGCATTAAACACATAAGGCAAGGCAACTTAGTCATAGAGCAATAATTCTACATACATGATTCATAGTGCTTTACAGAGTTAAAAACAAACTAAAAAACTATACTATGACACTGTATGTGTTAAAGACATAAAATTAGTGAAAACACATTAATCATATTTCTAAGGTAGGAAATTAGCAATTAAAAAATATATTTAGTTAAGGAACAGATGAGATAAAAGAAGAAAACAAAGCTGATAAAGCTGAACTTCTGGGAAGGAAGTAGTAGATGCATTCATAAACAGTCCACAGATACAGGAAGTTCCAGGTTCTTTCCCTGACAGACAAAACTCACTGACAGGGCGCACCGAGCAGCGCCGCTGCGTGCAGGGGGAGGGCTGATCCCCGAAGAGCCACAGGCTCTCATGATGAGCCCAGCGATGTCACACGCTCATGAAGCATGTTATAGACTGAGAAAAGAAATAAACAACACCTCACTTCGCTTCTCTAAGGTCCCGTTGCTGGTCCCAACCACACAGCTTCGTGATTTATTTTACTTCTCCGTGCAAAAAATAGATCTGAAACAAATCTCCAGCGCCATGGCGCGCGCTGGCGCTTCACCAACGCGCAGCGCTGCGTTGATGAAGCCTACCGCGGAGCACTTCGCTCCCATTCTAGTCTATCAGGCAAACTCCACTGCACGTGCTGTTGGAGAACTGATGATGTCAGAGCTGCTGCAGCAGGTAACAACAAGGAAGGACACAGAGACAGAGACACACAGTTCAAGCAGCAAAAGCTTTTTCAAAAAAGTAACACATCAATTACTTTACCTGGTAACTAATTACATTTATAAAGGAGTAATTCCGTTAGTAATTCAGTTACTTTTTTGGGAAAGTAACTAGTAACTATAACTAATTACTTTTTTGAAGTAATGTGCCCAACACTGCTTATATGCGACATTAGCATCGTCAAAAACATCCAGACCAAGTTCTCCCGGTAAACTTCTGAGGAAAGCATATTTCGTCAAGTACCACTGACTAACCATGGCGACCATAGACACTGGCATGTTCGTGGAGAATTTCCACATTCACTTCGAGTTTCTCATCAGTGAAAAGCAAAAATATGATTTCTTGTAAGACAAGCTTCCTTGCTCCTCTTTTACAGAAAAAAATTGAGTCAATTGATGATATGATTAAAAAAACTCACAGATATTGAGCTGGCTTCAGAAGTCGCCATTGTTTTCAAACACTTAGTCACTTTCTGTTGTCGTTGCACACTGGAAGTTGGCAAGACAGACATGCAAGATTTCAGAATCAGGCAAGTCCGTCTGCTCTGCAGGGCTACCTACTGCCCTGAAGTAGTCCACATTAGCATAGGATGTGACGTCACACACTGTTCAAAGTGAAGTAAATGTGGATGCAACACACGTCAGCGTGCATGTATCAGGTTTGAAGTTGTTGTGCAATCAGAGCGAAAAAAAGGAGAAGAGAGGTGAGCACACTTTCTCACAATGGCTTTTTGTAGATTAGTTGGATAAGAACGAGAGTGGCTTCACTAAAGGAATTCATTTATAACCATTTTGTCCATTATTTACTTCAGATCTTGCCATGTTTTACCTCCTCCAGCTGAGATTTGTGACGTCTGTCTCACATAATAAAGTAAAAGTTGAATCAGATGTGTCCAATTTAGGACCACATGTGAAGTGACCTGGGTCTGATTTACAAAAAATGTTTTTGGTTCTGTTCAGACTGTCATAAAAAAGACCAGATTTGGGCAGAAAAGTTTGATTTGGGCCTCTTTTGCCTGCAGTGAGAACGTAGCCTAAGAGCTGCCTCAGCCTGTTTAGTCCTGACTCTGGGAACAGTGAGTAAACCTGTCCCAGAGGACCTAAAGGGTCTCATAAGGGTCTAAGAAATCTGAAAGGTTGAGTGCTTTTTGAACCGGGAGAAGGATTCTAAATCCATCCTCTGACTCAGAGGATAGAAGTAATGCGTATGAAGTCATTAGTCAAGTGACAGTGGCTGAATTTCTAACACACTTTTTTTTTATGTCAGTCCATTTGAAGCTTGTGTCTCCTGCTGCTAGTTTGACCGATACATGGATTTAGTGCAGACAGTGCTGTACTGCTTCAGTTCTGACACCCTCCTTAGTCAGCTTGTTGTGTCTGGGCCCGCTCAGGGCCTCTGAGGGTCATTCAGAGATCTTGTTTTCACGTTAACAGTTAATCCACACAGAGAGATTTAAACCTGCTATGTGTGTGGTTTTCCCTTCATGCATCCTATAGCATGTAATTGTTTATTACTAGGGCTGAGACAATATGCTTTTCTCTCGATATGATTTTGTACGATTTTTAAGGTGCAGATTTTAATTAAAATTGTGATTCTACGATATTGCCGATGTTTACAATCTTTAGTTAGCTTTTTTGATGAACAATGGTGTTGCCTACAGACTATATCAGGAAAAATACACATCACATGTGAGTCAGTTTTTAGGATTTATTCAGCAATATATTTTAACCAGCTGTTTAAACTCTTTCTTCAAAAGCCTGGAATTGCATTTAAAAGTGGCTCTTTAACACAAAAATGAAGCATTTAAATTTGGAATAAAATCGATTTTTGAACAAAAAAAATTACCTAAAAATCGGCAAACAAAAAAACCTGACACTTATGTGATTTTTTTTTTGTCAGACTCCTATCTATTACCCGTGTAACCCTTTTACCACAGGCTCGCAAGATATAACTTCCTTATGTACTGAAAATATGCAGTACGGTGTGTACCCTTTAAACTCAGACAAACTGTCTCTGAAACTGATTGAAGATGGTCACCCTGTCGAACACACGAAGCTGCAGCGAAAGAAAAATACGTGCATGAACTGCTGTAATTCCTCGAGTAAGTGAGCTGACTGAGCCGGAGAGAGAGTTAAGATTCAGGGAGCCATACCTGAGAGAATTGTAGGCGCTTAAACAGGACTTAATGGCTTAATCAGTGCCGAAGTTATTGATCTACCTAAGTAGCACATGGCTAATTGAATATTAATGAGATGAACACGGAGTTGGAGCTGGTTATGCTCAAGGCATCCAGGCTCACAGCAGTGAAGACTTGAAGCTGATGGAGGGATAAACAACAAAAGGACAGCACTAAACTACCAACAAACGGAGGACAACATTTAACTATTACTGAATCAGAGGAGCCATATTTCACGACTGGATGTTAAAGTTTAAGGTGATCAGCGGTTGCAGCTGAATCCGAATCCACCATCTTATGAAGATCAAAATCGTCAATGGGTGAGCAAAATAGTTCATTTAAAATGCAGAGTTTTGTGTTGGTGTTTTGAAGGATATATGACTGTGAGCTGCAAATCAGAGCTAATAAGCTATGAAGTTTATTCAAGCTACTGGTTACTAAACGTATGAAAGGAAACAAAGACAGATAAGAAGCAGAGTGTCATACTTAATGATCTATTCTATCCAACTTGCAAGCAAAGAGATGGAATTGTGAGATTTTACAGTCATTTTGGAGCTGTGTTCCTGTGTAATGTGTGTTCATGGACGGGCTGCAGAAACAGCTCGGGCTGAGGCTGAGTTTGTTATAGTCTTGAACTCAGGTGAATTTTCCACTGAAATATGTGGCTCCAGCCTTGCTACTGTGAGACATGATACTGGATCAGTGTTTGTGTTGCTGTCAGACGCTGCATATGCCCGTTAGTTGATACCTCCGCCAGAAGGTTATGTGATCGCTGGCGTCTGTCTGTTTGTTTGTTTGTTAGTTATTTAGTTAGATAGTTAGTTAGTTAGTTTGTTTCTCTGTTAGCGAGAAAACTCAAAAAGTTATGGGTGGATTTTCATAACATTTTCAGTGAATGTCCAGATTGGGACAAGGAACGAGTACTTAGATTTTGGGAGTGATCTGGATCACCTTCTGGATCCGCCATTTGAAAACTGTGATTTCGTGAATAAGTACTGACCTAAAATAGACGTCATTATGAATCCAATTGCTAATGGTATGTTTTCATGGTCAAGAAATCTACATATTTAGATGAAATAAAGGTAGGACAAATATTTATGGTGAAAATCACAATATGGGTGAGGACCGTGGCACTGGCAGAGGTCTGCACTATCCCGGTGCTTTTCTCGTTTTGCAGTGAATTCTGGAGGTTGGTCAGCTACGAGAGTCTAGCATGAACTCTTAACCTAATTTCAAGTTCTTAAATAGATAACTGACATGGGTACAATCCTTAATCTGTGAAATATATCTAAAGTTTTCAGCCTGTGTGTACAGTACACTTGTGGTGCTGCTACTTTGTGATTACTAACTTCTCTGTGGCTGTCTCATACAGCAGCTGCGGGCAGACACCGCAGTAATGGCGGCCGCTTATAACGGCAGCATAGGATTGGTCTGTAGTTTCATTGGCGCGCTTTAATGGTGGAGCTCATGGATAACAGAAGGGACTTGCCTCCTTTTTACGGGAATGAAAAGATTCTTACCAGGCAGAAATCCCTCTTGTATTAAACAGCCTCGAGCAGCAAAACAGCGACAGCCAGGTAAACTCACACACTGTCAGGTAGAAGATGACTTCGTGATGGCGGCGGCCCCGCTAACTCGGCTAGCTTCCTTTCTGTGGACAACCCACAGTCCGTTGACGGCAAAACAGTCCCAAACGCAGACGAATCACGGCGTGGTCACTAGCAACCGTGTGTAGTCCAACAGGAGGATAAAATAAGACAACTGAAATAGAGTCTTTAGCAACTCTCCGACGAGTCTACATCTCCACTGTGCCACGTTCCCTCTGCGTCTTCTCTTCTCCATATCGCTCTACTTCCGGTCTCTTGCCTCGCTGTACAAGGTCACCCCAAACCAACACATCCAGGTCATTCACTCACCAACTACAACGTCGCATAAGTATTTTAAAACCTTTTTTTCAGAATATTTAAGCATGAAATGTAGATATTTTACCAATAAACTACCAATTAATTATAAATTATCAAACAAATAATTATGCCTTTTTAAATGTCTGTTCATTTTACATCTTTTCAACATGACAACTAAAAATACAATCAGGCCTTTTATCAGCAAAAGACAACTCTTGTGGTTTATCATACTGAAAATACTAATATTTTTCAGGTTATTACCCCTGGTATACTTCTTCATGTTATTATTATCATTAAAGTCGATAATGGATGAACTTTATTCAGAGTGTATAATTTTCCTGTTAGTGTAGAAAAAGATCCTTTTTTGCATCTTAATACTGCATTTCTCCCACAGTGGGTACACTGGTGTGGGACAAGAAGACTTAAATGTTCTGGTTAGGTTGGCACAGTCAGCACTCCCTGGGGTTTATTCATAGTGGCATATTCAATGAAAAGCTAGTTTTGAGTCTGAGAGAGGGCTCAAGCAAAAATGTTTGTGGAAACTCTTATCACTGTTATTAATCCATTAAATACAACTCTTAAGTGGTGGGAGCAGAAGCTGTGTCAATCTCCAAGTCTTCCCTGATAGACTAAGCTAATGGCACAGTGGTAACATGGGCCTCCCTCTGAATGGTACTGCTAATGTATTTCTTTAAAGCACTGAAAGTTAACTTCTTACTGAGTTTGTCCATTTCAGTTGACATGTTTCATGCTTCTGTCAGCAAAGGCTAAAGCTAAAGACATAATATTTTTCAGTCTATAGCCTATACTCGTATGATCAAACTCATTTTTGTGAAGAAAACATCTCAACATTTACTTTAAATGTCAACATTTGAAAGTCATAAGGCTTCAAGGTTATTAGGTCCCACATTCATCCTTCAATAGCAAATGCATAACTCAAGAAATACTCACAAATACTCACTCTCTAAAGTAAGACAGTACTCAGTTTTAAAGGGCCTCATCACCAGCCATCTGTAGCAGTATCCAACCTTAAGCCATATATATATATTCTATATTTTTGTTTATATCTATATTTTTATCTGTTATACTAAACTGCTACTGGAATCCTAATTTCAATGAGGGAGTTTTCCAAAGGGATAAATAAATTTCTATCTAATCTAATCAAATCTGTATTGAATGATATTTCTTGTGCTTTAAGTTTTCGTTGTGCATCTCTTTTAGGCCAAAATACCTTTAATGTCCACTTTGACGCAAGAACAAGCTAAATTTACCACCACCCCCTTTACCCACTCCTGCATTGCTGTCCATCAACATCTCCTGTATTGTTGTAGGTTGGTTTGTAGGTTCAGTTTGGCTTGGTTTGTCATTTGGCCTATGAGTTTGCTAGTAGGTTTGGTTTGGTTGGAAATACTGTTGGTTGGTATATTGGTTGATTAGTTTGTTGACAGATTGATTGATTGGCTAGTAGGTCAGTGGTTAGTTTGAGATTTGTGAAATGGTTGGTAGGTTGGTTGGTGGATTGATTGGGTGGTTTGTAAATTTATTGGTTTATCTGTCAGTTGGTTGGTTGCTTTCTGTAATGGTGGCATCTGGTTGTTTATTTTGGATGACTGTTTTTATGTGTAATTGGTTAATTTCTTGAAAAGAAGCTTCTTTTTGGTTTATTAATGATTTGATTTTTTCTGTAGCTGTTTCCGTTCTCTTGTATGTGTAATTGGGTTGATAGGTTGGTTCGTGTATTTGATTGATTGGTTTGTTGATGTGGTTTGGTCTGATTTGGTTTGGTAAGTCAATTGATTAGCTTTTATGTTTGTTGTTTAGTTTGGATGGTTTGGACCTGTTGGAAACATTGTGATTAATTATTTGGCTGATTGGTTGGTTAGTTCTAGTTTGGCAAATAAGTTGAAAGGTTGGTTGGTGGGTTGGTTTGTTGGTCTATTGGATAGTGCTTTTGGGGTTTGTCTGTTTTTCGGCCACTAGCTTGGTTGTAACTGGTTGGTAGGTTAGCTGGTTTGCTGATGGTTGGTTGGTCTGTTAATTTGCTGGAAAACTGATCTGTTTGTTGGTTGATGAGTGGTTGGTTGGTAGGTAAGTTGGTTGGTGAAAGATATCATTAATATATTTTAAGTTCATTCCATCCCTTCCCCTTGACCCACTCCTGCCTTTTTCTATCAGGTGTCCAAACATTAAAAAGTCTCCTTGGACTCTTGGACAAATAATTTATTTTGTAGGTCAAATCCATTAAAACTCATGCCCAGGTGGTAGTTGTAGTTTACTTGCTTCTTGGAGTAATGTGGAAGAAGTCCGAAAAATTACTGAATATGATTGTAAAGCTGTGCAGTCAAAGTTATTTTTGTTTACACCAACGGTGTCCAAACTATAGCCCAGGGGTCAGATGCAACCTATGGGCCACTTTGAGTTAGTAAATTCTCAGAATTAAACAACATTTTAGCACCAATTGCAGTCATATGCCCCACATTCTGCTCAGTCTCGAACTCTGAATCACAATGAATATGGTGCCAATAGTCTTCAAGAATCAACCCTACCACGTTTGACAGTTTTCTCTTGTTTTGAGTCTAAATATGTAGCCATGATTGTCTAACCTTTCACCTGCACAAAGCATCATTACGATTCTGAGAGGGGGATCTAGTGGTCACCATGGCCAACCAGGGTCTATGAGATCAGTCGCTGATCCAAAGGCCTTTACGTTGGTGGCTGTTTGCCTTTCAAAGCCTTTAATGGAAACAAAGGTTGTTATCTTTAAGACAAACTAAATTTAACAGCCCAACTTCATCATACTTGAATGTGGCCCCCTTGTCGTTTTTAATATGGTCCTCTTTAAAAAACGTTTGGACACTCCCTGTTTACAAATCAGATTTGTTCTTGTCCTGCTAAAGAGTTAAGTTAATCACTTTATCTGTGGAGCTCATCTTGAATCTCTGCTTTCCTCCGTCTTCTTCCTGTGTATTCAAGGGGGAATTTTTTACCCAGAAATAAAACAAACTCATAAACACTCAAATAAAAAGCAGCTGAAATCACACAATGATCCTCACTTTTCCCTTATATGCTCTGTTCGTTTTGCACATGGAAAAAAGATAATTGCATTTGATTTGCAACCATATATACAATGTAGATCATGCTGCAAAGAGATGCAACTTTATTCAGATTTTTGGACTTGGTACACATCATGTAACATGAGAATTTGCAAACATGCTCAAAGTGAAATGTCTGAACATTGTGCGTTTTTACATTTTGATATCACATTTGTTTTCAGTATAACCTGTGGTTAGAAAAGTGCTTTAAGCTAACATTTTTGTCTTCTTATATCAACAGATGGATATGAGGAGCACAGCATGGATGCAGCAGATTCGCAGCACTACAAAGGGGTATGTAACTTGATTTTATTTGCTCTGAAGGTTAAAAACATGCTGTTGCAATCCATGTTTATCCTCTCTTGCTAATTGCCTAGTCTTGGTTTACTTGCGAAGGGTATTAAATAAACAGGCATCTTGCAGCAATTTGGTAGGAACTTACATTTAAGTGATTTTGTGGGAACAGAAAACATTCCATTGATATGCATCATAAAACAGGAAACATATCAATTTAAATGGGACATCATGTTTATATGTTGAAGGATTTCAGTGCTAATCCATGTTCAGACTGTAACAAACCCACAAGTGATTAATCTCCTGATGTCTCTCTACTTTATCATTAAGAGATTGGGTTATGTGAGCTACTTTCTTAAATCATTCTATTTAATTTGTAGGCAGCTATAAGCAGATGTTTGTTTGTAAATATTGACCGGACTCCCTCTGCTCATCTATTCATGGCTAATGTCTAACTTTCATTGAGCCTGTTTCTGATTGTGATTCTGTCTACTTACATGTTTTCATGGAATGGCGGCAGAGTGCTAAGTGGTTAGGCTTGGTCCATAAAAGGTATTTTATAAGCGAGGTCTACTCTGTTTGTCAGATCGAGGAATCATGTAGCTTATGAGTAATGCAAAATAAATAAGAATTGGTTTATTAGTTAGTTAGTTTGTTGGCTGGTTGGTGAGTAAGTTGGTTGTTTGGCTGGTTTGTTTGGTTGGCTAGTAGATTTCTTGACTTATTAATTGTTTGATCTATTGACTGTTTGCTTGGTCTAATTGTTTAATTGAATTTGGTAATTGGTAATTGAATTGGTTGACTAATAAAGGGACTGGCTGATTAGTTTATTGTTTGGTTGGTTGGTTTGAAATTAGTAAATTGGTTGAAAGGTTGGTCGCTGAGTTAGTTGGTTTGGATGACTGCTTAAGAAAATTGATTGGTCAATTTGCTGGAAAACTATTTTGTTGGTTCATTGGTTGGTTGATTATTTAATTGTTTGTTTAATCCATTGTTCAGTTAGTTTAGTTGTTAAGTAGCTGTTAAGTTTGGGGTTTTATTTCAGTTTTGTTGTGTTGTTTGGTTAGTTTTTGTTTTTTCTGGGGATTTTTCTATAGGAATGGTTTGTTTTAGTTTGATACTTCTTCTGTTTGGCTGATAAATTTGTTGTTCGGTGTAGAGGACTTGGTTTTGTTGGAAAAACTGTTGGTTGGTATGTCAGTTGATTAGTTTTTTGGGCTGGTTGATTGGTTGGTTAGTTGGTTGTTTTTTAGGTTGGTGATTTATTGGTCTGGTTGGTTATTTGGTGTGCTGTTTAGTTTGGGGATTGATTTGATTGGTTGATGGGTTGATATGCTGGAAAATTAATTTTTTGAGACATGATCTTTTAGTTGGTTAGCTTGTCTTTTTTGTTAATTTGGATTGTTTGTTTGGTGAGTTCTAAGTTTGTTGTTTATTGTTTTTTTGATATGGTTTGGTTTGGTTTGATAAGTCCTTCAGCTTGTAATTTTATTGTTTAGTGTAATGGGTTTGTGTGGTTGAAAACGATGAAACATTGTTGGTTGGTATGGCAGTTGATTAGTTTGTTGAGTGGTTGATAGGTTGGATGGTGGGTTGATTTGCTGGTCTGTTGGTTGGTTTTGGGGTTGATTTTTTTGTTGGTTAATTGCTGGGTTGGGTAGTGGCTGGCTGCTTGGTGATTTGACTGGTTTGGTGGTTGGTTGGTTGGTTGATTGTTTAGTTTTGATGATTGCTCCGGTTGGATGGTTGATTGATTAATTTGCTGGGAAGTCTATGTTGGTTGGTTGGTAGGTAAGTTGATAAGCTGGTTTGGTTTGTCAATTTCTTGTTTTTTGTTGGTTTGTTGGTTGATTGGTTGGTTTGTTTAGTGACAATTTGGTGGTTGATTGATAGGTAAGTTTGCTGGTTGGTCCGCCAGTATGCTTAGATGTAGTTAAAAGGTCAAATCTTAATGGTCAACAAACTGATCTTGTGCCCTACACATCACTGAACTTCACATATTGTGTCCTTCTGGTTTAAACAAAGCAACTTTGTCTCTAAAAGCATATTTGATTTGGTTGAGTGCTTTTAGGTATTCAACACTCAATAAAACTTTGTCTTAGGAACTGTTCTGTGTTTGCTTGCACATGATCTTTACAACATCCCAGAGTTCTTTCAGATCTTTTCTGGTCAGGCCTGATGTTTGTCAGTCCTTCCTCCATTGAAAGGTCGAGGTGTTTCCTTCACTGTTATCTGTTTGAAGTAAACCAGTCCCAAATAGAAACTGCTTTGACAGCCCGTGAAGATTAAGGTCAGGCACGGGCACCAGCAGTAGAGTACTGTGGGTAAATCCTGTGCTGTCATACATACTGTACGTAAAAGAGTCTGGACTAAGTACAAAGAGCCCCACAGAGATCATAAAAAGTTGCATTGAGTCCACTGGAATTCATCATAAAACCAGAAAACTGCTATTGTTTACACCACAGTCCGTGTGTAATGTGGGAGCAGGACTTTGTTTATGTTCAATCACTGCAGAGGCTGCTGGGGAAAAAAAGTGTGACAGGACTCCTGGGCTCTGCTGGGTCTCAGGAAGCTCTGACTATCTCTCCACTCCAAGTTTAGATTTTATTTAGATCCTCTTTTGTAATGTGATTGGGCTCCTGATGGATGATACAGTGAAGGAGACCATGAGGAGGCCAAATGGAGCGCATGCCTCCCTCTGGTTTAACTAAGACACAGTGCCCCCTACTGGATCGAACGGAGCACTGCCTTGGAAATATTTCAAAGTGAGCCAGATGTAAAGCTTCTGGTAAAAGACTTTGGTGTTACACCCATCACCAAGTTAGTTGTGCTTTTTCATGCTTTGTTTTCTTGCTGTGTGCATGTATAGTCTGGTAATCTGCAAAACGAAATTGCCATTCAGGATGAATAAAGTTTTCTGAGTCTGAATCTGAAGATTTGAGTGAGGAATCAAACTGTCTCCATCCCCTCAGCCTTTCTTTACGCTTTTACCCAAACCTTTCCACTGATCTTTAGGATTTCACTCTTCCTCTTTTCATGACAATTATCTTACTTCTCATCTCTTTTCTCTCTGGTGATGGTGTCTTCTCCTCTACTTTATAAGACGAAAAAGGCCAAAAGGAGGCTCCCTGTTGATCCCTTTGACTTTGAGCTGGGTCGTAAATACGCCACAGAGCCCAGAAGACGGTCAAACCAGGTAACGAGTGGAACAAACCAAGAACCAGATCTGCCTGAAAGATCCAAAACCGGAATAATCTGCATGCCTTCACAAAAGAACTCCTCTGTTTTTGTCTGTCTTTTCTTTCCTTGGAAAATGTCTGTCTCAGCAAGTGATTATTTGTGTTAATATCATTATTTATTGTAACATCTGGCCATGACACACCTGTCATTTGCATTTATATGTGCATCTTTATCAATCAGTCAGTCAATCAATCAGTAAATCAAACTTTTTTTATTAAATTCTTTTCATACATAAAATGTTGCACAAAGTGCTGAACATTCAAGTTAGCAAGCCTATAAGAGTCGGGGGAAAAATCGTAATACTTAAATAAAATAAATAATACAAAATATGAAACCCCACCCACCCTCCCAGCCCACATTTAACACAGACAGCCACTCCTGATCACACACATGCATTCAAACACAAACATGCTACCAGGCACACACACACAGGGACACTAGTCTGGACTATTCCACAAAAGGGGGCTAAGGGAATCCACAAATGCCATCCTTTATCACCAGCATTTTACCAAACAGGAAAGATAAAGTGGTATTATAATAACTTTAAACAGCTTTATCACTGGGAAAAGAGGCTCTCAACCATTAAAACGAATTCATGAATAGCCAAACCCAAGTTGTACTGTAGATAATGCAGGTTTTGCACTCTTTATTTACCAAAAACCCAAATGCAAAGTAATTATCTTGCATAAATGACTGAAATCTTATTTACAGATGGACATGTTTATTTGAATACAATGGTATCAAAATAAGCAGCAAAGCATGATTAGCCTACTTTTAACCATTACTTACTGTTGTGCTGAAGTCTGCTGTTCAGACCAGATCCAGAATAACTCACACTCAAACACTTAGGAACAAAATGTCTTTTTTGAAAGCAAGCTATAAAATATTATACATCTACATTGAATTCTGCTTTCACTGAGCTGTTCTTTTTACTGACATTTGACTAATTATTGATATGAAATATTTATTTTGAAGAGTTAAACCCTTTGAATGGCAAGTTTTTGTCATGATGCCACGATGTGTTGGATTACAGCCTAGGCTATTTCTATAATATTACCACAAATTCTTATTATATTGTTTTCCGCATCATGTCAAATACTCACATTCATACCAATAAGCACAAGTATGCTTTTATCAACCAACATCAGTCCTAATCATGCATGTCTCAGTATAATACGTGCAAAGTAGATTTTTCTGTTTTGGATTATTACAGCATGGAATCTGCATTATTATCTTCATACTGTGTCAAACCACACTCATACTGCTAAACAAAAAAAAGTGCTTTTTACAAGGTAGCAAAACAAATGTAAATCTCTGATATGATTTCCAACTTTTTTAGGCGTAATTGAATTGAACTACTAAAGTCTGGGACAATAAACAGTTATTTATATGCATTATTACTCTATTTACCCTATGCATGTGGTGAGGAGTAGTAAAATGATCACATTTCCGGCAAAAGACCAGATTGACCCATATATAAAAGAGTTAATAGATGTAATTAAATGCATGTTTTCTGCTTTAATGGAAGTGAGTTCAAAAACTGCAGTTTGACTGGGTTTCAATGGCCCGTTTTTTTGTGGTTAACAATCTGAGTGAAACACTATCTGTACAAAGTATATTTGGACTGTAGGAGCTGAGCTGGAAATAAGAGGATTTAGTAAAATACACAATGCTACCAATCAAATAACAGCTTTCCAACCCACAAACTAAAGATATGCCACAGAACACACTCACCAGCAGCGGTGTATGTGGGGGCTGAATCATAGAACATTTCAATAAAAATCCTCGGACAGCATTTTGCAACACAAAACCAGCTGTTAATGACTGAATTGTCATTTATCCAAGATTAAAAGATCATTTATTTATTGGAGAGCTTCTTGGAATATTTTTTGTGAAGTCCACTGGCAGCATACTGTAAGATTTGCATGGGCTGAAAGTAATTTTACATGGCTGGAATATGATGTAACTATCAATGCTTAACTTTGTTAATTATAGTGCAACATTTGTCTGTAACCCTAACCTCCATTTTACCTTTGTGCCTAACCCCGAGCCTTCACCCACCGTTTCTTTGACAGTTTGCTGTAAATAAAAATAGAAGCACTGTCCTTTACACCTACATCTGCTTGCTCTCTGTGTAGACTCCAGTCCCCAGTGACATCATGGATGCTGCTGAAAGTGTGAGGGAGTCGAGGCTGGCTGAAGCTGACATGGCCTCAGTTTTCCACCAGATTTTAGTGGAGCAGCGCAAAGAGATGGAGATGGTTTCTCGGCACGGTAAGAGAAGAGAGGTTTGACATTACACCAAGTGGTCTTAATGGGTTATAATTCAAGGCTAAAACATTCAAGATCATTGGAACAAAACAGACACAAATTAAAAGTTCCAGCAGAACAACCCAGGGGGGAAAATAAAGCTGAATAGCAGAGTATATATGTGGACTTGCTCTGACTAATCAGGAAATGACAACCACTCAGAAACTGGGCAACAAACTGGGAGCAGAATATTGAATTACTTTGATTTAAAATTACTATTTTCATTTGTCTATCTCAACATATAAAAGTTTGTTTCTGAGTTTAATTCTTGTGCCCTTATCAAGGCATCTTAAATGTTGACCTAACATATTTTAGCTTTTTTTTTAATGGTGCTCCCCTTCATCTTACAACTAACTAGATTGTGAGTGTTAAGACGATGAAGACTATTTGAGGTTTAACTGAATTAGGTTAATTTTAGATGTGCTACTTCCTTACTTGGAGCAGAAAAGGCAGCACTGTGTGTTTCAATGACTTACTTTTAGCTAATGAGCTAACCAAATTTAGATTAGTCGTTTTGGAAACCCCGGCCTGATTTAACTAGCCTTGCGCAAAAAGCTAAATGAAATTGGTTTACATGTTAATAGACAGAGGAACACGTATATTCAGAATAAGGTTCAGTTGGAACAGGCCATGCCATGGAATTAAAGTTAAACTACCACCCAAAATTAAATAGACAGTGACAAATATCTGCCTCATCTTTTGCTAAGGCTAACATCATTGGTGGTAATGTGCTGTCATTTAAAAATTATAAAATGAGAACCTTATTTTTGCCTGACAAGCTTTGAAAAAAAAGGTAAGTTATAAACTTCACATTTACATACATATCCTTTTTTTCAATGACTTTGACACTGTGGTTCAAGCAAATTAAAAAGTCATTAATACAGGAACACATGTCCATGAAACAGTTCTGTGCAAAAGTTTGAACCAGCTGGAAAAATGTTGTAACGTAAGGATGCTTTCAAGATTGTAAACTTTGATTTTTAATTCTAAAATTTTATTAGAATACAAATGCAAGGTCATCTAACAATCAACATTTGGTTTTGCCCTTTGCCTTTTATGTTGGGATTTTGCAGGATTTAATATAACCTTAATTTTTATGGACAAAACCAAGATAAAATGGGCTTACACTCACATTCATGTGCAAAGACTTTTATAGAAAGTGCCCCTTTTGTGTGTCATCCCTGTGGCAATGGGAACAAAGGATCTATACCATGTTTCACTGTTTTGTCAGACTATAGTACAGGCTGCCTTGGGACTCTTTTCTTCTAGCAATCATGTTTCCAGCCCTCTTTGTATTTTGCATCCAGAAAGGTAGATTTTTTAACTCTTCCTAAAAACATATATGGGATAAGGAAGTTAATTCTATTCACTGATGTTGGATATGTTTTTAATTTCTAGATGATCTGGCGTACCCAGACAACAGGACGATTTCCTCCCGCTCCATCTCTCGGCTCAGTCACTCTTCGTGCGGCAGCGGTGGTGCGTGGGGTCCTCGGGACAGCAGCAGCTATCTGCCCGACCTTGAGGACTCTGAGGAAGAAGAAGGAGGAGACCAGAACTTTCCTCTGTATCAGTCTCATCTGGGCCGCTGTAGCCACACGTCCCAGGAGAGCTTGAACTCATCCAACCCTCCACCACAGGTGAAGTGAAGCTCTGTGTTTGAGTCGCCATTTACAATAACGTGTGTTAGACATCAACAGAACAATATCTTTGTGAGCCATTACCATCTTATCATGAAGTCAAATCTGAAAGTTAACTTTTATCTTGGTGCTTTGACACCAAAATAAATCTTCCCATACTCCTTGCTGTACTGCTGACCCGTGGGCAGGTCGATCTGCTTGTACTCAAAGGGGATCTTTGCAGCTTTGGCGAGCATGGACCAGAGTTCTGCTTGCGGTGTGAAAGCAATCAGACCAACCAGAGGAAGCAAACCAGAAGGGAGTGAATTTGGCTTAAATTTGGTCCAATATCATAATATTAAGAAGGCTAATGTAGCATTCACTGACAATATCAACATAGTGCTGCTAACGTTACCATTGCTAGCATCACCAGTCTCAGCTTTGATTTACAGGTGGACGTCTACACATTTTACCTCTAAACATCACTCCAGACAAGATGCATATGCCACATGACAGCCTTAATTCAGCTTTATGTTTAATATAAGGCACAGAAAACTTCCAAACTGATTGGAACTACAAAATGTTTTGACTCAAAGCCAGTTGTGGATTTCTGGGACAAAGGGCCGGATGGTGGGAGCCTAAGACTGCAGGTTACACAGCATTTAACAGGCTTTGGTCCATTTGACAACCAAAAACCAAATAAACCAAAAAAAGATGGAACAATGATGCAGTTTTACCCCCCAAAATAAATAAAGTCAGCTGAACTTGAGGTGTGGCGGTGACCCTTTTAACCTCTCTACATTTACAAGGCAAAGGGTTGTGAAAAAGTATGTATCAAAAGATTTAAAGAACAGAAAGTCTGGCTGTGTTCATACATAATGTCCACAGCAGAGCTTTCTGATACCGCCCGGCCCATTCTGAACAGATGTGCACAATGTCAGTCTTATTATGCAATCATTTCCCATCAGTGCCCAGAAATTCTGTTTAACATCAGTCAACTTTATGACCATAAATACAAGCCATCTGAAGAGTTATTGATTCCAAGAGACTGATATTCATCATCTTGTTTCTTAGAAACATTTGAAAGTCTAAGAAAACCCCCGTTATTTTATGTTTATAGTAAACCTGAAATAGTTTAGATTCATTATTTTCTGGCAATTCAGCACTTACGGGGCATCACTTTGGTCTAAAAGAGTTTTTTTTGCAAATTAATCGCTTTTCTTTCAGAATAGAATACAGAGAATGACCAAACTGAAACTAACATTTGACAACAAGGTTAATCTGTGATCTTGCTCCAGCATTGTGTGTTGGAGGGGATTTGCTCTATAACATTAGCAAAAAAGAAAGAAAAAAAACTGCTCAAACAATTAAGCTTACACTTGCCATAGCTCAACATAAGGAAGGACAATTTTAGAGAAAAATGTAAAATTTATCAATATAAGTCTTAAAATATGATCCATTTATAATCAAGGGGAAATTAACTTACATTTGAAAAATTATGGATTTGATGTAATTGTGTTCTTCCCCTTTCTCAGTGTTTTTCTCTGTTGTTTGGTTAACTTTGTTATTTCTTTGACATGGACATACAGTAACATTTGTGCTGCTGCATTTTACAATATTCCCAGATGCACTGCTTTGTACCAACACTAATACTAATTTGAGGCTATTAGAAGATAAATATAAATTCGTAAAAGAAGATTAGGATGAATTAAACAAAATAGTGAAATTACAGTGATTAAAATACACATAAAAATGAAGAAATATAACCAAGAATGCAAAACAATTATAAAATAAAATTACAGTGAGGTTATTGATCCAAGGCCGTACAAAATACAGTAGAAATAAAACAGACAGCTAACTATCAATCAATCAGTCTTTATTTGTACAGCACCAATTCATTATAATTCATGATCAGTGTTATCTCAGGACGTTTTTCTATAGGGCAGGCTGAAGCCATACTCTTCATTTTATAGATACACACACACACACACAAGCACATATACAATGTGTCCAGCCAAAATATCTGCAAAAATCCTAATACCTGTAGATCTCAATAATTTGCTTTGTAAGCAATTTATCTGCCAATACTAGATCACTATAACTTGGGCACCATTTTTGATGGTTATAGTCACGGCTATATATATATTTATAACTACAAATGTGAAGTAGTTAACCTTCAGGGCTCCATTGTTTTACAGCAGTGTGTATTTCAGCCCTGAAATGCGTTAACACACAGACTGACATTGGTCAGGTCGGCGTGTTGAGTGTTAAAGAGGTGACAGCTGCTGCATCAGAGCGTGGGTTCAAACCTTCATGACATCACTGTCTATTTATGTGCACGCACTTAGCTCTGCCTCTTAAAGGGATCACACCAACTGCTGTGTTCATGGGAAGCAGATAAAAAACAGACTTTGTTTACCACAATAAGCTCAGCTGACTCTCCTCAGCGCTGTCAGAAATCACTGCGTCTACATGTGTCCTTGCGTGAACTCTGGTTTGTGCCTCTGAGACGATCCAGACATGCTGAAGGACCAAATATTTAATTACGGAGGTAAACCTCAGCCTTTATGAGTCAGAAGGATTTTTTTCGTGACTATGTGAAGAAATACAAATCAAATTTAAAAAAGAGCTTTCTGTCAGAGGTCGACCGTGACGATGAAAGGCTGGTGTTATCAGCCCCACCTGGCTCTGTTCTTATTTCCACCGTCACAGCGAATTCTCACAGCTGGATGACACACTGTGAGACACAAACAGTCCAATCATGATCCGGTTAGACATCAAACACAGGCGTGATGTTTGTCATTGGCTGTGAAGTTCAAGCTTTCACAGATAACAGCTCCTCATCCCGTGTTTGATTGTCATTTGCTGTCCATCTGATCCTGATGTGGAAAGACGTCAATGCCAATCCGTTAAGGTTGGTTCAAAAGCGAGGAGACATATGCTCAAGTTTGATTTAATCTTCAAGGCAAAACAGAGCGAGATTGTTGGCTTTTCTTCCAGTGCCATCTCATCAATATCAAAAGGACATAAGTAGTGCAAGAGAAGATACAGTGATCCCAAATCTGTACCAGTCTTAGAAAGACTAAAGCCAGGCATGCACTGTCAGTGTATCTTGTAACTAATTTCTTTTTGTTGATATTTTTGGGCTCTCATAATTTTGTGCAACAGCTAGACCAGCTGGATTCAGTGTCTTTAATCAGGCAGATCCATCTTGCCAAGCTTCAGTCTACAAAGATTGTGCTTGGCCCAAAGTGGAACAGCACAATCAGAGTCCCTTAGAGCAGGAAGAGGTGAAAGAGACACATAAGACATCCAAAAATCTTACAAAACAGAGACATTTGGTTTGTGCCTGATACAACTGTTTCTACAGTACTCAATCAAACTTTAAACATGTAAGAAAAATCTAATTTCTTTTAATTACGCCAACGAGATCTTTTCTTTACCTCCCCATTTCAACAGTGTAGCTGATTTCATTTACTGGTCATGAAAACAAAAGTGAACTGTAGCTTAGCTAATGGCTAGCACTGCCAAATTCTAACAAGTTATTCATTTAGGTCTTTAATGATTTTCATTGCCAAACACACACAGGAAATGTGTAACATCCCTGCAACTGCTTGACACACTCACTTTATTGTCATTTGAATGTGAATAAAAGGCTCTTTAAACGGTGAGTATAGTAGCTCCATGATCTGTCTGCACAAACAGCTGTCGGTAGTTTCAACCAAATAAAATGAAAACTGCAATATTTTTACGATTGTATAAAATGTCTGCTTCCGATACAGTAACAAAAACTAGAGCATATTTTAAGCCAACCTACTCCACACAAACATGTCAGAAATGTTACATACTCTCTGGTGCTCATATCTCATTTTTATATCACTGAATCATCTTGTATTCAAATTAATTTTTTTTAATCTACCTTGTGTACTTCCCCCTTTATTTTCCACATTTCCAAACTATTTTCCAATGCACCCTTCAGGTAAGATTACTATTTTCCCTCTTCAAAATCTTCTTTCCTTTTGCGTCTGGATCATTGAGGTCTCTACCATGCCATATTAAAAAGGACTGATTTATGATTGTGGATCAGATTTGGGTTTGAGGCATTTTGGCTCTTAGCTAAGACTGTGATGAGTTCATGTGAAAGTGCTGCCTGGACATCATCTAGAGGGTGATAAAGACCGCCATCTGCATATGAAGGATATTTTTTGTGCAAAGAAAAATCACTTTGATTTGAGCAGAAAACTGATCTCAGTGATTTATAGTCACTCATTTGGAGACTTTGAAAGTATAATAGAAATGTTTTCATGCTTGTTGCCTTTATAAAACTACGATTACGTTGATGTCTGGCTATTTGTTTTCCTAATGCTGCTCAAAATAAATAAGCATGTTGAAAACTCATCAGATCTTAATAACTCTGGATATGTGGACTAAAACTTACATCTTCAACTGAGGCTGAGAATGGCCAGAAAGATGGTGTCTTCTAGTACAGTGCTAATTTTGACAGCACTTTTTAATTTAGTTTTAGTTATAGTAGTTTGCCTAAAATATCTATTACCCCCAAATTCCACTGCATGCGAAAGCGCCCCGCCACGCAGCGAAGCGGAGCACCGCGGTCTTGCTCCGACGGGCAAACCCCACTGGAAGCGGCGCGCCCAGAAGCGCCGCGCAGCGAAGCCCCAGAGGGGGAGGGCTGAGCCCCGGAGAGCCGCAGGCTATCATGAGAATAGCGATGTCACACGCTCATAAAACGTGTTATAGACTGAGAAAAGAAACAAACAACACCTTGCTTAGCTTCTCTAAGGTCCCTTTGCTGGTCCAAACCACAGAGCTTCGTGAATTATTCAACTTCTATCCGTCTATATCCGTGATGTATACAATGTTAGATATTTCTGTACCTCTATGATTCACTTTTCTTCGTCCATGGTGTCGTGTTGTCTCTGGGACCCTCTGATCGACTGCTGACCTGATGCTCGTGCCTCCGACGTAATGTCAAATAATTGAGGAACATTACGTGTAAGAATCCTTGGTTTGTGTTTTATTTTGAAACTTCCGGGTACTCCACACGGTGACCTCCTGTCTGGTGCTTTCTTAATGACAGTGAGTTTACTAGGTTTGTAAGCAGCCGCGCAGAAAATAGACCTGAAGCGTATCTCTTGCGCCTTGGCGTGCGCCGGCGCTTCAGAATCGCTTTCACGTGCAGTGGAATTTGCCCGATAGACTACAATGGGAGCGAAGTGCTCTGCAGTTCGCTTCAAGGACGCGGCGCTTTTGCGTCCGGTGGAATTTGGGGGTTAGTTTTAGATATAATCAAGTCATCTAAATAGTTTAAATTTAGTCTAGTTTTAGTTGATGAAGTCTTCTTTAAATTTGGTCAACTAATATATGAAGTGTAAGCAGGCTAGCACTACCCATTGACTCCCACTTTGTGAGCTAAGCTAAGTAGCACTGGCCAAGCTCTGCCCATCTCTTCCTTGTTAGTGCACGCGCAGTTGAATGATTGGTGTCTATCTGCTCATCTTGGACTGGGGAGTGAGGTATGACCCGAAGAGAATAAAAAGTTGGCATATCCCTTAAAACCTGTTCCTGTTTCGGTGGGTCGACTGATTGTTGACCCTATAGTGCACTTGTTGACTTGGTGCCTGATTGAAAAGTGATCATTTAATTTTTTAAAGCAGTTATCTACCATTTCCTTTTATTTAGTGATATCTATTTAACTTTCTTTTTCCATTTTTTTGGTCCTCACCATTCAGCTTTATGTCTTTTTCCAGATCAATGATCTGAACAACCGCATGTCGGCCATCGAGAACCTCTTAAACCACCTGGAGCAGAAGGTTACATCAACGTATGATCAGGTGAGCGGATTGAGTTACACATCATGAAGCCAAATAATCATCATTATCAGCAAAGCTTCACACAGCTGCCGTTGAAGCCTTGGGAATTACACAATGGGGAGAGAGAAATCTGAAACCGAGTAAGCTGGGAAGAGCATGCTTTCACAGAGAAAATCAAAACAAGACAGAGCAGGGATTAGCATGATTGTTTCTCAGTTTTATTAGCTATAATTACATCACATTAAAAACAGAATCTCAAAAACTAACAATAGATTGATGAGCTAAAAAGATGAAATAATAGCTAACTATAGAATAGTAAAACATTGCACATCACCGCTTGTTCTCAAAGAACATAGGGTGTAATGTTCCAGACCCTGTCCCACTCCTCAGACCGCACTTTCACGCTCATGCAGCCACATTTTTATGCTTCATGCACAGCTGTTGTTAATTAAAGTTGTTAAAGCTTAAAGTGGATGTATAGTGGGTTTCTGTCCAACCATCACACACTGTACTGGAATGACCTGTGAGTGACTGCCATGTTTCCATACATGTGAATGAGGTTTAAGTGTTCCCTATAAAAACACATATATACGGAAAACAGAGGCATTATGCTGTGTGATGGTCTGGTGGTGCATTGTTTTTCTTTGCCCTTGGTTGTGCAAGCTGAACTTGGGGGAATTATGCAGATCCTTATTTCAATGCAGTTAGCGTATTGCATAAAACATAAATATAAACAGAATATAATGATTTGCAAATCCTCTTTGACCCTATATTCAATTAATGGACTTCAAAGACAAGCTATTTAATTATGCTTGCAACATGTTCTAAAAAAGCTGGGACAGGGGCGTGTTCACAACCGCGATACGTCCTATTTCTTTTTAACATAATGAGTAAGTGTTTCTAAACTGAGGACACTAATGTTGAAGCTTTGTTGGTGGAATTACTGGTATGTACCATTCTTATGCGATGTACAACTTTAATGTTTCAACAGTCCAGGGTCTCCATTGACATATTTTGTGCTTCATAATTCCCCACAAAGTTTAATGGGAGACAGTTCTAGACTGAAGGCACTCTTAGACTACATAGCCATAGTATTGTCTTGCAGAAAAAGATGCCAGATGGCAGCTCGTTGCCCCTATGCCTGTATATGTACTTCTCAGCATCAATGCCATCATAGATGTTCAAGTTACCCATGCCATGGGCACAAACACATCCCAATACTATCACGGATGCTTTTCTTTTGAACTTTGCACTGACAACAGTCTGGATGGCCTTTTTCCTTCTTGCAGTGCAGCTGGATCTACCTGATTCATTGCCTGTAATCAGTTAGATCCATCTTGCCAAGCTTGTAGCTGTCCTAATCACTATTATGTAGTAATTTATACTTCTATTCTCTAAAAAAAAGTATACCAAACATGAAAAAAATTAAAGAAATATTTCAGGAGCTCATGTTTAAAGGCAAATTTTGTGGTTTTCTTTTATGATTTCATTTGATCTTTTCTGCAAAAACTTCATGTAAAATTTTAGTCTTTATTTGTTCAAATCATAACAGTTCTCATCTCCTCACAAAAGTCAAGTTTTGATAATGAGTGAAAATAGTTTGTATTTTTTGTATTTAAAACCTGGGCTGTCTTTAATTCTACATTCAGGACTTTGAGTAAAGCTCGAACTTTTGAGTTCAGATCTAATGGTTTCATGTTTTGATTTTAGTCAATACAATAAGTTGTTCTTTTCTGCAATGTTTAGTGATCATAGTCATCTATAATTAATAAGAGTTTTGCACACCAGCAGTGAGAATGAAACAATGTGGCCCTCCTTGGAACCAAAGTTGCTTTGTCTTGCAGTAGATTGATCCTTTTCTGCAAGCAGCACAGTCAAAGTCATTTTGTATGTTAATAAACAATGTGGCTCTGACTTGTCATACCTTAATGCACTGACGCCATCTGTCCGTCCCATGTAGCTGCATAGCTCCAACTACTGAACCTGTATGACCCTCCATCTGATATTTAGCTACAACAGAACAAGTAAACATCAACTTACTAGTTTTTAATCAATTTCATCATTTTGTTTTTAGAATCTCTCTTTTGAAAGAATGATGTTGTTTATTTTCAAGCATTTTTCATGCCTTGGGAATATGAAGGAGGAAGGCAGTTATTCATGTTCATCTTTCCCTCGCAGTTGATGTCTCACGTGGCTTCAGTGTCTGTTTTTAATCAAGCTCTGAAGTCCACACCAATTTTATCAGAAGAGAATGAACAAACCCAGGAAGATGGCAGACCATAAAGACTTAGGGAAATTCAGTTCATCTGGTTGTTGGTGGGTCTGAGGGTTCAAATGAGAGCAATATTTAACAGACTCATGCTCGGCCTTTACTGTGGTGAACCACTTTTTAATTCAATTTGCATACATGTTTCAATGGTTTTGTCAGAGTCTGCATGCAGCCTGTCTGCTTCAATGCCCAAAGCAAGAGGGGAGTTATTGCTTATTCATAAGTCCTTTGACTATTGTATTCACCTTTTTGTCTTTAAATCTGTATTTTTGGTAAAATATTATGATAACAAAAGCCATCTCTCATTCAATATTCTTAAAGCATATCCTGTGTGGAATTGCATGAGTCTACGTTTATTTAAGATGGTGACCCACAATTTGCAAGTGTAAGAATGAGCATAATGGCACAAAACATAATTTGTTGTGAAATGAATCCTTTCATTGGAGGTTAAAGTCAACCGGCTGGTTGACTTGCCTGTTTAGGGTTGTTCCAGGCATGAATGGATTTTTTAAAATATTTGCAGCTTTTTTATAAGGCATCACAGAGAGTAGAATTTGCTAAAATAACATTTTGCTTTTTGAGATATTTCTTAAAATTCAAATTGTAATGATTCATACAGAATCAAAGCTTGCACTGTGTATTTTTACTTCTGCCAAGGAGGTTTGTTTTAGCCTCAGTCTGTCTGTTTGTTTGTTTGTTTGTCTGTTAGCAAGATTATGCAATAACTACTGAATGGACTTACATGAAAATTCTACCAGAGGTGATTGAAATTTCAATATCTACAAAAAAACACAATTAGATCTTTTCCTGAAATCATTAAGCCTTAGTGCAAACTTTCAATAAAATAAACTTCTCCATGTTCCTCTGCTGTGTCTCGACAGACTAGTCAGCCCCCTCTGACCCCCAACAGTTCCTCTCCTCTCCCTCAGTGGGAGGAGGTGGACCTGGAGGAGCAGCAGCTGAGGCAGAAGCTTCACGAGCTGACCGACAACATCAGCGACCACAGCCTGACCTCCGACGAAGAAGAAGAAGAGCCCAACAGGCCCCACTCTTCACACGAAGTCCCAGCGTGGAGGAGCCCCGAGGTGGATGTTAAACCCTCCAGACTGCCCACCAGACCCACATCCCGAGCGAGCAGTACCATCTCCAGAGTGGAGGGGGAGCACACTGATTCTCAGAAGGTAGAGCTTCACAGGGATGCACATTCTTCTGGGATTAAACCATCATGTTATGCCAGCATTCATCAGAAACATACATGCTACACATCTGGACTGTCGCACATTCTGTTCTTCTGAAACCGTCGGCTCATGAAATTCCATACAGGCTCTGCTGGAATCCACATCAAGCACATACTGTAGTCATAAATCAAGTCACTCCAGCTCAGCGCTTATTTTTCCTTTGAAACTGTCTCTGACTGATTCTCCAACACTGAACTCCAGAAACATAACTCTTCCTAAGCTGCTGTGCTAAATCGTCTGAACTGTTTTTAATGGCGTGTTCTGGGGTGTGAGGTACGGCTGGGCAACATGGCACCATCTGAATTTTACAAAACATTCATCCATGTCTTGAAACTTGGCACATAGTAGGCAAACACAAACACAATACACCAACATGGAAGGTCAAACAGACAAAAAGTTTCATAAAAAGACAGGCAAGGGTTGTAAAACGAAAGGGAGCTCAGATGGAGGCAACAGTATCCAGAAAATATTAAGGCAAAAGACAAGGTCAGAAAACAGACAAAGCAGGACAAGACAGTGAGAGTGGTTACTATCAGTGTTAATTTTGACGTTACTTTTTTATTTACTTTCAATTTTAGTCTTTTACCTAAAACGTCTTTTAGTTTTATTGATAATTTAGCCATCTAAATTGTTTTAATGTTAGCTTAGTTTTAGTTGCAGAGATTTCACAGCATTTTAGAAATCTACTGTTAATTTAGTTGAATAAAATGTGATGTGTAAAAGGTAAGGCATTAATTATGTTTCCTTGAATTTCTGAAGTCATGTTTTAAACTTGGATAAAATAAAAAATTTAATAACCCTTTACTGAATGCTAGTAAAGTCTGAATTTATAAATAAGCAGAAACAAATTAAACTTTTTTGTGAAATGCAATCACTTTATTTAGGCTACAATAGGTTACAATACCAGAATTGACGACAAACAGTGAACCTGCTCTACATAAATATATCAATTCATAAAGAGAGCAGCTCTGATTGGATAAAGCTAAGACAGCTGTGATTGGATGTCCCTCTTAACTCATCCATTGATTGGAATATTCCTAACTTCTACTTTATAAATGACCAAATTAGGTCTGATTGGATTAAGTCTCTCAAACATTTTAATCTAGTTTTTATTTGTGGGAAAAAATGTCAGTTTATTTAGTTTTAGTTATTGCCCATGTAAACATGTTTTTATTAGTTACTCTTTAGTTTTCATCTTGGGAAAAGGGGTTGTTGACAAAAACTATGATAAACATAATTAAGCAACAAAATTAATACTGCTTACTATGAGGCTGGGACAAAGTCTGTGAAGTACAACAAACTGGCAACAAGATGGTGAGAGACATTAGGTTCAATACAAGAAGTAATGAGTAGTGATGGGAAACTGGCAGGGTGAACAATCAGGAAGCAGGTGCAACAAGACGGGGGCCCACGGGAACAGATCTGAAATGGAGACAGGGATGAGTCACCTCAGAATAAAACAGGAAGGACAAGACACGAGACATGAATGATCAGAAATGTAGGCACTCCTTCTCAAATATTTGTGTTTCCTTGAATTTGTTCCAAATTTTCTTAGTGGCTTTCTTTTTGATCCGGACAACTTCGACATTCACTTTTCTCACACTTCAAATTTTTATGCAAAATTTGCCAAACTGTCTCTTTATCAATGGAGACCATGTCTGCTGACATTCTTACACTAAGTCATTGATCGTTTTGAACAATTTGTTCAATTTGTCGAACGTGTTCAGGAGTTTTTGATTAGCATGTGCGCTCATGAAGCTTATAGTCTTAGACATCGCCTCTACTAGTGAACTGAACAAAACCTTCATTTCAGCATGTCTTTGGCTGACGATCATTTCTCTTTCTGAGTTAAAAAAGCAACTTATTCACACTTGGTTTTCAGTGTTTTTTGTACTGGATTGGCATCAGCCCCACACCCAGCTAGAGAGGGCATGAAGAGCCAGTGACACAGAGACAAGCCAGTCAAGGCACTGCCACACCAGAAATGCCTTAAGGAGGGGAAACTTAATGACGGTCATGGAGAGAGGGTCTACTTCAACATACAGTACATGAAGCCAAAAGCCATCCAAACACACATGTGACATGCAGTGTTCAAGATATTCAGATGAGTCAATGCGTTGCTCAACTTTTAAAGGTGCAGTGTGTAGAAATTGGCATTTTAGCGACATCTAGTGTTCAGACTTTGGAATGAGCCCATCCATCACATCATGAAGCAACGAGAGCCGGTGAAGACCAAACAGGATCATTAACAGGGCATCATTTACCGCAGTTACAAGGGGAGTGTTATTTTAATTCATATTTGTGACTATTATTTTAATAGATCATAGGTCAGTTAAGACACCACATGCCGGGGTGCTGGTTTAGCAGAGTGGTTAGCAACCACGCACCCCATGTACATGCTTCTGCCGGTCCAGGTTTGAATCCCGCCTGTGGCCAGTTTGCAGAGTGTCTTCCCGTACTCTCTCACCCCCTTTCACAAGTCTATCCACTGCCTCTCTCCTGTCAATAAAGGCACTAAATGCCCAAAAAATACATTAAAAAAAAGATACCACATGCCATCCAGTGGCCAGACTTGTATTCAAAAATCGCGTTTTGCACTTTTTGTCCTCAAAACCCACCCGTAGACAACATGGCAGATCGCTATGTCTACATGAACACAGCCCACGGTAATGCGAATTTTTAAAGCTTTTCTAACTAAATAAAAGTAAAACAAACGTTTTTATATGGGGATGATTGTACTCCTATTTTGATGGACTTTAGATACAAACAGAAACATTATATCCTATATTCACTGTTTCTGTTCAGCGAAATGCTGCCAAATTCTACACACTGCACCTTTAAGCATTCAATTTTTCTAACACCTTAGCAAAAACATGTCAAATAAAAACACAGCGTATCATAAACTTACAGTTGTGTGTGTGATGGTGCGTTCCAGTTGATGGAGCTAGAATATTCTGAGTAGCAAATCAGGTACATCAGTGGGAACGTAGAATTTCCAACTTCAGAGTCGAACGTCCTTCAACTACCCTAACTTTACTCTTCCCAGTTCTGATGTAAATGGAATGCAGCATTAATACTGGACCTTTAAAACATAACAATGTGACTGTGAACCATCTATCCATTCATTATCTACACTGCTTCTCCCTTTCGGGGTCACAGGGGGGTGGAGTCTATCCAAGCAGACATTTAGCAAAAGGCAAAGTACACCCAGAACCAGTCAAAACGGAGGGCCACATAGAGAAACAGACAACCACTCATACTCATATTCATAGCTACGGTCTATTTGGAGTCACCAGTCAACCTAGACTGCCTGAAAAAGAACCTATACCTGCACAGAAAGAACATGCAAACAAGAACTGGCGTCCTTCTTCCCCTACCCCTGCACCACCGTGCTGCCCTGACTGTGACCCACATGGTTTACCCTCATAAGTACAGCCTCTTTACTTCACAGCCATACCTCGTATTTCCCAGCCCTAGTGTGTAGTTATGTAACATCCATCTAACATTACTTTCCTGAAGCTCTGCTCAAACCGAATGATCTCACTTTAGGATTTAAAGTATCATATGACACAAGCTTGTACGAGCAGAACAACACTTCCCAGAGATCTAAGCCTTAATGAAGCCCACACGTCTGTAGTCTGTAGTCGAGGGTTCAAAAGTCGACTGGTATGAACCTCTGATCTCCCAGCAGCCTTTGTTCTGCCGAACATCAAACCAGCTCGCTCTCTCCGCCTCATTGGCTGTATCAGGTTTTCAATGATAACTGACCACTTCAGGAAATAGTGTTTATGGAGGAGTTGATGTAGCGTGATATTATATGACACAGCTGATTTAGGAATAAGTGAGGGGAATCATCACTCTATATAATGTCCTGGGCCCTATGCGAGGGTCTTTTAAAGTATAACTGATACATCTCAGGGGAGCAGGGATTACGCAAGAGGGTCAGAAGTAATGCAAAGAGACCTCTCTGGCCTCTTTGACCAATGGGCAAAACTCCTGAAGATTTACCCAAAAATTAAAAGGGTGAGCCACATTCACAGACTCAAACGGCCAAATGTTTTCACCCAAGCGTAGTCCAGATTAGTTTCCAGCCACAACCAGCCCCCTTACGTTAGTTTCCGAAGGAGTTGAGGGGGCTGATGTGAGAACAGAGCAGGACATGTTCTGGAAAATTAACCACAAACTAGTAGCCAAAGGAAATGACATTTATATCAGTCGTGCCAAGTTATCCTTTGTAACCTGCATTTAATCCGTAGAGCAGTGGTGTCGAAACAGTTTTTTCACCAAGAGACACATAAAAAAAGCTTGCGGACAGCCGAACCAGGTGGTGGTGGATGTGTGGGTCATACACTTTCTATTCCTCAAGACTCAATTATGCTTTAAGAAAGAAAAAAAAACTACATTACAGTTCCCAATAATGACTCAACAGGGCAACTGGTTACTCATAATAAGGGATTTTGGGCTGGGTAATCAGATTTAGGAGGGCCCTGGTTTGCTCAAGCTACAACTAGAAGGGCTCCCAGTCGAGGTCAAAATGGCTCCACTTTCAGACTCAAAACAAGAGCAAACTGTACAAAATTGACTATACAGCTTCCAATGAAGCTGGTACACTATATTAGTGGTATACCTATATTTAATTGAATACACTTGTAAGACTATTCTAATGTTCAAACTGATAAACTATGTTGTGTTTTGCAAATTTTCTTTAATTTTGAATTTAATACCTCAAACACATTCCAAAAAAAGCCGGGACAGGTGCTACAAAAGACTGTGAAAGATAACAAATGCTCAGAAAACACCTGTTTGGAACATTTCAGAGGTGAAAAAAGGGTGTCTAGTTCAACAGTTTAAGAACATTTCTTGATATAATTTTCCAAAAAATTTAGAGTCAATTTCATCATCTACAGTCCACAAAAAAAGAGAATCCAGGGAAATCGATGCATGTAAGCAGCAAAGGCCAAAAACCAATACTGAATGCCCGTGACCTTCAATTCCTCAGGTTGCACTGTATGAGAAACCAACATAAGTCTTTAAAGATGTTACGACATTGGCTCAGGAACACTGAACATTGTTTGTTGCCGCATCTACAAGTGCAAGTTTAATCTCAATCATGCAAATTCAAAGCCAAATATCAACAGAAATGCTAATGGCTTCTCTGCTCATCTGAAAGTGACTGGCATGAAGTGAAAAAGTATGCTGTGGTCTGATGAATCCACAAACACAGCTTCTACAATCAGTGTTCTCAGTTTTCAAATTCTTACTGAGTGTTGCTAATAAAAAAGACGATGTAATCCACTCCTGTCCCATTTTTTTGGAACATTTTGCAGGCATTGACTTAAAAATATGAATATATGTATCATTAAACAGGATGTTTATCATGAATTGATGTTATCAATTCAACATCATTATGGCATCAAACACTGAAATCAAATTGTCATCATAATTTGGTCAAAAATGCAATGTATGATGCAGTGATTGGATGTGAGACTGATCCATTGGTTGGTCCTTTTTACAACCATAAGGAGGTCAAAGCTTGTAGGCTATTTATCATCAAATCATCAAAATCTTTAACATCAAATTGATGTCACAGTGCCCACTGAGTTGTCTTTGTAGAGTATTTAAAATTGATTGTAGGTTGAATAGGATTTGCAAAGCATTGTATTTTAAGTTTTACAACATGTCCCAACTTCACTGGAATAGAGGTTTGTAGGATAAGCGTTTGACAGGCAGAATGTATGTTGTTAATTAGGCGGCAAGATCGAAAAGATGGAGAAGCAGACGACAGCAATTGATGCTGCCTCGAAATGCTGTAATCAGTTTATTCATCAATAAGCACAGGCTTTATATTCTCATGTGGGCCAAATGGAAACCTTTTTGGAACTGGCTAAAAGTGATCCGTGGGCCGCAGATGGCCCCCGAGCCAGAGTTTGGACACCCTGCCTGATATCATCTTTGAGTTTCCTCCTCATGTTTTCACTTCCCTCCCCTTGTTCCTCTCAGATAAACTATTCCACAGACAGCCTGGAGAGGAAGTGTCTCCCTCTTGAGGAAGGATCCAAGTCCGGTTTTCGAGGTTCGACGGCTTTGCTGTGCGAGCTGGAGGACCAGGTCGCTCAGGCTGCTGCCAACGTGCAGAACGCCCAGAGTGAGGTAAAGTCAAACCAGCACGGGAGTTCACTTTAAAGACTCAGAAACAATCAAATGTGAACTTAAAATGACATTTTTCATCCAAAGGTGTCTTACATAGAGAACAGGATCGCCGCCCTGAACGCTGCAGGGATGCCAGTGGACAAAAGACGACGGGTAATGATGTTTGATTTGAGATCGTTGTGTTTGGTCAGAATCAAATCATGAGAAGTTTGATAACTAAAGATCATAAGAGTGAGAAGAAAATGATAAATGAGGGCCAAAGATTTATTTTCAAACTGAAAATCAACAAAATGACGAAGCAGAAATGTCAGAATGATGAGAATAATGTTGAAATCAGTGTCAGTCTCAAATGTCATCAACATTTCAGTTTTTTTCTGAACAACTAAGCCTTTCTCTTCTCTCATTTTAAGTTAAAACATTTGAGCATATCACCAGACAGTTAAGGCTTTATCTTGACTTTTACTTATTTCTTTTAAGCTTAAACTCTCTTAACATTTGACCCTTTTTTGCCTTATTCAATTTTTTTATTTCAACATTTAGACTTTTTTTTAAATATTGTTTTTAGAATTTAACTTTTTAAACATTCTAGCTTTCTTCTTGTCATGTAATGCTTCTTAAGTTTTCCACTATTCCAGAGTTCAGACTTTTTCTTAACATTTCAACCTTTATCTTGTAATGTTTTAAACACCTTCAGAATACTTTATCATTTCTCATTTAATTTTTTCTACCTTTTTTTACTGCCGTTGTTTTTTTTTCAAGCCCCTTTTTTGTAGTTCTCCATGATGATTTTACACTTTCCTTTGCCACCTTTTCTTAACATATTCATTTGAATTTAGTAAGCATTTCCTTGTTTTATTATTATTTCCATTTTATTCAACGTTTAAACACTTTTATTTTTTTTTTTAATTTACAGTATATTGGTTTCTTTCAATTTTTAACTTTTTTGGCTTCACATTATTTCCTTTAGAGCTTTCCTCTGATAATATTTTGTTTTTTTAATGCTATTGCACCATTTTTCTTGATTTTTGTATTATTTAGGCATATCAAATTTGCCCCATAATTTCAACGTTTTAGTTAACTTATTCATTTTTTAACACATTGCTTTTATTTACATTTCAGCTTGTTTTCATTTCAACATCCATATTTTTGTGATATGATTCCACCTGTTGAATCTCCTGAAGAATTTATTTTTCTGTATACTCCAGTTCTTAAACATTATCCTATGCATTCACAGTAATGAGTACCCTGTTGTCACTTGAGACAAAATCCTTAATATTGGTTCAGTTTTCGTTTCCTCTGCAGTTGTCGTGTTGGAGTCTTAGAGCAAAAAAGCAGAATTGGCAGGATCATTGCACACAGGCAGAGGAACACATAGCCAATTGCTGCTTCGTAAAAATAGTGCTAAACATTAAAACTTCCTGTAGGAAAAGTAAAGCACTCTGACATTTTCACCCAATCACACATTTGACTCAACATAGTTTTGTGGCTCCTTTTACTCAAAGCCCCGCTTCACTGTTGTGGCATACCTAAACATCCCAACTTCAATAAACTGAAGAATCCCTTTAATGTCTTCCCATGCTCATTTTTCTGTCTCATGTCTGACCTTTATACTTTTCCAACATTAGCATCTTAATAACTCCAACCTTTCAGATGCTGAGCACTTACTCCCTCATGTCTTACTCTTTGAATTAAAAACTAGTCTAGAACATGTGTCCCAGTTCTTCTCCCACACCAGAAAGTTAAACCAATAATCTGTTTCCACTTAAATGTTTCAACACCTCAGGGTGCCAAAAAGAACAGGTAGTCCTCATTCCAATAATTACTTTTGTCTTTGTTTTGTTTGTTTTTCTGCTTCCTGCTTCATCATCGTCCAGTCTGCGATCCCGGTCCAAGCCAGAAGACTCTCCCACAACTTTCCCACAAGTAAGAACCAGCTCTGCAGCCCCTGAGTGGGAAACCCCCCGGGGTCTTCTGAATGACTCAAACCATCTTAACCTTGTTAAAGTCAAAGAACACGATGATCGTTTTTCACTGCTGGTGAACACTGCGTCCTGTTGTAACACAGCTGGTCGTCGCATCAGCGCTTTTGTTAGATGCCGAATTCCCACGCCGTTCGGTATGATAGAGGAAATAAACATATCAAGGAAAATTTAATATTGTAAGAAGACTTTCGGCTAAACTGAAGACTAATGGTTTGGTAAAAATTAACAATAAGATACGCAGAACTTGTCAAAGCTATGTGAGTAATTAAACACATCAGTAATTAAATTGTAGTTAACAAACTTCTTGTTAACTTTCACAAAAAAATGGCATGGGTGCAAGATAAAAAGGTAACAATTTGCCTTTTAACCAGAGCAGTAATGACTGACTAACTAACTGCTACTTAGTAGTCATTAGTAGGTACTCAATGATTTCTTAACAGACAACGACTGTTAGATAAACTGCCGTATTTATTAGGACAAATGAGGAAGTAACTGTGAGTTAGTAACTATTTATTAACTGGTAAATAATGAGTCAAATTTTTTGAGTAACGGATTTATCTAAGGGGTGACATGGTGGCGCAGCAGGTAGTGCACATACCTGTTTCGTTCCCAGGTCGGTCAGAGCCTTCTGTAAGGAGTGTGCCTGTTCTCCATGTGTATACATGGCTTCTCTCCGGGGCACTCTGGCTCCCTCACACAAATCAAAGACATGCTAATTAGGTTAATTGGTGACTCCGAGTTGCCCTTAGGTTTGAATGTGAGTGTGTATTGTTGTCTGTCTCTATGAGGCCCTGTGATTGGCTGGCGACAGATTCAAGGTCAGCACTACATCGTAACAGATTGATCACAAATATGTAGGTCACTTATTTGAGTTCCTTTTGTTTGAGAAGGATGTTACTCTTTACTCAATCATATTTTATGGTTCACGACTGATTAGCTCCTCAATAACTGTGCTATTTCACATACGTTAAGATCCCACTGTAGAAATAATGTGGAATATGGTTGTACAATGTGGTTGCTGTATGTTTGCAGACCAGGTGGACAACTTTGTGAGGAACAACCTCTACAGGGGCTCCCTGACTCAGAGGACCCCAGGGGCCAAGCCCAAACCCAAGGCTACCTGTGCGGTATGAGCCCGCTGTGTGGTGCTGGGTGTACTGAAGAGTTCATTTCTGATTGGATGAAGCTATCGTGTCGGAATAAAAAAGAAACATTGAACTGACTTGCTATTACAACCCTGATAAAAAACATTTTTGCAGACTGACTGAGCTTAAGTCATGTCCTCCTAATTTATTCAGAGTGTATATATTTAAAGTTAAATTAAGCTTCAGTCACAGATTGTTACAGCAGCTGTGTTGTCTCACAGCACTGTCAAATGTTGTAGTTTATGAACATAAGATACATACATATCCATAAAAGTAGTGTTAAGACTTGTTAAGAAAAAGCCCTTAGCGTTGTGAGATAATAATAGTCTCAACATGGATGGAGCATGAACATCATTTATAATTTAGCATTAAAAATCCTCAACAACAGAGAGAAATTTACAGATAAATTAATCTTACAGTGAGGGTGACATGACTTTTTTTAACAATTCGTTGTGAAAAAAGTATATATACATAAACATATATACTGGGCTGTCACTTTGTATTCAATATTCAAATATCCATTCGAGCATGGGGGTATGAAACTGTACTCAAACTGTAAATACGGATTTGAATTGAAAAGACAGACTTCAGCAGCACATAAGGGCATGTGGAACAGTGGACCACCTAATCCAACTGCGGGCACTCACAGCACAACCTGTTCGTCCACTGCTCCAGTGACGTCAACAACAGGAAGCGCAAAGCCCCTCCATGGAAGCCTCTTGGGCTCCACACTACTGATGGCAAAATGCCTAACGAAGACCTGTGCTGATTATGTGCAAAGCAGCTGCCCCACTCCTTATCCACAGCAATTCCATGGACCTGTTTGTCAGCCTTCCTCCCACTGCAGTTTAGCAGAGCCCTGTCAAACGCTCAGCCCCATGCTCGTGTGTCTCCTCAGGAGAAGTAAATACAAAAATGATCAAACATTAAAGTCTCATGCTATGTTCTAAAATCAATCGAATTGGATTTTTGGTCAAAGGGACAGCCATTATATATACAACTACAAGCGTCTTGATAGAAGGACCTCAGAGTCCTGCACTGACATCCTGTCCCAGCACATCCCTGGTGATGTCTGGAAGCAAGATGTGACCAAACATTCAGCACAGCTAAAAATAGTCGGAGCTGTGCTTTTCATTCTGCAGAATTTGCTGACATTGGGTGAAAATGATTATAACTTCCTGAAGTTTATTGTTTAGAAGTCACGTTGCTTTAATTTTTCTCTTATTTGAATTCATTTTTGTCCAGATGGCTCCATTTTAGTTGGGAATGAACTCTTCATTTACTGGTCAAATGCTTCAATGGTACAAGATGCTGCTTTGGCGGTGGCTGGTGTTCTGTTGGGCCTTTTTGTGTGGTTAAAAATACACGCTGAGTCTTTGTTATGCTTTTGTTTGATTTGAACTTTATTCTCTAATTTTGTTCATTTCAGCGGCTTTGGAAGTCTGATGTGGCATTTTGATGTTTTTTACTTGTGAGAGCATCTTGCTTCTAATGTTATGTCTGTTTTGATCATTAGTACCATTGTTTTGCAGTGAAGTCAAGATCATTTTCTGCTTGTTTTCTCCTTTCTCTGAAAAATTTAGATGCTTTTAATACATAACAAGGATGTGCTTGGGTTTGTTTTAAGACTGGATCACTTGTTACTCTTCTTTGCTCATAATGTTTTGCTCAAGTCTGAGACTGTTTGAATTTCTTTTTAGGTGTCTGCACTTTTTAGACAACTCTTAACACCAGAAATAAATCAGATGAAATAACACATCACAGTAGAATACCTTATTGATTTCCTCTTTAATCTGTTAAACATGTCGTCACTTTCCTGTCACATAATTGTTTTATTCCAGTAAAACATGATTATTGTCCTGTCTTTGCTGATGAAAATTTGTATGATCTCCTGCTTTATTTGTCTTTAACTCTCAATGAATCTAATAACCCAATCAAAGCATGACATTATTGATTATCTGCTAATCAAACTGTGATCGTCTCTCTGTTTGTCTCTCTTTCATCCTGCAGAAGCCGGTACTGACTCAGGGCTCATAAGGAGGAGACTCAGCATTATGTGACTGATCACTTTTTATCAAACTCATCTTTGTTGTTAGCATTTATAATCCTTGTTACTGATGATAGCTGGTGACTGACTGCTGATGCACATTCTCAGTTGTTTCCATTTAATGTGTTTCATGTGAAATGGCTACTGTCTGTGTTAAGATAAATAATGTAAATGTTTATGTCATAAATACTAAAAGTATGCAAAAAACCAAATACACAGAGTGTCAGAGAAGAGCACAACTGTTTCATCATAATTAACATTTCCAGGAATTTCTCTCTTTTTTGGGCTGTACAGAATTCAAAAACGCTGAACAAGATGAACAAATTTCACAATTGAAGTTCATATAGATCATTAGTCACCAACCTTTTTCAACTGAAGATCCAAAATGAAGCTTTAAAGATGCTATGAGGAGTTTCTAAGTTATTACAAAAAAGTCTCACTTTTAGATATGTGTGTGATCAAAATACACACTTTAAGATGAGTTTTATAGCATCAAAATAGGTTATCTATAAATGCTATTCCTTAGCTTCGTGGTCGGGTCGAGCAGGGCTGGACTGGCCTGGATACTCTACTTCAGGAGCAAGACAAAAACTAGAGCAAATTTATATTATTCGGACACGTCTTAGAGCACCGAGCTGTAAGTAGCGATATATAGCCGGCTATAAATCTACGATACTAAGTTTTCCAAAAATTGCTTGTTGTCACACATCAAAAACTACCACTACGTCACTAGAAAGACCTCGTCGCTTTGCATCCTGTAAGTTGTTGAAAAAAGAAGTTGTAAAGCAACGCAGAGTTCTGAGGGGGGTCCGAGCTACAACACAACAAACACACGCTTTTGCTTTGGTCATGTCTTTACGACAGTCACCGCACGTGCTCATGGGTAGCAGAGTCTTTATGTTGCTGGAAATAGATTCTCCTTATAACACCTTTAAGAGGAAACAAGATCTCTGAATTCTTTGGGGACCATAAACAAAAAGTTCATTTTTAATCATTAGTATTGAATTTTACTCACATTTAAAGCAGTAGATACAACACCAGTGTGATGAACAACAGGAAGAAGAATACAGGATCAGTGGATTTGAAGCCACAGACCAAAAAATGTTCCTTAGGTTGACTGGCGACTCCAAATTTGCCCTTAGGTATGAGTTTGAGCATGAATGGTTGTCTGTCTCTTGATGTCACCCTGTGATTGGCTGACAACCAGTTCAGGGTGTGACCCGTCTTCTGCCCAATGTCGGCTTGGATAGGCACCATCCTCTCTGACCCCGAAAGAGATGAGCAGATTAGACTATGGGTGAATGGATGGATGGATTGGGTAAGAATATTATTTTAATTTATGTGTGGAAATATAAATGTCAAATTAATTATATTGAACATTTAAATGAGAAAATCCTCCCTCATAGACAGGGTGGGCACAAACACACCAAAAGAATATAAATCTTAAAGGGAGGCATGACAGAAAATCATTGAGAACCACTGATCTTCGGGTTGATGACTCCTCACATTGATGAAGTCTTTATGAAGAATTACTGGTGAAAACAGAAATGAAGGGGATGAGCAAATATGCAGGAATAAAATAAGCCCACCCATGACATATTGGCGTGATTTATGATCACTGTTATGTGAGCAAAGACTTCAGTCCGTAGTGTTGTTTGCACACTTCACTGTTTTACTTTCCTGCTTTATAATTTGAAGTTTCGTCTCTTGTTCCTCCACCTATGGGCACACAGCATGTTCCCACTTATGCTCCATTACATCATATCACTGTTTGCTGAGCTGATCACATGGCAAGATGTCCAGTCTTTAATTTACTCCCAAAGAGTTGGTTTTAACACATAATTTCACGTCTATTTACACTGATAGAATATGTTTGTATGAATCATAGATTAAGAAAAAAATGACTGCTCTTTTTTTTTTTTTGCTTTACTATATGTTAAAGGTTTTATTTCCTGGTGTGTTTGACCATCTGCATCATGTCTTGAGAGTCTGTTGGGCAAAGATTTGATATAAGTTTGACAAAAAATGCGAAATTTTCATCTTTGTAGAGAATCAGAAGCAGCTCTTTTCACTCCCCTTTGGAAACACTCCGATTTGAGGGGGTGGAGAGGCGATATTATTAAGCTCTGCTCTGATTGGCTGCCCAAAGGATGTCTGATGAAAGAAGGACAGGGGGTCACAGGCCAAGAGGCAGCCCTTCAAAACATTCATGGCATCTGCCTGTGAGAAGCAGAAAACATACATGTAGGTGGAGGCTGTTTATCATAAACCCCAGGAAGTAAAAACTGTTTCAAGAGGCAGCACATTTCTCTGCGAGTTGAGTGCAAGTGTTCCTCTGCCTTAAGCCCCTCCTAACAACAATAAAGCAAAGAATAGTGATTTTTCAGGACCTTTATATTAAAACTTACATCTTAATTTAAGCTGTCATTTCTGAATGATTCCTCTTTTTCATTGCTAAATAATCCGTCAATCATAACAACTAATTTAATTCAATGTATTTGTTGTCTTTCTCTTATTTTGTAACACAAACGTTTTAACCCTAATGGACACTCTTGATGTTTTTCTGTAAAACTGTGTGTCAGGTGATGAAGGATTTACCTGATTTTATATTTATTGAAGATGTTTTTGTTAGTCATTTATGAATGTGATAACAATAGCTGACAGTGATTACCTTAGTAATATGTTCATGACATGTCTTTGCCTTTGCAGTAAAAGTCAGAATAAGTTCATAATCTGTTGGTTATATTTTTACTGTTGAAATTTTGCACCTCTTAAGTCCTGCTAACCAAATAGTTCCAACTTTCTGTTTAGAAATTAGATGTACGAGTCTTTTATGTATACAGATTATATGTCTTGGTCTCATTAAATTATTTACAAACTCAACTGTTCTTATTTTGTGTTTTTTTAATGTTGTCTTCTCATCATAACTGACACATGAAATGCAGCAGAATTTACTTCTGGAGCTTCCATCGCCTCTCTCTACAATCTCAACAAACCCAAAGAAGTGATTGATAAAACATTTGAGTAACTTTAACTCACTAGCTGTTAAACATTTCTTTTTTTCCCAGAACCAAAGCTGTTTTAGTTTCAAGCGATGGTCAACGATAGAAGTCAAGACAACTCGGTTTACTCTGGGGGTTACACTGTAAAAACTCAGATCTAGGTGAGATTATTTGTCCAATTTCCCATCCAAAAATTCTCAATAGACTTATTCTAAGGCACAATTCCCTGTCATGTCTGGATTCTCATCTTATTTGCAGGTATCATAAGTAAATATAAGGTTCGAGCTGCTTGTAATAAGTTAAAATTATCTGCCAAGGAGTTGAGCCAAATTTACCTTAAAAGTGGTCTTAAAATGAAATATTTATTCAGAGCAGTTATTAAAGCTGATTTAAAGACTCTCACTCAGGAAAACTTGTTTCATTTGCAGATATGTTTTTATTAATACAATCAGTTCAATTCCTTATTTTGTCTTTTATTCCTTGTAGTAAAATATATATCTGGACTTGTCACATGAATATGAATTAAAATATGTGCTTTAGATATATTTGGCCTGAAATTAGACAAACACACTCTCCAAGTTCTGAGTTTTTGCCGTGTAAGTTGAAACATTAATGTTGTCATTTGAATAGGTCAGCTTTCATACTGCACTTTTTCAGGTTAACCAAAAGTTTGCTAAATGTTGCGTGATCTATCCCCAAGGCCACTAGCTGGGTTTGTTCCTGTCATCAGACTTTTTGTTGCATTATGATGCGGAAATACACAACCAGACTGCAACTTCTGTGGTTATAAAGTGAGGCCCTTGCAGAAGAAACAAAAGTTGTTATACCCTTGGAGCTGGCTGAAGAAAAATGACAAGTGTACATTTATGGCCTTTGAAGCCTGGTTCAAAATAAAACAGCGTCAGTCTAAACTATGAAATATCTGTGTGCTATGTAAATTTCTTATACAGCGCGAGTGTTTCTTATATTGTTAAGACAATCTTGGTGACATTAGATATTTCTTCTAGATAAGTCTTTTTAAAAAACAATATTACTGTTAACCAGTAAATATTTAATCTCTGATGAAAGGCTACAACATATTTTCAAACCTACAAAACAGTAGTATGTCCTGCACTGGTATTTGTGATGGTACTAGTGTAAAACAACATCTGGAAGCATGCCTTGTATTGAAATTGTTACCATCCCCAATGTATTTTGAATGACCAAAAAGAACATTTGGAATCTGAGATATGAATATTTTTAAAGAAATGTTCCTGTGGTCAGCGGTAAGAAACAGGAAAATCCAAATAAATCACTTGCTCTTTTTCAGGTCCATAAAAAGATGCTAACTTAGCTGCACTTGCTGTTAGCCGAGCTAGCATTAGCTTTTGTTTTCATGACCAGTAACAGAACTCAGCTACATTTTTGGACTGAGGAGGTAAAGTACACTGCTTTGTTAGCATTATTTAAAAGAACTGATCTGGTAATCATTTTAAGTAAAAACTAAAAGTATCAGGATGGAGCGGCCATTGACCTTCCTGAACAAACAGAAACTACAAACTGCATTTAAATTATGTTAATAAAAATCAGTTCATAACCACTGTTGGTTTGGCTGAATTATCATCAATAAATCACCTTCTGAGCCAAAATCCCAGAACAGTCTGGGATGTTTTCATCTAGATTTGGTGTTGGCATTGCTTTTATTTTCTTTAATATGTGCAGGCCTTCAGACAACACAACTCCTGAGGGAGGAGGAGTAAAAGGAAGACTGAACACGGGAAGGAGCAGAATCCTTTTGACACATTTTTATTTGTATTTATTTATCTGTATTGTTACTTTTCTATATATCTTATTTGTATATCTTTTATTTGTTATGCTACACTTCTACTGTTAATCTTAGTTTCCCAGATATTTCGCTGAATTTTCCAAAGGGAATAATAAAGTTCTATCAGATCTAATCCAATCTACACCAATAAACTCAGAAGAAAAAACTGTATCATATTGTCCTAAAGAAGTGCGTGACATCAGCATATGGACACGTTGTTGCCCCTCCTGCTGAAGTATAAAGAGGCGACACATCTGATAGCACAGCATCAGAGATACGTCCATACAGCAGGTGAGATAAACACACATTTATTTTTCACTCTCATCCTGCACAACCACTATTCAAAACAGGATCTTCATTAAATCAAACTGAGAAGGTTTCAGCTCCAGTCATCATCCTGCACCTGCTCAGCTGGAGGGGTCTAGTCCAGAAGATCAATTAATACTAGAAGTCAACCGCAAGGTAAGTCTTAACTGAATCAGATCTAATGATACTTAGAGGAGGAGGCATTCAGGTTGAATTCTGGCCAGAGAAATGTTAAATAAAGCTGAATCGTCATTTTGATCAGTCAAATGTCCATGAGAAAAACTTTCTAAAATGTGTTTGTTCAACAGTTTGTGTATTTATTATAGCCCTGCTTCCTTACTTGATATTTGAGCAATATGGATATGTTAAAACTGAGGTTGCAAAACTGTAGAAGTTTCCTAAGGTTGAAACTTTTCATGGGAATTTATGGGCATAAAATGGGAACCAACATGGAATTGAAGGTTGTACCGTAGTTGGGGTTAATGTATTTAGCATAATCTTGACTAAAACAACCAGATTTCATGCAAGTATTTTTGAGAATATCTCTTCTACTTGTTAATCACATGCCCATAGCTCACTGCTTACTGCAGGGATTTTGAGGCCACCTTCCCTACGTGCACTCCTCCATCACATGCACAGATGATTTCCAGCACCTTTTACCACTGAAGCCACACGTTTGAGAGGGAAAAATTAAGTGAAATTGAAACTGACTTGGTAATGAAATTACTTTAACTTTAAAACAAAGCTCTACTTAAAAATACATCTGTTGAAAAGTGTTTTAATTGCATTGCTTAACATGATGTCTGCCTATGACTAAACAAAATGCTCATATTTATGTTTGGATTTGATACATTTAGTTTAAAATACCCCCAATTTCTAGTTAACTCCCATTTAAATCCCCAAAATTCCCATGGAAAGTTTCCAGTTTGGAATATTTCCAAAATTCCACTTTTGCAATCAGAGTTAAAACAAAAAAGTTGCATAAGTTATAACAATACAAAAGAGGTTATCAGCGATGCATCAAATTTTATATAAAGTATACCTCTCTTGAGTTGAGCAATTCGAAAAATTGTTGTCAGATAACTTAGTTTTCATGCAAAGATTAGATGAATTTCTGTATTTCAGACACAGAGATACAAATTATTACAAAACACATTACAGTAGGAAGTGTGATTTATCCCCAGAACAATATGCATACATATCTTTATCTTTTTTTCCATACACGCACAGTTGTGCTGAATGTTTTGCTCGAGTTTAAACTGTTTGTCTCCTTGTTGTTTCAGGTGCAGCTGAAATGAGGGTCTCTGTCGCTCTCTGTTTTCTCTTGTTGTTTCTCAGTCAGACTCGGGGTGGTCCTCATCAAACTACTTCAGTTATCAGAAGTAAGACATCTAATGACATAACGTTTTAAATGGTCCTCAATGCTGCCCGGGGGAAGCAACAAGTCACATTCATTTCGATTACAATAACTGGACAGCATTTTTGCTCTTGGTTGAGTATTTTTTTAAATGAGTGTTTTATCTTTAAGGGCAGCACAGTTGGTGCAGCAGGTAGTGCTAAGCCATACAAGAACAATGTTTCTGGCTCAATTCCCAAGTCAGTAAGGGCTTTTCTGTGTGGAGTTGAGATCTTCTCCATGTGCATGTTCTTGGTTTCTTCATGTGCCCGCGGACAAAAAACATGCTCAAGACGTTGATTGGTGACTCCAAATCCCCCTTAATCCTTAACACCTGCTGTGTCATACTTGATACTTTTATGATACCGCTATCTAATCAATATGATAAACAAATTACAAAAAACCCCATCTGAACACAATCAGATAAATGACAAAGATGTCCCTAAGTGGATTATCTGTTGCCAAAATCGCCCAATGTATCAAATGATATTCAAAAACATATATGTTACATTTATGGAAATTTGATTATTTTTTGAACTTCTGTAGAAAGTGAAGTAAACATTTTAGCTCCAAGAAATTAATCATCATCAAAGGGGTAAGGGATGAATGGTATGGATGATGGATGGATGGATTTAGCTATACTTGAGTGCTTTTTGTGGAAAGCATTGTTCTAGGTTATATTTCACACCAAATCTGAGTACTGAGAAAATAAAAAAGGCATATCAGACCCATTCAGGTTTTCCGTCAGCTAGTGTTACCAAAAGGACAGAATTCTAACCACACTGTGACACCAAATTTAAGTCTGTTTAACTTCTGCAGCTCCATTTTTTCTTAATAGGGCTAACTCTATAAATGTAAGAAATAAAGAACTTAAATGGTACTTAAATGGTAAATAGTCTTGAGCTTCTAAAGGACAGGTCACATCTACCCATTCAAACCCAGTCACTCAGTGATTATTTAGGTGGTGTTTACACTCAACTGGTGCCTGGAGTGCCTTTGTGTAGACAGGATTCAGTGTTTGAGGGTGAAACACTGACGTCACCACCTGCACAGTACTCTTTCACATGAAGGCTGCGCATGCATACCCGGAACAACAACAGCTTCGGCCGTCTACCAAGCAACATGTGTGCTGCTTACCATGCTCAGTTTGTTATGCAGACAAAACTAACAGACTTGTTGTTCAGTAAATAAACTCCTGTGCCTTCGTGCAGCTACTCATCATTATTGTTTTTGAAATGTTTGCCTCTGCTGGAAAGCATACTTGTGATGCAACACGGCCTTTCCTCTGCAAATCTACTCGCAATCTACTGGACTGGCATGCATGCTACAACGTTTTCAGTCATTCTCGCATCTCGGTGTGGATGTGGATCATTTTTGAAAACGCGAAGGAAAAGCCTTTTTGTTTGGGGTGAAAACATTGTTGCGTAAACGTGACCCTAGATTTTCCATGCGAGTTGACCAATAGAATCAGCTGACACATTCTCCCCCTTTCAAACCCGTTTACACACCACTGATGCAGCAGCGGAAGCAACTTAGCCAAGAACACATTTCCATACGAAAGCCAGAGCTGGTCTTAAACCTGCATCCTTCCAATGACTGACCAGATAGAAACGGTTATCAAATATCACCTTTAAAATGTACACAAACTCTACAGCATTTTACTGTAAATGGCAACATATTGAGGAAAAGAATCAGATTTTTGTAAAAATTTACAGCATTTACAGTAAAATCTACTGTTATTTACGATAAAATGTCCATACAGTAAATACTGAAAATGGCAATGATCAGGAGAAAAAAAACTGACCAGTAACAGGTAACTTAAAAATTTTTAAGGCAATGTTTCACCATTGTTTGAATAAATGTATTTTATTGCATAAAAAATGATGTATTTATTTATTTAGTTATTTCATTAACAAAATTATATCTTTCTAATAACTAGTCTTTTAATTAGTTAAAGATATCTTAAATGCATTAAAATATGGCAAGTTCACTGTAATTTAAAAAGCATTACAAAGTTGTGGAATAATAATGGAAAAACAGCAAGGAAACTGTTTTTGATAATACAGTAATAATGCTGTACAATGAAAGACTGTTATGAGACATTGAATAAAAATATAGAAGTTAAACAGTAATAGAAAATACAATAACATTCCTGTTAATTTAAATAGAGTAATGCTACCGTAAATACATTTACAGTTATTTACTGGCATCTTGTTGCCAGTAAATAACTGTAAAATTTACAACCTTTTTACAGTGTATTCCTTAACATCTATTCACTTAATCTTTGGCGTGTAAAAGCCTTTGAATGTAGGAGACAATTACAAAGAGCTCACCTGCTATTTCAAATACACTATTAAATACTCTCTTACATTTTGAAATATGCAGGGGTGCATACAGAACGACAGGCCAATGTTAGAGTATACACTCTTCTTGACACTCACTTGATCTGCAATTTTCACGAGAAGGTGCTCTTTGTAACACAACACAATTGACACATTTACAACAAAATAGGCATTAAGGAGAATGTCAAAAAGTTCAATTGTTAACTAATATTTGTTAATGCTTCCCTGGCCACATCCATGTCAGTTTTCTTGCTTTCTGGTGTGTCCAAGTTTGCATAATCAACATAATGCTGGCCAAAAGTGTTTGGTCACTTTAAAGAGAAGACATTGAGATTTATGAGTCAAATTTTCTGCAACAAATTTGTTTGTGGTGCTTTTGTTTGCATGTGTTGTGAGTTAATGATTCTTCTACACAATGGGCCCCTAGAAATTCTCTGTTTATGGATGCCCCCCTCTGTCCTTTTTCTTTTCACTTCAGATCCAAACATCGATGCCTCCTGGTACACTGGCAGGGGGATCAGACCGGTGGGGAGATTTGGACGGAGGGTGTCGCGGAAAAATCAACATATGGCTTTTATAGCAGCAAAAGTTTACAGACCAACAGCTGAGAGTGACAAAAGTGATTGGATCATTCAGTAAAAATACAACAGATGAATTAAAGTGAATTCTACTTTGAAATGTTCATGTTGGTCCGGTTTATTTGCTGGTCTCCATTAAATTAAGCAGTGGAATCACGTAACATGTGGTCCAGCTGTGTTGCAAACGTTGCATGAATGATTAAAGTTGACTTTTTTGAGAAGTGTGGTCTGTTTTACACATACAAAGATTTCTACGAATAGGCAGCGGGGGGTAAAATAATTGGATCATGTGGCTAATGTCAGCAACTGTGAGAGTAAAGAGCTAGTCCTCAAAATGTCTTTATTTGCAAATTCAAAATATCATATTGAAAAAGAATTGTTCTAGGGCCTTGTTTCTCTTGAGTGATGTGGTTTGGTACAGTTTTTTACAGTTTGGGGGTTAACCCTGATCTTGTTAATGTTTCCACAGCCAGATATACCTGTGTTAATTTTGTTGACTAATTATTTTTGTCATAGTTTTCATCAACAACCTGGCGAAAACTAGACAGTAATGAGATAACCAATGAAACTGGTTCACATGTGCAAAAACTACTTTAACTGACAGTATCAACAAATAAAAATGAGATGAAAATTCTTGAAAGAGGCTATCCAATCAGACCTAATTTTTTTATGTAGAAAACAGGAGCAGATTGGGGTAAAACCAGCTACATCTACTTTGGTTGTGTGGAAAGATTGGATGAGTCGAGAGGGACATCCAATCACAACTGTTTTAACACACACGGTACTATGCACACATCTCATGTTCTACTGCAAGAATCATGGCGATGCCTGAGAGAAAACGTATGACACTGTGGAGAGGAAGTCGCTGTCATCGGCAAATATATTCTCTCCCGGTCTCTCCTCCTCATTCTCCTTGCAATAATATACTCCATCTTTTTAAGATCACATTAAGAATAAAGATTAAAACAGAGATATACGGGAAATCACAGGTAAATCCTTAAGACACCGAGTGACTTACATTTATTCAGAGAGCCTCTCTTCTCTTTTTTCTTTTCCTATGAATTTCATGGGATGAGAGATGCTGGATATATATACTTCGTATCGGACGATGGGGCTGTTTGTTGTTGGCTTGTGAGCTGTGCATCAGACTCCAGCTGCCGCCAGGTTAAGTTTGCATTACGACAAACGACTTTAATCCGACATCAGATGTGACAGGACAGTTAAAATAGATACAAATGTTTACGCTGGTTCAGATGGTTCCATTAAATAGCGATTGATGTGACTGTTTATTGAATTGAAATGTGTCTGACACTCTGGAAACCTGCCTCTGAAGGTTTGGTGACGTGTGCGCACATGTGCGCCTGTCAACAAATTACAGCTGCGGAGGGCGCGCTTCGCCTGTGCCGAGAATAGACCAGGTTGGAGCTGGCGAGCTTTCAGCGCACCTTCCGCACAGTTTTTTGGCACGAAGTTAACACTGCGCCAACCTGAATCTGTCAGCACCTCCCCCTGGTGTACCGTCACACCCATCTCGGGGCATTGCCAAATTGGCTGCAAAGAGCAGTTCAACAGACAAATTTACCACTATGCCAGGCTCACCCTGCGCCACCCTACGCTACCCTGCGCTGTGCCACGAAATTGAGCCCTATATGTACAACAGTCTATAAGGGCTCTAGCTTGCACCAGTGATGCTAAAGGTGTGGGATCAGAGCTGCATAAAAAAATAAACTTTGACCCCGTTAAGGTCCAACTTGAATAGAAAATTGACAGTTTTAAAATCTGACAAATAACATTGATTGATTTCTGTATTGATGCAAGCATGATTTGTTTGCAAAATGTGAAATTTTAATTAAGATTGTCTATTTATTTCAATTTATGTGGTCTTAATGTGACGTCCCAGTGGGCACTCCATGTTGACTACAAGGTGATCGCAGCCACCCTGTTGGCTACCCGTGCTTTCCAGCAACAGCAGTGAACAGATCACTCTAAATCCACGTCATTTAAACATGCTTAGGTAATAGTTGTTGTTTGCTGTTACATAAAAATTGAAGAATTTTGTGACCAATCAACAGTCTGCAGTGCTTTTAGCGCCACCTTGTAGGGTTTGTTTGGTACACTCATCACCCTTTAAAAGAGGTGGGACGGCATAGGTCGCTTATTTTCTCCTTTTCCAACAGTAGAAACATCAGTAAATACATGCTGTTCCGAGTCAAACTGAATCGTACTGCTTGGTGGAAACGCAGCCAAAGTGCACAAATCTCTCCCAAGGCATATCAAATGTTGCCTGGTGAGTTATTGTCAAAACGGTGACACTCAACTTAACAGAAACCTAAAGAGGAGGCCTGCACACTTTAAAAACCATTGGTATATACTGAACTGTGTATCCGGCGAGTTGGATCAGCTCTTTCATGAAGGCTGCCAGAGTTGCTTTGACTCTAAACTATCAGCATCTCTTTGATAACTGTGGGAAGTTATGATGTGTACATTGTAACTTTTTTTTTTTAAGGTATTTTTGGGGCATTTTGTGCCTTCATTAATAGGAGAGAGACAGTGGATAGGCTTGTGAAAAGGGGTGAGAGAGCAGGGGGAAGACACTCTGCAAACTGGTCACAGGCGGGATTCGAACCTGGACCGGCAGAAGCATGTACATGGGGTGCCTGGTTGCCAGACAATTGCCCAAGTCCCTCCGATCCGAGTCCCAAGCAAGTCTCGAGTCATTTGATCCGAGTCTCAAGCAAGTCCCAAGTTTTTTCTGTTGTGGGCAAGTCGAGTCGAGTCGAGTCACAGGTTTTGTCAAGTCAAGTCAAGTCGAGTCACAGGTTATGACAGGTCAAGTCCCTCACCTTTGTTCCCCAGTCCACCCAAAAAGGACTCAGATTTTTTATCTTGAAGATACAAACCTTATGTTCCCAAGGTCAACATAAAAAACCGCATCAGACTAGTCTGACTGGATTAATGCAGCATAAAGCTGGTCATTTACCAATAAGATATTGCATGTCTGATTATTTAGACCTAGGTAGAGGAGAAAGGCTACATTAAAGAAATGGCATGTTTCATATAAAAAATACTTTTATCTAAACAATTTTGCAACAGTTATTTGCAACAAATAGGGGGCTCAGCTTGCAATTCAGCAAACATAAAACTGCATGCATGCACTCACTTTGACTGCTGAACCTAAAAAATAAGAGAGAACTCCTGATATCTTATTCTGACACACCTGGATAACCCAGATCTAGTGTATTTAAATAGTGCCATTTTCAGTCAATAGTAGAGGATTTCACAAGGTGAAAGGTAGTTAATTAAACATGTGTGTGTCACACACACATACACACGCGCACGCACCCCCCCCACCCCCCACCCACACACACACACACACACACACACACACACACACACACACACACACACACACACACACCTATAAACGCGGGCTAAAAAAATACACTTAAAATCATTTATCCTACGCCGTTTGGCCGATTTTCTTTCACTTACTTGCACGTGATAAAGTTCGATGTTGTGCCCTCTTTTTCGCTTATCGAAGCATTGCAGGTCATACACTTGGCTATCTTCGTTTTCCATCTGAGTGAAATTCTTTATATGCAAAGAAAATAACTTTGGGCACAAAAGACATAGCAGCTGAAGCCTGCGTCCCGCGCTATCTGCCCACTGATCATCACTGTAGCAGGAGCGGGTGTGTGGTAGGAACATATGTGTGGAGCGCTGTGTTGTGTGCGGGACCATAATAGTTGACGGACATGTGAATGGAGCATCAACAGTGGCGTATATCTCCTGTCTGGCTCTTCATATAAAGCCTGAGTGAGTGAAATTTTCTGAATCATGTTGGCTCAAGTCAGGTCGAGTCTGGAGATATTTTCTCCCGAGTCCCAGCCGAGTCTCAAGTATTTATCTCCCGAGTCGAGTCGAGTTCCGAGTTTTTACCTCCCGAGTCCGAGACGAGTTGCAAGTCGTCTCATTAGCCGCTCGAGTCAACTCGAGTCCGAGTCCTATGACTCGAGTCCAATTGTCTGCTGGTTGCTAACCAGCCTCACACCCGACACAGCATCGTGTGGATTTGCTGTTCATCATGAGACTGGGATCCACATTCAAGATTTCCTGCTGCTTAAAGCTATGGTCTACGATTTGGAAGCTTTGTACATATTAATAACACCGTTTATAAGGCTGTTATGGTCCTATGGTCCTATCTACACAATATAAAGACCAAAAAGAACGAAAAAAATCCATTCAGTATATCCGCTGAAAAGCTGCATACTAGCTGACCAATCAAACCTAAGAATCTGCAACTATTAATTGGTTTGTGAGTTAGTCCATGAGTCCATCCAATCCTCGTCTCCCACGCTACGCAGTACGCAGCGTCTTGCCCATGGTCCCGCCTCCTCCCCTCTACCTCCGGTGAGCAGCTAGCAGCGTTAGCTACTGAACTATCATGGAGCCGGAAAAGCCTAGCGCCGAACCCGGGAATCCGCCTCCCTCTCCCGCGGGGCCCAACGGAGCTCTGCCCGCGGGTTGAGGCCTGTTAGCGGGCTAACGGCGAACGAATAGCCTCAGCCGGCCGTCAGACCTTCAGCATCGGCCGTTTCGCCCCTGGTTGATCAGGTAATGGCTTTGTTTACTACAGTGGGAGATGTCTGCTGAATAACTCTGGTTAGTTTGTGCGGCCTAATAACTTGTAGGGGAGCGGGTTAGCCTGTTAGCCGCCAATCGTTAGCACTGTAACCTGAGCTGGGGAGGACAGGCTAAGAAAGATAAATCCTCCCCCACACTCGGCTCCGCTCTGGCGGCGCCAAACCCGCATTGCCGCCGGTCCAGTTGAAATGGCTACTGCTGTGTGTTATAATGGAGATGTCTGTCGTGTTTGATACTCTCAGTTGAGCTGAGCTGTTTTGGATTGAGTTTGCTGCTGATATATTGTGCTAGTCACTCGTAGCTCAGTCCGAGGGGGCTTTATGAGGCGTCACGAGCTGGGGGCGGGATCTTGGAACACGGAGGGGAGAGGTGAGGGAAGGAGGGGCAGGCTGCGGTTTCAAATCGTAGACCACAGCTTTAACAGAAGGTTTTTTCTTGCCGCCATGATGGAGGGATCCATGATTGGCTATTTGGATTCATGTTGGGTGTTGGATGTATATATTTGTATATATATGTATATGTGTATTTTATATGTATATATGTATCTATGCATATATGTGTATCCATAAAATGAAGAGCTTTATGCTCTATTGTAAAGTGTCTTGAGATAGCACTTGTTATGAATTGGCGCTATACAAATAAAGATTGATTGATTGATTGATTGATAACCACTCCACCAAACCAGCACCCCTACATTGTGCCTTCAAGTCTGAGCAGATGACAAATAACGGCTCAACCTCTGCTCTCTCTATGGTTATTAATGCTAAAATGATCGGACAGTCTATCCTTGCTTTGCTCATTTAACACATCCAATCAAATGATGTCACCATGAGACAGATGAATATGCTTGTGAAAGTCTAAGTTGACCAAATATATCACACTGTCCATGTCACTGATTAAAACATTTAATCACTTCAAAAAGAACTCTTTCACGTTCAGTCAGATCAGAAGCTAACATTTGTTTGGACTCATTAGCTACCTTTTAATCATCTCCAGCACTTCATACTCCATTTCCTCAGTTTATTGGTTCATCCCTCTGAGTTTGTGCAGTCACATTCACTTTAAAACAGGTTTAAACACAGACAAGCCTCTCATCAAGACCGCTCCAGGGTTTGCACGTCTGCAGAACACACTGAAGGTTGTTTATTATTCACATTTAATACACTGTTAATATAAACCAAATCCTCCATATTTCAGTCCATGAGTGAATTATCCACTCAGTGTGAGGTGTTTCTTTGTTTATGTGAAGAGACCAAACAAAAACAAGGACCAGCCGCCCGCAGAGGCTTTGTTGTCTTAAATGAAACCAACGCTCCCGTAAATCCTGTGACGATAATCATCAGGATTTCTGCAATGTTTCAAATCAGCAAATAAGAAAAAGAGAGCTCTGGGGTCCATCCTGCAGAGAAAAACATATGATTTTATGGAGAACATGTGAGAGAAGACTGTGTAAGCAGGAAAGTACAAACTGCAGGGGGGGAACTGCTGCTCCATGTGGAAGTACGAAGACGCCAAATGCAAACACAAACATGGTTTTATGCCACGGCAGAGTCTTTAGATCTTTGTATAATTTGAACACATGGAAAATATCGTTTTATTTTCTGTGGTTGTTTTGAACAATCTGTTAAATCTAAAACATCATGTTGAATCTTGAACTGCCACTTGGCGTTTTTGCCACAGCAGGGTGAAATGCAATAACGTTTCATTTTTCCCATAGCCTCTCGCCTCTTGTTGGGGCTCTGGCTGTAGTCTTTGTTCCCAAACACCCAGCCTGTGGTGGTACTATGACCTGGAAATATACAACCAGCTTTGGGTTATAATATAGTTTAGCTTGAAGCATAAGTACACTGGCAGAGCAATCCCTTTTACTCCCTTTTTGTCCACTTTGCCTTGTTTGGTTCAGATAGCTTTCACATCCATCACAACTCTGTTTTACTTGGACGAGATTCAAGGACCAGAGTTTGATTCTTTGGTCCACACCAGAGTTCAAGTGAGCTTTCACACAACCCAACCCAACTTTAAAAAACAATAAAACACACCTTAAATGTTGTTTTGGGACAAACGTTTTGGGTTTGATAATAACCTTATAGGAATGGGCTGAAATTAAGGCTCTGTGATCTTATCCCTATGACCTTGCACATCACAAATGTACCAGGGATCTTGTATTGTCTGGATTCTTATCAGTGGTGGAAAAGGCCATAGCGCTATGGGGCTGGAGTCACTGGACATGGCCCCAGTGACCCCAGTGGTGACTGGGCCTGGATTGTCGTGCCTACTTTTTGGGTTTAAGTTTTCCTTCATGTTTTGTGAGACTCTCTCAATTTAATTTTGCCTTTGTGTATGTCTCAAATGTTCTCTGATTTTAACTGACCTCCTTCAGCTGTGTTTTCCTTTGGGTTTAAGCTCTTCTGTCTTTATGTTCCTGCCTGCTGTCAAAGCACTTTATAAACCCCTGTTTTTAAAAGTGCAAATAGTTTATCATTATTATTATTATAAATGTAATTAGTTATTTGACAGATTGGAGCATTGTTGCAAAGTCCGACAAAAATCAGGCAAATAATTTTTCAGATCTCAAATTCACAAGTAAGAGAGGAACATGAGTGATTGGCCTTATACCAGTTAATTTTTACCCATTAGCCTTGAATCAAATTAAGAGAATTTCTTTTGGCACTTGAATATCAACTTGTGTAACCCAAAAATTGATGTGTGATTATTTTTAATCCCATGTCAGGTCTGATTTTGTGTGTTCAAGTTTGAATTCAGTGTAGTCTCACTTTGCAATAGATAAAATCACCCCCCCAAAAATTTAATTGACATTTTATGAAGTTATATGGAGGCAAAGCTTTGCTAAAATGGAGCAAATGCCTGGTCCACTCTGCAAAGAGACAGAGGCAAGGGATGAGCGAGAGTTAAGCATGAGTGAAGAACCATTTTGCTGACTAGAACCACGACCGACGACAGATGTTGGAAGGCCTGCCAAAATTAAAAAGCATCGGAGAAAGGTTAATAAATATACTCCATGATTGACAGCATGACGTGGACAAATTGGACAAATTTGATCATTTTTATTTCAGTTTAGTTAAGTTACAGTTAGTGATTTCTCTTGACCAGCTAATGGTAGAAGAATACATAACTCCTACAACCTAATACAAAAGTTCTCAACACAGGGGTTTTGTCAAAGAAGTGGAATGTTGTAAGGAATCTTATTGTAGCTAGCCTTGCAGAGCAGACAGACCTGCCTGATTCTGAAATCATGCATCTCCATCTTGCCAGCCTTCACTGTCCAACGGTTTCACACAGCTAAATGCTTCACGGCCCAATTAGGGAAGAGAGGCGGGAGCAGTGGGAGCTGCGGGCGTGACGACAACAGGAAGTGACTAATGTCAGTTAGCCTCATGGTTACTCAGTTGTACTTGGCGAAATATAGCCCTCAAAAGTTTACTTAGTAGGTATTGTCTTTGACAAGGTTCATGTCCCATGTAAGTGTTAAATGATACATCTGTGTGGTATAATTCAATGTGAAATGATAGTCTCAAGGTAGTTAAGCTATCGGCTAGCAGCTGTTAGCCGCTATGGCTAGTGGCCACTCGCCACTATGGCTAACGGCTAACAAGGGCAAACAACAGTTGGCCGTTACCCGTAGCAGCTAACAACAGTTAGCTGCTAACAACAGTTAGCCACTACAGCTAAAGGCCATTTACTGTTGTTTGCCCATTTTTGCAGGGCTCCTTCCCAGATGGATTAGTGAATATTTTCAATATGGAACTGTCCATCTGGCATGTCAGGCTATATTGTAGCATCAAATCTGGCCAATGTTGTGCCTTGTGTAGTTTTAGCCTAAATATGTAAATTACGAGGCTTTCCATGGCAACATTGACTGCTATATGTCTGCTAATGTTATCTCCTATGAGGGACAACTCTTGCAAGTTGCTTTATTGGCGGTCAAATCTAGCAGTGACACAGGCCTTAAGCAACCCCACCACAAAAATCATGAACTACCCTTTAATATAGCCTTCATTGTTTGGAAGTCCCTTTTTATACAGCTCTGCATGAAAGATCTCCTCTTATAAAAACAAGGCAGGAGATGCAGAATAAAAGACAACTGTCAGGTCAACATGTGGCGAAGACACACCGAGGGGGTTTATTCTTCTCATCATAAAACAAAATCAGTATAAAAATGTGACTACAGTGAAAAGATTCTCGTGAATTCAATTATTGTTCCCCTACGAATTACCCAAGCAGCACAAAGCATCTATTGACTGCTGGTAGAAGAGTTAGACAACATGTGCAAGAGCTTTTATTCTTCAACCTTGTCTCTAAAGTGCAAAATTAATAGCTCTAACCTCAGTCAGCAATCAAGAAGGCAGAGCATTGTACATCCAGGATTCACTTGAGATTTTTTGACCTTAAATAGCTGCCAGACTATTACAGCTTCACAAATCCAAAGGCAGCGGTTCACTCAGTGGTTCAATGGCTCATGGTCCAACTCTGCAGCACAGTGCAAACACACTGGACGTGTTTCTATGCTGCAGATCTTTCACTGGGGTCTCCTTCCACTCTGTCAGCCCACCCTGCTGAGCTCCAATACACTCAACCACCCTGTGGGCTGAAACGGAGAAGAATGAATAAAAACAGCTTTACAGAACATGATAACTTCAGCTATATTTAGATAGATGTTGATGAATGCTTTTGATTCCTTGTGTAAAAAGCCACTGACCTCTAGTGGTATCAAGTGGACCTTCTTTAGACTTTGGATCTTTGGGTTTATAGCGACACACATGGAACCAAAGACACTAAACTGTATGTACCTGCTGCCACTTTGGTGCACTGATGTGGCACCATTTTTAATTGTTTAGTCAATACTGATGTCATATATTAAGTTAAAGAAATAAACACAATAAATGAGTCATGTTGTCTAAAATAAATGAATACTATGGTTTTGCACTTGCAGTATCCAGACAATATGGCCTTTATTCAAATGTTATTGTTTTTTAATCATAGTAATCTTATATTAGATCAAGTATTTCTGATTAAAAATCTGTATTTTTTTATTTAGTGTCATGAATAAATGTCTGATTTTTGTGACAAAATATGCAAGCCAAATCCAGGACTTTGTAACTATTTTCTTTACTACTTTGGTGCATCTATTGGGCACCATTTTGAAGAACTGAGACCAATTCAGGTGACATCTTTACATTTCAAGGAGTAAAGACAGAAAACCAAATCTTATTGTCTTAAATTGAATGCAGTACAATGAATTAGCCCTTGAAATCGCCAAACAACTGGCCTTTATTCAGATACCACTGATTTTTTAAATACATAATCATAGTGATCTTATGTAAGAGTAACTTTTTCCTAATTAACACAGAAAATCAAATCTTATTGTCTTAAATTGAATGCAGTACAATGAATTAGCCCTTGAAATCGCCAAACAAATGGCCTTTATTCAGATGACGGATTTTTTACATAAGTGATCATAGTAATCTTATATAACATTGAGTGTTTCCTCATTAAACCTGTATTTTGTTTTGTTTAATTTAGTGTTCTGGGTCATTTATAAATGTCTGATACTGTGCCAAAACAAGTGATTCAATAATTCTTTCACTTTTCAGTTCTTTGCTGATAGACCTCTCAATGACATTTATTTTGAGCCCTGGATATAACCATCCAAAATGTTACCTAAGGAGGTGAATTGCTCTCAATTCACCTACTTAACTCCCAATTCAACTGCTTGGCAGAAAAACAAGTTGGTTTCTGTCAATTCTTAGGATACAGAAAAAACTGCAAACAAACCAAAAGAACTGATATTTCCTTCCTGTAGGATTTTAAGGTTTAAAAAGATAAAAGCAGGGCGGACATTAGCTCAGTTGGTATAGCGTCCGCCCCATGTACGGGGGCTGCCAACCCCCAGCAGCGGCCGCTGGCTCGAATCCCGGCCTCAGCCCTTTGCTGCATGTCATCCCCCACTCTCTTCACCTGCTTTCCTCTCAATCTTCAGCTGTCCTATACAATAAAGGCCATAAAAGCCCCAAAAAATAACTTTAAAAAAAAGATAAAAGCTATAATTATTATTTTTACCATCGTTATTTTCTAAAATATTTTACTCCACCATTCACTGATAATATAATTTATATATAGTCTAAAATGTATCGAAAACTTTTTTGTGCCATTGTCAAACTCAGTATAGTATTGTCTATTTAAGTTATTTTGGATTGCTACTTCATTTACAAACATTACTGCATTTTCTGATTGATTTTTACCCCAAATATTTGTGCAGTTTTATGTCATCACAATAGGCTGTTTGCTTTTTATACCTTTAAATCCTACACCAAGAAAATATCAGGTTTTTAATTTGTTTTTAGTTTTCTCTTTTCCCTGAGGTGTTAACAGAATCAAACATGATTTGATATGTTCTGTTCAAAACATTTAATATCCCGCAATTTATTGATGACCTCTATCAACAAGTGTGACTCCTGCCATAAAAATCGAAAGACCCAGTTGAGTCCTGATGATTGAGACGACAGTGGGTGACATATTGATTTTCTAAAAAAAGCTCCACATTGCTTGAAGTAGGTTTCTGGACATTTTTGTAGGTCTAATGGTAGTTTCAGATTAGATACATCAGTGGGAATGCTCCTTTGGTTGAAATTTTCGACTTGGAAATTGGATAAGTATCCAAAATGGTGCCCAAGAAGATCATAGGTTGCCCTCATTTAAAGATGCTATGAGGAGTTTCTAAGTAATTACAAAAAAGTCTCACTCTTAGATATATGCCTGATGGAAATACACACTTTAAGATGAGTTTTATACCATCAAAATAGATTATCTAAAAATGCTATTCCTTAGCTTCGCGGTCAGGTCCGACAGGGCTGGACTGGCCTGGATACTCAACTTCAGGAACAAGACAATTAAAACTAGAGCAAATTTATATTATTTGGACACGTCTTAGAGCACCAGGCTGTAAGTAGTGATATGTAGCTGGCTACAAAACTACAATACTAAGTTTTCCAAAAATTGCTTGTCACACATCAAAAACTACCGCTACGTAACTAGAAAAAGATACATTACCTCGTCGCTTTGCATCCTGTAAGTTGTTGAAAAAAGAAGTTGTAAAGCAATGCAGAGTTCTGAGGAAGGTCCGAGCTGCATTTTTATTAGCATCACAACAAACACACGCTTTGGCTCGGGTCACGTCTTTACGACAGTCACCGCACGTGCTCATGGGTAGCAGAGTCTTTATGTCACCAGAAATAGATTCTCCTAGTCAGCATCTATCAACAGACATGACTCCTGCAAGAAGAGTCTAAAAGCCTTCTTCTTTTATTTTCTCTTCAACCTTTACTCACCAATATCTTGCAGCAGGTTGTTGACGTGATCCCCTGACAGGGCTGAAGTCTCTGTAAAGAATAATCCTCTGTCACTGGCGAAGCTCTGACCTTCCTGGAAGATGAGTGCAAGAAATCAAACATTACATGTCACCAATAACAACACAGTGTCTGTATATGAGAGGTGATGACCCCCTGTGTAAATGTACTGGATCCTGGCTCTATTCTGGATCTGGTGATCCAAAGCCACTGCAGGAACTGAGCTGCTTGGTGGAGGTCTGTGCTCTTTGAGTGCGTGGCTAGTGTCTTTTGTTAAAAAGCTGTTAATCAGGATTATATTTCTGACCAGTTTGAAGTTTGTTTACGCAGCAAACTTAAGAAGTGTTGTTTATTTACTACAGGGATCCTCAACTACATCTGTACATGGGCCAGTATTTTTCTTGGCATATGCTTTGGGGGCCAGATTCAAGAAACCAGTAATAGTTAACACAATTATAAACAAACAATTATAATGAAATATTTGGTCCGGTTGAAATATAATTTACTATCAGTCCAATTCCTTAGTCCTAAACACAAACTGCAAAACACTGCAAACACTGAAGACACCAAATGCCAAAAAAGAACTAAAGAAAAGAAAAGAATATAAAGTTTGTGAAACAAGCCAAAATTCTGAGACAAAATTTAGAATTATGAGAAAAAAAATTCTAAATAATATTACGAGTCATGTGGAGGAAAACTAGAAGTCAGAGAATTGAATCATTCTTTATTTGAGAATTCTTGCTTTAGTTTTAGAATATGATTTTTCTTAAAATTTGGACTTTTTTTTATTCATAAAAAGTTTAATCTAATGGCCCTTTTCCATTAGCCCTACTCTACTCTACTCGACTCTACCCGGCTCTACTCTACTCGCCTAGTGCTGCTTTTCCATTAGCCCCAGTCTCCTGCCCAACGGGGTGCAGTGTCGCTGAGCGGCTCTGCGGTGCCGTTATTTGAGCGCGACACAACAATCTGTGGCTTTTTGTCACAAACCGAGTAAAAAAGGAAAGCAGAAGAAGGCTGCAGGTGGTAAGAAGAAATACCCCTTGAGAAGCACAAGAGAGTTTTGGAAGCTATAACAGAATGAAACAGAGGACGAGAGCAATCGAGCTGCAAAGAAAAGACATATGAGTGTAAGCTACTGGTAGCTACCCCTAGCATGCTAGGTCGTCGCGCTCATGACTCATCGATGACAACATCGTCTGACCAATCAGTAGCCGGCAGTCGGTGACGTCATCTTTTAGTATTGACTCAGCTCGCTTGGAACCAGAGCGGAGTAGGTACTAAAGCTAGCTTGTTTTAGGATTAGGAGGTACCGGGCTAGTGGAAACACGCTGCAAATTGAGTAGGGCCGAGTAGATTAGGGCCAAGGTGTGCTAGTGGAAAAGAGCCATAAACATAATTTTATGTATTTATTTGCAGTGGCCCTGCTCTTTTTCTGTTGGCTATCAGGGGCCCAGATGGGAAGCTTTCAGGGGCCTGATGTGGCCCCAGGCCGCCGGGTGGTGATCTCTGATTTACTGTTTGACTGATGATTCTCTGTTCTTACCTCCACTGAGACTTGTCGATCCAGCGTCAGGTCTCCCTTGTTTCCCACCAGCCACACCACAGTAGATCCGGGGATGTAGTGTTTCTCCAGCTCTCTGAGCCAAACCTGCGCTCTGGCAAACGTTTCCTGCAGTGTCACAAAAACACGACGGCTCAAGCACCAGCAAAGACAAGACCACAATCCAGACTCTGCTTCTTTCACCTGTTTGCTGATATCATAGACGAGCAGTGCAGCGTGTGCTCCTCTGTAGTAGAGCGGGGTGACACTGTGGTATTTCTCTGTTCCCGCTGTGTCCCAAATCTCAAAACGAAGAGTCACATCGTTCAGGTGAACCAGGCGGGTCAGGAAAGCACCTGATTAAAGGAACAGGAGAGGGGACTCACTTATTCAACTCTGAGAGGGAAGAAGTCCCTTAATTAATTGGATATTTGTATCGAAAATCCATCATCACTGTATGAAACATGAACATAATTTCATATTTATAATAACTAATAATAATTAGTCACATTTATAATACTAAGAGCCAAAAATGTGCTTATCAAAAGGTAGCAATAAAAAACATGTTACATATAATTTTCATCTTTTTAAGCTTAATCCTTAAGCTAACATCAGCCAAAAATAATGCACGTAAATATTCTTATTCTTATTACAGATTTTAATCCTTTAAATGGCAGGTTTTTGACATGATGCCACCATGATTCGGATGGAAAAAGTATTATTTTCAATACTCTATAAAGCAAAGGAGTTGTTTTTTACTGTTATAGCCTGGTAAATTCAATGATTAGAGGCAAAAAAAAATGTTTTTAAAAGAAGGATGTATAAAATTTAGTATACATTAATAATAAATTCTGCTTTCAATTTACTATTTTTCACCTGCATTGCTGAAATTATTATTACCATTTACTGTATAAGTCTTTAAGAGTTTAACCCTTTGAATGTCTTTTTATGTTACCATGTTTTTAGATTTAAAAAGAAGAATCAGTTATTTTCAATACAGTTAATCCATTTTTTTTTGTTTAAGATAATTACAGAATGGGATATGTTAATTATTATCAACAACAGTGAATTATATGCAATATTATTTTCTATTATCAAATACTCACACTCATACTACTAAGCACAAAAATGTCCTTTACGTAAGGTAGCTATTTAAGAATTTATACATCAACAATATTTCCAATGTTTTGGGGCTTTATATTTAAAGACTTTAGCTCATTAAATGCCAGGTTTTTGTCATAAAGCTACCTTGTCTTTACGTGAAAAAAGGAACAGAAAAAAAAGAATTATTTTGATATACTTTGTGCAAAGTTTTTCTTTTTGCTTTGGATAATTACAACCTGGGATATGTCAGTGATTAGCAGAAACACTGAAACTAATTCATTATTATTTTCAAATACTCACACTCATACCACTAAGCACAAAAATGTCCTTTACGTAAGACAGCTATTAAAGATATTATACACTGAAAGTATTTCCAATGTTTGGCTTTATTTTTAAAAGCTTTAACCTTTTGAATGGCAAGTTTTTGTCATGAAGCCACAGGGTCTTTATGTGAAGAAAGGAACGGACACAATTAACTATTTAAAATATACTTCAAGCAAATGAGATTTTTTTTTTTAGATTATTATAACCTGGGACATGCCAGTGATTTGGAGAAACACTGATTTATATGCATTATTTTTGTGCTGTGTCAAATACTCACGGTCATACTCATATGGTTAATTGACACCATCTGGTGGGGGAAGTAAATATCATTCATTTTAATGCAAAAGCCCAGATTGACTTCCAGATATAATAAAATACAAGTATTATGCCTTAATGGGAGTGAGATAGAAAATAGCAGTTTAATGCCTGGGTGTTGTACACAGTGTGTTTTAGTCTTGCTTAAATAAAGATCCACAATCTGCCAAAATTCACACCCTATGCATGACAAAGCCAAAATTAAAATTTCATTAAAAAGAACAAAATAAAAAAAAAAGTGTGTAAAATGTGCACAACGATCTCTAAATTAAATAACCACACTGCAATGCTCAACTTCACCACATAGAGCTACCACTGATCAAGAACTGATGTAAAATTTTAATTATCTGGTAGAGAACTCTTTTCTCTGTGGCAAACAAAAGCATCTTGTCAAATCTCAGAGACTCATAAACTCACATCCTACAGTGGGAGACGTATTCCTGAACTCTTCTTTGACAAATCTCTTGGCCAGCGTGGACTTTCCCACCCCAGAGGCTCCCAGAAGGACCATCTTCACCCTGAAGGTCTGCACCACTGTGCCCAAGCTGCCACTGCGGAGCCGGGCCTCACCGAGCACCCTGGGGAGACGCTCCCCCATAAAAGAAGGTCACTGAACTCCAAAACAGTCCGAAAATACAAAAGGGTCCAGAAAACTCTGATGGAGGTCAGAGTTTGTCCTGTTAGAGCAGAGAGAATAAATCCATGTACTCGAGTCGTTTTGGCTTCGTGTTCAGAAACTAAAAGTAAAACCAAAGTCCAGTTTGAACATGTAAAACAACAACATGTCACTTCCTGCTGTTAACCCTCTGCTCAGCAATAAAACATACTGACAGCAAACAACTCGACTGTGTTTCTGTTTTTGTGCATAGTATAAAACATTTGTTCATTTTTTTTTTGATGTTCATTTGAACACTTTTTCTGTTTAATTCATTGGTTTACTTTGTATCCTTTCTTTTACATTTGAAATACTAACTTACATTAATATGCATCATTTATCAGAAATGCATTTTATTTTATCATTTTTTATCTTTAGTCACAATATTGTGACATGTCTTATAAAACATTCTTTACATATGAAATTCAACTTTTTAACTTTTTTTTTTTAAAACTTTTTTAGTTTATATAAAACTTGTCATGTTGAGATATATTTTGTGTTTTTCTTTATCTTCACAATAAGACTGTGTTCTAACATGCAGAACAAATATTTCTGCTTTGTTATTTAATAAAAGGGATAAATAATGTATTTAATGTATTTTATATTGTTCATGTATTTTATGCTTTTTAAAAAAATATATATATATATATATATATATACCTTAAATTGTTCAGTTTTAAGTGTTTCATGACTGTTGTAGATCTCACCTCTCCTCTTAAATATTTCTAAAATATTTTCCCCTTTATTTCGGGTATTTATTTATGATATTTTGATTATATTCTGATTACTTGTTTCATCTTAAATTTCTTATGTCTTATGAAATTTACTTTTTGTATCATAGTATGTTTTATTGACGGCTCTTTTTATATGTTTTCTAATCATGGCAGTTTGAATGTATTTGGGCTCTTTTATCTTTTATGATATATTTAATCTAATTGAACTATTTATTTAATGTTATATTTTTGTCTGTGATATTTAGAATTATTTTATGCTTACCTTTAAAAATCTCATTATAGGATTGTTTTATATTTTTAAAAGTGTGTTCTATTTGTCTTTTAATGTCTTATAGATGTATAGTTATTTTTCTTATTATTTGTGATTCTTTAAGATACATTTGATTAGAAAATGCATCATATTACCACTAGTTTATAGCATCACAATTAATTACTTCCATTTTGTTTTGAGAAGAAGTATTTATTAAGTGATTTTCTTATTTATTTGTATTTTAAAAATGCGTGGAAGATACTGCTCTACAACATTCTTTCAGTGAAGCTCTTTGAATTGAATGTAAATTTATAGTATGGTTTTACTTACCTGCCATTTTTCTTTTCTGTTATATTTTATGTATTGTTCTTTATGTTTTATTTAATTTTTCTCATTTTAAAAGGCTCAAAAATGTGCTGTTGTTTAAAGAAAACCTAAACCTTGTTTGTTTCCTAAGTCCTTTTTCTAGGTTTTGCTGCCTCGCTTCTTCTCACCTGCACTTGTAGGAGTCTATATCCGCCACATGGGGGCAGCATTGTGTCTTTAATGAATCTCTGTTATTAATTCTTTGCTTTTATTGAAGTTTTTGGTAGGAATGATTCATTTTATTATCAAAATCGCCTGCCTTTAAAGAAATATGTTGACACAATACGGTAATTTATATGTGAACATGCAGGCAAGTATCCTAAATTGCAATGTTGTAAAATTCTCTCAATGATTTGTAGGCTTTTTTTTTGTTTGGACTGGAAAACTGCTAAACGCTCTTTTTAAAGGGCATTAGAGCTGTTTTATGTTATGAGTGAAGCTTAGTCTCTTGTCACTGTAGACTTTGATTTTATATTTTCAATAAAAAGTGAAAAAACAAACATATATGTACAATAGGTTTTCTTATCTTGAGCATCCTGTAAATGTTTCCTGACCGTCTCGTCGCACTTTAATGGGCCTTCACAGAAACAATGAGGGATTATGGTTCAGTCCATTCAGTCTGAGGTCATGTTTGTCCCTTTAAGAAAAAGCTTGGTCTGTTTTTAGAGCTCTCTGGTCATCATCAAAAATAGCAGTAGGGATGTGAGAGAGTCCATGCTGGAGCTGTGCTTTCAGACTGAACCTGAGACCCTGAACATGTGGGCTAATGTTGGCGTCCCCAGCCAGGGGTTGATGAGGCATTCAAGTGTCGTGCGCAGACTCGGAGAAGATAACTTCCACGGATAATGATGAAACTCCTGCTGAATAAGAGATTAATTATGATCTTGTTAAAAATAATAATAATAATAATAGAATTATAATAGCAGGAAAATTCAATCGAGCTGTTTCACAAGCTTGTTTCATAAATCTAAAATCATGCAAAGTATTCAAATGTATTTTTTTACAGAGTATTTTGTTACAAATTGTCCAACAACTGTGTGATTGAAGTCCCAGAAGAGACCTTATGAGATTAAAATGTGACAGGGTAAAAAAAAAAAAAAAAGGTTGTCCCTTAAAATAAAGGAGTCCTTTTTGGTTATTAAAATTATACATTTCTATTAGTTAATTTTAATATAAACTTATTGTGCTTGATGTTTTATTTTGATTTTTACCTTTCATTTACATGTGCTTAATTTTATTGCTATTTTTATCGTCTTTACACATTAAATGTTTACATTACTCTCATTGCATTTAAATGCCTCATTCCATAGTTAATATATGAAAACAGTGTTTTCAGATTAAAAAAATATATTATTTTTAATACACTGATATTTTTTCCCATGTGTAAAGGCTTGATTTTCAGTCAACATCGGTCTTGATCCTATATGTCAGATAGTCATTATTTTTTAAATGCCAGGCTTTTGATGCTGCCATGTCTTTACTGAAAAAAAATCAGACGTTTATCTTTCTGATATACGTCATAGAAAGAGAATTTTGTGTTGAATTGGAACAGCCTTGTATGGGGTCAGATTTTTTATTTGTTCCTGTGGGTAAATTTGTTTTACAGAGAGACGGACATCCATCACAACACTCAAATGAAAAACAAATATAAAACAAAGCAGCATAACTGAGGAAAAATGTCACCAACCCCAATAAAATGTAATAAAATCAATTAAAAAACTATTAAAGCAATAAAGTGCTCAAGACTCCAAAGGTCAGGACTTTAGAGAAATACATAAAACTGCTGAAGAATATAAGATGACAACTTCATTTAGCGAGGTTTAAAAATGATGAAAATTAAACAATTTGTCTGTGATTTGCAGAGTCAAATGTTCACATTCATTTTTATGGTTAATTGACACCCTCTGGTGCAGGGCAGCAAAAATGATCAATTAAGGCAAAAGCCCAGATTGAAATAATAAAATACATGTGTTATGCTTCAATGGAAGGGAGGTAAACCATTACAGTTTGAATGGATTTCATTTGTACATTTTTAACCCTAAGAGAATGAAGGTAACACTTGTTTGTACACAGTGTATAAAAGAGTACTAGGGGAGGAGCTGGAAATAACAAGAACAAAAAAATACATTCTTGCCAAAATGATCAAAACATCAAGAATGAAAAGCAAGTAAATGTGCATGAAGGCCCCTAAATTGGATTATCGTACTACAGAGCTCTCGATAGACTTAATACTGATTCAGAACCAGTGTACAAGATTTTATTATAATTATCTGTTAGAAAACATTGTCACTGTGGCAAATAAAAACAGCCTTTACATCTGAAGACCCATGCAAGCTGAGCTAACAAGGTCAAATCAAAAAATAAAAATACAATATCATGTCAAAATTCAAACCATATGCATGAATGCATTCAAAAAATTATCAATAAAATGAAAACTGAAAAGCATTAACATGCTCACAACCCTATGGAAGAGCACAAGGGCCATGTTAGAAGGAGAAAAGTAATTTTAGGGAAGTCAAAATTTAAGTAGAAATTTCAAGGTTAAAGTTGAAATGACAAGAATAAAGTTGAAATAATAAGAACATTGAAATACAATTTTGTGATAAAAGTCGAAAGCTACACAAAAGTGGCGAAATGTTGCAAATAAAGTCGAAATACATTTCATGTCAAATTTATTCTTGAATTTCTACATTTTTCTCAGTATTTTAACTGTAATCTTGTCATTTAGACTTTTATCGCAAAATATTTTAATTGTATTGTCAACATTACGATTGTAATTTCATCAATTTGACTTTAATCTCCTTATGTTTACTTTGTTTTTTGTCATTTTACTTAAGAAGAGATGGGAAAAATAGTTTTCCACAGGTCGAGATTAAAATTGAAACGAGAATGAAGTTAACATTTAGACTTTTAAGTCAAATCGACGAGATTAAAATTGACATGTCGACAATAAAGTTGAAAAAACAATTTTGTGATAAAAGTCAAAAGGACGAAATCAAAGTTAAAAGGTCGAGAAAAAGTCGAAATTTGTTAAAAAAAAAAAAGTGAGCACAAATGTATTTCGACTTTATCATTTCACCTTTTTTGTCGACATTTCGACCTTTATCATAAAATTGTATATCGACTTCATTCTTTCCATTTCAACCTTAACATCGAAATTTCTTCTTTAATCTCGACTTCCCCAAAATTATTTTCTCCATTTTACCTGACCCTTCCGTACACAACAGTCCCTCAGGGTTAACACTAATAAATCCCACAGCCCGTGAACGCGACTCCAGCCTTTGAAGTTCCTCAGACTGATTGACAGCTCCGCGCTCACCGCTGCTGTGAATTCGTCAGGTGGTGGACTTAAACTGCCGATACACACCTACAGAGCGGCTGTTTCACTGCCGTTTATATCTGTTATGTTACGTATTTGTTAGTTTAATCCTCAGTAAACGATAAACGTGAAGGGGCTCGGGTTAAAACACGGTTTAGTGCACGCCAGACGCCTCTCCCTGAATGTGCTCGCAAACGCACCAGAGGCGCACGTGGGGCAGATGCTGTCAGTAGTAACGGTTAAACGGACTTGTGTCGCGCGAGCCTGTGAGTGAAACAGGAAGGAGTGTGAAAACGGATGTAAGACAATGACCCACGCTGTGAGCGCCTTCACACACGTTTTTTTTCTGCCTTCGCGACTTTAATTCAACATTTTAGCGGCACATGCGACCCTCGAGCGAGCTTCTGAACGGCTCTGTGTGGATTACTTCGTGCGCGGCTCGCTGAAATCCTCTCCCGGACCGGACAGGGGGAAACATGGGGACCCAGGGCACAGGACGGAAAAGATCCACCAAGAAGGAGAGGGCGACGGCGGAGGACGATGCCCTCAACCTCATAGCCAGAGAGGTGAGTCAAAAGTTTGTTAAAACCACCCTAAAAGTCCACGGACTGGTCAGTGACCCCAAAACCTACTTAAAGTCCTGTTTTAGGAGGCTCTTTAGTGACCCATTTATGTGTCCTCAATCCTAATTTATCCACATTTTTAGGAAAAATCCTCCACTAATGCTCAAAGAAGTCCAGAAAAGCATAAACATAAATCAGCTCCTTGGTACCAAAGCACACATTTACACTCCTGCGAACTTTTCACTTTGCCTCTTACCTATTAGACAACATTTGAATTCACTATAATAATAAACTTGTAGAGACTGGTACGGTAATTGGTGACCACAAGAAGTAATGAAGATGTTTTTATTACCAGGTAACGAAGTAATTTATCATTTAAATACAATAAGAGAAACCCAAAGAACTTCCAAAGTGGTCCTGTTGCATAAAACAGTCTTAATGTAGACTGAAGAAAAAAGGTGTAAATACTATTATAGATGTTAATGTTAATGTGGTTTTATTAATTATTCACCATAACTGTCTGCACAACAATATAGACAGGAGGTCCCTCTTGAAAATGAGATGGTGCTTTACAAATAATGATTGATGTAATGATTGAATCTGTATAAAGCAGAGAGAAGTGTGATGAGGACAGATTTATGATCTGGGCATCCATGGGTTTGTGGTTATTATAAATTCTAAATTTTAGTCCGTTTGTCTCTGCCTGGTTGGATCTATCTCTGGATGTACATATGTGCATATACATATTTATTTATTATAATGCTGTATGTAGGGATGGGAACTGATAAGATTTTATCAATACCAGTGCAATTAACAATCCTTCTAATCGATCCAGTTCTTTAACGATTCCCTTATTGATTCCTGCAGAATTTCCATGTGGGCAAATGTTGGTCTGTAGATTTTCAATGTCGACAATGTCAAACACATGTCACAGCATCGATAACTGCCTCTGCAAGCTGCACTCACTTAAGGTTGTGCAGTAGGCACCTTTTGTAAAAAATTAAGCCTCAGTTCTGACCGCATCTGAACCCTGTCAGTGGACAGAATTGATAAGGGAATTGATTAGCAAAAAGCCTCATGATATCGATACTTTGATGGAGCTGTTAACGGTTCTCAACTGAAATTGGTTTTCAATTCCCATCCCTAGTTATACTGTAAGTATTTGTGTATCTATCAATTAAGAGTATGGCTTCTGCCTGCTCTGTTGTAAAGTGCCTTGAGATAACACTTGTTATGAACTTGTAATATACAAATAATGATTGACTGATTGATATTGGACTATAAAAACAAGTGGTAATCTGAAGCAGTAAATACATCATCATGATTAGTATTGTTGTCAAATGATAAGCTATACAATGTTACAGATAGCAAAGTTGGGATCAGATAGTTTTATCATATGTTTATAATGCTAATTCTGATAAACAAACTCTTATATTTACTAGTGCTTTGTCAAGAATCTGGCAATACACGAGTGACTACAAAATATATTGCGGAACTAAAATCAGGATAATACATTAAAGTTTTTTATTTATTTATTTTTATAGCAAAGAGAACCCACAATACTGTAAGCATAGATAAGTTTATACCCAGTGAAACCTCACTTTTATCCTGTTGGACATTTGATTTGTCAAAAAATTCAGTATGATATAAAACTTGTAGAGACTTATAATATGATTAAGGTAATTATGTTTGTATTACCTACTAACATTGTCAAATAACTTTATTTATAATGGAGCATACTGCTCAAAAACTGTTTTGATATAGGCAGAAGGGCATTAAAAGCATAAATACTCCCTATAAAATAGTAATAAAGTGCGAAACCAAAGCAGTACATTAAGAATATTGATTAGCAGGACGGTCAAATGATAGATCTTAAAATTCTATCTAAGTTAAGTTGATTGGAAAGAATCGGGTGACATGAAGCCGATCATCATATGTGGGTGACTATAAAACATAAATTGATACTAAAAACAGGGTAATCCATCACATTTTAATTTGTAAAAATGTTTTTTTATAGCAGTAAGGACACACAAGATTGTGTGTAGACATAGAAAAAACACTTTATCACCAGGGTGTCAGAAATTATCTGTTAATGAATGCATTATTATGTAGACGTGGATGAACTTGCATCGATGCAGAGACTAACAATAATTGTTTAATCTTGCAGAGGCTGCTGTTCAACAGCAGCATCAGTTTTGTTTCTGAAGCAGAGAAAGTACAAACAGATGAGACCTATGAGACTGTTTTAATTTGGTTTACATTAAGAATACTTTTCTGTTGCTGACCTTAACAGCCAGTCTAATTTATATAAGGGGTTCATAGTTATCTGCCTGCATTGTGATACTTTGTGATATGAAATCATGAGCCTTGTGAAGATGCACAGCTCAAATATTCACGTTATTTATACAAAGCATCTCAATGCAGCAACCTTAGAAATAATGGCAATAAATATGAAACAGTCAAATGGCTTGAAATTTGGACAAAAATAGATAATCAGGTTATTGAATGATAAAGTATTACAATATTAGACTTAAATTATGGGTACAGTATTGCACCATTTAATGTTGAAGTCCTACAATTAATGCCTTAAAGAATCAAAAGTAATGTTTAACACTAACCGCACTAATACCCAGTTTTAATAGACAAACAACAGGTAGAGCAAAGGAAAAAAGGTTGGATAGGATGATGGAGCGACAGAAAAAAAATGTCCTGCAACTGTTTTTTCTGAAGAAGTGACCTAAGGGGCCTTCATAAGCAGTTTACTAAACATAGCTGAATGATTAAAGAACCCCAAAATGTGGGAATAATTCAATTTTAAGATCATCAGATGGTTTGAAAAATATTAGATGTTTCTTTTTACACAGCTGAAAATGGCTTTTCTATTGAGCAGAATATCAGAGACACAAACTGAAATCTGGGTGATCACTTTACACTTTGAGCTCTGACACAGGCACCATGTACATTTCTATATGAAGGTGAGATTAATCTGGTATTCATGGTGCAATCCTCTTTATTGATGACTCACTCAGACCGGATTATAATCCAAACAGGGTTGACAAACTAGCACATCAGATGCCAAAGCTGAAGTCTGATGTTATTGTTCGGTTATGCTAATGCTTGTATCCGTACATCATGCATCGCAGTAATGAGGCTGTTGTAAGTTTTCATGACTTGCAGCAGACTAAAATGGTTTTCTTTCGTACGCAGCAGGCCTTTCATGTGTGAACATGCAGGAAGTGTCGGCCTAACCCTCAATAATGCAACAGGGGAGCTGGCAGCATTTGTTCCTAACAGGTGCTGGAGTCGTGTTGTGACAGGTTCGCTCTGTTTAAGGCTTCTAATCTCTTTGTTATGGTGATTCTAAGGAGGGGAAAAGGATGCTTCGTTCCCGCCTGGTTTAATACTTCGTATGTCTGCAGGACTCAAAGTTGGTGATTGACAATCTGAAGCATGCTTGACTGAGCTGAACCTGCAAATGACAAATGACACATTTTCAGCTTTGCTCTGCTGCTTCCAACTGTTTTATGTCACATTTTCACATTCTCACCTTTGTTTGCACTGCTTCTAGCTATTTCATTTCACATTTTCAGCATTCAGACAGCATTTCAAGGCATTTGCAATTTTTCTAGTTAAACATAAATGCTTCCAAACTTTACAAAAGAAAAAAATTTCTTTGCAAAATTGTAGTTATTCATCAATCCCAAAAAAGCAACAACCCCAAAACAAAGGCAATAAGATCACAAACAAACAACAAAACAAAGTAGTCATCCTTCAGTCTAGTGTGATACCTCCTGTTTAATCCATATATCCACAGAAAATTATATTTTCATACATTCTTTTAAGTTTCATCAGGTTTAGCATTGCTTTAGATCCTAATGTAACCCATTAAGTAATTGGACACCGCACTGAAAAGTTTTCCTTTCTTGTGTGTGACCTGTGAATTTTAAAACTAAAATTTCCCCTTAAATTATAATCCCAATCTCAATTTCTTAAAAGATTTTTTAATTTTAGGTGGTAATGAATTATTCTTATTACCTGCAGTCATAAGGCAAGAAGTTCACCTCTATGTATGCCACAGTCTCACCACACATTTTAGGATTTCATGACCCATCTGCCCCTTAAAACGGTAGTTTTACTTCCTATCATGTGTCAGTAAACAACAATCAAGACCCCATGAATTATTTCTTCAAGGTCACATGGCAATGTATCCAACTTTTTTATTTAAATCTAAATTACAGTTTGACTTAAAAAGATCAGATCCCACCTGGACTGTGTTCAGGCAGACTTGGAAAAAAAAACATAAGTCAAAAAAGTCTCAGTTTATCCAAAATATTCTTATATTTCTTGCCTAAAATCGTCTCAGAGATTGCATTTTGGCAGGCCTATAAACCCCTCTGTTTTACCCCTGCACAGAACAGGCTGTTGTCGTGTAAGTGCTCATTAACCGTCTGATCATGCCCCTCTCAGGAAGTTGATATGGCTTTTGCTTCCAGTGCTGTGCTCTAGTGTTTACTGTGCCGTTTACATTTTCCTTCCAGTGGAGCTGGCTTTGAGTTGAGCTAACACCAGCTTCGAGGATTGTCCGGAGGAGGGTATACCAACTTTTTTTATCAGAGGAAGCTTTTCAAACTGGTTGCTGAGGTAGCCCTTGACAACTAAAATTTGACTACCTCCAATGACAGAGCCTCGCCCCTCAGGCCCAGGCTGGGAACAGAGTCAAACACAACAAGCAAGTTAATCAGCAGAGTTTGGGACTGGATGTCAGACATTCAGAGACAGTCCAGACTAGCTAGTGCACACACAGCCACAGCTCTGTTTGTTTTTTAGATTTTTGTTGCATTTTGGACCAGTGGAAACTTGCTGAAACTGCTTTATTTATTTAGTTTTATTGATGTTTCAAAAGAGGAGGAGACACCTCTAGAGAAGGAATAGCTCTTTGTATCAGCAGTAAAAGTTTTACTGTGTGTAAATAAGCTGTAATTTTTATGATGATTGTCCTGTTTTTATACCCATGACCAGGATTCTTATGAACTCTGCAGAAGTTTCAAATTGTTTCTCATCAGAAATATAGATGTTGATCAAATAACTATGGTCATATATCTAGAATATTTATTCCTGTTTTCATGATTTTGTGTTTTTACCCATTTCTTCTCACCAAATAGGTAAAAGCTTGAGCACTACCCTCATAGCCATCAGGCTGATGTTTGCTTTGGCAAGTTTGATCAGTTTGGAGGAAGTTTTGTCTGTGCTCGCCACACCCGGATGCTTCAGTGAATTTGCATTCCGTCCCTTAACCTGACACATTGACTCAGTACAGTCATGATTTCTGGCGTGGATGCCCTAATGAAAAGCCTGCAGACATGTCTCTGCTTACTTTGCTGTACCATATCTGAGGCTGCACATTCTCCATGCTGCCATTCATTGCACATTGTCATTCATTTGCAGAGGCAGGAATGTTATCTGGTTTATGTTCCAGGAGAGTTTGACAGAGCTTATGCAGAGTTAGGCAGGATAAACACTGACGGTTTTGCTAACTCTGAAGAGATTTTTAATCTGAAGGAATGATGGTGGTCTTGGGACTATTTTTGCCGGAAAAATCCTGAACTAAAAAAAGAAAAAAATGGAAAAATCCTGGAGACAGCGTGAACGTGTGAGCTGATCCTCCACTTCTGAGGTCGACCGAACTTTATGTTTCAGGTCGGCCATGCTTGTTTTTATTCACGCCTGCTTCCTTGTTCCTCAGTCAGCTAGCTTCTTGATTGGCTACATTCTGTTCCACGTCATAACTCGGGAGTTGTTTTTCCCACACACATGAAGATTTTTGGCCATATATATTGAGCAAGGTTGATACCTATGATCTACGGAGCTGATTTTCGGGATAAATTAACCCTTAACACACCTCAGACAACAGGATAACCATATAAAACATAAAATAATTTGAGTGCTGGTTTAGCAGAGTGGTTAGCAACCAAGCACGTCCCATATACATACTTCTGCCGGCCCGGGTTCGATTCCAACCTGTGGCCAGTTTGCAGAGTGTCTTCCCCTCTCACAAGCCTATCCACTGTCATTCTCTCCAACCAGTGAAGGCACAAAATGCCAAAAAATGCATTAATAAAAGATAATCTGTCGTTTGCCGTCCATGGTCAGGAAAGTTGGGTCAAAAATAATAATGTGATAATGTTTTTGTGTGTACCCAGCTTCAGTCAGCAGTCTCTTAATTTCTTGAATTCTTGCTTGTTTCTTGTGATTTTGCACCCAAAAACATATGCCATTTCTCAGTCCAGTTTGTTCAAAGAGAGAAAGTCTGTGCCTTTAAGAGCAGGGAGGTCACGTCCCACACTGGCAGTGCTCTGACAGGATGGTATGTCCGCCCTGATGAGTTGGCCTGTTCTGCTGAAGGGTTTTAAAAATAGACGCCCCTGAAAGATCAGCTGTTGCTTCACCCCGCTTTTAGATTCGGTCTATGGGTGGGGGGATGGGGATGGAAGAGGAGGGATGTGGCTCAGCAACTGGCCATCCCACCGGCATGGAAACACGGGCGCAGCGGAATGCTACGTGGAATTGTTAGACAGCGTTTCAGGGAGCTGGAGAAAAGGAGTGGAGATGCTGGTGGTTTCAGCTTCTGTTTTACATCACTGCTTTTGCTCTCCCTGCAGGGCTCGCAAAACTCTGTGATGTAAACCTTACTCAGTTCAGACCAAAGCTAAGGAGACCACACAGCAGGAAAGAATGTCAGCACAGGATCCCAGAGCTGCAGCACTGCTGTACTTCAGGGAGTCGGTCCCCTGCATGTGTCAAACAATTTCCACCAGTTGTAAACATTCATTTGTGGAGAGGAGTTGGCACTCTGTGGTCAGCTCTTACTAATCCCTTTGTTTAAAGATGTGAGGCAGTGTTCGCTGTTCATCAGATGTTACTACAAGCTAGTTTTGAGTTTTCGTTTTTGAGTTGTTCGACGGCAACAAAAATGTTTTCAGAATTTTCACTCTTGACCCTGGTTTCAAAAGTTTGCAGACTCAGGGACTGAGAGCACTGTTCTTGTGCATTGGAAGACGCAAATGCAACACAACAAAAACTAATCTTTTTGCAGTTTTTGTCGTGATGTAAACAGGCCCCTGGTCTTGTTTTAAGATAACAGTGCTGGTTTTGTAGAGATTATGTGTGTTTTTCTGAAGATCCCTCAAAAATATGGATGTTTACCACATACGTTTCTTTTTATTCAACTATAAACGCAAGTTAAATAAAATTCATCCAACGGTTTAAAGTCAATGATGCACTCAAAAATAGGTCAAAATGGAGCAGTTTATTACAACATCTCAGCATCAGCAGGTCAACAACTGTACCCAACATGTATGCCACTTCATCTGCTTACAGAGCAAGGAGCTTGTGACCGGGTCACAGTAGTCCTGTCTTTTGTTTTCTCACCTCTGACATGCCTCTGTTTCATACGGAGACAGAAGAAATGGAGAACATTATGTTACTGATGTTTAAACTAATATTGACTGGCCATGGTACTGAGAAAAACAATTACTGCATGCTGTATATTTGCATGAAAAAATCGCATCTGGTGTGCAAAAGCCTCATAGTGCTCATGATCCTTAATCTCCATCTTAATTATCTGATCAGTTATTGTCCTTGAACAAACATTATATAAAGTATTGAGTTAACAAGCAGCAGTTTTACAGCAGTCACTGTAAGAGCCTGTTTAAACACTCAGACACTAATTGTTGGGTTTTATGAAGATGAACTTAATTAAGGGAAAGTTTGAGAACTAGAAACTCACAGTTAAAGTATTTGGACAACAAAGTTTTGCTGTTATTCTTGTTTCAGTGTCTTTAGCAGGATAAGCCTTGTGCCAAAATTTGATAAAAAATGTCAGTTTTCTAAACATCACTGATATGGATCAGGCTTGCTTGTGCTAAATTTGATAGTTGTTCCTTTCTTGTCTCTAAGTTTCAAGTGAAAATTCCTTTTTATGATTGTTGAACTGGTAAGCTGGTACGTTACTCTACATGAACTGGGAGCCAGCAGAGCAACAATTTTGTTCGGTGGTTTAATTAACCCATTTGGGAACTGTTCAGTTTTTTTCTAGCCAAGTCTTTTTGTACCCATTATATAATGATGAAATATCAAGTTTTAAGAAACCTTAAGTTGATAGTTATAGCTCCATTTGGATTAAATTCTTTATTTTAAATTGAATGAAGAAAATCCATTAAACCAGAGCAGATTTTCTCTAAATGTCAGCATTTCTGCATTTCTCCTTTTAGCTGCTGTCCTGCTGTGTGTGACGTCTGCTGTAAACCACAATCATGCAGCTGAGCCACATAATGAGAGAGCATTTAACCTACACAAACATATGGGCTCTGATTGCATGTTCACTGGCCAGCCACTTGAAAACAGCCCAACCAGGAACACTTGCAGACACCCGCTGTAACAGAAACTTCTACAAAAATTCTACTTCAGTGAGTGGAGCTGTTTGTGAAGGTTGTAGTTCGACTGAGATACAGTGACGTAGACATAATACTGTTCAGGGTGTGTTTAAGGTCATAATAATATCAGATAAACACATAAAATCAAACATCCTTCATTTTCATATCACTGTCATGAGCAGACCAGAGGAGCCTGTTCAGCCCAAGGCTGCTCCTTCACAAGTACAGAACAAACAGAATGAGAAACTCTTTTGTCCCTCAGGCCATCAGGCTGTACAGGAAAGAGCTACTGCCAGCCAGCAGCCATAGTTTTTTTATGAAGTTATTTAATGAAATATATTGAACAGTTATGTTTACATTTATTTATATTTGAATGTATATGTTAGTTATTTATTTAAGTTAATATTTGTATTTATCTATATTTTATATTAATATTTAATTATATTTTTACATATATCCATCTTATTTATATATGTATATATGTTTTTATCTGCTGTGTTATAGGAGTAATGAGAAAACACAATATTACATTTAATGACTAAAACAAATGTAATTATAGCAACGCAATGAAAGTTAACATAGCAACAAAGTGGATAATAAATAATAAAAATGAACCAAATTTATATACATTCAAGTTGTCCATTATTCAATATGAAGATCACAAAAATGGTTGACAAGCTAATTTATATAAATGATCAAATATGAATGCATTTAATAGTGACTTGTGTATTTATTTGTATTTTTATTTGTATTTATGTTTTTGTTTTTATGTATTAATATTTACGTATTTATTTCTGTTCAGTTTTTATTCATCTATTTTTATTATATTAATATCTTATTTATTTATTTTTTTGTTATATCCAGTTTTTATATCTTTTTATCTGCTATATAAATGCTGCTGCTGGAATCTTTGTCAAACCTCAAACCAAGACCGTTTATAGTGAGCTGTGTTTACTTTGAGGCTCATTGTACTGTGTTGAATTTTCACTCTCATTGTTTTGTCACAGCAAAGATAACTGTCCTGGAATCTGGCCCAGCATAAACTCCCACTTTCCTAAAGAAAAGGTTGTGGTTAAAATGCTGAGAAAGTTTGACTTCTCCCCAAAGATTACAGACGTCTGTGTTTCGTAGTATGAACCCAGCTGATCCCGATCATGAGCCTGTGCTTGGCCCGTGTTTGCTGTTAAATTTAGATCATTACACCCTTGATAGATATTGGCTGGAAGTTCAAGAATTATGATCCTAATGTCTCCTCTGCGGTGGGAGGTGTTTATCTTGCTGAGGAATAGATTACAGCCTGAGGCTTTTGACTCAGGACACACTTATCGAAGAGAGATGTCTCATTAGGTGGTGCTAAGAAGACTGAAATCAACACTTATAGAGAATTCATTCATGCTGAAGAGCCACTGAATTAAATGAATGAATTGCTTACTCTGGAGCCGACAGACTGGCTCTCATGTGGATCAGTACTGAACTGCTCCAGAAAAGCACTCAGAGAGCTCAGACCTGCCAAGCAGCTCAGTTCCAGCAGAGGCTTTTCCAAAAACCCCTGTAAAAAGATACAACTCTGGATCACCAGATCTAAAATAGAGCCATGATCCAGACCAAACTCAGCACATACATGGAGGTTATTATCCGGTACGAGCACAACAACTTTTGGGAACATCACTTTATATTTTGATTTTACATGAATTATGAATGTTGTCAATGGGATTTCCCTTATAGATGTAGTTTTTTTTGTGACATCAGTCTGGATTGGATCAAGTTTTAATTTACCTTAGACATGGACCCCATATAATCCTGTGGAATTGGAAGTGAATCTGTTCAGAAATGGCAACATGGTGACGTGGTCTGGACTCTGCCTTTTATAGAATTCTTCAGCGTGAACACATTTTACCATTACTGATCTCCAACATTAGATCATGCTCTGTCAAACTAAAAATGTGCAGTTTTGATTTTAATTTAATCAAAGCATTTCTCATGTTCTAGCTATTAACTCAACTACGGTAACTGAACATTGGTGATTTTTTTTATGCCTGTTAACCACAGTTTGTATGTCAGTGTGATTAGACTGTGCTTCGATGTTTAATGGTCGGTGTGGAGGAAGAATAAGAATAAAGTCTTGCTGTTTTCCTTTTGTACGAGAAGTAATTTCATTAATCAGTGCGCTACAACATCAATATCAGTATCTAATAGGCAGGAAGTCCCAACAAGTAGATTGTCTTTACGTACTACCAGTTCAGTGTGAACCCACCTCTTCCCTAATGACCCCGTGACTCCACACAGGATAATTGGTCTGGTTAAAGGATGTATGGATGTCCATCTGTCCAACTGTCTGTTAGTCTGCCTGGGCCAATTTTGTGTGTGCTATAGCTTGTGGTTTGAGGGGGTTTCTGTGAAGTTTTAACAAATATCCACTCAGAATAAAGGAAACACTAGCATTTTTTTTTTCCATTTTCATTACACTGATTAGTAGGGGTGGGAGAAAAAAATCAATTCACATAAGTATCAGGATTTTTTTTCAGAAAATTATTATTTTTTTCCCTAATTTAAATGCTACATTTTAGTCTGTGTTAATAAGCCACTTTTAAATGCAATCTAGGCTTTTGAAGAGAGAGTATAAACAGCTGGTTAAAATATATTGCTGAATAAATCCTAAAAACTGACTCACATTTGATGTGTATTTTTCCTGATGTAGTCTGTAGGCATCATCATTGTTCATCTTTTGCACTGGTGTTAAAAAAGCTAATTAAAGATTGCAAAAATCTGCAATATCGTAGAATCACAATTTAAATTGAATCGGCACCTTAAAAATCATTAAAAATTGAATCGGGAGAAAAGCGTGTCGTCCCAGCCCTACTGATCAGAATTATGAAAATCAGAAGTTGGAGTCATTGGACCTCATGTATGACCCTTGCTGTGACATCTCAAGAACAGTTTGTGTGTTTGTTACATTTCTTATGATTTATGTCTCAGACTATAAAGTATATCTGTGTTGCAGGGACTGTGCTTTCTGATAGGAATGCTGATTGGAAGCTGTTTTTTACGTTAATATTTGGGTTATTGTGTGCTTTATAACACTGGGTGTGTTGGTGACTTTTGGCACTCCTGCAACCTCAAGCGTAAACTGAAGGAACTGCATTTTCTTTTTAGCCCTCCGGCATCAAACTTTCAAAGCATTGTTTTTCATATCTGCTCCTCTGTTACTCAGTATTAACTTTTCTGGATACTGTTGAAAATCCATCTTGTTTTGTTCGTGCAGGTTTAAAGGATCTAAACAGAGGATTAAGTCCTCATGCTGGTGCTGAATGACTGTCAGAAGCTCAGTGAAGCGTGGAGCAAAACCGAGTATTTACAGTGGATTAGTCTGGGGGGTTCAAGCACTTATCACAGTCAGTAAGAGGCACTTTGTTAATGAATGTCTAACAGTTTTACAGAAATAGGCTCAAGAAGTTTATCCATTTAATACAATGAATACATAATTAAAGACCCTCCCTAATTTAGGGAACATGTCCTTGCAGCGTTTTTATTAGTACAGTGACTTTATTCATAGAAGGCCTGAAAAACATGAGCAAAGTCTTTAATGGGAAGAGGCTATGCTTTTACTGGCGCATGTTTTTCTGTTTGTTTGTTTGTTTATTAGCAAGATTACGCAAAAACTACTGTAAGGATTGTGTTGAAATTTCAGGAGATGTTGGTAATGGCCCAACTTAAAAGATGTTGGTTGTGATCCAGATCACTTAATCATAAAACTATTGCTTATAGATGTACCAGGAATATGTGAGCTACCTTGGTGGAGGTTTGCACTTTCTGAGTGCTTACCTCCTCCAATATGCAGGGAAGGTAATCAAAACTAGGAATGGGAATTTAAAACCTATTCCAGTTGAGAACTGTTAACAGCTCCATCAAAGAATCCATATTATGAGTCTTTTTGCTAATCAATTCCTCCATCAATTCCTTACACTGACAGGGTTCAGAGGTGTCAGAATTGTGGCTTCATTTATTTACAACAGGCACCTACTGCACAACCTTAAGTGAGTGGAAACAGCAGCAACTTGCAGAAGCAGTTATCTATGCTGTGACATGTGTTTGACGTTGTTGCCACTGAAAATCTACAGTCCAACATTTGCCCACATGGAAAATCTGCAGGAATCAATAGGGGAATCGTTAAAGAATTGTATCGATTAGCAGGATTGTTTTAAGCATTGGTATTGATAAAATTGTATTAATTCACATCCCTAATCAAAACACTGGGCTATTTAGACCTTGTCCTACATAATTACATCAGTAACTCTTCGGCAAATTGCCTCTACTATGGAGTCTCCTGGTTCCTGGACACTGTGTCATACAGTCACACCAGTCGCACACAAACATCAGTTCTTGGTGGGAGACCAGAAGTTTAATGCACCTCAGCACTGTGGATCAAACTGGACCAATTTACTGTTCCTCTCTCAGCTGTTTGAAATCTGCTTGAAGATTCAGAGAACACTACTGTTGCAGCAGGGGACACGCACAAACTTGGCTGCTACACGAGGAAGACAGACTTTATTAATCCCTCATGGGAAATTCAATTCCTTACACTCTATTGTCAGAACATGTTACACACATATACATAAATATTGTAGGTGGAATTCTTTCCTGTTGTGGCTTGATGTACGTCTTCAGTTGTTAAACAGTCCGGGGTCTCCATTGTCATATTTTGCGCTTCATAATGTGCATTCCTTTACTATGAAGCCACGCTCGAACCCAGAGAAGCTGACGGTTTTATGCTATATATGCTTTTGCTTTGCAGAGTTTAGAGTTTTAGTTTACTCTTGTAATCTTTTCTGAGGTGTTGCGTAACCCTTGTGGTAATATCCTTTACAGAATGATGTTGTATTTAATGCAGTGGCAAGGGATCAAAAGTCACAGGCATTCAGTGTTGGTTTTCTGCCTTGCCACTCAGGTGCAGAGATTTCTCCAGATTCTTAGAATCTGTTTCTGAACTTCTTTTACTTGTGCATTAAGAAGTGCTGTTGTTTAACTGTTGAGTTTTGCTCTTGCAGTGACTCACAAAGTAGGCGGTCTAGCCCATCCTTACTTGTGAATGACTTAGCCTTTTACCCGTAAAATGTTCCAAACAGGTGATTTTTTTCCCCAGTCTTTTGTTTCCTTGGCCTCTTTTTGAATGTGTTGCATCAAATGAGGGTATATTTTCAAAGACACATTGGAGTTTTGAACGATTATCTTGTCTTTGTATTGTACTCACTTCAATACGGGTCCAAGAGGGTTTGAAAATCATTGTATTCTCTTTTTATCCATGTTTTACACAATGTCCTGACTTCATTGGAATTGGAACATAAGTGAATGCTGTTTTTATTCCTTAATGTGTGTAATGTGCAGTGCATCCCATGGATGATAAATTGGTCAGCCAGTAGAAAAGGTAGCCTGCCATCTCTCCAAAAGTCAAGTTGAGTCATTACACGTTATTAACACCACTTTATTTTTTTCTCAGCAGTCCAAACTTTGAGTTTTTGCTGGTGAAAAAATCAGCAAAATGCCAGTCTGTGATCATTAGTGCTAGAAATTATAAAAACATTAATACATTTTTTATTTGATGTCATGGTCAGTTGTTTTTCTTCAAAATCTTAGACTTTTCTCTGTTTCAATCATGTTTTAAGAACTACTGTCCAACAAAATCTCTTATCAATTTGTCTTCAAAACCCAAATGAAAGAAACCAACATTCTGTTAATCAGATGTTTTTATAGTGGGTTCATGGTTATTAAAAGATGGATGACAGAAGAAGAAATTTACATCCTGAATAGGCAACACATCTTGGGAGATACAGACTGTAGATGGAAAAAAAGGCCATGTGTTTTCACAGCTTGTTGCACTAGAAAATTAACTTTATTTCCCAGTTATTCCTATGTGTTTGCTCATTCAAGAGTTAAGTCAACTGACAGCCTGCACTTGAAGCTGTGATGCATCATAATTTTGTGCTTTGTTCTTAATACTTATTTTTTTGTTGTAAGTTCATTGAGATATGATTATTTTGTGGCCTTACACGCTCTTTAACTATTTCCTCTCTGCTATGGACCTCTATTGATACCCAGGAAGGGGAAACCCGCCACACAATTGTCCTTTCAGCTTTACAGTCATCTAGAGAAAATGCCTGAAAGCGAAAGGCCCTCATGCTGTTACAGAGAAGTTAATGTTTAATACTGGGGCCACACATTCAAACAGAGACTGATACACTGAGTAAATACTGATTTTTGAAGCTGTGTTTCTGTTAAAGCAAAGCACTTTCATTAACTCTTGAGGCACCTTGGGAGCCAAACTGGTACACTGTGCATATTTCCTCATTATGAGTCTTTATACATGTATGTTGGTCAGTTTGAATTCTAATTTTATGAAACTTGGCCAGGGTTTTTATTTTATTTTATTTTTATTTTTAAAATTCCATGGTCCCACAGTCGTCAGGTGATTGGAATAGGAGATATGCACAGAGGTAGCACTCTTCGACTAGGTGTCCGTTTTGGTCCCATTGACTCACATTATAACCACATATTTTTGATACACTGTAATCCTGAAATATCATAATGCTTTTCCCATGAATACATAATAAATGAAATGGTTTTAAGGTTTTTATTTCACTTTTATAAGAGATCATTTTGTTGCACAAAGGATATGAGAGTATATTTAATAAACTCTAATTGCACCAAAACAATTCAAGCACCGAAATCAATGTTGTTATCCCAAATAGTACACTTTGCAACTCATTTTTTGCAAAATTTTGCATACTTATTGCTTTTCTCCATTGAAAAACAGGGGTTATTAAGACAAAGAGGGAATAAAAACATATAAAGTAATAAAGAGTGATGAAAAACTTCATAACTATGTTAGGTCTGGAGCTGTTGAAACAATTTTAGTCAGAGAAATTATTATACATATATAATAACAATAATATAGCTTGTAACATTTTTATTACACTATTATGAGAGGGATGCAAAGTATTGAAGTAAATGTTCATTTTTTCTCTGCCTCAAGGGTTAAGAGGTTTTTTTTTCTTGACTTCCGAACCTTGCATTTTACTTTCTATGCTCTATTATTATAACTCTGTGAGCCTAAACTTCGTCTGCAGCAGACTGGCTGTTTCCACTAAACTTTCTTTTATGCCATGAAGTAATTAAACAAACATTATTGAAACAAATAATCAGCTTGTGTATTTTCCTATCGTGTGTTTGAACACAAAACACCAGCTCTGTGGCTGTGGCGGCCTGACTCATGCCTCCTTAAAAGGAAGTGGCTCTGAGTGTGTTGACTTCCTGTTGGTGACATCATCACTGCAGAGACGTACAGATTGTTATCGTGGACTCCTTCCTGTTTGTTCGCCATGGCAGAGTTTTCTCCAAAGCTCAGGGAGCAGCGGGGCCCAGGGCTCAGTGGGAAAAGATAAAGGTGATACAAGTTAGATCAGGTAAGATTTCAGGGATGATGCAGAAGGAATGGAAACTATGACCTGAACACCATGGCACAATATTTTTTTATTTCTACAATAGTGTTATTATTTTGTGGTATTACTTCATTAAATTGCATTTTCAAGCACCCCTCTCTCCATAAACTACTTGTTCCTGATTACTTTCCTCTGGAACCATCTCCGCCACCAAAAAAATGTACCTAAAGGGTAAAGTCAAAATTTTTCGAAATACATCCAAATAAATAATACCAATTTCTTCATCTAGTTTAACTGTGAAAACAGAAATTAGCAGTCTTTATTTGCCCTTTTCATATCCAGAAATAAATCATAAGTAATATTCTGCCCCCCATTGAATGTTAACAGCTAAAAACGCAAAGTAGAAACTATTATACCTATTTTTTTTCAACAGATATTCACTGATATTTTTTGTCAAGGACACAAAGCCTCCAATTTACTGAAACCTGTTTCTTTCATGGTGACAGTGTGTTTATGTTAGAAACAGCTGTGAAGCAAGAAGAACATTTTATTCTTTAACAACTGAAACTAGCAAACTGCAATGGTACATTTGTCCAATGCTGATATTACAGCCAACACATGGGTTAATTATGCCCAATTTGTACTGCCAAAATATTAAATGTAAAATTTCAGTAAAATAATTTGTCTGCCGACACTGTCAATCACATTTTTAGGCAATTAGCTTCCAATACCAACACTGTTCCAATAATATTGCATCTCTTGACACAGTTTAATGTTTTAAGTCACAATTTCCAGTTCTAACAAATCTAAGTTCACCACATTAAACAACATTAATCAAGAAAAAAACAATCACTGTTACATGGCCCACAGTCACTTTGGCAGAAATCCCACTCCCCTGATATGGCAAGTAGCCAATCACAGTGCAGAATTTTGGATTGGCACGTGGGTGGCCAGTCAAAACTCAAGGGGGGGCATGTTATATTTTGACCACACTCCTGTCTACCTCCCTTTGACAAGCACTCTCCTAAACTACCAGTAGGACTCCTGTATGATGTGGATTCTAAGCTCAAGAGTATTGCAGCTGTAACTGAATGGATGGTTTGTCTCTCTCCTTGTTTTGGACTGCAAAATCCTGAATTTGAACACATACGATGCTGTATAGGCTGCTGTATTTGAGACTAAAGTTAGAGACAAAGTTAAATGACATTGAAAAGGACATTTTGTTGATTTGTTTACTCTATCTGGTTGACAAACAAGCACAAAAATGTGAGTCTGTGTTTTTTAGGTCAATGTAATATCAGATCATGACTAAGTATAACACACTTGTTTTTGTGAAAATCAAATCAGGATCGAGGGCCGATGTGGACATCCCTAGTTTGTATCTTGTGTATTCACAGCATGTGGGTTTAAAGTGATGATGAGGGTGGCACAAAATAGCATTTTGCTGCAGAAAAGCTGAAATTTGATGGCATAGCAGTCCTGCTTAACAGTGATGATGCAGTCAGCTACAATTATTGCAGATTGTTAACAACACAAACACACAAGCAGGTTTTTAAGAGTTTATTCTGAGAACATTGTTTTTCTAGCTTGTATGTGTCAGAGACTTGACTCTTATTATACTAGTTAATTAATTCAGTTGTTTTCAGAAGTTCTGAAGTCCAAACCTCTTGTAACTTGGCAAGCTTTATCCTGCTGTTGATTCACTGTCTGCCATTTGATAGTCGGGTGGCTTTTTGATGATGCATTCTTTCCTTTCTGTAACAGAGTCCTGCACAAGTCTAATTTTACATCCCCAAATCCACATGCCCCTGCAAAGCTCAGAACTGCAACTCAACTTGCTTCCTGCATTTTTTTAATATCAGCCAAAACCTTCACCCCTTAAATCCACTTAAATTAGCCAACAACCAGACCCCTAATTCAACACAATAGCTACCAATCACCGACTCTACCAAGGACAATGCTGCACATTCACTGATTCATGTGTTCAGTGCAACCACACAGAGAAACAGACACTGAGGAGCTCTCTATCTCTCATGCATGCACACACACGCACAGAATGAATGCAGGCTATTATTACCACAGCTTATTTGTATATTTCCTTACAAAAGCACGACAGCACAGTCCCTCCCATTTTATAGCACATAAAACAAAAATGTCTTCCTAGCTTCGATTTTAACTTCCAAACTGTCCTGCGTTTAATCAGTGTTTGTTGGCAGTAAGTTTCAAAAAACTACTCTCCCTGCATTCACAAACCATCGCTCCAGCTTTTAGCATGGAAGTGAGACACATTTCTAAAGTGGAGGTTTGTTTTGACCGAACAGCTGCATAAGAGCTTTAACTATTTTTATTATCTGTTTAAGGTGTGTCTGTGCATTTTTTGTAAAATACTTAACTTTTTTACATTCCTGCTATCTCTAAGTCTGCTAGCCAGGCGGACAGTTCTATATATCTGCCATGGAAATATTTCACTAGTCCATTTGGAGAAGAGCCCATAAAAATGTTTTCAGAGGGCAGAGCCTTCAAAAACAACTGCAGATGGTGATTGGACGATCAGTCTGCCAGTCACACTCATCACAGACCAATCATATCAAGCCACAGTGTGATGCAGCAGCTCGGCCCTGTTGTTAGCAATTAGCTTAGACATTTTGGTCCTTAGATTTTAATCTTATATTGAACTAGAAAAGCACCCAGAGAGCGCAGACCTCCGCCAGCGCCACAGTCCTCACCCATATTGTGATTTCCACCATAAATATGAGTTCTTCCTTTATTTCATCTAAATATTTAGATTCCTTGGCCTTGAATACATAAAATTAGCAAATGAATTCACAATGATAATCTATTTTAGTTCAGTAGTTATGCACAAAAATCATGTATTTGGTTTTACGCTGATCTAGATCACGCCCAAAATCTAATCATTTGTTCCTTTTCCCAATCTGGACATTTCCTGAAAATTTCATCAAAATCTGTCCTTAACTTTTTGAGTTATGTTGCTAACAGCGAAACAGACAAACGTACAAACAGACGCCGGCAATAACATAACCTCCTTGGCAGAGGTAATTATACCACACATATGTGTCATTTACCACTTATATGTGACATGAACCTCGTCAAAGACAATCCCCAAATCGTCCAGAGTATTTTTGTGTTCTCTTCCAGTTTCCCAGCAATGGTCGGGAAAAGAGCAAAAACATGATTTCCCACTAGAAAAGCCTCTTACCACATTTCTCTTTGCATAATGTGATTTGAATAAGTTTTTCCCAACTCAAGTGTTTTTGAGCAGTCCCATTGCAAGCCACTTTTCTTGAAATGATAGTATGTACATTTTGCTGAATTAAGTTAAGTTTCTTCGACTATGGGATAATAGGGAAGAGCTGTTTTGGCCTACGAAGTCTCATATATGTTGTCCATGTTTTCTGTCTAATGACAAACTGTAACATGAGCACTTTGTGCCTCCAGGGTCGTTCCTGACTTTGTTTAGTCCAGTAAGAGGATACAGGAAGGAGCAGCTTTTACTATGTGTTGTCCAGAACATCTTCATGAGAGAGGACTTGTTGAGTAAAATATATGTTCAAACTTTGTGATGTCTGAAATAGACCAGGGATGGACATTTTTAAATACCAAGGCCACATACATTTTTTTCAGTGACTGAAGGCAGCACTGTTAGATAATGTGAGGCACAGTGCGGATAAATATAATTAAAGAAACCGAAAAAAAGATTGTACAAACTTTAATATATTGTAACACAGACACATTAAAAAAATCACGATTTAATGACACATAATTTAAGCAATTTAAGCTTCTTTTTTATTTCAAAAATCTAAAAACAGAGAAATATTCAAATGTACACTGGAAGACAAAACAAAGATAGTAAATCAAGATCAGTACAGAAATTTCACACTGAGTCCTCCTTTTTTTTCTTTTCCAAAAGGGCGTAGGATGAAGTACATAATGTGTCTAGTCAAATAATTTCAAATAAATTAAGCCTCAGGCATTAAAAAAACACTAAATAGTACAGCTTGATGCAGCTAACAGCATAACTGCAACAGAAAATCTAAAGATTACCCCCAGTAAAAGCCAAATAATTTCATGTACACATTATTTCAAGGCACACCTTTGTTTTTCACTTCACACCATCCTAGTCTGGTATTTTTGAATAGATATTTTTTCACCTACATGCATGTTTTCATTTCATTATTGCAGCTGTTTCACAGATGAACTCCTTTATGAGTGTTTAACAGTTTTTAAAGCACAAACAAATTTTCTTTACCATTGTTTCCAAATATGTTTTTTACATATACTATGTGTTATAGTAAAAGATATTTAGATATACAAATAATCGCAAAATACGTTTTTTAATGACATAAGCAAAACATGTACCAGCAATCTAAGGTTAGCAGAAATATTTGATCACCTTCCCTAATTTGTGCATTGTGTAGTGCTGGATACTCAGGGTGAATCTTGTTTAGCTGTTATGTTTTCGTATTTCCAATTTCTTTTGTTTTTCTTGGAAGTGATCAGTGGCCCACCCCTGGTGTAGAGTGTCCCTGTTGTTCAGATCTCTCACAGCCTTCAGTTTTTCAACCCCGTGTGCCAGAGAGCGCCTGAAATCTAGCCACACAGTCCCCGTCTCTGCAGCCCAGAGGCCAGAAGTGCACATTGAGTCTGTGCTGCATGAATGTAGCATGAAGAAAATAAATCGTCCCATGTGACACGAACCATGTCACTGAAATACCCCTCTGCAGCTGATCTGTTATTCAGTCCACTCTCTCAGCGCGGTTTGGTAACTTCCTGTCAAGTATTGCTTATTCCCATCATGCTTTGGTAGCTATGAGAGTTTCAACATAAACTATTGCCGCCCGAGGCCCCATGTTCAGGCTACGAGAAGCTTCCTATTACTTCCACAGGAAAACAAGGAGGGCCCCGCAGTGTCTGAACAATTGAAAACATGTGGGCACCTTTGACAGAAATATTAAAAATGATGGTCAAACCCTGTAGGTCACAGTCTTGTTGGAGTGACCCAAAGTTTCTTAAGAGACTGTTCAGTCCAGTGTTTGATGGTTGGATGATTTGGGATTTTTAGCTTGAAACAATCTGCTCTGTTACACAGGAATCATTTATTTTCGGGGTAAGAAACATTTTCGTATTCTTCTATATTTGGATATCAGATGAGGGGAAAGTCTTTCGGTGACGTTTGCTGTTGAAGCTGCGCTGCCTCCCTTGGCTTATTATGAGAAATCTCTTAGGCATGCTTTTCTTTTATTCTTGGCCTCATGTGGCCTGCAGTGATGGTCTCTAACCAGTTTATTTTCAGTGCTAGGACTTGGCAGCTGTTTTAGTTTTGCGGTGCTGCCTGAGGTTTCGTAGCACAACTGTGCAAATGGAGGTTAACTCAAATAACTAGCAGCAAAAGTTGCACTGAAGAGCTCAGAAAGACAAGGTTCACTACCAATCTGGATGGGACTGCAGAGTCCTGAGAAGAGCAGTCTGACTTGTTTCCCAAATTCCTTTTCTGGTGTTTACAGTGGAGGTGGAACATCACAGGAGCATTAAAATTGCAGCTTGAAATGGAGTAAATGAGGTGAGGTTTGACAAGCCGTGCTGCCCAACTCCACTTGTCAGTTGATATTTTTGAGGAGTACTCAAATTGAGACCTAATGAGGGAGAAAAGTTGTCAAAAAGAGATGCTAACCCCCGTCAGCCTAGTCTTAATTGTTCTCTATCTGACCACAATGTCAGTGTTGGGTCTCTTAAAAACAACAAGAGAGAATTTCAATCCCATCAGCTGTACCATAATGAATGTTGACGATAGCTGCGGGACAGATGAGAGGATTAGATTTGATTTTTGTCTCTCCTGAAAATCATCACCTCCGCCAAGGAGGTTATGTTTTTGCCAGCTTATGTTTGTTTGTCTGTTTGTTAGGGATGCACAGTATTATCGGTTTGATATCAGTGTGGGCAAATATCAGCCTAAAAACGTATGTATCGTTATAAGCCAATGTTGAAATTCTTGCAGATACTTACAGCTGATATATTGGCCACTTACATGGGCTGCGTATTGGCTGGAATATCTGCAAGTTACACAAATATTTAATATTGAAGCACCTCCTCATCACTGCATTGGTACATTTAAAAGTCAAGGATTTCATTTTTGCAAGACTTAAACGCTGGTTGTCTTGTTTTACATCTGTTCCTCCCTGAAATTGTTTTTACACTGAAAGGAACACTTCAATTTTGTAAAGTACAGAGCTTGTGCTCTTGACCAAAAATATCAGTATCAGTATTGGCGATAACAAATATATGCCAATATTGGCATATCAGATATCAGCAAAAATCAACTATTGTGCATTCTTCCTACTGTTTGTTTGTTTGTTAGTATGATAATGCAAAAGCTACTGGATGAATTTTGCTGATATTTTCAGGAAATTTTGTTAATGGCCCAACTTTAAATGATTAGCTTTAGATAACCGCCATTAATGAATGGTCGTTCTTGCTCAACAGCTGTCTAACTAATAATGATATCAACATGATTCTGAGTGCTAGGTTTGGGTTCTCAAGGTCAAGGAATCATATTATGATGGTAACTTTATCATGGAACCAGTGCTTATAGATGTAACAGCAATATGTGAGCTACCTTGGTGAATGTTTGTGCTCTCCATGTACTTTCTAGTTAATATATAACTGTTCTTTTGGCCAGGATGTGTGCTGATAGAAAATGAGTAAAAAGTGTGCTTATACCTGTACAGGCCAAAAGAGATGAAGCTCTTTTTGTACATCACATTTATTGTGATATGACATTTCAAATCTATTCAGAAATATATGATGGCACTATTAGGGAAGGTACAGCACTGATAGAAAATTAAAGTGGCTTGTTAAAGAACTTTTTTGCATGTCTAGCCCTTTTTTTGAACCACTGATAATAACGTTCCGAGTGTCGGTTCATTAGTTTTTGTTCATCGTACTTCTCAGTGAACAAAGGTGGAGTTCAGGCTTTAAATCGAAGACCTCATTTATCCACTTCTGCATCATTTGTGAATCATGGCTGTGGCTTAAGTAGTGAGTGTTTCACAGCCACTCCCTCTAAGGCAGCATCCGAGAGGTTTAAGGTTTTCAAAGACAGGAAATGAGCATTTATTTTTCCACTTAAGTCATCATGGCCTTCAACTGTATAACAAGCAAACTGTGTGTGTAAAATCACTCTGTGGTCCCACCTCATTTTCAGAAGCCCAGTCCTCTAGCTGGGCACAAATCAGAGTTATTTTTGTGTTTGCTGTCTTTGTCCAGCCTGTCGGCTCGTGGTCATTAAAATACCCGTCCAGTCAGTGGCTGAGGACTGGCATTCAGGGCGTGGGAACTCTGCCGACTAGATTCAGACCAGACTGGCATTTAGACCCGTTGGCACTTGAAACTTGGTGCCCTTGTAGATTATCAGTGGACACAAGGGATCAGGTTGACAAAAGCCAGGCCAAAATGTCTGCTCTGTGCTCACCTTAGCATGAGGAGCTTGGTATGATCCGCTGAGCGTAGATTCAGGAAACAGTCAAAACTGATCACTCCTCATGCATCACAGTCACAGCGCAGGTAAGCTAACCTTGTGATAAACTGGTCAGAAAAGTGTGGCTAATGTTGATAGGTGAAAGTCCACATGCCTGTGCCAAATGTGGTTACTTGCTGCTCCAGCGCTTCTATGCAAGTATAACCAGACACAGCCTACGTGTAGTTTTTATTGGCTTGTCTCAGCTTTTTATTACTTGGAAAAAAACAGTTGGACAAGACACATGATATGATATTCTGAAACTGCCTGTGTAATGATGACTCTGATTACAAAGGTTTCCGAAGTAATGTTGGAAAAATGTAATTTAGCATACTAACATTAGTTTAAAAAAAAAATCCCTTTTTCTTGTGCCCTTATTAAACATTCTGTGTTTTGAGGTATCAGTTACTGAAATAGCAAAGATCGTGTTGGTATATTTGCCATATTTGATACATACTTTAATGACACCTCTATCCAATCAATATGATCAACAAATGACTAAAAAGACATCTGAATACAATCAGGTAAATGACAAAAAAAAGATCCTTAAATGGATCATCAGTTGCCAAAAACACCTAATATATCAACAAAAAATACAAAAAATATTTGTTAAATTTTATGGATTTTATTTTATTTTTTAAGGATTTCAGAAGGGTTAAGTCTAGCTGGTTCAAGCAGGAGAATTTAGCCTTTTCACATAAACCTTTAGTTGTATGCTATGTTCCAGTTGTACAAGGATGTTAGGATTTCCAAGTGGGAAATTTCATCTCAAACGCCGTCGAGGTCAGAATTTCCTACTGGGAAATTGGGGGATCCTCACCACCCCAAAGGTGACAATGGAAGATGGCTGCCCCCAGTCTAAACAGTTATTAAGTTCCTGTAATATTTAGTTTATTAGCACTTCTGGCTAGTGTCTGTAGCACTACATCAGCCGTATATATAGTATCAAGGATTAAAAACTCTTCCCACTGCTATCAGACTCATGAACAGATTACCAGAGTCTACATTTACCTCAACCGCACAATTCATTTACACAGATAAAACTGTTCTTGCACTTTATGTCGGCTCTTTGTACAATATACTTGTTTACAGAAATGTACAGAAGTCAACAGCCCTATAGCTCCATTCCTTGGAAGTGATAATATCTTCATACGTGTATATAGTCAGAATATATTTTCATCTTATTTATATTTAGACAGTACTTTTTTTTTTTTTTGCTGCTATTATTTGGTATTTTTGTACTGCTATTTAAAATCTATTATTTTTGTACCTTTCACCTGCCATTTGTTGTGGACAGCAGAGTGGGAATTTCCTTGTGCAGAGAAACATATTTCTCTGTGTGCGAATGACAAAAAACACTTTGAATCTTTAAATCTTGAATCGTATTGTTCAGTGTTTACATATAGAAATGCCTCTATTGTGTTAGTCACACTACGAGTTTTTTTTTTCTGACTTTTAACTGGAACACTGATAACTCAGGTATGACGTCATTCCCACTCCCCTCTTCCCATTTGGACGTAAATAAACGCAGCGTTACAAAGCCCCTCTACTTTTCCACATGACTGTAAGTTTCTCTGCTGGCTTTTCTCCAGGTGCAACAGTGCATTATGCTACCGTGTTATCTGGCCTCTGTCATCTGTTGTTGCCTCTGCCCTTCTCCTCTAAGTTTGTTATTTTTTAAAATGCATGTTGCATTACTCATTAACAATATGCACCTCTGTGTGATCATTCATGAGACATCTGACCTTAACTCCTTGATTCATTTTGCTGTTAGCTCAGCCTGCTAGTGCTAACACTCTTCTGAGTACGATCCACATATACATGCCAGCATCAACCTATGCAGTAGGGCTGTCATGTAAGACACCTGTCTTCGAGGAAATGTGCTAAATTATGTGCTTTTGTCCAACTGAATTGCAGCTAAATTGTAGATGTAAAAACCTCTTGAAGACTCTAGATTTGCTTTGAAGTTTCCCATCTGTCTCTTTGCAGCTGAAGGGTGTTTGTCTACCATTGCCTTGATTACACAGCTATTCAAACATTGTTTATGTAACATTATCTTTTTGTACCATATGAACCAATAAAAGTGGCACAGTGCAGAAAAAGACAAAGACTAAGCCCGAGGCAGATCAGGAAGTCTTTTGTTTATCGCCACCCTGAAGGTCAGTGATGCAACTCCAGCCATCAGTGTACAGGGTGTCCATAAAGTCTCTTTACAAATTAAGAAATTTATTAGAAAGACAGTTGATGAGATATCTTAACCAGATTTGTTTCATTCTAATCAGTGTTTATTAAAGTTTTTATTCACATTAAAATTTTGTGTTTCAGATATTCTGTTAATGGAAAGAAAGGCTTGTCTTACACAATTGATGTTTTCCTCAGATGTTCTTGGTCACCCACTCCTCCCTTTATCCAACACTGTCTCTGTCTCCATAAATTTCTAGTGCCATGCACGAATTGAAGGACGTGATGGTGGATCTCTTCTGTATTCAGTTCTGTAGTTTTGCTGAGTCTGTATATACGATTTTGTCTCAATAAACCAGGATACACATTGTGCTTTCTCTTGAGGAGTAGCCATTTTATAGGGGTTCATTTAACAGCTTTCCTTCCATTAACAGAATATCTGAAACACAAAATTTTAATGTGAATAAAAACTTTAATAAATAAAACAAATCAGGTTAAGATATCTCATCAACCGCCTTTTTCATACATTTTTTAATTGCAAAGAGACTTTATAGACACCCTGTAATATACAATGTGCAGTATTTGTATCACTCTCATGCTGCTGTTGCTTTAAACACTACCTGAATATTTATTCATCGCATGCAGTACAATCATATGGGATATATAATCCTCTATAAGTATTAATCATCATGTGCACTACATGTATTCAGTAAGTATTCAATTATCCTGTGCCATACATTCCTATTTATTAGAAATTAAAGGGCTAACAGTAACATGATAAACCACGCTAACATTTCTGAAGGTTATTTTTACTGTTTCTAAGTTACTGTTAAGAGTGTGTTTGATTACCTCACTTTTAAAGAAAAACCTGTTTAAAGTTAAAATTCTTTTTTTTCTTTTTTGTAAATTTGTTTTTGTCTTTTCTGTTTATAACGTAATTATGAAAAAATACATGCCAGAACTTTTATTACTCATGAAAAAAGGGTGAAACATTGATTCATAGTATAATTCCAGACACATTTATTGACAAATAGGTTTAAAAAAGACCAGGCTACCTGTTATGATTATAATATTAAAAGGGTTAAATGATTTCAAGTGTGAGTTTAAGTGCTTTTTGAACATTTTGAGCACAATGCAACAATATCGTGATAGTAATGATACACGTGATAGGTCACATTAACCATGATATGAAATTTTCATACCGTTATATCCCTGCCAAATGTACATAGAAATATATATTTTTTTATTTTTATTTATCCTTTCCATCTTATATTTGCTTTTGTCAATTGTACTGTGGAATTTTATTTTGTATTTATTTTGTTTCACAGGTTTTACAACTATTTTTTACTTTACCACTGTTTTTTTAACGTAACTGTTTTTTATGATTATTTTTTTTTATTCTGAAATATTTTTTAATTGTTGGGCCTGTGCCCAAGTGATGTGGCTTTATTAAATAAAAAATATATATGTTAGCATTATAAAAGGTCTATGTTTCTTGGAAATCTATTGACAAAGTTAGAGAAACAAAAACTTTCCAAAAGTAAAACACTTTTGATGGACACAGAAACATGTTACAGCCCATTAAACTTATGTAACTGTGCCTGCTGTCGGAGGTGACCAATTCAAGATATCCAGAAAAAAAGTCAGATTTATGGTTTGAATGTCTCAGTGCAGGACACACAAATCAAAATGTGGTGTCATTGTTTTTCCAGCTGAGCCAGCTCTGATAAAATTACAAGTCAGGAAGAAATCAGGAGCGATAACTCCCACTCTGTTAGATAACCACCTTTACACAGCACATTTGAGATGAACATTCCCAAACTCTTATCTGTCTTCCTTCCTTATTTCCCTCTCAGTTCAAACTTGGAGAGATTATTTCCCAGCTGTGTCAGAGGTTTCATTTCTGTAATGAACTAGCTCATCAGCTCTCAGGAGGACGGTCACCTTGTTGAGACGGAGCTGAATTAGATCAGTTTGGATGGAACCAGAGACCATGTAGGTCAGTAAAAATAGCTCAGGGAAAAAGAAGTGTGAATCAGTCTTTTGGCCTATTTAGATGCATCTTTTTGGCGAGTGGTTGTTTTAATTTACGCAACAGAAGTTAACAGCATTTATGGACGCTCACAGTGACTCACGTGGTTGTGTTTTGATGACTGAAGGTTCAGCTTTAGAAAGTGTTTCTGTGCCCAAGCGCTGAAGGGTGCAGTTTATTTGGAGAGGGAAGAGTATGACATATAAAGGTTATCAAACTTAAGAGGTTGTTGACTCAACTTTGAATCAACTTTCCTTTTTAAGTTCAGTTCATCAAGCCTCATGATGTTCTAGCCTGACACAAGTGTTAATTTTGACGTCACTTTCTGATTTCTCATCCCTAAATATCTTTTAGTTTTAGTCATAGTTTCAACTAAATTGTTTTGATTTTTTAGTCTAGTTTTAGTTCAAGAAATTTCACAACATTTTAGTTGATAGAATCTCCTGTAAATTTATTTGACGAAAATAGGAATGTAAGTGTGAGGTATTTGTTTAAACGTTTCCTTTAATGTCTGAAGTCCTGTTCTACACTTGGATAAAATGAAACATATAATAATCCTTTACTGAATGCTAGTAAAGTTTGAATCTATAAATGAACAGAAACAAATTAACTTTTGTATGAAATGCAGTCACGTTTATGTAGTCTACCTGGCAGAGGATCTCAGTTACAACACCAGAACTGACAACGAACAGTGAACCTGCTCTACATGAATTTATCAGTTCATAAAGAGAGCAGCTCTGATTGGATCGCTCCAAAACTTATCCCCCCACCATGAAGCTAAAGCAGCTGTGATTGGATATATTCCTAAATTGTCCCTACTTTCTACATGACCAAGCCAAACCTTTTAGATGAATATCTGGCAGGTGACTCGTCAATCCTTTCCGTCAGTCAACAATTCTTATGACCAATCAGATAGTGTAATATGTGGAAGCTACTGCACTACAGAGCATGAGCCACTTCATAACACAAACTCTCATCATCACGTGAGAAGCAGAAATATTCTTCCAAAGAGAAGTTTGTTGTGCTGATATTTGTTTTTCATTTAAATAAAGAAACGTGATCTAAAGCTGATAAAACTGCTCAAACCTCCTGCTCTAACAGACTCGGATTGGGCCGTCCTGCTTTGTGCTGCTCACAATTGTTGGTGTTGGAGCTTCTGCCTGACTACACACACTGAATCAGGCAGCACAAGGTGAATGATGTTCAAGATAAACTAATTTCTCTCTTAAGATCATTTCTACATCATTGAACAGGAGCATATCCTCCACAGGGTGCTCTTAAGTTTTATTAAACTATGCTGAATAATCAGCTGTATGTTTAAATCTGTTTGTATGGCTTTTTTTTAAATCAAAAACCAAAAGTTTCCAGCAGTTTGCTCTCTCAAACGATCTGGTCTTCCAGTCTGATTTTAAACATAGACCAGGCAGCAATGGTGAAATCATTCACACTTTAAAGTCTTTATTTAGCAGTGAAACAACCTTTATGGAAACCAACAGAGAATAATTGTCTATGACGTAACTGGAAAAAGACGTCTCACATTACGATAAAAAGGTGAATGAATGCACTTCTTCATGCTGCTATATTAGGAAAAAATTTCCACAAGTCCTGCTGGACCCTTGGTCTCAGAATAATGAATACTGTTTTAAATAGTAAGTATAAGTTTGTATTTGTTGAAGGGGATGAAGAACCTTGATGCAAGGGTGTCTGTTTTTTCACTGAAAGTTGCAAACAAAAGTGTGGGGACGGCATATTCATGTTTAGCTTTAGTGCATTAAAGTCGGTAAAATGATGAGTTAAGACATTTTCAGTTATTAAACATGCTCAAGAGAGAAAAACATGGGGATTTACTGTCTGGACTTAAAATTATTTAACTTTGTTTTGTTCAGCTTAAGCACATCTGTATGTGTTTAAGTCTTTTTACTGAACATAAAACCTGACATCTTTAATTTAAATCAGTCTATTCAAATAATAAAAAATGTTCAAAACAGTGTCTTACTGAGTAGGCTAAGGCTGATGGCTATGATCTAAATATAAAATCACAGATTTTTTTCCATTAAAACTTCATTAGAGTTCAATTTTTTTCCCTCTTAAAAAAATCCTACAAGTGACACAAAAATTACACGAATCAGGTTTTGCTTTTGTCATCAAAATATGATCCAACAGTGAACAGGCTTTTCCTTTCACAGTTAAATGCATGCTTTAATTTATCATAAAATATTGATTACGTAGTTCAATTGAGGGAGGCCTGTCTGCATAAACACTGAAAGCTGGGCTATTTTCTCTGTATATTAATATGGAAACATCTGGTCGATATTTAATGTAGTTTAAGAAACAAATCAAGGCCTAAAACGTGTGCTTTTGACATGGCCTACCATCATGCAAACTGTACATTTTTAGTAGTTATAATTTTAAACATTGCCATTGATTTTTAATTTTTTTCATCTTCTGCAGAAAATGATTTAAATTAATTGATTCAATCGATATATTGGCCAGCCCTAATATACGCTGCAGAAAAATATATCTGTGCATCTTAAAAACTGGATATTCTCCCTATAACCCACACTTGTAATTGAAATACAGCTCACATGTTCAGGGTTCAGAGTAGTTTCTTTTGGTGCTTGAAAACAATGATCATGCAGGAACATTTAGCACTACGTAACTCTGCTCACTGCTGTGGGGTGGAGCTGACATCCGTACATTTCTGGTCAAATCCATTAATCTGTCATGAATAGGAAACTCTCATATAGTTTGATTTATTGTCTTAATGTTCTTGCCTTTATTGTGTTGAGCGATATTTTATTGTGTGTACTTGAACCTCCACCCATCAGGGACTGAATTAAGATCTAGATGTTGAAGTACTTACAACACCGTTTTCTATGGCATCGTTTCTTTCTTTTGCCTTGTATCTCCATCTCCATCAACAAAGTCACAGAAGCTGTTGAATCTCTTCACATTTTTTGAGCAGATTAAGTGAGGGTAAGTACTCTGTCATCCTCAGAGTGTTTTATTGCCGCTGGAGTTAATCAGACTGATGACACGTAGCCGCTGCTCTGTTGCCCTGAGGGTCATATGAGATAAAAATGTGTGTGAAGAGTGAGACCCTGTAGATGTGTCAGCAAGTTTTGAAAAGCTTGTGTGTGTGGCTCAAGACCTAAATGTTAAGAATCTGAAGGACAATGAGCAATCATTGACTGAAAGGAAATGCCATTCTGATCAGGAGTGAGTATGCCAGAGGGAAGGCAGCAATCACGCAGGACTATTTCTGGAAAATCTCTTCACTGTGCTGATTAATGTTTTGGCGATCTCAGACTCCCTTGATTCTTTTTTTAAAGGGTTTGCTAAGGCAACATTTTCTGTCCACTAGACAGGCACACTCATACTTCAGGGTAAAAATCAAACCTACTTATGCAGCAATGATCCAGCTGTTCTCACACACGTGCTTCAGAAAGACGTAGGGAGAGGGTCTTTAAAGACGTCATTTTAAGGTCTTGAGCTCTATAAAATCTGTTATTTTTTCCCAAATGATATTCTATTTTTTCCAATATTCTGTTTTATTCTGCTTAATTGTTGAGAATACCTTTTTTTGTATTTTACGTAAATTAAACACTAAAGACACAGTATAAAGTTATAAAATATTACTCACACGCATCCCTATGGGTTCAGCCAACAGTATGTTGACCAAATCTGCAGGACATTCAATCATCTGACACACAATAGTTGTTTGGAAACTGCTCTGTCCTGGACTTTGGAGTTAGCCAGGAGTTTTGTAACTTCTTTGCCAACTTAGCCGATATCTCAGGTGGCCACCTCTACATGTTTGCATTTTTAATTTGGGGAGGGGGAGGAGGAGGGAGGAGAAATTAAGCATTGTCCCCAGCCTTAATGTCCCCCTCTGAACATTTTTCAACGAGTTGCATTCCTTTTTTCTGAAAAAAAGCTTTTACTTAAAATGTCGGCTATTTCCATATATTGAAGTTGCTTTTAATGTTCGATTCCGTGATTCCATCTGCCATTCCATGATCGCAGATTTTATAGGGCCCTACATGTCCAGCAAAGTCAATTTTTTGTTTTAATGTTGTTAGAAGGGGCTTGGGGATCAGAAGAACATGACAGCTTTTAGACGTTAGACTTTTACCTGCAATAAAGTTAAAAGATGAGCTTTAACTAAAGATTGAAGCTCGGTTTACTTTTGTTAACTTTTTCTGATAAAACTGAAGCCATATGTGTCTGGGTCATTTCTGTCATTTGTGTATTGTCTTTTTAGAGTAATTAAGTAAATTAAAATCAAGTTTTATGTGGAAAAATTCAGTGGTTTTATTTGCCACATATTATCAACCTTTATGGATACAATGAGAGGTAAATGATGGATCATCATCACCACCCTGACCAGTTACACAATGTTGATATTTTATTTTATTGTTGAGACTAAGTCACCTAAATGTATATGAGCACAGTGGACGATGGCATCAAATAAAAACAGCACTGGTTAACCAGTTCACCTTCACATTTTGTAAGGGCTGAATGGTTCTGGGAAGCAATTACATTGCTCTTTGTTTCACCTGCTTAACATATACATATATTACCATTGTTAAGAGCTTTTAGTAAAAGGTGTCATGTTCTTCTGATTCCCAAGCCCAGCATTAATGCAGAGAAAATAGATTTTGCAGGACATGGGACCTTTACAAACGTAATAAAATAGCTCAAATAAAATAATCTGTCAGGGGGTGAATACTTAAATCAAGTTGTTGAACACATTAATTTCCTTGTTTGTTTCCTTTAGATACAAAAAACTGAATTCATGATTTAAAAAGAAATGTTTACACCTGAAATGTAAGATTTCTGTGGGTAACAGCAGTCATGACTAAGTGGTTTAATCTGTGTGGACATGTTTGTCTTCAGATCAGATCTTCCCTCCGTGCTCTGTCCTGGTACTTGGTCATGGTAACTGACATTGGGTAAATACATTCGTGCAATAGAAGGAGGGATTACGGTGACCCCGCCTAGAGGCGAACAGACTGCTGCAACCTCACTGTGTCACCACAAAGTTAGAGGAAGGAAATGCTTACACACACTGTGTAACGCACACTCATACAGTACATGCTCAGAGAGAGGTCCTTTTAAGGAAAAGGTCCTGCTCCTGCCTGACTGCTGAGTGGAGCAGAGGCAATGCCCTCAAATACACAAACATGAATGCATTTACACACATTTACACACTGTTGTGACTGAATATTCTCACTACTGCTGTACACTCATAAATACAGGGACATCTATTTAGGGCTTAAGGACACCTGATACACTGTGTTAATTTTGTTGACCAATTATTTTTTGTCCTAGTTTTCATCAACAACCTTTTTCCCCTGACGAAAACTAGACAGTAACTATAAAAATAAGTGCCCACGAACAAAAACTAAATTAAATGACATTTTCATTAACAAATATAAACTAGATGAAAATCTTTGAAAGAGACATAATCCAATCATAATTCAGTCATTTAAATTGAGTTTTAGTCTAGTTTTAGTTGATTAAATTTCACAACATTTTAGTCAATGAAATCTTCTGTAAATTTAGTTGTAGTTTTGTTTCCTAGAATTTCTGAAGCCATGTTCTATACTTGGATAAAATGAAACGTCTAATAACCCTTTATTGAATGCTAGTAAAGTTTGAGTGTATAAATGAACAAAAACAAATTTAACTTGTGTGAAATGCAGTCGCCTTTATGTAGTCTACCTGGCAGAGCATCTCAGTTACAATACCAGAACTGACAACAAACAGTGAACCTGCTCTACATGAATATATCAACTCATAAAGAGAACAGCTCTGATTGGATCGCTCCACAACTTATCCCACCACCACCAAGCTAAGGCAGCCGTGATTGGATGTCCCTCTGAAGTCATCCAACCTTTCCACACAACCAAGTAGCTGTGATTGGATATATTCCTAACTTGTTCCTAATTTCTTCTTGACCAAATTAGGCCTGATTGGATTAAGTCTGTCAAAGATTTAGTCCAATTATTATTCGTCGATGAAAATGTTGGTTAATGTTAGTTTTAGTTTTTGTCCTTGTGAACTTGCTTTTATTAGGCAGTCTAATTTTTGGCAGGGCAAAAATGTTGTTGCTGATTACTATGACAAAAATAACTAATCAACAAAATTAACACTGTTCTATGAAGGGGCTTGTATTCTGTACTTTGCATGGCATCAGTGGCACCCACTTACTACATTTTCTTCATTGTCCCTTAAAAAATTGATTGTGCAATCAGCTGTTGGTTATGATTTGGAAAGGTTCTGCCCATTCCTAAGGTGTATTCTGGCACTGTTGCTTGGATGGACTATTTAAATACACTACCTGGCAAGAAAAAAGTTGCCACATAAAAAACACAAATATTTCTCTTGACCGCCTTTAGTTTTGATTACAGCACAAATTTGCTGTGGAGTTGTTCCGATTAGTTTCTGCCACATCACAAGATTTGTCCCAGATTGTAGCACTGCCCCCACAGGTTTGTACAGTAAGCACTGGGCATGATGGGTGCATCACTTCACATGCCTCTCTTCTTACCCTGATGTTCCCATCACTCTGGGACAGGGTAAATCTGGACTCATCACACCACATGACCTTCTTCCAGTCCTCCAGGGTCCAGTGGAAATGCTCTTACTTTCACTATTAAACATCGAGTATAAAACAGAGAGTTCTACTGTTGTTGTTTTTTTCAATTTGAGTTAGCCAAACATTTCAGTGATTCGCCAATCACGATCATTAAAGATTTCTTTTTGACCGCATTTAGTCCTCAAAGACGATGGTTCCCCACTATCCTCCAAGTTATAATAATGTGTTGGACAATTCTTAACCCAATTTAAGTAGTTCCTGCAATGTCCTTCAATATTTTCTCTGCTTGATACAGGCCAATGATTTAACCTTTCTTAAACGGACTCACGTCTTTTCCACGACCACAGGATGCGTCTTTCGACATCGTTGTTTATGAAATGAGAAGCTACTCATTGCATCAGCTGAGGGTAAATTACTTGTTGCCGACTGAAAGATAAATGCCCATGCAGTAATTTCCCAATCGGAGGCCCCCACCTATGTGCTTAGTTCAATCCAGGTAGTGACTTTTTGTGGCCAGGCAGTGAATATTCTGTACAGTATATTAAATGGCATATCTGGCATCGCAACTTAGAAGAAACCTCTGTTTTGCAAAATGCCCTCCTACATGTGGACATAACCTGAAAAAAAAGGTGGCTCAAGACCACTCAGTATGTGAATCTAGAAGGTTGATTGTACGCTAGTGATTATGGACATGGTCAGCCAGTTGTAAAAAATGAATACATGAACCCTGGTTAAGGTGAAGTATGAGCTCTCTACGATGTTTTGTCTCTCAGGAACAACTTTGAGGAACCTATGTTTTTGTTCCACAAGTGTTCTACATATCTTGATTATTTGTCTCACTTCCCTTTTCTCTTCTTGTTCCTTCCCTTTTCTATTTTCCCTCTACTATTTTCTCAGGCTGAAGCCAGACTGGCAGCAAAAAGAGCAGCCCGGGCTGAGGCCAGAGAGATCAGGATGAAGGAGCTGGAGAGACAGCAGAAAGAGGTACAGTATAAGTTCAGAAAAACACACCTTATATAAAAAAACCATTCCTGTGTAGCTTTATAGATGTCTTTCCATGCCTTTATTTTTTATGACAGAGACCAGGCAGAATGACAGTGAGGGAGTTCTGACTGATAATCCAGCACTCTTTTTGTCTGGTTTGTCACAAAGGGTGCTATTGAGAAACTTAAAGGAACACTCCAAGATTTTTCTTGTTTTCTTGTCTTGCCTCACTCCTGAGTCCATGACAAGCAGGTAGACTCCATTTTTTGACTGTGTGTGCAGTAACAAGGAAGAGACGGACAAAGTTCACAGACTGCTAGTTAGCTTTGCTCAAACACTGGGAGTGAATTGGAAGTATTAGCCTACCTCTACCTACAGTCATCAGATAAACTCTTTAGAAACTCTAAACAGTTCAGTGTGATTGTAGTGGCCCAATTTCTTACTCCTTTATGTTTCATATTCTTTTACTGTCTTCATATCATCTCCATCAACCCCTAAACAGAGGCTTTGTTTTATTGACCTTCCACGGTGGTTTTCGGTAAAGATGTGATGTTTGCGAACGAGTTGAGTCTTTTGAACAGTTCTTGTAAGTGAATGATCAGAAGCGATTTGCAGATGTTAGTGAGCTGTTTCTTTGCAAGGCGTTATTAAATGAAAGTTGCCTGCAAATTTAAGAATGTCTTGCAAACAAAACAGCTCAGTCACTGCTGCGAATCGGTTCTTATGGTTAACTTACAAGAGCTGTTAAAAAGATTTGACTCGTTCGCAAATGTCACATCTCTAGTGAAAACCACAGCGGAAGTAGATCAAGAAAGAGCCTTTGTTTTGGAGTAGAAGAAGATAATATGATGATAGCAGAAAATAAAAGAGTTTATCTGATGACTGTAGGCAGAGGCAGGCTAACACTTCCCACTGACTCCCAGTGTTTGGGCTAAGCTAACTAGGGGTGGATGAGCTCTGCCTGTCTCTTCCTTGTTACTGGGCGCACAATTGAAAGAATAGAGTCTATCTGCTTGTCATGGACTCGGGAGTGAGACAAGACAGGAAAACAACAAAAATGTTGGACTGTTTCTTTAATGGCTTGTTAACTTGTTGCCTTGGTTACAAGAGGATATCAGTTGTCATTTGGTAGTTTGTGCCTGTAGTATTTCCTGTCAACAACACTTGACACGCTTAAGCTGGGCCTTTTAAATCCTCAGGTGTCAGAGGTCTGACGTGTAAACAGGATGTTGGAGCTGAAGCACACGTGGAGACCGTCTTACACCTTTGTTTGTTTGTTTCAATCATGAATGTAAACATTGGACATGACAACAAGAAATGACTCCTGCAGGTTTACATATCATGCTAACATGAAGTGAACTCAGTATCCAGTAGGTCAAGGATGTTGATGTCACTCAGCTGTTGTGAGTATATGCATCAGTACATGAAAACACATGATCATATATCAAGTGAGCTAGTGCCTTCTCAAGTGTGGTCTGAGGCTTTGAGAGGTCATTACAGGAAATCGAAACCAAAGGCATGATTGAAAACACATTTTAGATTTACACTAAAGCTTGATTACATTCTTTAATGTTCCAAAACTGACAAACCAAAGCAAGAAGAGTTAATGTTCATGTTAGTTGTTTTGGTTAAGTGGTGACACTACACTGAACATTACACATCGTCACTTACATTTCGATGTAAGAATTTATAGTGCCTATAGAGACATAATGTAGGGTTTACGAAAGACAATATTGATGCAAGAGTGGTCACAGTGAAAGTTTATGTTCAGTTTATAACCACATCTCTTGCTGTGGTTGTATGATAGTTTCGGTGATCGTCTACAGCATACTTTAACCTGAGAGAGGCTGATGTAAACAATTATTGAGACTTTTAAGGATGGAGAAATACCATAAAAGGTGTTCTGGTTTTGCTGGTATTTGTTGGATTGATTGTGCCTTTGTCTGTAAATATTTAGGATACGTCAAAATAGACCAAGGACCAATCAGTTGGACTTTGGTGGTAATGCAAATCCACATTCTGATGCGTATTTAACGGTGCATAATATTCCCCTTTTCACTTTTTTGCTAATACCCTATTTTATTGAATAAGGACTGATACTCAAATTGCAGCCTGGCCCCACATAATGAGTGAGGTTGCGGTCTACCCAAGTAAATAATACTGTCTTGCATATAATGGCCAGAGTATCAGACTAAACTGCTGAACTGAAGTTTCGTTATTATGAATCTCAACCCTTATTAAAACTAAATAACTACTCCAACAGAAAGAAACCCTCTGTATGTTAGTGCCTGATACTCTGTGATTTTCTAAATAAAGACCCTGGCCTGTATTTGAGAATTTACTGTAACTCAGTAAGTTCACAAAGGACTTGGGTGACACCTTCGGGGAGTGTTGGTCAAGGCACAGGGGGTGAGCGATTAGATTTTGGTGGTGATCCAATTCTAGATATGGACCCTGGTTTTTAGGACTTCTTGAAAATAGCCCCTTTTAACTATTTGCTAATACTGTATTTCCTGTAATAGAGACCACTACTCAATTCAAAACAGGCCCAGTCTGAGAACTGAGGTTGTGGTCCATAAGGGCAAATAACGACTGGCTTGTATATACTGGCCAGGATATCAGTCTAAACTGACTGAAGTTTTATAGTTTAAAATGTGATTTGCATTGAAATTAAAATACCTACTCTGTCAGAGACACTGATATAAAATTACCCACCTTCAATAGAAAAGGTCCTTCATTTAAAGGCCTGAAACTCTGTGGTTGTGTAAATAAAGGCCCTGGTCTTTTTTTAACTAAGAGGTAATTTGTTGGTAACATTGTTCATTTTGACAGCACTTTTTAATTTCGTTTTTTTTTATAGTCTTCTGCCTAATATATTTTTTAGTTTTAATTCAGTCATCTAAATTGTTTTAATTTTAGTCTAGTTTTATTTGATGAAATTTCACTATTTGGCAGAGCATCTCAGTTACAATACCAGAATTGACAACAAACAGTGAACCTGCTCTACATGAATATATCAGTTCATTTTTATCAAGCTTTTAGTTGTTGATGAAAATGTCAGTTAATTTAGTTTAAGTTTTTGTTCATGTGCACTTGTTTTTATTAGTTACTGTGTAGTTTTCATCAGGGGAAAAAGGTTTCTTAAAAAAACTTTGACAAAATAATTGGTCAACAGAATTATCACTGGGTGGTGAATCAAATTCAGATGTGGATTCAATATTTTTTAAGGATTTCTTATCTGTGTGAGAAAGGGCAGTTTTCATTTTTCTAAATATAACTCAGCTGACAGTGGTGGGAATCCCTTGGTGGAGGTTGATGCTCCCAAAGCTCTTTAGTTGTTATTGTTCTACCACATGTACCCCTTGGTTAAGAAAGCATTAAACACGTAAGAACGAGGCTCAGTGCCAAGGAATCATGGACAACAACCCACAGTGAGGTTTAGCTTTAAAGCAGCCAAAGCCGTGGAGAGGATCTCTTGTTACTCCATCAGGGAGGGCTGGAACATTTTCCATTTAATCTCAGGCCAAGTCGAAAAACTTCTTTGATGGAGGCTTTAAATGGGAACATTTAAAGTCACTGATTTGAACTGAGCAGGAGGCTCTTTAGATAAATATGGCACAGTTCCTGTTGATGCTCTAAGATGATTTGCAGAAATGCTGTTCATACCTCGATATAATAACAGAGAGTTAAAAAAATGGGCGTAGTTGGTGCCATATGCTATCATAACCATGAAAAAGCTCATATTCCAGTGCTGAGGTTGAATTGAAAAAGAGCTCCTGGCAGCTTGTCCTCGGGCCAGAGTTTAGCACCCCCTCCCTCTCATCTGTAGACATGCCCAGTTGTTCTTTTGCATAACTCTGACACTTTGGATAACAACACAACAGGCAATAGCAGTGTTAAGTAGTTGATGCATGTAAGCCTTTGACACAGTGACTCCACTCAGGAAACATTAGAACAAGAAGGATCCCTCAATAAACCCCCCCAAGTTTTTAAATTTCTGCGTTGAACATCACTGGTTGCATTAACAAGCACTGCGGTCTGATTTGTGTTGAAACAGGTGCAGAGCTGAGCCATCTGTGTGTGTTTGTGTGTTTGGACTGCAGGTCAGGAGTGTGCGAGTCGAGGTTTTTCTTTCTCCTGTTGGTCAGCACCCATGAGAACCGTGGGGAGTCCTGCTTTTCCCAGCTCACTATTTTTAGCAGGGAATAATCCTGGACACACAAACAGACTTCCGCCTCTCACCTGTCGAAACCAAACTTATTAAGGTTGTCTGTTTTCCATGTCCAGAGAGGATTTAGACACTAAGACCCCTGAAATTCTAATTACATGTAACCCGGGTGGCCCCAGGATGCAAATCTCATTTAGCTTTCTCGCTTATTTAGCCCCTCACCCAGTGATATTTGTGGTTGTGGGTGTGATTGTTGACTGCCAATAGCTCTTTGAAATGATAAATTATCATTGTCAGTTCTATATCTTGATGTAGATTTTATATTTAAGGACATTAAATTGAGATAGCTTAAGATATATAAATAAAGCTTTACCTTGATTTAAAATGTAATTTGACCTCAAATTGTTTTGGAACAAGATTTAGAAGAAAGTGATTGCACCTTTCCTGCTTTCTGAATCCATCCAACATCATTAATTTATAGCCATGCACTTATGTATTTTTATGAGATGCATATTTGTAATTGTTTAAGGCTCGGCAAGAAAAATGAAGGGTCTAACATACCTATTATTGGATTATTTATTTATTTGTCAAAGTCTTGCTCACTTTTTTTGAATTGCTCAAACACAGTATGTAGTATACAGTAAGTGGAATTCAACATGAATGAGGAATATCACTGAAATGGACGTCATTTTACGTACAAGTATTAATTTTCAGAACAAAAAGTGATGTGTCTCTTGGGAAAATGCTCTGAGGGGGTCACTAAAGCTGGGGACAATGCACGCTTCACTTCTCTTCCCCTCTTTAACAACGCAAACATGCAGGAGTGGCCGCCTGAGGCACCGGCTAAGCTGGCAAAGAAGCTACGAAACTCCTGGCTAACACCAAAGTTCAGGGCACAGCAGTTTCCCAATGATAACCATGTGTCAGGCGATCAAATGTTCTGAAAATTTTGTCATTTGAGGACCACCTGAATAGTGAGTGATTATATTTCATCCCTTTATAGTGTGTCTTGGGGTTATATTTGAGTAAAATACTAAAAAACAAGTTGTATTAAACAATAAAACCAAAAAAAACAGTATTTATAGGGCCCTATTGGTCTTCTGCTGCTATAGTCCATCTGCCTCAAGATTTGAGATGTTGTTCATTCAGAAACGGTCCTCAGATTTCCTGATAATGCCAAGTGTGTTTATGAGTGTTTGTTTCCTTCCTAACTCAAACCTCTCTGATCTCAACATGAGCAGGTAATGGGTGCACCCTATAAAGTGACTTGTAAGTGCTGCTGAACAGATTCTCTCAAACTTCATTTGAAGAATTAGCAGTGACCTAAGAACCATGAAGCTGTTTGAAATTATCACTTAGAGTCTATGTTGTCCAGCTCTGATCTGATTCACATAATGTTCTCCTACATTTGTACATATGCTTGTGTTTATGTGGACATATTCTTATGTGTAGACGCATGAACATTACTGAGGAACTGCAGAAAACTGTAGCCTTTATTTCAAACGTGTTTTTATGCATTTTTTCATTTAACAAATACAGTTACAGTACAGAACAGCACAATTAGGCTATTATGAAAATAAATAAATGATATATATATATTATTTTATAAAAGATATATAATTATTTTTAAACAGACAATTGATAAATATATAAGCAAAACTCAACTCATTCCTATTTGTCATCCATCCAATTACGAACATTCATATTGTTATTCTCAAGGAAATTATAAAAAGTATTCTGTATTTTCCAAACCTTGTCAAGTTTGTTCTTAGTTGTGAAATCAAGCATTTTATTGGACAAAAGGAAGAAGGCACTTCAAAACAAAACTGCTTAGAGACATTTCTGATGTGTATTTCTTTATCTTTACGTAGCTCAGTTCAGACTGAGACGACATGGCTGATCTATGCCAGGGAGAAAGTTTGTCACTCTTGAATTAGTGCAATTCAATCATCCATCAATCAGAGTGATTATTAATCTATACACCTACCCAAACACAGGCCGCTCTCTGGATTAATGCTCATTGTTAATCTAAGGCTGTTCAGAGGTTGTCTGTGTTTATGTGTGTGTGCGCGCATGTGTGTGTCCCTTAAACCCTTTAGCCGAGTTCTAAAGTAGCTTAGCAGGTTGCTCCTTGCCCCAGTCGCCAGTGGAGTGGTTGTTGCTGTAGTTGCCATGTTGACATAAACCATGGGTAGCTGCACGTACAGCCAGTGTCAAAACTTCTGGAAGTTTCCACCGTCGCTGAAGACTGGATTTAATGTCGGATTATAGCACGAAACAGTGCGGTTCCCTCTGTTACTCTGAGCTCAGATCTCAGCGCTCCGTCACTCCGTGATCCTGCCTTCATGACCCGCTGAATGAGTAGGAGACCTTTCCGGGCACCCTGAGGGCAGGCAGGACGGCTGGGCGTCGGCTGGCAGGGAGAGGGCTGAGGGCCGCCCTCTCGGGGCGCCCAGGGACCCCTCCCATCAAAAAGGGGAGCTTGGTGAGTGGGGAAGAAGGGGTGCATACATGTAATCTGATTGTGTAACTCAATGAATGAGCTTATGACGACGGGTGGCTTCAAGCTAATTGGTCGTCCAGACATGTAATCAGAGACAAATGAGCAGATGAGACCCCAGCGGACCCTTATTGATCCAGTTGAATATTGATCGATTGAAGATTTGGGATGCAGACTTAGACATTTGTATTCAAGTAATGAAGACTGTTTGTGGATCCTTGTAGTTTTATTCTTATCAGTTCTTTCTTTTTTTCCTCTACTGAAGTGGTTCAGGAGTCAATTCATAAATTCACCCTGCCTTCACTAGCATCTATATATTCCTTTTATCGCTCAGTTGTATCAAATACAATGATTTTTTCTCAAGATGGCACTCTGTGAACTTAGCTTAACCTTTTGGGATATTCTTAAATGAAGGTCAGCTCAATAGTCAAAATAAATAAATTGGAGCATTTTAATCCAAGCTTCCTTTGAATTTTCAATTCTAAAAATTGTCCAGACTGCAATATTTTGCCACATTTTTTCTAGGTTCGGGTTTGATCGCCTAATCATATAATAATAATAGTTATAATAATGATCATAATAGTAATAATAATAATAATAATAATAATGCTAATGATAACTTTGTTTATATGGCATCTTTAAAACTAGATGTTTACCAAGTGCTTTAACGGGCAAAACAAAGGCAAAAATAGCACAATTCATTAATAATAAATCAATTATCAGTATAAACACAGACCAAAAGAGTCAAACTTAACGGCACAGAGGTTCATGTAAAATAAAACAACAAAAACAAAAGACATGGTGCACTGGAGATGTCTGAAGTACTAAAGAAGTTAACAATATAATCCTACATTACAGGTGAGAATGTCAACATGTACGTATGAGTAACATAGCAAAAGATTTCTAGAAGGTATTTATTTTTTATATATTGATAAGGAGATCATAAAATCAATGATACATTTATAAATACATACATAAATAGATAACAATTGACAGTTGATGAAATATATATATATATATACATAAAAATGTTATCTAAATATCATATAAATTGTTCATGCAGCCATTTGCCCAGCGCCACTTTGAACAAAAATAAATTCTTTTTTCAGGCTAGACATGATTAGATAGATAGATAGATAGATAGATAGATAGATAGATAGATAGATAGATAGATAGATAGATAGATATATAAAAATGTTATCTAAATATCATATAAATTGTTCATGCAGCCATTTGCCCAGCGCCACTTTGAACAAAAATAAATTCTTTTTTCAGGCTAGACATGATTCAGTGCTGGGATGGTTTATTATCCAGGGGTGCCTGTTGTTCCTGAAGTGATGCAGCAGTCAAAGAGGTCAAATCTGTGAATCCATGTCTGAAACCCTGAAATTAAAGCAGTCAATCCATATACTGGGCAAACATACAAGGCAGTAGTAGTAAATCTGGATTAAAGCACTCGACCCGTGGGTTGAGAAGTGCAGCAGTGGTTGTTGTGGGTGTTTTCAGGGTGATTGGTTCTCAGTGCTCTGTACATTTAAAGGAGCTGCTCTGGAGGAAGTATTTACACATAAACATACATGAGATCAGATTAAGCTGTCATTTAAAATCCATCATGAGGAAAATTTAGGTGTCTGAGAAACTGCAACAGTTTTATTCTGCCTTAGTTTGACCTACAAAAGCAACCCAGATCATCACTGATATTATTTCTATTTCTACTCAGCTATTTTTGATACCTGTCATCTGGTCAGATTATGACAAAGTGCTTTTCAGCACGCAGACCAGAGGGTCAGTAGACATGTCCCCCGGCAGTTTTAGTATGAGATTTCCATTTGCAAGATAGCAGGGAGCAGTCGCTGGATTAGAAGAGAGGGCAACTGCCTTCACAATAAGAGCATGACCAGAGTAAAGACATAAAAATCAAGCAAACAGCCATAGGGTTGAAGTGGCTCCCATCCTTCAAAACTCATCGATGTTGTACTTTTTAGGATGCTTAGCTGTACACAGTGGGAGATCAGTCTGGTTTCAAGTGTATTTACAATGTCGGCCTCCCACTGTCATACAAACAAGATAACGAGATACTCAGGTCACTTAAAGACAACATGCAGTAACGCTGTCTTTGGCTTCACCACCCTCACAGAGCAAGGTCCTAAGTTTGGAAATGTTACCTGGGCTGACACCAAATAATTATGCAGCTCTTTGTATCAGAACACCAGCTCCCAGTTGCTGGAGATATTGGCACATTTTTGGGACAAATGAACGATTCAAGTCTTACTTCATTGTTAAAGTTGAACAGAGTGGCAACTGGACTGGTCGCCTTTTCCAACAGACTTTATCAATTCTAAGAGTCGAAGAGAGTTGGGAAGAACAAGAATATGGATCCTACACTGACCATTAATATGCACATAATCATGTTGGTCACTTGAAAGTTGGCAGAGCTGTTGGAATAGTTTCTGCTGTAGGTGTGACTGTTGCTCTTTGGCCTTTTGTTATCAGGTGGAGGTGTTAAAGACTCCCAGGTGACCCCTCAGATCATGTGCATGTTAATGGTCAGCTTAGGCTTTTTATTCCAGCTTTATATACTTGAACTCTTCTCCAATCAACTCTCAGAACTGAAGAAGACTTTTAGAGGAGGGGCAAAAGTCTTCAACAATCTGAACCAGTCCGACTGACACTTTGATCAGCATTGGATTACCATGCGAACTGCGAACAAACACAAACATCGTTTCTTATCAGGCTTACCAACAATAAAAAACACCAATATACTAACTGGTGTTATAGGGGAGAAATGATTGACTGAAGTAAGTCTCCAAACTTTTTGAGCAGTGTAAAAATACAACAATGCAATTTTGTTTACTAAAATTGTTCTGTCCTTTTATTGGGATAGTGAGCTCAAAAATGTGGGGATAATATCATCAGCAGAAATCGAATATCATCAACCAATCATCATTCTTTATTTATATGGTGCCAGTTCATAGTGTTATCTCAAGACACTTAATACAGCTGGCTGATTACATACACTTCAATTTGTAGATACATGTTTGCATATATCTATCTGTCTATCTATATATCTCTATCTATCTATCTATCTATCTATCTATCTGTCTATCTATCTATCTATCTATCTATCTATCTATCTATCTATCTATCTATCTATCTATCTATCTATCTATCTATCTATCTATCTATCTATCTATCTATCTATCTATCTATCTATCTATCTATCTATCTATCTATCTATCTATCTATCTATCTATCTATCTATCTATCTGTATACATACATCAAGAAATGTATCCATCCAGGCAGAGACCAATCGACTAAAAATAAGAATATATGATGAAGACAGACCATAATGCTGTCCTCATCATTTATGTGTCTGGATTTATGCGATTCTTTGAACTACATACTACCAAAAGATAGTTTTATAGAAACTTGCCAGTCCAGTCTCACTCCCCCAAATAAAGCCCTGCCTTAAAGGATAACTTCGGTTCCTGCAGCTTTTACATTGTTTATAGAATGAAGAACAACAATATACTCACCCAGAAGGCTTTCCTGATGCAAACGGTGCTTCGGGAGATATTGAGATCCAAAATCGAGCAGCGGACACCGATATAATGGTAGCCCGTAGGGCATAGATCGCCGCTCCTAAAAACTGCATTAATCGTCCAAAAACTCATGTTTTTCACCAATATTCCATCATGATCCGCGCCGAACGGACGGCCATTGTAGCCTGTGTCTCTCCACACAGCGCTGTGTGGCTGAACTAACCTCTAAACAGACGAGTCTGTTTGCATGCCCCTCGCGCATGCGCAGTACTCTCTGGAGCGTTGAGATCGCTCCCTCATTTCTATCAGCTCCTTATCTGTATAATCTGGCTCCAAACTGTAAGGACGTCCATCATATTCAAAGTCCTCCTCCACAACATCTTCATCTCATAGATATTCGACCATTTTGCACAAAACTGGAAGAAGAAAGTCGATTTGTAGCTGCCCTGAAACAATGAGGCACTCGCATGCGCGAAGAGCATGTAAACAAACTCGTTGGTTCAGCCACACAGCGCTGTGTGGAGAGACACAGGCTGCAATGGCCGTCCATTCGGCGCGAATCATGATGGAATATTGGTGAAAAACATGAGTTTTTGGACGACTAATGCAGTTTTTAGGAGCGGCGATCTATGCCCTACAGGCTACCATTATATCGGTGTCCGCTGCTCGATTTTGGATCTAAATATCTCCCGAAGCACCGTTTGCATCAGGAAAGCCTTCTGGGTGAGTATATTGTTGTTCTTCATTCTATAGACAATGTAAAAGCTGCAGGAACCGAAGTTATCCTTTAAAGGGACAATGCGTAACATTTTAAGCAATTTATGGGCTCAAACAGTGTCTACATTCATAAATATGTCCGCATTTGGGTCAAATTTCCTCTGCCGACAGTCTAACTTGTCCTCCCATGTAAATAATTTCTTATAGAGGCTTCCGTGTCCTTCCTGTCTTTAACAACTATGAACAGCCAAGAGGAACATTTAGCAGTACATAGTACTACTGGCTAAGGCTAAATGTGTTTTCACTCAGAGTCTGAAACAGAGAAGGAACACAGTGAGACGTGCTAGTCACTGCCACAGCAACTCTGACAGCTAGCACTCGTAATTCAATACAGTTTGTGTTTGAAATAACGTACCTCCTTACCAGAAAGAAAACTCAATGAAGTGTTGGATGACATGTTGTTATAGCTTCTAGGTACATATCGGCTGCTGTAGAGTTTAGCGGTTGCAACGTAAGGAGAGCGCTAGAGAGCACTGCGTTTGAATGCAAAATACAATTTCACCACTAGATGGGAGAAGAAACTACACAGCGTGGCTTTGAGGAAGATCTCAATCAGAACAATGAAACAGGATGATATCCCAGGTAGGGATTTCTTGCTACTCCAAGCCCCCACTCCCCAAAATGCAAACACACTGATAGATCATGCAGTTGATGGAGAATAATCGTGGTTCATCACAAAACACGACTGCAAGACAAAATCTGAACAGCAGCCTATGACACTGGTATAGAGGTCCTTGTTGGGGAAAGCCTTCATAGAGAGAGTTATCAGGGCATTTAAAGTTCAAGAATCTGTGGGTTGGAGGATCAGGATTAGGCTACTCATGCAAGATTTTCACAAGCCTTACTACCTTAGTTCTTTGACAGCCGTAGACAGAGCTGTTGTGGGTCAGTTCATGGAAGCAAAGAGGTTTAGGGGCCATTAGCCGTAGTCTAAGGTCAACAGGTTAAAGAATTCTTACTATGTTTTGTCTGTGATCCATGAAAGCAGAGGTAGAGCTGCAGCTGCTAAGTTTAGCTCAGAACAGAGTGATTTACTGGCTGTGTTTTATTGTTAAATCTTTTCTGAATATTATATTTCAGTTTGAGACCCTTGAATTATTTTGCCATAAACTTGTGATAAAGGATCTGAGATATTTAGTTGAAAACATAAACGCTTAGAGGACTAATGAAATCTGCTTATGCAATCCCTAAACGCTGATTCCTATTAATCATTAAAACCCCCAAATACCACAACAACAGGATCTTTATTGCAAACCCCTAATTTATTAATCGTGTTACATAAGAGGAATATCAGCGCTCCAATGATGTTTGACCTCAACAATTGGAGCTATCCCAGGCTATTTTGTTGATCATTGATCATCACTTATTCTCAGGCAGACAGAGCAGTAAAAGATATGACAACTATAGCTCAATAGTTAGAATATTATATGTATCAAGAATAATATGACTACCTTAAATTGTGTTTAAGTTTTTAACAGAGTGAAATGTAAAATGGACTAGTAATCAGTTCTATTTGACCATTTAAGGAGCTGTGTATTTAAGGACATATGGATTTGACTGAATAATTAGTCTGGCACACCAGATGAACCTTTCAATATATTTTAATAGTCCATATGGGAAAGAGCCCATATGAAGTGTTTGGGGAGGGCAAAACCTTTCAGAAGCATCTCCAGCAGGTGATTGGATGATAATGCCATAAGTCAACATTTATAACAGGCCAATCAGATCATGACATGGATCAATTTAAGAAAAAAAACAAAAAAAGAAACTCTCTGCAAAATATATCAGAAGTGGGGTGAAAATAATCTTACTAAAAAGAGGTTTGTAGTTTTGCTATTTGTTTTACATGTAGTAAAGAAATTCAGTCATAATCTGATAAAGCTGCTTCTGAAACTGTTAGCATCTTTGCTAATCCCTATACGAGCTGTCACTTCCTGCTGTCATCTCACATAGCTCATTCCTCTTCCTGCCGGCAATGCTGCTTTGGGCTCCTCACAGTTGTTGTAGGGTGGAGCTTGGCAAGACTTCCGAATAATATCATAGTCAGACATTATTGCGCTTCGCGTATTTGCTTGAGAAGTATTCTGTTACTACATTCAAGTAAAATGCAAATTGCATTATCAAAGGAGAGCTAAGGAAAAATCTTCCCATTTAAAAAAGCTGAAGGGAGAGATAATCGTTGTTGTGGAAGTATGAGACTAGTATCTCCTCTGCCGTTGTTTACAAAACAAACATCAGGAGTGCCTCTCATCTTTATTTTGGTTGGTCAGTAAGGGAAAAGTGAAGCCAAGCTCGGCGCTGTTACAAAAGTTGAACTGTTTTCATTTGAGAGCGCTTGGAGATTGTCAACAAAAAGTAGCCTTGGCCATTTTTCTGCTTGGGGAGCTGAATTCTGATAACTTGTTATACGAAATTGACACAGGCTCTTATTGTTTGGATTTGTTTATCGCCGCTGTTGGGCGAACCTTATCTCAAATAGCTGTTTCAGAAAATTTTAAAAACCTCTGTTGTTTAATGCTGTAATTTATTTTAATTTTTATTAATGTCAATTAAGTAAAGTGTCTGAGTTTTTGAAAGAATGCTATCAATAAAATGTATTATTATTATTATTATGACTAAAGAATGAATGACTATCGTTTTTTCCTGATTATTAATCATTTTTTGTATTTTTATTTGCTGAAAAATCTATAAAAAAACACTTGCCAGCATATAGGGTGACTAGTAGCACTGATTTATGAAAAAAAAAAAAAAAGAGAGAAGAGGTTTGTGCCCAACAGCAATGCATAAACTATTTTTACTTTTTAGTCCATTAAAAGGCCTTATATTATCTTAGATTGTTAAAAATGGGTGAATGACTTTAAATCTTACTTCTGACTGCATTATTCTCTTTGCATTGCTCCTTGAGAGATTTCTGTACTTCTATGATAATGTTATCAAAAGGATTATTCTCACTAAATTTTAGTTTTCTTTTGGTATCTTTCATCCTGCTATGGTGTAAACAGAACAAGTGTGTTTGGCATAATCTGTGCCCTATTTGGACCCCTTCACCGATTCTGGTTTCCAGTACCAGGTTGTGTTAGGGGCCAGTATTGTCACAAGACTCAGATCAGGCCATGGGAACATGGACCTGAAAGTGACACAGTAGCTCAGGACCACATCAGCTTACTGCCAGCCCAAAGGAATCATGGGAAAACGCCAGACGTTTCTCTCTAGTGGGTCCAGTGATCTCTGTGTTTCCGTGGGTCAGTTGCTATTGGTCCTGCGGGGCGTTGGGGGTCCTTCACATTCCTGAGTGGCTCTCATTAGGACAAACCTGCCTTCTTCATTGTTACATATTCTTACTTTTCTTTTTTATTGTTTCCTCCAATGTGTCTCCTCTTCCTCTCGTCGGTGCTGCTGTGTAGATCTTTCAGGTGCAGAAGGTAGGCCTGTTCTTTCTCTTCACACCTTTTTTCTTATCCACTTTAACTACGATGATGTTTCTTCTTTTGCTTTAAATTTGCCTACTTTAAACACGTGTGTTGCTGTTCCCTCTTGTTTTTTCTTGCCCTCCTTCCTTAGAAATATTACGGCTTGAACACCAAATTAGACGACCGCTCGGACAGCAAATGGGGAGATATTGAGCAATGGATGGTACACCATTTGTGCTGTGTTGACTGTAACCAGAAATCGCCTCTCGTCTACTAAACATGCACGTTTCCTCGCCTGAAAGTTTTGTTTTTGGAGAATTGCAGTCTGCTTTTGAATTTCCACATAAGCCTGGTTAATCTGTTTTATAAAATAACAGATTATAAAGAATCCAAGCCTTGCCATTAATGATAATCCACTTATTCAGAGGAGTAGGGTGCCCGTTTGGCCATTTGGCTTTAAATCAGCATGACCATCTGGTCTGTTGGTGTGAGACTGCTGCATGGGGTTTACTGTGTGTATTTACTTATGTAGTTTCCAAGTTTGAGCCCATTTTACCCACGAAGTTTAAACACTCGGACTAAGATTCTTGGGGTGTGTTTGTGGCTTGTAATTGGACTAACCACAGTGTGTTCTTGTGTATTTTAACTAAAGTTGTTCACTCACAGTATGTTGAAATCCGATGTGACAGTGTTTATGCAACATGGATGTCTGTGGTTTTTGGCTGGATTACTGATGATGGTTTGAAGAACATGAACTATTTCTGTAAACAAGTGAGCACTTCACTGTCACAATGAGTGAGTTGATGTGTTAAAGGCATGCAGATTGTCCACATTTATTTGAAGGAGCAGAAGAAAAAAATAAGCTGTGGCGTCCATGTTTGTAAACATGTTCAACAAAAATCTGATAAAATAATTTAAAGCAGTTATAATAAACTTTTTAAAAGAAACAAAACTGAACTGTCTGTTTTGGAATGCCATTATTGCATTAGATTCAAGCAAATATTTAATTATACAGTGCTTAACAAATTCATTAAACAACTTTTTATGCCACAGCTGTCCTAAATTAACCAAAATAAATTTCTATTATTCTGTATTGTTTATACACCAATATGTGAAGCCCTTTATTCAAAGGGATAGTTTTAAGGCTTAAATATAACTATAGTTAAGCGCAAAAAGGTGTAAAGTAAACCATTCCTTGACTAAGATGTTCTATTCTAGTTATTTACTTCCATAACTGAACAGAAAATTTAGTTTTAGTGGTTGAATGTTACACGATTAATTTCTGACTTCTCAAACAAGCTTAGTAAGTGGCTCAAATTTGGGTATAGAAAGATTTTAAAAGATTTCTGCAACACCTTTTTTTTCACTTTTTATGACCGGTGGTCGAATAAATATGTTAAGCACTGTATGCTGCTTTTTGTAGTTCATTGTCTGGCCATGTATGACGTGAGCTTAAAGGTCCACTCGTACATCAAGTTGACCAAAGACAAGAAATCCTCAAACTTTCTGAAAATGTATGGGCCCCATTTTCAGTGCAGGTCATCCAATGGCAAATCTTTGTAATTAGACTTTAAACTGAAGTGTGTTTGAGTTTAAGATAACATTTAATCATTTTTATAGACATTTCTTAATGGTTTGCAATTGTTTTTTATTTAATTATGCAGAATATTAAGGGTTTTAAAAATTACGTCTCTTTTTATTTATCGTGATGCAGTCGTAGATGAAGATGCGTCGATACAGAGACAGTAACTAGTCTTTCGGGAGCTGCTGCTGGACTGCAGCATCAGTTTTGTTACTGACAAAGAAAAAGTTTAGGAAGATAAGACCAATGAAATGTTTTTATATTCTGATTAATAAAAGGAGTTTAGATTTATCTGACTACTTTTATTTTTTCATATAAAATAGCCTGGTGCAGGTAAATGGAAAATTAACAATACTACTTACGGTGATGCATCAACACAATGAATCAAATTTAAATTTTAACTTAATTATCTTAATTTAAAAGTGGGACTAGTGAAGATGTACAGCCCTGCAAAATATTATTGGAAAGTAGGCCAATGCTTGCAGAAATTGCCTTGAAGTCCCAAGAATTCAAAGAAATCAACATTTTATCAAAAAATGCTATTAATTATTTTGAAAGGTGTTTTAATTGGTTGTTAAGAGTAGATAAGACCTATTAAGTAATTTAGCCCTGTGAAAATGACTTGGAAAAAAACATTATCTAAATGGGAAGCCGTGTTCACATCTTACATTAGACTTGTTGAAACAAGTTTTTGCCAACTTAATTCATTTTTCTGTTTGTTTTGGGGAGAAAAATAAATCTTAACAAGAGGGATCACAGTTAATACCTTGTAAACAATGAACAATGAAGGTTTATTTTAAGGCTGGGTCAGTAAACGGCCCTCCCTTTTGCTGATCCTGCATTGCTCTATGTATATTTGCAGAGATTATAAATGGAACAATATACATCATTCCTTCATCCTTAAACAACTCTCACTGTGCAGCTTGGACATCATTCTAGGTTCTAAATTAATTCCAAACAAACTGGTACAGAGATCTTAAACTCAAACAGTAATTGTGAGCTGAAATAAACACAAACAGTCGTCATTTGAACTGGACTTCACTATCCCACAGCTCTTCTAAGCAGCATTTTCTGTCATCATTAATCTTTGACCTCCTCTCCTCCTCATTCTTACCCTTCATCTCCATCTCTTTTCCATCACCACTCTCCCCCTTACTCATCCAGGAGGATAGTGAGAGATACTCACGTTCTGCAAGGATAAACCCGGTTTGTAGACCTTCCTCTTTTCCATCTCCTCAGTCCTGTCTTTGATTAAGAGTTTCTCTGATCCTTCTTGTAGTGCTGCATGAAATTAAAGGAACTGTGTGATGTAAAAGTGTACAAGAATATACTTGGGATCTGATTGGTCGATTTGGTTGGCTATGTTGAAACATTTCAAGAATGTAAGTGAAACTTACTGCAGTTTTATTGAACTTTATCTTAACCTCACTTATACTGGCACCTGTGAGCATGGGCCCTGCTACAGTTGGTGTCAGCTACAAATATCGACATTACACGTGAGGACTGATCTGGTTAGGGCCTGCGCAGTAGGGCAACTTCAAGATGGTGTTTTGCAAGTTTAATCGAACGTGGGATGTCAGAGACAGACCATAAAGTGGGTGTCCCAAGAAGACAGCACCTCAAGGGGACCATTTCCTAACTCAGTCAGTCCCCAGGAACTGTAGGCGGTCTTCTATAGATTTGATGTAATAATCTGCAGGACGAGGACAGCTCTCTTCCAAGACTAGGGATGGGAATTGATAAGCTTCTATGAAACTAATGCCGTTATTTGTTCTGCCTTAATTCTGTCAACTAAATTATTTAGCAAATCCTGTGCGTTTTCTGCATTGGAAACCGTTAGCATTCACCAGTGTTCAGTGTCAACGCTGACAAACACATGGTACTCCGGATCCTTAATGATCTGCTCCATGGGTAAAAGCTTCTGTAGGTTAATTTTGTTTTCAGTACTGATTTTAACAATTTCTGTCTCCTGTCTACTAGGGCTGAAAGATTTAGTGTTTTCTGATCGAAAGTGCAATTTCAGTTAACACAATTATGTGATCTCCATAGCTGCAGCACTCCTGACTGACCCAGAATCTGCTGTGTCAGCTATTTTACACAGACTTTTAAAATTTTGCAGGTGTTTTACATTAATTGAAGTACTGGTAAGCAGGTCAATAATACAAAGCCTCTGTTTATGAATAGAAGTCGGGGTTTCCCTTAAATAGTAACAGATTATCATTAAAATTAGATGATGAATAATCACATGCTTTCAATCATTGATTTCCTTACTGTTGTCTATATTGTAAACCTAGTGAATACTGCACTGACGCTTGATTTGAAGAAAATCCCGAATAGAATTGAAATCAGAATATCTGCCTGACAAATCATTGTTAGATCTTTTCCTAAAATCGTTCAACTCCACTGTCTACCATGATCACATCTTTGCTGTAGGTTCTGCTGATTGCCTCTGAGTATAAAATACTTTGTAAGGCATTCAGAAAGAAGAGAAGGAAATTGATAAGGGAATTGTTCAGCCTAAAGACTAATGATATTGATTCTTTTAGGTAGCTGTTAACAGTTCTCTGCTGGAATTGTTTTTTGTCTGGCCAAGGCGATCCAGAACGGTCAATCGGTATTATAGGCCTGCCATGACTGCCCGTCACTACCCGTCCTGTTTGCTCTGATTTCTGAAACACGAACACTAAAGGAGAAGGTGCCAGGCTGTTGTGGCTGTTTTTTGGTTTTTCCACACGCTACTGAGGCTCCTGTTTGTAAAACGAATAACTTGTTAAACTGCTGGTATTACTTGTTTCTTTAGACTTGAATCGTCAAATCCATCAAACAAGAATCAATAGCAGAATAAGCTTTTTGGTATTTGAAGAGAGGACTTGGCAAATTTTATTCAGCCCACATACTTAACTCAACTCTTTACAAATGTGGCACCATAAACAGACTAAATGTGGAAGACATATTGCCAAGAAGCATTGTTACAACTGACAATCAACCAAACACTGATTATTGTTACTTACTGTTTTACTTGCTACCTGTTTGAAGTTGTCTGTCTGAATGTTATTTATCTTTAAGTTACACAGGGGTTGCAGAGTGCGTTCACCGATCCATCAAAAAGTATCTGCAGGAAACTGACTTCACCTTTTGCCTCCTATCTGTCGACACAGATCTCTCATTGTAAGCTTTTTCTAACCTCTAACATCCATTTTGATATCTCTCTCTTTCTCTCACAGCTCTCTGATGAAGATGAGCGGATGTCAGTGGGAAGCCGAGGCAGTGTCAGGGTCAGTATCACTACAAAACTCCAAAAACTTTCTTTAGATTTCTTTCTCCAGCCTCCAAATCCTCTCTTTCTCTGTTTCCAAAGAGGGACCTTGTCCTCTTGAGCCTTTGGTTAAATGCTGAGGGCAGCCTGTTTGTTAAAGACAGTGTTGTGAGTGTGGGTGTCACTTGTGTTGATGTGTTTGTGTCTTCTGCACAGTCGGATCGGGATGCAGTCGGTGCTTATGGTGGAGGGGTAAGGGCTGATGCTCTTGGATGATGCTGTGGTTGGGTTCAGGACGGCCTCTAACATTGTTGCTCTATTGTTTGACTAACAGACAGTGTTGAGTTTTTTAAAGGGATTCAATCCAGAATCATTGATATCTTTGTGTTCTAACCAAAATGGCATGTTTGTTTGCTTTGTCTGACTTGAATTAAATGAAAGAAACTCACTGATATTGATGATTTTAAATGTCTGTTTCTGATCTCAGAGGAAGATTTGTCATGATTGTTGTGATTGAGTTCCTACAGTTTTGTGGAAATAACGCACGAACATTTGTTTGTAAAGTCTTTTATGATTCTGTCAGTAATTTTCTAACGTTTGCTGTTGTTTAAGAGCACATTTATCTTGAAGTAAGTTTAGTCTGATTTGCACCAAACAAATACTGTGCTGTAGAACATCATTATGCTTCAGAGGAAGTCTTTTATCAGTCTGGCATTTAGTGCAGAACTCATCGTACACCACTTCCCAAGTTTGATCTACTAAGCCTGCATATTTGGCAAACCCAAATGTACATGACTTTTTGATATATGCAGTGGCTGAAAACAATCACCATTCACAAAAATGCCCTTAAATATGACCCTAGAATTTATGAGGGAGGGCAAAATCGGGTGAAAAAAGAGCAGACTTCTTAGAGCTAAAGGCTGACAGCGTGGCAGGAGGAGAAGAAAATAATAAAATAATATTCTTGGGTAGTCTTTAAAGTGGAATTGATGGAAACAGGACACTGGAGATCCGGTTTCGGAGAAGAACCTTTTTCCAAAGAGAAAGACCAGGCTTTCTGAAGCCCAAATAAAGGTTTTAATTTTACTTTTATTGTCGAGTTTTGATTGTTCAAGAATACTAGCATTATAACAGCCGAACCATTTGTTTAAGATCAGTTTAAGGTTTAACACAAACCAAAGCTTCACTGATGAAGATGGTCTAAACAAGGGGTTACAGGAGAAATACTCTGTTAACAGGCTGAAAAGGATCAAATGATCCAATACTTGCATTAAACAGCACAATATTTTGGATTTTGTGAGAAACTATGGTACCATGAACCTATTTAATTGACTTCATTTTAGCAAACAGAAGACTACACCTCTTTTTGTTTAACTTGATGCTTGTGACTTTTTTAACTTCTACTTACCATTTTACTTGTGTGTGTCAAACTCATGAGCATGTTGATTTAATTTTCAATTTTCCAAAAACAAGATTGTCTAAATAGTTCATTTCTACCCTCCATTTCTTTCCCTTTCTTTTTCTTGCTAGAAGGGCTCCCCCTCACATTCAAGTAAGAAGTCAAAGAAAAAGAAGAAGCATAAACACAAAGACAGAGATGTATGTAAAAAGTAAATGAAATAAACCTGCAGAGAAGGCCCACACAAACATCCGTGTTTCTTACACATGTTCTTTGTTCACAGAGGAACGGCCATGATGATGATTACAGTGTTATATCCAGCAGGGTCAGTAGCTGTGTTTGACTGACTGTGGTTTGTTGTGAATGCTTAGACAAACTGTTTGTTGTCAATCATGACTGTGCTCCTCTTCCTGCTGTCAGAGCTCCAGACTCAGTGACGAGAGCAGAGTGTCTCGCTCCTCCAGATTAGACCTCACGGTGAGATTTGGTCCCCGCTGATCTTTTGTTGCCGCTAATTGAGAGCTCAAACAATTACAGTTGAAGGGCTCACACTAAGTTTGGATGTAAGGGTATTCCTGTTGGTTAAGATCACTTCAGGGAAAAGAGCATACACACAGTGGAAAGAGTTTGTTTTTGTTTTGTTTGCCTTTTTATTTTTAGTGCTTGGCGAGATTGATTGGTGTAGAGCTGTAACTAATAATCTCAGTTATGGGTTTAATTGGTTGATTTTTTTTGTTTTTAGCATTTTTATTTATTGATGAATCAGAAATTAGGGTGTTAAGTGACTTGGGCAAGACACTTGACACCAAGTTTCTCCCACTGCTGCTTCAGTGGCATGAAAATAGGTATGAATGGACATAAAGTAGAGAAACAACCCCTCGTACAAAGGCTAATATACCCTTACTTGGGGAATAACAAACAGCTGATAAATATCTGCCTATTTTGGTTATCTTCATATTGATAAAGCGGGGTTCACGCATAGGGATGGGTACCGAATTAGGTACTTTAAGAGATACCGACCGAATTCTGTAGGTACTACCGAGTACCGATTCACATAAAATCAAAAGGTGCCATGTTTAGGTACCTAAAGGCATCCTTGTGACTGTGAGGGAGTGGAAGAAGCAGGCCTACTATTTGGTAGAGTAGGTGAATTTCCAAACCGGACTTAAACACAGCATGTTGTTCATGTTGAAGAAGTTTTGGGGACAACTACAGTGTTACAATACAAACAGTTGATGTTGTTTTGATATATATCTGTCAAATTTTATATATTGAGAAATAAATTTACATTTAAAAAATTTGAGATCTTAATATTAAACCAATTAATATTTATTACCCCATAAACACACGCAAAAGTACCGAAAATTGGTACCGTTGAGTACCGATACCGATTCCTAGGTACCGGGCATCAGTATGGTATCTGTTCAAATGTGAAAGGTACACATCCCTATTCACGCATAAGGATTTTTCTAATATTAAGAGATTTTTTATATCTGTTAGACTCCAAACATGAAGATAAAAAAAATCAGGCATTGAACAGTTTTGATCGTACTGTTTGTGTTGTGCTCTGATAATCTCAACACAGCACACCACACACAACGATTTTGTCCCACCACTGAGCTAGAATCTAGTCCTTCAAGCCAGAGATCTTACGTGATCAAACATGATCAAACAAAAGCAAAAAAGAGGAAACATAGCTACAATTGGAAATCACAGCACTCAACATGGAAGAAGAAGAACACGAAAGAACAATATTAAAGTTTAACATTGTCTGGGGAAGTTGGGACAAAAACAGCCTGATTATCTTTATGTGTATACCCAGCTTTAGATTCACTCCAATCTTGTAAAAGAGAAAAGTAAAAGTTTATGTAGCTCATATAAATACATAGAGATGACTGACTGCTGCTCAGTACTTTGCTCTATATTCTGTGAGTGTGGTATTTTGCTCCATGCTCAGACAAAGGACACTATAATCACTTTACTTAAAAATAAATAACCACATTTGTTGACAAATAATTCACAACAATAGATTTCATGCAGTCATTGTTGCACCTCAAAGCATTTCCTGTGGTGCTTATATTCATACGTAGGTCTGCAATAAAAACATTAAGGCAGGCCTAAACTATGTCATGCTGGTTTGGCGGAGTGGTTAGCAATCAGACACGTCCCATGTACATGCTTTGCCAGCTCGGGTTTGAGTCCAGCCTGTGGCCAGTTTGCAGAATGTCTTCCCCGACTCTCTCACCCCCTTTTACAAGCTTATCCACTGTCTCTCTCCTATCAATGAAGGCACAATTCTTCCCAAAAAATCATAAAAAAAGCACTTCACAAAGAAGTATTGACACTCTCTGTTTTTGCTGTGCTTGAGCTCCAACATATATCAACACAGCCAGCTAAAAGTCTCCAGTTAACACAGTCACTGTTTAGACTGTAACACCGAGACAGTAAGGACGGTGCACAGAGGAAGACTAATGTAGAAACAGAGTGCAGATGGTACTAATAATGAGATGTTTCTAACACGTATCTGATGATGACAATAATTCTCAGTGGTCATTTTGTCATTTTTACCCTCAGAAACACTGTAAATCGTTGCCATGTTTAGAGTTTGCTTCTAACACAACAGGTAGTTACATACAGCCATAGATCTTTGCCCTCTTGTGTACCAGTAGCGTCACAAACAGGCCAGTATGTACACAAAAAAGCACTTAATGGACATGAACGCACAAACAGCATGTATGTTGTTTGCTTTTGACTGATTTGATAAGAATTATCTGAGGTCTGTTTTGTTGTTGTTTGACTCTCAGAGCTCTAGACTCAGCGATGACAGTCGGCTGTCTCGTGCCTCCAGATTAGACCTGCAGCCGGTAGGTTTCTGTGCTCTGGTGTTTTCTAACACCTTAAACATTGGTGTGGTTTCTCTTGCTGTGTGAGTTTATGTTCATGAAGAAGAGAAGTTGGCAGTCAGTGATTATCCGAATATTTTCCACTGAAGTGTATTTATCGTGGCATGAAGTGTGTTTTAAAACTAAAGAAGAAGCTTTTTAAACTAACAAAAAGGTGTGTGCATGGTAGGGTCTCTACAGAAAGTTTGTTTTGTAAGATCCATCTGTTGTAAAGGTATTTTTGCTTCATGCAATAATCTTTATAAACACGTTGGAGTTTGGACAAGCATGCAAAACAGTTGTGGTTATGTTGCACTCAGAAAACAAGAACTTAATTTAAATCTGTAAGCGACTGGACTTAAGCTCAAGAACAGTCATCCTTGGGAAAGACTTGTATTTCATAAATGTGGGCCTTTCTGAAATTTGCACCTTTAAACATATTTTGGATTTGCTCCAGTAGACTGTTTAGTGAAACAGGCTTTAGTGTGGTAAAATAATCCCCGAGCTGCCCGATCAAAGTACGTCCACTAAAAAGGGCCAGTTTATTCTCTGCTTCTGAGAGGCTGAAATTTGTCACTGGAGATTTTTACATCATGGCAGAAGGATCGATAAAGAGATAGACATGTAAGGTAAGGTGCTTCTTTTTAGGTTTTTAGACTGAGCTGTAACATGAAGAAAAAGAAAATGCAGAACATAACTTGTCTACAACTTTAATCATCACTTCACTTGATCTTGTGAATTTGTTTCTCACAATAATGAAGAAAATAAGCAATGTAGTCAGAAATCTCTGTTTGTATGATGATATGGAGAAAGCAATGTCATTACTCCTCTTTGTTTGAAAAAAAAAAGCTCCATACTTTTCAAATTTTAGAGGAGAAAGTCTTTGCAGCTGGCCAGAGGGTAGTGTATGATAAAGCTTGTTCTCCTGAAAGGTTCTTGCCTGTTTAAGGAAATATTTTCTTTGCCTCTGTAGCCAAAAGTTGCCAAGTTCTTCTCCCTTGGTGCATTCTTGTCTCATTGATTGATGGAACTAAAAGAAGAGTAGCATTTTCTCAAGGTGTACTGAAATAAAATTGTCTGTGGATATTATTCTACACAATAAAACTTGATGGATTTATTGAATAACGTTGGTTGGTAGACCAGTTGATAGAGATTTATATCCTGCTCCTTCCCGTTCAGTTCGGGTTGAATCGGGCAGCTTTATATTCAGCAGTCAGTCTTTTTCACACCTAGCTAGTGAAGGCAGTGTTTCTTGGATGCTTTATGCTGAATTGACAGATTCTGCATGTGCGTGGGCATGTTTGTGCTGCATTTTCATTCCAGACTTCAACTTATCCAGCACTGAATACAGTAGCTGATGAAAGTCAGCTGTTGTCTGGGTGAATTTCCCTCCTCGTTTGTCTCACCATTCCTCCCTTACATTACTCTCACCTCCTTTCTCTTCCCCTTCTCCTCCTCTCAGGCCTCTTATGCCTCCTCTGACCTCTACAGCTTCAACGGTCTGTCCTCCTCCAGAAACCCAGGTTCAGCTTTCAATGGTTATCAGGTCTGTATGTGTGAGGCAGTGTTGGGGAGTAACGACGACACAGTTGTTGAGTTTAGGAGTTTGACCATGTTTGAGGAGCTTTGTCAATGTTTGATGAATCCAAAGTTTTCAGCACTTTAAATATTTAATTGATCCACTGCTGAAGTCGTGTCCAAACAAGCGGGGGATTAACAAGAGCCTTCTGTTTTGCTCCAAAGTTGCCAGCTGACCTGCTGTATTCTTGCAGACTATCTCCTTCCACATGAAAGTGACATCACTATTTAATCCTTGATGCATAAGTCCTTGTTGCTGGGGAAAGCACAGATTTAAAGCACAGATTTACAGATGCAGCCACTTCAATTTTCCCCTTACAGCAAAAAGTGTGGTAAGTCCAGCCAACTTCGAGCCACTGACAGCTCTCCCCATCTTTCTAGGGGTGTTCCTAAATTCCACCAAGAACATGCCTTAAAGGATAAGTTCGGTTTCTACAACTTTCACATTGTTTATAGAATGAAGTAGAACAATATACTCACCCAGAAGGCTTTCCTGATCCAAACAGTGCTTCGGGAGATATTTAGATCCAAAATCGAGCGGCGGACATCCGTATAATGGTAGCACATAGGGCATACAGCGCCGCTCCTAAAACTGCATTAATCGTCCAAAAACTCATTAGTTTTTTCCCCGTGCAGTACTCTCTGGAGAGCTGTTCTTCTCTTTGCCTCCATGTCCTCCTTTCGATGAGCTCCTCATCTGTATACTCTGGCTCAAAACTGTAAGGACACCCATCATATTCAAAGTTCTCCTCCACAACATCTTCATCCGATAGATATTCGTCCATTTTGCACAAAACTGGAAGAAGAAAGTCGTTGTGTAGCCGGCGGTCTGTCTGTCCCTGAAACAGTGAGATGACTCTTCATGCGCGGAGGCAAACATTCTTCTTCTTCAGTTCAGAGGTCAGCACAGTCACAAAGACATGTCTGGAGCGACACAGACTGTAATGGAGGAGTAGCCTGAGCGGACCATGATGAAATATTGGTGAAACTAATGAGTTTTTGGACGATTAATGCAGTTTTAGGAGCGGCGCTATACAAGCCCTGTGTGCTACCATTATACAGATGTCCGCAGCTCGATTTTGGATCTTATCCTTTAAGTCAGGGATGTCCAAACTTTTTACATCAAGCAACATGAGGAGGAATACATGGATGACTGAGCCAGTTGCTGCACCTCACTTTTAGTGTATTTAAGTCAGAGTTTTAGGGTTTCAGGGTGGGTTATCACCTGTCAAGGGGCCCTTGCAACCCTGGCCTATCACTGGATCTGAGCACTGAATGATCTGAGCACCAGAGGTGTGGGACTCTGACAGTTTATGTTCACTGTCAGACACAAAACAAGAGTAAACTGCAAGAATGTTGGTGCTCAAAGAGGAATGTTGCAATATACTTTGTAAATGAAACCTTTTGACAAAGTAAATATGGCAGAACATGTGCATTATTGATGGTACTGCCTACTGTAATCAAAAAGTCTTCAACTGTTTCAGGAGCCAATTCAAAATGGACAGGGGGCTGCATTTGGCCCCTGGGCCATTGTTTGGACACCCCTGCCTTAAGTGTTGCTATCTGAGCCATTTGCATAGAAATTGTGTTTGTGTTGTCTTTTTGCCCTCCAGGCCTCAGTGTCTGTCGTGTGACTGAAAGTTGTCAATTTGAAGGCATTAAGAACATTAGGTATGGCTATTAAAAAATTAGACTAGCTGGAATGCAATTTCATTGAACATTATTCCGTGTCTTCCTCCTTCAGTCTCCCTTTTTGCATCAACACATCACTCATTCAGGTCTCCCACTAAACAAAGCAGTGCAGCAGGTCTTCTTCAGACAGTCTCAGCACCTCTGTCATTCTCTTCTTAACTCCTGAACGTGTTCCTCTAAGCACAGATTTGATCTCAGGAAAAAGCGAAAAAGTCACACGGTGCGAGATCAGGGGAACAGGGAGGATGATCAGCTCTGTGATCTGTTTTTGTGCCAGAAACTGCTTTACCGAGAGTGCAGTGTGAGCTGGTGTGTTATCTTAATGAAGAATGGAAACATTTTTCTGCAGCTTTAGTTTCTTTCTCTAGACTTTCTAGACTTTCACAGGTTTTTTTAAACCTATTTGTAATAGTGTTGATTCATGAACCCATCCCTCCAAAATGGAACCCTGAATGTCAAAGAAAACAGTCAAACATGGCCTTGAGTTTGGGTTTGCATTGTCGTGCTTTCTTCGTCTTTGGTGACGTAGGTGTTTTGCAATGCACTAACTGACATTCTCTCTTAGGATTGTATTGGAGGATCCAGTTTCATCACATGTAATTATTACTATAAAAAATCCTTGTATTTTTTCCTTTTGATCAGAAGTTATGGGACAACTTATGCACACTCTTTAGTCATATTCAAATCTTTATGCAAATTCACTAAACTGTCTCTTCATCCGTGGAGACCATTTATGCTCTCATTAGTGTACTGTCATTGATCATTGTGAACAATTGGTCAAACTAGTTCTTGAGTTTTTTCTAACATTTTGGATGTGCATGGGTGCCCGGGACATTTGTCGTCTTGGACATTCTCTCTGCCTCCACAAATTTTTTTGTACTATTCAAACACACATGTTTCTGACATGAGTCTTCTCTTAATACCTCAGTTAATGTAAGAAAGTTCAATTCAATTTTACCAAATTTCAAGTTGTTGCTTCGCTCAACTTTAAAACAATTTTTTTCTGATGCCTCAGCAAAAGCTCTCCTGCTTCAGTCAGTTGCTTCCAGCGACCTAAAGACATCACTTCCTGAAAAGTTAACCATGAGTTGACCGTGAATACTCAACCTTTAATATCTAATCTATCTACTCAGTGTCACTGAACCATGTGGTTTTATCCTCAAAAGTGGAGTCCCATGATTTAATAGCCATACCCTATATATATGATTTCGTCCAAAACATTTCAACAGAGCATAATAATCCAATTTATCTCATATTAACCCTCTTAATATTATCAGTACAAATCATGATGATGATATTAGCTACACAGTCGAAGTTAAAATAAAATATTCAGACCTAGACATACATTTAAATACCTTTTTTTGTATATTTATGTACATTTGAACATAAATGAACCAAGAACATCCCTCATCCCCAACTCTACAATCATCTTGTTTAGTCAAGTGATATTTAAGAATTACACATTGCACTTACAATACAGATTATTCATCTGTGTAAAAAGAATGTGTAAATAAATGATTAAGATTTAAATAAATAATAAAATCAATTTATTTATAAAATTAAATGATAAAAATATTATTAATAAAAAAAATAGATGAAAGGCTATTGCTATTGCTGTGGTTCTGTATCTTCACTCATCTTGTTCTTTTAGGTGGTTGCCTCGTTGTAGTGGAGTTTTATTTCTGTGGAAGACCTTGTTGCTCTCTTTCTTTCATTTTTAAGCAGTACGTCCAACACTGCAGACATTCCTGTAAACACCAGCAAGGTGAAAACTCTGAACTGTGTTGACCTTTCCTCTTGTAGGACAGACAAACACGGTGAAAGAGAATAATTTAGTGCTCATTTTGGTGCTTTGAGGACGTGTTCTGACCTGCTGCAGCCTCTCTGGAGACCTCGGTCTGACTTTGACTTCATGCTCTGTTTTAGTTCTACAGGTCACTCAGTCAGTTCAGCCAGCAGCTCTATCGTAGGGTTGGTTTCATTTAGATTTACCTCTCTGTAACTCCCACACAAAGTTATATAACATGTATAACAATCACTCTGTGTTTGTGAGGACACCTGAAACTGAGCTTGTTTATCCGCGCAGTAAAAGGATCAGATGATTAAATTAAGAGCTTTTTGTTTAACGCTTCGTCACTTTGAAAATTCACCTTCTGCATTTTATAATTATGGATCTGCCACCAATTTTTGCCTCTAATGAAGCCACTGTTAAATAGAAAAGCATGTCACAGAATAATTCAATATTCTTTGTTGTGTAGTTAATGCTTATTCTGAAATTGTGTGTGTTTGTGTGCTCAGAGCTCTTTATACGAGGACAGTCTCTGCAGTGGGTCACGGCGAGCCACTGGCTCCACCTCCCATGTAAGATTTTCTAGGAAGTTCTTTTGTTGTTTTGTTTGCTGCGAGAATAGGAACAGGCACGTGTCAGTGTTTTTTGTTTGTTAATCATAAGAAGATTCTAAATAATGCAGCGTTAATGATAATCTGTTGTGAAATAAAACAAAGACCTCTGTGTGAAGTTTGCGTTTTCTTCTAACAAAGCAGTTTCTGAGAGAAAGCTGTTGGTTGCTTGTGCATGAGGCTTGTTTTTTACTGAAAACAAATATCATACTGGAGGTAGCTGTGTTCATTTTGACAGCACTTTTTAGTACAATTTTAGTTATAGTCATTTGCTTAAAATATCTTAAGTTTTACTCACAATTCAGTCTAAACTGTTCTAGTTTTATTCAAGTTTTAGCTGATGAAATTTCACATTTTTGTCGACCAAATCTACTGTAAATCTAGTCGACTAAAATATGAAGTGTAAAGTGAAAGGCATGTTTTATGTTTCCTTGAATTTCTGAAGTCATGTTTTACACTTGGATAAAATGAAACATCTAATAATTCTTTATTGAAGTGAAGTCTACAGGTATGAATTAATAAAAACAAAATTAACTAGTGTGTGAAATACAACCACCTTTAATTTGGCTACCTGGTAGAGCATCTCAATAACAATACCAGAACTGACAACAAACGGTGAACCTGCTGTACATGAATATATCAATTCATGGAGAGAGCGGCTCTGATTGGATCGCTCCACAACTTCTCCCACCACCACAAAGCTAAGGCAGCTGTGATTGGATGTCCCTCTTAACTCATCCAGCCTTTCCACACAACCAAAGTAGCTGTGATTGGATATATCCCTAACTTGTCTCTACTTTCTACATGACCAAAGTAGATCTGATTGGATGAAGTCTCCGTCAAACATTTTCTAGTTTTAATTTGTTGTTGAAAATGTCAGTTAATTTAATTTTGGTTTTTGTCCATGTGCACTTGTTTTTAATAGTCACTGTATAGTTTTCGTCAGGGGAAAAGTTGACAAAAACTATGACAAAAATAATTAGACAGCAACATTAACTCTGTTATGATGCAAAATGAACCTTTTAAAAGGTATGTGGTGAAGCCAAACTTCACAGGGGGATGATTGTTGTGCCTTTCAATCTCCCTGTCAGTAAGATAAGAGGCTGAATCCACTCCTGGCGGTCTGATTAAGGCTATGCCCAAACTTCAAGTCTTCAAATTAAATTTCTGTGACTTTATTTAACTGAAATGAACCACAAATTTAGGAAAAGACAGACCCTCAAAAGGACAGTGGTCTCCAACTTTTTTTTTTTTAACCATGGCACAGTTTTATGTAACACAACATAGTCACAGATCCTTTCAAATTAAAACATTTTTGGTCTTCATTGTTCATACAAGGGTTAAAAAAATATTCTTTAGTGTCTCTGTGGCATGGTAACAAGTTATCTACTGCCCAGTTGTTGGGAAGCTCTGCTCTGTGTGCATGCATGTGTTTTCTCGCCAGATAAATCACTTCCTGTGCGTGCCTGCATGTTTGCCTCCTTGCGTGTGTAGGTCTGTAGTATAACCGTTTATTTCTCCCTTCAGCCTTTAGAATATTCTAGTTATCGCAGCTCCGGCTCCAGAGCTTCCTCCAGGGCCAGCTCAGCCCGCACAAGCCCAGTGGTGAGACATCACTCCCTGACACCTCACTAACAGCTGGATTTTATGTTAGATTCACCATTAAATATCTCATGCTCTAATTTGATCATTTGTTAAAGCAGCCATGTGTAACTTCTCCAACCTAATAAGCTTCCAGTTAATTTAACAGTAGAAAAACTAAACAGAACGGGGTCCAGCCGATTGTTTGTTATTGTCTGGTTAGTCTCACTTATTCCTCTTTTTCTCTTTTTTGCTTCATCTGTCACTTCTCCAAAAGTCTTACTCATTGTTTTATATTATTCTGAGAAGTGCCACAAAGTCTTGATATTTCTCACCTCAGAACAATGACCTGCTGCCAATATACAAAGTTCTAAAAACAGGAAGCTGAGATCATTGAGCTTGCTAAAAGTGTTTGTGCTCTCTAACTTGAAACACTGTTATAAGGTGGAAAAGGTTTTATATTACCCAGGGGTCCAGGATGTTTGAGTTTTGCCAATATCCAGTATGCTGTTCGCTGATTATTCATGCAGATAGCAATATATTTTTGTTAGAGTGCAGAGTGTCTGCTTTACCTAATTGGCCTGTTCCTCACACCATGACAGGGGAACAGGCCAATTTTTTACAATTTGCATTTAAAAGACTATTTAGGATGGAAACAGAAGTGAAGGAGAAAATAACATTAAATTATCTAATAAATTATTCTGTTGATATTTAATGCTGACTTACAGTGATGAGGTGAACCATTATAGCTTATTCATACATTCTTTAATATGCACAGTACATCTATTGACTGTAAATATCAGCAGAAATGATGTTAACTAAATTCCAGTGAAGTTGGGATATTTTGAATAACTTAAATAAAAATGTAAACAATAACTTGAGAATCCTTTTATTGACCTACAGTATGTATTAAACTTATTATACCACAAAGACAGAACATTTGTGGTTATTGCAAATCATCCCTCATTTTGAATTTGTTGCCTCCAACATGTTCCAATAAACCTGGGACAGAGGCAACAACAGGCGGGGAAAGTTGAGAGATACTTAAAAGATGTCTGTCCTAGATTTTTTGGAACATGTTGCAGACACTTTAAATCCAAGATGAGTGAATATCTGCTGAAAAAAACAAAGATGTCCAGGGATGTCCCAGCTTCATTGGAATCAGGGTTATGTTAGTTGTGGATAACAAAATATTGGTGATAGAATGGTACATCCCAAATTTCACCTCCTTTCAAAAGTTCAAAAAAGAAAAAATGAACATGGAGATTTGAGACTGGAAGGAAATAGATTGAGACAAGCATGTTTAAAAATATCATTTACGTACTTTTTTACAGTTTGCATTTAAAAACAAACATCGATGCAACTTTGTTTTCCAGTCATGCATTATTATGTTTTGACTAAAATATACCAAGCATTCATAGTTGACCATAGATGTCCACTAAAAAAAAAATAACATACGTCCTCCATAGATTATAACATGAATTAAAAGAAGTATAAGCTGTACAAACACACACACACACACTCACACACACACATATGTATTTATACACAGTTCAGAGAAGATGTACAAAGTGCTGCAAGTCTGTGAACAACACCTCACTAGCAGAAAACATGTATCAAAGTATGTATTTTTAGTTGTGGCCAACATTCTAAGTAGAGGTGTATCTAGCTACAGTAATATTAGTACATACATTTAGAATGGCAGTCCAACACAGTACCATTTAATTTGCCTGTTATATATATATTTTTTTTTAACATTTACCTGTTTGATTTAGTTGTTTTCTTTTCCCATATATTCACAGTTGAATCATTTTCTTTTAAGTGTTGTTTTTATTAGACATTTTTCCTGTACACACCAGTAGAGTTTGCTTCATTCACACATAAACCCTTGACTGATCCCATCCTCAAAGACTGTTGACAGTGCACCATTTTATTTTTAATTCATTGTTAACAGAGGAGGAATCTGGTGTATAATTAAACTGTTTATTCTTGCTGCTGAAGTGACAGAGTTAGCTGAAGGTCTGCCAAAGAAAATTCTCTGTGTGTGCAGAGTATTTACAGATATTTCCTCGTGGATTTGCACTAATGTAACAGGACTTTATGTTTTAATTTAATATGGGACCCTGAAGTCATTTAACTCTTTTAGAGTCACTTGGATTAATATATAAACAACTGTTGGAAGCATTCCTCAAAAAAGTCATATCCTGATGTTTTAGTAAATATTCACATCAAAATTAGTTTAATTTTTCCTATTTGGGATCAGATTCTTATGAATTGATCACTGAAATAACACATTATGCTGGATTTATGTATTCTTTGGTTCACACTTCAACTTTTTAAGCAGTTTTTTGAGTATCTACCCCTTTTGCTATCCTTCATGACAATGAGACACCACTGACTTGGTCCATGTTTACCTCGATGCATCTCCTTGTTCCCACTGAGCTCATCCCTGCTTCTCTTTCGACTTCTCTGTTGTCTGGTTGTTTGTTGTTCTGTGTCGCCCCCTGGTGGCTGATGTAGGACAACTGCGGCTCTGTAGCCAGTTTCTTGAGGAGTGCGGCCAGCAGCAGCGGCCTCCCCAGGGACCTGGACGATGTTACTATTCCTGACTTTTCTGACGTGAGTCGCTTTGCACCAGAAGGAGGACGAGGAGGCTGGGATGTGAGCTGAGTTTCTGCTTTTTTTTGGCTGCCTGGTTCTTCCCTTTTTTTGGACTTCACATGACAGAGGGACTGACTAAACGCTGAGTCTGTGTGTGCGGTTAAGATGTGTTGGCTGTGGAAACCACTAGTTTGGATTTGGATTTGTGGCAGAGTATTAACTTTAAACAGTCTGTTTTTGGAGTATTTCTAACATGAGAGTTAAAGCCTGTTGAGTTTGAGGTTTGATGCTTGAGTGAGTTTTTAAACTGCTGAAAATTTGCATGAAACTACTGATTGAGATAATCTTGTCCCTCGTCTTGACATACTCATGAGTGGAAAAATTAATGCTCATGTAGCTCAGCTGTTTGGTTGCTGCTGAGCTGTGGTTTTGAAAAGTTCTTCCCCGCCCCTTCGCCTGATCCCCTCGTCCATGTTGCCTCCATCACTAGGGATGTGAAATGCTAAGATTTTATCAATACCAATGCTGTTAACAATCCTGATAATCGATCCAATTCTTTAACGATTCCCTTATCGATTCCAGCAAATCTTGCATGTGGGCAAATGGTCTGATTTTCATTGGCAACAATGCCATACATAAATCACAGTATAGATAACTGCTTCTGCAAGCTGCTGGTGTTTCCACTCACTTAAAGTTGTTCAGTAGGTGTAATTAAAAATAAGCAACAATTCTGATAATTCTGAACCCTGTCAACTTAATGGAATTGATTAGGGAATTGATTGGCAAAAAGATTAATGATATCGATTCTTTGATGGAGCTGTTAACAATTCTCAACTGGAATTGGTTTTCGATTCCCATCCCTATCCATCATCATACGATCGTTCTGATTGATTTCATTTTGTCTCAACAGGTGGAAGACAGAGACTATCTGGAGAAGGTAGGTTGAAAACATAACTCAGCTATGAATGAAGTTGCTTTAGATGTTTACCATGACTGACAAATATTTTGTTGATTTAGATCTATTTATTACTATTTCTACTAGTACTATTTTATTAAAAATCTAAATATAAATGTGAAAATATGGTTATTGACCTTTACTCCTTGTAGTGGGTCTTCTAAATTTGTGCCTATGAGACAGCACTCGGGGTAAAGAAACACCTGCTACTGTTAGCAATGCAACAAACTTAGGCCAAAATATCACACTACTGCTTTAAGGAGAGGATGGGCAGCAATATGCACTCACAATCATAAAATGAGGGACCCTCTTCCTCTAATCTGTGGAGGGAGTAGTGGTAAAAGATAGTTAGGCATTTGCCAAACCTTAAGATCAATAATGTTCGAGCTCATCGATATTATACAACTGCTGTTAGCAAAGGGGTAAAAGAAAAGGTCAGGCTATTAATGTGTTTGTTTTTTTATTTTGTTATAAATTGCATCAATGATGTATATGGAAGCCGTTTTTTACTTATTACTAATACAAGAAAATTGTTGAGGAATATATATACTATACTTTTTTATTTTTTTATCAGCAGTTTTCGTGGCCATGGAGGTCAAATCTGAAGTGAAAACCACTGCCTAATACCAAGACAGTAGCTAAATGTATTGTTGCATCCCAAGTGGCAACAACCTTGAGTTTGTTCCTTTAAGAGCAAACGCATTCTAACAAAATTGCTAGTGAGGGAGTTAGTGTTTTCTTTTTTAGTTATTTGTTAATTGTAGTTCTTCTTAAACAGTAAAATTAAAATGTTAACTTGTGGAAATGTAGGTTTAAGATAGTATTTTGAGAATCCTCTTCCCTGTAATGTGTTGCATAAAAAATAACCAAGAGCATTTAAAATATCTTTTTTCTTCTTGTAGGGATCTCGAGCAGCGTCTGCCTTAACTGCAACAACCCTCACCTCGTTAGGAGGCTCGTCCTCAAGGAGAGGAAGTGGAGAAACGGCCATAACTGTTGATGCAGAGTCGTCTTTACGAGAGATCAAGGTAAAACTGACAGTGCAGCTGTCTGAAAACAGTTTTTAAATTTAAAATAGAGGGATGCACCATTTGTCTGTATGGTATATGTATTGGCAGATAATTTGTTTTAAACCTTATTATGAATGTTGGCAGGTAAGAGAATTTAAAGACAAGTTTCTGCAAATATTTACTGCCAATATAGCAACCTAATATTTTAGCATAAAGTTTGTAGGGGGGGTTTGCATTATAATTGTTGATTTATAAGAACTGGTTTTATCCCTTTAATAAACTCACTCATTTGTCCTTGATTACAAACAATGACCCTTCCTTTGAAATCTTAACATTATATGCAATAGTTCGTGTTAAGATGAATAAGAGTTCAAAAATGGTTTTCCATAGGACATTTTTTGTCATTAGGAACCAATGTGTCAGTTTTTGTGAAGCTTGGCCATTTAGGCTAATTTAAAGAGACTGAGGAAAAAAATGAATTACACAAAATGCCCCATGGATCTCTTAAGGTTTGATTAAAAAAAGAAATAAAAAGGTATGCAAAATTAGGGCCAATGTTCGGACAGTAGGTTATGATATTGCTGTTTGTGGCCCTAAAAGGGGAAGATGAAGCTAGCTTTAACTGCACCAGAAATTAAATGCTCGTAATTTAAATGCAAAAATTATTAAAAGAAACATCCAGTTATTTTAATAAAGCAGCTGTAATCTGCTAGAAATATTTAAATATATGGGATTTGGAATAAGATATTTTATTGGACATTCCAACTAAATTTTGATTATTCCGTTTTTTTTACAATTAAGATTTATTGGATATTTTTGATAGAGTCCTCTAATTACATTAAACTAACTTAAAAAATTCTGACTATCATTACATTTAGCAACCACTGGAATCAGAGAAACATGGTCCAGTTTTTGTCATAAGAAAAATGATATTCTTGCCATTATCAGCACTTGTATGTTGGAAATTAGATTGTGTTGTTAATTAAATATTTATAGAGCAGCTTTTCATGAAATCTAAACAAAATGAGAAGGGTTCATGTCATTTTTGAAAAAAGTAGTCTTGTAAAAATGAATGAATATGAAAAAGTAGGAAACTTTTTTCTCTTGTTAAAAAAATCTCTGTTGAATTTCCTGCAGTTTTTTCTCCATTGTCACTCCTTCTGCAAACACTTCTGTTGCCGTTTCATTGCCTGCTCACAAACATCCTGTTTCACTGTCTCTGATGCTTTCACTGCTTCTCTCTGCTCACCGCTGCTGCTGCTGCTGCTGCTGCTGCACTCCTCTGTAGGAGATTCATGAGCTGAAGGATCAGATACAGGATGTGGAAACCAAATACACGCAGAACCTTAAAGAAGCCAAGGTATCATCTGAGATCTCCCTGAGTCCTGGACTAAATATTTACTCACATGTTTTGTGTGGTTGCTGCCGGGTTTTTCTGCCAGTGAGGCATGTTTGAGCAAACCTACCAAACTAATGAAAAAATGTCCACTCTGTTTGTGAAGTTGTTGCATTTTGGCTGTTAGTGCCAAACACTCAGACTAAACCTGACAAAAGTACTGAATGAAACCCCTTTGTTAAGCATTAATGCCGTCTTTATGAAGGACTCTTCTCCTCCACTACATGCTCAAGTGCAAACTCCAGCTAAAATTAAGCCAGGACAATGTGTTAATGTAAACAGAATACAATGATTGAAAGTCCTTTCTGACGTTAACTGAACTGAATGCACTACAGAAACAGGATATTTGATGTTGAAGCTGATACACTTAATTGTTGTTTTAGCAAATATTCACACATTTTGAATTTGATGCCTACAACATGTTCCAAAACAGTAGGAGCAAACCTGGAGTATTCCTCAGGTGAACACGTTAATTGGAAATAGGTGAATGAAATGGTTCAAATTCAAAAAACTGAATATCTACAAAAAAGTTTTTCAGTTTGAACATTTAGTATTGTGTCTTTATTATGTGTTTAATTGAATATAGATCAAAAAGGATTTACAAAGCATTGTAATTTGTTTTACATTTATGTTTACACATATCCCAACTTTTGGAATTGGAGTTTGTTGGTCTTTTTGTTTTATTTCTTTTTAGCATTTGTATTCATTTGAAATCTGCATAGGTTCACTTGCATGTTTCTGTCTTTTTCTTAAGTTTGAGTCTGGCTATTTTGACTATGATTTTCCTCTTTTAAGCATTTTATTTGTGAAAAACACTTTTAAACTCACTGGTTGGACTCTTAAAATCTTTCTTGCAATGTCTTTGCTCTTAACCAGTCTCATCTGTTTGTCCCTTCTTCCATATCCTAAAGATTGTTTAGAACTTAAGCAGAGAGATCATGAATTTGCATGTTTTTTATGAACCATGTTTATGTCTCTTCCCTCTTTCTTGTCATCAGGACACATTAGCAGAGGTAGAGGAGAAGTACCGTAAGGCTATGGTATCCAATGCCCAGCTGGATAATGAGAAGAACAACCTGATGTACCAGGTGGACACACTCAAAGACTCACTCATGGAGCTCGAGGAACTGCTGTCAGAGTCACGCCGGGAGTTCGAGGAGAAAGTAAAGGTATAGAGCAAGGCTACTGAACATTTAGAACAGTTATAGATGGAGCCACACTGTTTTTGTTTGACCCAAAAAAAAGCTTTATATCAAAATAGTAGGAATACGTTTGGATTTGTTGTGGTGTTTCCTGTGGAGCTGATGTCAGAAAGTCAGGATTCTTATTAATTTGTGTAGTGAAGAAAATAAAGGAGCAGTGATCCAAAAGAACAAACTTCTACCAAATTCTTGGATTCACAACCAGATTCGGGTCACATAAATCAGTCTAGTCCTGAAAATGTCATCGAATTCCATTTATAGCTTTGTGAGTTATCCTGTTTATAAACTAATAAGAAATGGCAGAAATACAGCCTCCTTGGTGGAGGTAAAATATAGCTTGTAAAGCACAAAATGTAAATCTATTCAAGATTATTCCTGTAAGTTTCAGAGGCTCTGCTCTAGCAAAGTCTATTAGCATGACAACAGAAATGAGCTAAACCTGCTTGATGCAGACAAACAGATTTTTTTATGTTAACATGTTTTATAGTTGGAACTACAGTCTGTAGGCTTACACTGAATCTTCTCTTGTTACTCAGATGTGTTGCTCTTTGGCAGTTTGATTTAAGCTGTTGAGATCAACATTTCCGTGAAGTTTACAATCCATAATGTTAAGATTTCCACAAATCCTTAAAAAATCTGGAAAACCCTGGCCTGGTTTTCCTGTCAGGGGAACCAAATGAAAAATCAGAAAGCTAACATTTCAGGGAATTCTTAAAAGGGAGTTTCCCAAAGCAAATATAACTGGCATTTAAAAAGTCTTGCTTATGTTTAGTGTTATTTTGTTTCATTTTATTTTTGCTATTTTGTAAGTTGCTTAGCTCATAATCAGGTTAAAGGAGTTATCAACAGATTTTAATGACATTTTCAGTAGATGTCGGTCATGGCACAAGGAAGGAGTGATACAATTTTTGTGGTGATCTGAATCCAGGTTCTGATCCAGGATCTTTTAAAAGGATTTCTTAACATAGCAAGATAGGACAGTTTCCATCTTTTATTTTCTTATTTTTCTTGGTTTTTATTTATTTATTTATTTATTTTGGTTTATTATTCAATAACTTCTTAACAGATTTTCATGACATTTTCAGGGATGTTGGTCATGGCACATTGGAGAAGTTTTTGACTGAAGTTTCTTTGCTGTTTGGGTTGTTGTGTGCTTTCTTGTTTTTCAGAGCGGTTTTTAAAATTGTAAGAAAGTGAAAATTTGATGTAATGCTCTCCTTTTCTTGACAGGAATTTGAGCGTGAGAAACATGCCCACTCTGTGCTTCAGTTCCAGTTCAATGAAATGAAAGAGACGCTAAAACAAAGCGAAGAGCTTCTAAACGTAAGTATTACCCCAAAGCGTAGATGTCTACGGATATTATGGCAGGGAAAAGAAATTAAGCAACACACACTCAGTTCATCGTTTTTTTGCTGAGTTCATCTCCTGTAAAGCTGCATGTTGGGCTGCACATCTTTCACGCTCTGCTTCCTTTCTTTTCTTGATGGTTTATCTTTTACTCCTCACACTGTGTTTCCTTTTCCTGCTGTTCAGGAGATCCGTCAGCTGCATTTGAAACAGGAGGGTTTTATTAGAGAAATATCTGACCTGCAGGAGACCGTGGAGTGGAAGGATAAAAAAATCGGGGTATGGAGTACGAGCCACAGTCGAGCTGTTTAGCTACATCAACTTTATAACACTCAGTATTTCACACATTCACATTTTCTGACTGATTTCTCCTTTGCATGAATCTGAATGCTGGCCCTCACCTTCCCTTCTTTCCACCTCTCATGCACCACCTTTGCACTCGTCCACTGTGGGGCTCTGCTCAGGCCTTAGAGCGACAGAAAGAGTACACAGACGCAATCCGAGTCGAGCGAGATGAGCTCAGAGAAGAGGTGGTCAAGCTCAAAGACATTCTGAAGGTATTCAGTCAGAGTGTGGATTTGTGTTTTAACCTGATATGTTTCACCACAGGAGGCAAATTTGACTTCAGTTTTTGACATTTTGTTTTCTAACCAGTAAAAAACACAAACTTGGTACAAGGGCTGAGTGATACTATAAAAATATAAGTGTTTTAATGTTTGGTAACTTAATAGCAGTAAATGATTCAGGATTGTTTTGAAGAAGTTGATGGTTTTTGTGTAATCAGAGTTATAAATATGGATGTTTTTCTCATATCAGTAAATATTGATGATTGCTCCCGGTAACAAATATTTTCTGAACTTTATCACAGAGCAGTTCCTTTAAAAAAACATCATAAGCTGCAGACAAACTTCTTCATATATACTAAAATAAACAAAAAATCTATATTTCTGCATAATTGGAAAGTTTTCCTACGCTGGAGATTTTTACTTATTTAAATTGATGAAATATCAGTTTCATACCTTTGACCAGTTTTTAATACTTTGACAATGTTGCCAATAAACTTAGGCAATCTAATTGTGCTAGACTTTGGCTGAAATTTTTAATATTAGGTGGTTGAAACTGTGCTGTCAAACGTATGTCAATATGTTGTTGTGCAAACCTTCTATCTCCATTTTTCATGATGTTTTTTTCAGGTAAATAAGTGCTATTAATCAACCTCTATCTTGTTCATTGGGTTTTCTTAGCTTTTAACGAAATTAGAATACAAGAAGATATAGTTAGTTATCAAGAAAGTACAATATGAATTTCATTCAGCTGCATATTTCTTTTTTTAATTTCCAGAAAAGAAACATATTTAGAGATAGGAGAATTGTGCCTTACAGCAATGACATAGTCCTCAAAAAAAAGTTGAGAAACATTTCAATTGACCAAATCTCCCCTTTCATTATACCAAATGGAATTGTGTTATGTATATAATTAGAAAGCCTAATTAGTCAACTTTATAACAAAGTACAACTTGTAAGAATCTTGTGTTCATTATAATGTTAAAGGGGAGAAAAAATTTGATTAAAAATAACATTTCCATACTTTTTCAAGAAATACTGTTTGATTTTTTGATTATGATGAAAATAACTTTGATAAAATATAATTGAAAATGCAAAATTTTGATTTAGAATTAACACTTTAGCAAATTTATCTTGCTTTTTATAGTAATTCTTTTCAAGAATTTTATTTTAAGCCCTTCCTCTCCTCGTGGCTCCCCTTTTCTCCATCTTAGTCTTCTCTCACATTGTCTATGAAAGAAATGACAAAAACAGGACACAAAAGGAATGATAATGACAAAAACACTTTAAAAAAAACTGATATTGATATTTTTCTTACTCTATATCTTGATTAAAATTATATAGCTAGTTTAAATGTACATTTGTTTAAAAGTGTATTGACATATGTCCAGACCTTCACTGTCCTCTTTGTAGTTATTTGTTTAATCTGTGGAACTAATATTGATTTTTTTTTTTCAATCTTTAGAAACATGGAATAGTTTTGGGACCTGATCTAAATGTTAACGGAGACATTGGTGAGACACCAGCCGATGGCTCCCCCAGTGAAGACCCTGCTTCCCCAACAACTCAGGATTCACAGACACCAGCAGAGGGGAACAGCATGCTTGGTAAAACTCACTTTAAGATAAAAACTTGTCATAGCATGGCAATACATTCCTTTCCTTTCCATTCCTTGACTGCTCAAGTGAATATAAATGTTTGCAATCAGCTCTTTTCTCAAGATTGTCGCCTGATTTCTTGGCAGTCTTTTCCATCTTTATTAAGTCTCTTATTTTGCATTTCCACCATGTGTTATCATCTCAGCTTACCTCAGCACCTTTGTTTTAGTTTTCTTTAGAAAATCCACATTTGCACCAACTCATGTTAAGTTCAGAATGAACTGAGTGGGAACTAAAATATAATACTGAGACCCTGCCAGCCATGACGTGGTTTGAGGGTACCGTCACTTGAAGCATCACAAGAAGGATATCCAACACAGAAAAGAAATCTCTCTCATAGTTGGCTCCATTTTGCTATCAAAGTATAAACTGTTGTGAAAACTGAAGCACCAAGTCATACACCTGAGTTGAGGCAAACTGAGTTGAGACACTACCCCAACTAGAAAAGCACGAAAACTACTGATCTTTCTAGGATAGCCCTGGTCACATTTACATTTTCCCCTTTATTAACAGAGGAAGACAATCACAAGGTTTGTTTCTGAACTGTATTTGAGGTTTCATTCTTGTGTTTTTAGTCAATTTTTTCATCCTTAAAGTGCTGAAATCAATGGTATTTGGAAGGGATGCACAATATCCCCGTTCATGTGCCATTACCATTTAAATTATATTTTAATTTGTTACAAAACCCTCCTAAAATAAATTGAGTTTAAACAAGCTTATGTACAGCTGTTATATCCATAATGCACCATAATTTCAGTGTACTTTTGGACAAGAAAAATGTAAAGTGACGCTGGTGCTATCCTTTGAGCAATAGTTGACCTTCATTCTGCTTACCTCATATAACTTGGATTGCCCTCACAAACTCATAGCATTGTCTTTACATCTGCTGTTTTAGCTTTCATGCTGTTTCTTTTGCATATTTTCCATGTAAAATTATTTCAATTTCATAACTAACCCTGCAAATGCAAGTGATGGTGGGAGCGTTATGCATCTGAGAATGATTTTGAGAATCTGTCATTAGCAGAAGGTGGTCTTCAGTTTAAATACAACTTCTGATTTTCAGTAGATTAACAGGATTATTGATGTTCACCTTCGAGCTGCCAGCTTCAGCTTCCTCTTCTTGTCACTTTGATGAACTGGAGATCATGAACTTTCACTTATTTTGGCAACTCTCAGCTTCTTTTCCTTCTTTTTGCTTCTTTCGGTCATCTCGGTTGTGCGCTTCTCTTTCTAGCCAACAAATCAATCGGGGGTTCTGCCCTACCTTGCATCCTGCTGATGCTTTTCCCCTGTGAAGATTGCTGCTTTAAAAATCATGTCTTTAGTTGAACCCTTTGGCGCCCCCATCAACGTTTGCTCTTCATGATCTCCCAGGCAACACAAAGGAGACTTGGTTAAGATGGTGTGAAGATATGGAGTCAAAGCAAGATGGAGAGCTGCATGGGGAATCAAAAGCCAATCCCCTGAGCTCTTACACAATCTGCTTTTTTGATGGAGAATCAGATGTTAAAGATGGAGATGCTTGTGGCATCAGTTTAGAGGATTCGACAACAACAATGGGCGGAGAGACATACAGCCAAGAGTCACTGGAGACAGACTACACTGTCGAGGGATGCTGTCTGAGTGATACAAAGTCAAGTCCTCAGCAAAACACCATGAATAAAAGTTTACCAGATGTTTCCGGCCCAGCGCTTGCAGACTTTGACCCTCTAAACGAACAGGATGATACCAAGAATGCCGAGAATGATAAGGAAGAGGAAACGCCAAGTAAATCTCAAGCTCAGGGCGCTGCTTCAGGAAAGAAGAAGAAAAAGAAGAAGAAGGGTAAAAAAAAAATCAGATTGAACGAAGATAACCAACAAAAAGACAAAAGCAAGGCAGACAAAGGAATGCAATCAGCAACAATAGATAATGTTCCCATTAATGCCCGCTTCTGCTGCTGGCCTGTCACTGAAACCCTCAAGGAACTGAAGGGGAACCAGGTCAAAAACAAGCAGAAAAATAAAAATCTAGGTCAAGCAGAAGCGGCAAAACCAATCAAAAATATTAAGAACAGTGAGAATTTGAAGGATTCACCAACTGATCAAGTGACAGATGAGCACAGCAAGGAACAAAGTTTGGAAACGGTAAGCTTGAAAGAGGCATTGGCACCTTGTGAAACCATTGAAGCCCCACAAGAATTTAGAGATACTGATGAAAAGAGTGAGCAACAAAGTGTGAAAATGACAGAAATGGAAGAGGCAACCTCACCAATTGAAACCTCTTCTCCCGCTGTTTCTCTTGAGAAATTAGAGATAGGTCCAGAAAGATATGAGCAAGACAATGAATCAAAACTGGAAGAGGGAAAAACTGAGAAATCCACTATAAGTGTTGCTCAAGAGATTCCCATTGGTACATCTGAGACAAAAGATGATTTTAGTAATGCTGAAATCACTGAAAATGTTACTAGGGAAGGTATTGTAGAAGACAATTTAGTCCAAAATGCTGAGGGAAAGCCTGTTAAAGATGTGCCTTTGGAAATAGAGTGCAAAGAAGAAGTGCAGACCAGTGAGATTATTGGTGCTTCCAAGGACAGTGGAGCAGATCTTAATACAGATGAAAAGAAAGAAGAACCAAGTTTGGAGTCTGAAATAGTAAATCCAAAAGAGGCAATGGCACCAAGTGGGGCTGTATGTCTTGCTAGAGACCTCCAGGAATCTAAAGCAGATTTAGCCAAGCATGTAGATGACAAGGAACAAACTTTAGAAACATCTGAGGTAGAAGAAGAATCTGTAATCAACCCTGGGTCAGAATGCAGTTTTGGCAATTCTGATCTTGAAGACTCCATGAATGCAGGGAGTACTTGTTGTCCCTCAAAGAGGGGCACTTCAAGTGAGGACAACAGTGATATATACTCAACCAACACTGAGTCTGAAGTCGTTGATAGTGCTGAGAGTGAAGTTGGCTCTTTCAACGATCTACAGTCTGAAATGAGCGACAAAGAAAACACTGAAGCCGAAGAGCTCGTCTCCAGTCTTTGCGACATCCCTGAAGAACCAGAGTCCTCAAACAGTCCCGACAGCGGTTCCTTAGTGTACTCAACTTCTACTGATGGACTTTATGACCGCCAGCAGAGCTTCTCTGGTTCAGAACAGCCTTCAGAGATGCTTTCAGAGCATGCGGATATGGACTCCAGCAGCGATCACACCCCTCTTGAGTTTTCAGAAAGAGGATCAGAGGAAGAAACTGAGACCGTCATAGATATCACAGAGGGAGGAGCAGAGATGGAGCAAGAGGAACAAGAGCCTTCTTCTCCCATTCCTGAAGCTGAAAGCTCAGAAGTTGTAACAGATAATGTGGAGCTGGATGGAGCCTTGAAAGAACCTGTACATGTGTCTGAGAGTAAAACAGATTCTGATTCTAAATCTGAGGGTTCAGTTGATCCAGATCCATCTCCCAATGACCAAAACATAAATGCATCTGATGCCGAAAAGGGTCCTTTGGAAAATGAATCTGAACCAAAAGGTGTTGTTGATCCAGACAAGTCTTCAAATGACCTGGATGTGTTAGACACTGAACAGAGTCTTCAGGAAGCTGTGGATCAGCCTGAATGTTTTGAGGACAAAGAAAAGCAGACATCAGAGCTTGAGGATCAGACTGATGAATCACTTGTTGAACTGTCTTGTGATAAAGAAGAGGCCAACGCTACTGATGTGTTGGACCTTCCAGATTCTCCAAAAGAAGGTCCTGAGTTCACTTCTTCTATAGAACAGGACCAACATCCAGAAGAACCTGTCCTTGAAGAAGATCCAGATCATACAAACAGTCAAGCAGATCAGCAAAGTGAGATACACCTCTATCCTCAGGTAGAGCATCGGCATGAGCGCCTGAAAGACAAATCTGAGGACTATCAGAGGTCTGAGGTATCGTCCGAACCCGGGCTGCTGGACAGTGATGAGGATGATGGGGTTGATGAGGAAGGACAGTCTTTTGACTTTGATGACTTGGATATGGAAGATGCCATTGCATCAAATCTCGCTGAAGATCCCAACCAGATATCAATCGTGGAGGGGGTTGAAGTTGCATCAAAAGAAAGCATCAGCAGAAGTTTGGATCTAACTCAGAGCAACACTGACTTAAGTGAAAGTGCTCGAGACAAGCCAGTGGAAGGCAGTGTTGAGTTTTCAGTCGATGGAAGTCACCACCGTCTTCCAGAGTTGGATGCTATAAGCCAGGACACTCTAAACTCATGGGTTCATGGGGATACATCTTCTGAAAATCTGGTTGAGGAGCAAGCGAATATTTTAGAGGAAGTAGGTGTTACAGAGGAGCCGAGGCAAGTCGCAGAGGAGGGAAAGGTTTCAAATGAGAGAGAGTCGAGCGAGAAAAGCAACCAGGCAGCTTCTATGCCCTTAGAGGAAGGATTAGACGCTGTACAACACGAGTTAAAGGCAGAAGATTCTGCTTCACTGAAGAGCTGGGACGTTGTGTCCAGTAACACAGAGTCATTGCCGACAGGGAGGAACTCGAGGAAAGGCAGCAAGAAAGGCAAAGGCAAGGGTAAAGAGGACTGTAAGATGTCTTAGCAAGAGGTGGGCACAGTTTGTCATTGAAGTTTAACTTTGTTATTGAGAAAATAACTTTGATACAGCTGAGCAGTTAATTCTGATCAAAGTTAAAGGAAGGCAACATGAAAGTGATGTTAATACCTGCTGAAAATCTGATGGTTATACGGACCAAAAACAGTTAAACCAAGGTATACATTTAATTATGGTTAAAGTGACTGTTGCATCCCTAATAAGTATCATGCCCTACAAGAAGAAAGATGAGATTCATGTCACTTCAGCCATTTTGAGATCCAGCCAACACCACGGTCGTTGATTGGCTGGATCTCGATTTCTGATTCTTAGAGCCATTCAGCTTATTTTTTAAAGCTCTGTGGTGATCTACACATCATAATATTTCAATAAGAAGAGTCCTGTTGTATTGGGATTAATAAGGGTTTAAGGTTAAGCAAGTTGATGCCTTAAATAAAAGACATAGGGTCCTGAAGATACACAGGGTGCTTCAAATCTACAAACATTTTTAACTGTCTTTGATTTATTATTATTACTCTATAGAGCTTTGGAAGTTGTAACTTAATGTAACTTAACCGGAAGCAAAGACGGGCATTCAGTGCTTTATTTAATAACCCTTCAAAGATTCAGGAGGCAGTATGCACTTACTCAGGTTGTCTCTGATCCATCTTATCGGGAATTAGCAAGGTTTGAAACCTTCCTCTTCTCTCTCAGGTAAACAAATAAAAAGTAAATGAACACAGTGTATGTTCATTAAGAAATAATACTATCAGAAACGTAATGTAAAGTCAGTTAATGATCCCGATAATCATTTTCAGGTTAACATCCATGTTAGGTTATTATTTAACACTGATTATGAATGATTAATAAAGAAAACGGATGTGTGCCCACCTCTGGTCTTAGCTTTTGAATGGTTTATAGCAAAGGTATGCTGCCCTTCAACCTGCCCAAGTCTTTTCTTAGCTGTTTAAAAATTGTTTTGCTTAAAACTGTTTAGCACTATTTACAGTCGGAGATATCGTAAGTTTGTAAATATTGATCAAATGAGTAAAAATGGTTGTGAGGTTACGAGATCAGTCCTAATTTGGTTTACTTCTGTAAGAAAACTGATTTGTGTAGCGGTGAGAGTGTAAACTCTTAAAACAATCAATTAGGATGTGGAAAATACTGTACTTGCTCTACTTTGCAAATGATGCACATTTATGATGCTGCTTTTAACTTGTGATGCATGATGTTGGTCTGTAATGGTTTGAGACAGATGTGCTAAAAATAATTCAAACATTAAACTGGATCACAGTCAGCAGGCTATCACATGTTGTAGCTGCAATGTTGAGGTTTGATATGAAACATGTTTTAAGACACTTTTATGCTCTATCTCATCAGGAATATTTGTTTTGTAATGTTTTTCTTTTTAGGATTTTTCATATAGTTTCATTATTTTTTCTCTGTTGTGTTAAAGGTATAATATGCAACTTTAGAATCAGAATATAACAAAATATAAAACTCCTACAGTCAGGATGTCAGTTGTATTCAGCAAAAGTGAAACTTATTGTTTTAGTATGACTAAAACTGGACTTATCTAAAAAAAGACTACCACGCTCTGATAATGTGGTTGGTGACTGGTTTACTCTTGCATGTATAAAACTCCTCCAACTCAGACTAGGTGAATCACTTACATACACTCCTCTAGGCCATCTTTGAACTGAAAGTTAAACTCCATGCTCAGCATAGCAGGAGTTCCTCTCATCTCCTTTGGATAACACATCTAGCTAGAGGGATCATTTATGCCATGGAAATACCAAATTCAAAAGACATTTAAGAAATGTATCAAGATGCATAGCCGTCCATGGTTTGGCTGTTCAGTATACAGCCAGTTGCTGCTTGCAAGCTTTTGTTAACATGGTCAGTTATATGATCATTCAGTAGTAACTAGGGTTGGCACTTTTCCCAATGAACAATTTTAACAGATCTGGAACATAACACACTTGTCTTTGATTATGTCCAAACCCTGATGCCCCCTGCCCCTTGCTGACTCCGCAACAACACAGACACAAACCATTCCCAGTAGATCATTTTACTAATAAGCAGATCACCACAATGCAAGCAAAGCACAACATAAGTAGCAGTCTTCTTTACATTTAAATGAAAATACCACCCAGCAGACAGGATGCCACAAAAATACAGTGAAGAGTTCAAAAGCTTAAGTCCCTGTTTACAAGACAACGTTGTCACCAGCCTTTGCGTTTTCAAAAGCGCTATAGCAAGCATGCCAGGCCAGTAGTTGGCAATATATGTTTGAAGTGAAACGGCAGTGTTACGCACTTCTTGGTGAAGACAAACTTTTCATAAACAACAATGGCTAGTGTCAATAGTTTGCGTATTCAGACATTCTAGGCACTGTTCTTGTGTTACCTGAAAAACGCAATGGAAACCCACAGAGGTGATGTCCTGTTTCTGCACCTCTAACAAAGTGTCTTCTGAAACATATGCGGCCACATGGGATTTAATACTTTACAAATCACCATTGCCTCTTCCGCGACTGCAGTTGGGTAAAAAGCCAACTGTTGAATGCACAGATTTGACATTTTTGGAGACTTGCTCTCTTTAATCATAATCAACACACATCCTGGCCTTTGTTGTAATTTTGCCATCAATGGTTAAGAATCCAAAATACTTTGACACAGCGCTCCTCAGATGTTTCAGTGTCATTATTGTCTGCCCAAAGTGACATGGCTGCTTGTCCTCTATTTTCTCCAACTTTACTTCACTCTGTTTACTAAAGTCAGGAGTGATACAGCAGTGCATGAATGGTCAACTTACACTGACAGCGCCCTCTGTTGGATCAAAAAGTTCACTGCATCCTACTGTAGATTTTCTATTTGAACTGCTTTCTACAGTTCAAACGTGAATTTTACCCTAAAGTTAGAATGAATATTTGATAATCAATTATAGTGTGACAGCTCTAGGAGTAACAAGTTGAAAGGGGATATGTTGTTCCCTAGCATTGCAGTGTTTGTCATACCTCTATCGATAAATTGATTAAATTTTTTAGATATATAGCAGGATAAGGATAGTAATCCAGTCAAAGAGCCAAACCAAGCATGTCTAACTCATGTTGTAATCATACAGAGTATAAACACAGAGCTGAGAACAACAAACCTAAAATGAGTCCCTCACTGTTTTGATAATCACTCAACCATACATTTATATCTGCCATAGTCTTGTTTGTAATGTTGCAGATTATACTTTTAACAGGAGTGTGCTTTTTTTGTATGGCCCAGCAATAAAACCTGATGCACCTTTAGCATTCTAATGTTGTTACGAACAGTATTCTGTAGTACTGGACTCATGTTTTGATCTGGGTGCTGAACATTTATTACAAGAGAAAGACAAAACACAGTGTTTTCCTTAGCAGTTGTTGGTTTACCAGTTAACTTGATCTATGCAAAAAACAAACAAAAGTTGATGACGACTTCCTGTTAGATAAAAAGAACAAAAAAGTGGTCAAATCATGTGTGGGATTTCTTTAAGGATCTTTCTTATTGGGCCCCAGGATCACTTCTTCTATCTACACGGACTCTGACTCATAAAGTATCTGTCTTTTTGCATTCTGTTGCACTTAATGAAAAAATGAATGTGCTGCACCCACTGAATTCTCAATAAATACCTGTTGTTACAGATTTACAATTGGATGTCTTTAATTATGTTATGAAATTGATTACTGTTGCTCTTCATTTCAACCAGCACATCTGCACAAAGACCCCATTCACACCCCACATTGACATCCAATACGGGTAGTTGGATACCAAGAGATGATCTGTAATGCTGGTTTAGGGGGCAGTCACCAGACTGGTTTAGTAGTGTAGACTGGCGGTTCTCAAATAGTGTGGCAAGACACACCAGGCAAGTCCAAGTGTGCCAGCCATAACTTACAATTGTGTGTTATCTTATGTATGTATTCTGGATTTGGCCCTTGAATTTTGTGTCCATAAATGTACCTTTTAAACTTCAAAATCTCCAAACTCCCTGGGGTAATGGCACCCCAAGCAACTGCATTGACAGCTCACTCTTTTTTTTATTGTTTGGATGCTTCAGATCAAGTATGTCAGAAAGTTTTTAATCCAACCATGAGGTTTAACCTTTGTCGTGTATTCATGGATCCAAAGGATAAATCTGTAACATTTTAATTCTTACCACAGTTTTTGATGAAAGACCCTGTAGTGTTTTTGATTGGAACTCCATTTTAAGAAACTGAAAATCCATATTAGAAGGGAAAATGGATTTGAGTTGCAAAATAATAGATATAATTTTGCAATAAACAGAATTTTAACAGCTGTAGGGAGTTACAAATGTTTGTTTAAACCCTCTAGATGGTTGACCAATTTTGTACATTTTGGACCCATCTTTAAAGTGATCAAATTTAGCAGAGCTTAAATTGAATTCCCCATGAAAATAAACATTTCTTCAGTTGGTGGTCAAGTTTTTGTGGTATGTAGTAGATGGAAGTAAAATATTGAAAAGGTACTCTTGACACATATTAAAGACTACTTTCCATGGATAATAATATGGTGTGCCTTGAAAGTTGGCATCATCTTAGGTACACATGCAGATAGACAGATAAAGACCTGTGTGCTATGTGCAGTGAAGCTGCTGGTAATGTTAATAAATGAGAGAAAGTTAGCCTTGAGCTTAAAGGCTAGAAGCATTAAGCTTAGTCTGCTTTAAACTGAATCAGCACTTATATCACTAGTACCCCATTTGTAGTATTTGTTAAATAATGCATCTCTGTTTCTTTTAAGCATGTTTACAAACATGTGGGGAAAAAGCTGTTAAAGAGTGCTGCTAGCCTTGTAGCTTATGGCTGATTTACCCCCAGTCATTAGTATTACAGGCTGTTCCCTGCAAATTGTATCCAAGAATAATAAGAAAAATGCTGGCAGTGATCTTTCTAACATCTTTTCTCCCTCAGTTTGTCACAAACATGCATCTAAAGAGAATTATGTGATAATATGTATCCTATAAATGAACCTTGTGGGGTGCCGGTTGGTTGAAAGTGAGGTCTGATTGCAGGTCGCCTCTGAGGACGTTTTGATAATGCAATGTGTGAACGAACTCACTAGAGTGCAGTCAGCTTGGTTTTCCACCACCCCGCACACTAATGCAAGGTAATGCAGAACGTAAACGGGGTCAAAGGTGTCCCAGTATTCCTGAACCTTGTTGTGAAACTCAAGTAGTCCTCTCCTCCCGGCTGTCTGCTCTTGCATTGAACCTCTTGTCCACAGTTTGTTCGTACTAACACCCACCCTCACACCCTGCTCCATCACTCCCCCACGGGTGCCTGTTTCGTTGCATGCATCAACCTCCCACCCAGACACCCTCACCTCATCTCCTTGGCTCCTCCCACCCCTGGTATGTTCACTTATTCTCCTTTATTAATGATGGTAGCAGTTACTGGTTTTATTTACAATGATGTTTAGTTACTGCATTGTGATCATTTGAAATGACTTATGTCCAAGATGACAGTGGGTTGCTTTTTACTAATTTTTTTGTATTTTTTTGTTTCAGAAATACGCCTGAGGAAACTGGTGGATGAGCGTGAAAAAATGATTGAACAGGTAGGTCAATGGAAATGTAATTCCTAACAGAGTTAACATTTCCACACTCTTAAAAGTGTGATCGTTGAATATGAGTGCTGACGTCTCCAGAAGGAGTTCAAATGAAAGCCAACCTCAAACCAACAACAATAGATAAAGCACGTGAACATACAAGACTGAAGAGGTGGAAATGAACTTAGGGGAGGGTAGGGCTGTGGTGGTATTGAATTTTCCCACTTTAACATTATACTAATTAAACAGTCAGCCGTCATTGATACGTGTTAAGTTTCCACATAAAGCATCCTAAAGCTGGGCACATCCAAAGATTATCAGACTGTTTTTGTCCTGACATTCCCCCTTCCTCACCAAAGGTGGCAAAAACAAGATTATCTTATGTCTTATAAGATTATCCCATAAGATTATCCTGTGGTATGAGGTGTGTTAAGAGGGAATTTGCCCTGATAATCGGCTCTACAACAAGTCAGGACCGACAATAGTAAATATTAAACTTGTTCAACATTTATGACCAAAAATCTTCATGTGTGCAGAAAGCCGACGACTCCCGAGTCATGACTTTGTGAATTGTAACATGGAATGGAATGTAGCCAATCAAGAAGTGAGCTGACCGAGGAACAGAGAAGCAGGTGTAGATAAAAACAAGCACGGCCGACATAAAACATGAACATTAAGTTCAGTGGACTGGCTCACATGATCACGCTGTCTCCAGTATGTTTTCCACAGTCTCTTCTTTTTTTTAGTTCTGGATTTTTCCTTCAAAAATAGTCCAAAGACCTCCATCGTTCCCTCTTCTTACATGTCCTCTTCCATGTTGCGTGTTGTCTTTTCTGGTTGTTGCCATGTTTCTTCTTCTTAGTTTTTGTTAGATTATGTCATGCCAGAGTTCTGTCTTGGGGGACTAGAATCCAGATCAGTGGTAGGACAGAATGGTTTTGTGTGTGGTGTGCTGTGTACACACAGAGTACAATCAAAACTGTTCAATGCTGGATTTTTTATCTTCATGTGTGGGGTCTTCAACAGATAAATCATCTCTTAAGATTCAGATACTTGAGCAGTTTGGACACTGTTCAGTCTGCTTGTGTCAGTTTTGTTTTCTAAGAAATGACAGGAGATCTGTAGCTTCTCAAAAGTTTTAAGGGTCAGAAAAATGCACTTTTCTTTGCTTTCAGTTAGAAGGGGCTTGGGGAGCAAACAAACATGACAACTTTTACTAAAATCTCATTTCACAAAGAAATACTCTTTGTAAGTGTAAAGAAAATGCCCCTTAACCCTCACACCTGATACCAGAAAGTCCTTATTTGCTGAAAAGGGGACTTTTTGTCCTCCTCTTAAACCTCCTAAACTTATCATACACTAATATTTTTTCCACTTTTTTTATTCAAACCTTTTTGATTCACTTCAGTCCTGATCATAAACTAACAAAATTTTGAATATTTTCACCATTTTAACCCTTTATATGCCAGTGTATGTGATGAGACCACCAGTTTTTGTACAAAAAAATTCAAATATTTTCAGTATTTAATGCAAAGTGGAATTTTCTCATGGGTATTATTGCAGTGTTGGGTATGACATTGCTGAGTAACAACTTTTGTTTTTTATGAATTTGTTGTTTTTTCTGCTCGGCCAGGATAGCAACTTCAATTTCTGAAAATGGAACATTTTTGAGCCCTTCTAAAACCTCCAAAACATATCAAATGCTAATATTCTTTCAAAATTTCCTCTAAAATATTTGAGTTGATTTCAGCCCTGATCAAGTGTTTAATGATTTTCCCAATTTTAACCTTTTTAATGCCAGTGTATGTGATATCTCCAATTTCTGTTTAAAGAATAATAAAATTGATCTAATTAAAATATCTTAAATACAAAGTTAACCACACACATTGGTTGAGAATATATATGGAGCAGATTGGTTAGTATGTTGCTACGAGAGTGGATCATGAACATTTGGATTTTTATACTTTTTGTATTGCATAAACAAACAAATGCAGTGTCTCACAAATATTCAGTATGACCTTGGTGGCCTAAAATGAATGAATTGACCAAGTCTTGTCATATAACTTGAATAAAATGTTTCCTTTCTGAGGGTTTTTTAATGCAGATGTGGTTTGTCTCTTCTGAAATTTGGGTTCTCTGTGTTTCAATGTGTCCATCCACAGGTGAAGAAACTAAAGGCCCAGCTGGATGAGAAAACTCAGAAGAACGGCACAGACAACAATTCAAGCCCTGATGGTGAAATCCTTGAAAACGGCAATGATCCAAACATAATAGAGATGCAGAGTATGTGTACATATTGATGAAACCATCCTTTTCAGTTCATTGGTCAATATAAGTGTCGTGAACAGCTCATGATTTTCCTTTTGTCGTCCTTTTAGGGGATTCAAACAGACAAATAAGTGACTTAAAGTTCAAACTTGTGAAGGCAGAACAAGAAGTCACGGCTTTGGAACAAAACGTAAGCCATAAAGCAGCAATGAGTTCACAAGTTAGCTTAAAACAGGATTATTTTTACATTATTACTGTTGGTTATTTTTTCTAGGTGACCAGACTCGAGGGTCAGGTGACACGCTACAAGTCTGCAGCAGAGAATGCAGAGAAAGTGGAGGATGAGCTGAAAGCAGAGAAACGGAAACTACAAAGAGAGGTGAGGTTTTATGTCCATGAGAGATTCACAAATGTACAACAGACTACATATTTTTGCCTTGCCTTTTGTACATTTGAATGCTCTTGTATATGATGCAAGAGCATTCAGTTCTAGGCAGGTGTGAAAAAGATTTTAAGTATGAGTGATTTCAAAAATACAAGTCTTTATATTTTACTTCTGTTACCTTAAAATGTAAAGTAAAGAAACAAGCAGAATATAAAGTGGGTCACAATTATGTGGCCATCAGTTCTTGGGACATCTGCGCACAGTTTTTGAAGGAACATTGCAGGCAGGGTACTCCAGACATCTTGAAGAACTAAACACAGATCTTGTGTGGATGTAGGCTGGCAGGTGTTTTGCTAATTAGGGGATAAAGTTTTATCATGAAGAATATTTATTTTACCTTTTCCAAACTCAAGCACACTGCAGCCTATTTGCAACCTGAAGTTTGTAGCTGACGTAAAGTACTGTCAGGGCCCACAGCTTGGGAAGCAGAGATCTATTTTTTATAGTTCTTTATTGCCACTGAATCATGACATAATAACATGTTGTATTATTTGTATTGGTGTTATTAGTTTACATTTCCTCAGTGCCACATAGATCCTCTTAAAAGTTTGATGTGTTTACAGATAAACAAATCCTATTTCCGATTAGTTTGGGATGTTGTGTGAGCATAAATAAAAACATAAAACAATGCCTTGCAACTCATTTTTTGACAAAGTAAAATTGAATACACTACAAGAAAATAATTTTTAACAAAAATCTGGGAAAGTTTAAGGGCGTTTTCACATTAGGCCCACTTGTTACCGTACTACGGCGCGGTTCGCCCCCCTCCCCCTCCCCCGCTGGCTTGCATTCACACTTGCAACATTGAACCTTGCCCGGGCCCACTTGTGTATTTACTCAGTTTGAAACAGCAGGGGGCGATATGCACGTAACTGGTTACCAAACCTGCTATGGAGGAGAACGAAGAAGAGGCTACCATGGTAACCATTTCCTACACCAAACAACCAATGTTTACGTTTCGCTCTCTTCTACATTTTCCTTCAAATGTGTTTTTTTAATCGTGTTTGAGACAGCATCAGAGACCTTCTGGACCCTCGTAAATCAGTGTATTCCTCAACCAGAGTAAACAAATCGACAAATTGAGTAAGCAAAAGATTCAACCGCGGGATTAACAGGAAGTAATACATCAAAAGTAGATCCACTTTGTTTCACACCAGTGAAACCGCACCAAATGTCGGGAGATGGAGTGGATCGAGACCACCCCTTCATGGAGGTCTCGGACCGGCTGATTTGATGCGCACCAAAGTGCGGTGGTTGCATTCACATGCTAATGTACCAAACCCTGGGCCAAAACTTCTTTTGTGCCCACTAAATACGGTTGGTGTGAAAACACCCTAAGAGTGCTCAAAAGCTGTTCGGGACATTACAAGGCGAACAGGCGAATTGAAAACAGGTGATTGTCATCATACCCAATGATGAGGCTCCGGACTGTAGAGCAACTGAAGTCATACATAAACCAAGACTGGGAAAGAATTTCTTCAACGAAGCTTCAGCAATTAGTGTCCTCAGTTCACAAACACTTGTGTTGTTGAAAAAGGTGATGTAACACAGTGATAAAAATTCCCCTGTTGCTGCTTTCAAACTCAAAATGAGTGAATATTTGCAGAAATATTAGAGAAAGTATATCAATTCGAACAATAAATATCTTATCTTTGTAGTGTATTTAAATAAAAACTCTTGTCATCAAGGATTTGACCTGTTTTTATTTACGATCTACATTCAACACTTGTACGTTGCTGTATATGCAACAGCACATATAACCTTGTTAATGATGTACTATATCTGTATAGGTCAACTTAAAACTGTTTTAATTTGCTGTTTTTGAACTTCTGTCCTTTTAAATGTAATACGTAAGACTGCTACAAAAGTCTTCTAGCCTATCAATACTTAAGTTTGCTCATCTATTCACCTATCTTTTTGTGAAATAACTCACCTAAGACTTTAGCAGGTTTGTTTTAATGCTGTGCTTTTCCTTTTTCCTCTTTTATTTCCACAGCTGCGATCAGCACTGGACAAGGTGGACGAGCTCGAGTCAAACAACAACCATCTTTCCAAAAGACTGGAGAAAATAAAGTCCACCCGTGGGATGGCACAGACTCCATAGAAAACCTCTCCACCTGAAACTGGCTCTGAAAAAACTCATCCGGCCTCGTGGGTTTTCTCCTCCACCTGCCTGATTACAGCTGAAAAATGAACAAAAAAAACAAAGAAGTTTAATATTCAACAAACACCGAGAAGCGATGTGCCATTTCTTTGTCTCTTTTCTGTCTGATGACAGTTCTGCGTAGTTTTCGTCTGCACTTGATGAAGTGGGCGGCAAATGTTTGTGTACCTCATGACTTTGGTCTGCACTGCTCCGCTGAAGAGGCGTGGGCCACATGAAGAGTCCCCAGACTGAAACTTATTTTAAAAAATGAAAGAAACTTCTCTGTCCAGTGTAGCAGGAGAAAATGTCGCCCTCTTTCTGCTGCTTCTTGCCTTGCCTTGCTCACTCGAAGGATGGAAAAATACAAGGAGATATGAATCAGAGACCTGAGCTGCGTTCACGGCCCCAGACTGTTTATCTTTAATGCAGGGAAGACTGAGATGAGTGCTTTTTGAGTGTGTTGTGAATGAAAGAGAGAAAAGTAAAGGGTAAAACTGTGTCCTTTTTTAAATCTGGGCCCTTTTTAACATATTTTGTGCTTAAATGACTTAAAAGTGTGATGAATTTAGATCAAATATGTTGCTGTAATGGTTGCAAACATAATACAATGCACTTCATTAAATCATGCCCACTGGCAGAGCTTATGTTTGCCACTGACAGACACTAATGGTAATTCTACTGGTGCAGAAATTAAAGTTACACAACTATGAAGTTCACCCTAAGCTTAATTTTATTGTTAGACTATGAGCTTATTCACAGCTGTAATATTTACATCCTTGTGATGTTTACCCTCCCGCCTGAATGACACTCAAGCCTACTGAAGGAACAGGTTGATCCCCTATCTGTTCCGTCTCTTAAGGTGTAACAGAGTTAAATCAACAACAAACAAATTTAGTGATGAGGGCACCTCTGTGATGGGACTGGAGGGGATCCATTTTCATTCATAGGAGTTTGTTACCAAGGCAGAGCTCTCAAACTGCATGAGCACCAAGTCTAAGAGATTCAGAGTTTCTTCTATTTTTACTTAAATCATAGCATTGGTTTGATACTGGATGGGTGTGACTGACACTATTGCCTCGGTGCGGTGACCTGGTTTGCACCGCTAGCTTTAACTTCATTTAAGTGCGGGGCAGCACAACACAGTGAAGCAGTCTGAAGTAGAGTAAGACCGTAAACAAAGAGGATTTCCAGCAGTCTAGAACTCCATGGAGCGTTGTTTCGTCTAAACATATTTTAACTTAGAGTATTGAACAAATCACTCAAATTTCACAGTTTATTTGAACATGGCACAGAATGTTTTGACATTTTAGCTGCCGTCAAATGGAAATTGATGTTTTTTGCGACTGATTAACAGACTAAAACGCTTTTGGCACTGGCTTTTTGGGATGATTTGGCACCAAGCGGCAAAAATGGAGGCGCCAATGCCTGTAGTACCATGAGTGTCCACTTGAGGCTGATTGCAGAAACCAAACACCCAGCTGATTGCCTGGGGGCGAAAAGATTTTTTACAGCCTAAATGAACATGTTTAAAGCCTGGTTTTAAAAAATGAAATAACTAAATAAAGCTCTTCAATCTAAATTTATAATACATCTGTACTCTCACTCTCAGAGGGCGATTTTTTTGTACTTCATTCATCTTCCTATTATAGGATCCAACTTGTGTTTTTGGATTTCTGGTTTGAGAAGAGTCGTTAGTGGTCAGATGGCCTCAGTCTAGAAGTTGAGTGAAATGGCTATTTCCCAACCCCCCTGAATAGACCTAACTGTGACACCCGAACAATACTAAAGTGACCAATTATCACAGAGTAGACTGTCTCACCGGTCAGAGTGGACTGTCCCATGTAGGGAAGGGAACTTTAAAATGCCAAGGGCCCAACAGAGCATCTTAGACATATCAAGAATAGAGATGGATCAGGGGAACTCATTTTGAAATTTGTAAGGTTCTCTAGCAGTCATTTAGATTAAAACTTTAAACCTAAATTAAGGCAAAATGTGGGCATGACAGCAGAGCTTTGTTCTGACACTTTTGCAGAGTTCAGTGAAAGAGTTATCAGCACCCGCTGCCTGCTTAGTGCGCCTCACCTTCAAGTTATTTCATTCCATCACTCAGGCGAGGAATAATCAGAGTAACCGTCCCCCTGTGCTTTCAGTATTTTGGCACCAAAAAAAAATTCTGATTTTGTCAGTGGCAAAAATAAGCTGTTAGTGAACATACTTGGACTTGGCGAATTGATTTCCATGGATCACAATTCAGGAATTACAGCTTGATCTGCTGGCTGAGGCCGTCTCCTCCACAGTGTTTTGAGTCATTTACACCCTAAAATGTGTAAAAATCAATCCCAGGTTTAAGTAACAGGATTTCCCCTTAATGTGTATTTTCTTTGACTGATCTTTTTCTTGTCTGCACCCAAAGCCAAACTCTTTTTAAAAATGTCAAAGTTTGGATGTTTTTCACTTGTGGTCAAACTGAACAGGACGCTCCAGCAGACAGGATTAACCCCATTTTCACACAACAACCCAATCACGTCATAACCATCACCAGCTTTCACTTTTTGATCCGCTCTGCAGCCTGAGGCCGGTTGTTGATTGTGACTCACAGCATTTAGCCTCAGACCTTCTGCTAGGATTGAGTCATATCTCTGAGCTTCTCTCTGCTTCTTCTAGTCCGTCACTGGTTAGCTCTTGTGTTCACACTTAGTAGCTGAGACTTTGTGAAGAAATGTGACCATGGGGACTCAAGGCGGTGTCAGCAGGAGACTCTGAAGACACTGGGGAGATGCTGCTTCACTGTTTACAAAGCTTTAAAATGTTTGTAAGGAAACATGAAGATCTGTAATCTTTGTGCAATAAAAATTCAAACCACGTTGGGATCTGAACAAGTGAAATTCAGTTCTGCCTGTGCTTTAGCACTTTCTAGATGTTTAAGACTGTTGTTCATATGATTGCAGCTTTGATACCTCCATCATGGCCACTTGAGCCTAATCTTCATGGACCAGTCTTGATGGTTCAGGTGTTTGACTTATTCCTACAGGAGCCCTGAGAGGCAGGTTGGAAAAAGCTCCGGTTCTTTATTCTCCAAGTCTGAAATTATGGTGCATTCCATTTACATTGGAGCTTGGATGAATTATCGCACCTCCCCTTCAGCTCTTAAAGCCCTTTTAAAATGTAGTCAGATTTAGGAACCCTTACGTCCAAAAACAGTCCTCTCTTTAAAAGTGCAAAACAACTGTAATGTGTAAGCATTTCTTTCACTTTCCCTGCATCAAGATTTTTAAACAACTTCAAACTACACATGTAATATTCTTTATTTTTAATATTTTCTGCCCTGTTTTATGCCCTTTTGTCACAAGAACAGAATCTAAAGCAATGCTCATATCTGATGAAATTGAAAATTATTTTTTTGAATATCAGTAGATATATGGATAAAACAGGAGGTATATCACTAAACTGAAGGATGACGGCTTTGTTTTGTTGTTACTTTGTTATTGTTTTGCCTTTGTTTTTTTTGTTTTTTTTTACAGTTAGATCACTAAATTATTGCGTAGAAGCTGTTATTCTTTTGTAAAACATGGAAGCCTTTATGTCAAGTTAACCAATGGCGAAGGGGTGGGACTTGATAAGTTTAACTTCCTCCCTCCTTTATATTGTATATAACAACAACACAAAGAAGGACTCAGAAGTACAGGGCAGAGCACATGACAAGGCACAGCTAGGCTGCTGTGGGCAAAAGGTCAACAAATGGGCCAGCAGAGTTGTTATAGTGGGCCAGCTGCTTAGTACATAATTGACACACAGAGGAGCCCAAAGTGCTTCCACACGGCACACCTCAAATGTTTTGGTGTTATTGTCCACTTGGAGTGGCTTTGCCTGTCCTGCATTTCCTCAAGGTGTCTTCTTTGCAGCTTTTGTTGAGGTCAAGAGAGCTCTGGCCAATCACGTGGCGCTGGAAGAGCCCTCTGTTGGATCAGGTGGTTCACTGCTCCGGGCGCCCTATTGTGCTGTTCAGCTGTTTATTTTTGAATATTTATTTAAACTTGGTGTACAGATTTTTAGCCCCCATGTTCGAAAAGGTATTCAAATATTAAGTACAAGGTGACAGTCTTACTAGGAAACTGAGCTCTTGTTTTCATGTTTTGATCTGATCGATTAAGTGGAAATAAAAGCAGTTTCAACTAAAAAAAAAATAGACTTGTTCCACAATTTCAACATAGTCCGCCTAAGTAGTGGATCATACACACCACGCACTATGCAGAAAACTGCCCCCAGTCCTTCCCATCAGGCGGTTCCAACATCCTGCACCTCAGTGCATTTACAGCACATGCCAGTTTCTTGTTTTGCTAGAAACATACAGTGAGCCTATTCTCAGATTAAGCCCACCCCTGCGTCAAACTACCCAAAGCAGATCAACCAAAAACTTTAAAACCAGGGACAGTAGGAAACATAATAGTGGTGCTTTTGGCACATGCCAGAAACAGAACGAGGCGCGGGATGTGGAAACCGATCCGTTAACAAGATGCTACTCAAAGGGTAAGAAAAAATGACCAGAACATAAAATATTAGTGCTTTTGTTTTATTACTCTACATTTCGCAATCATCCAGGTTTGGTGTATCCACCACCTGGTGTGGTACCATCAGAGTCTTCCTGTGTTTTTGATTCTCTATTGCAGAGTGTCCGTTTTTGTATTCGCTGAATCATCCGGCGCCCGTAAAAGTCTCGATAATCTGGTGGCAGTTCATCTAATGTGTGCAGAGCTCTCTCCAGGGCCTGAAGGGCTCGGGTAGCTGCCACGGGGTCTTTGTTTCCGTACGGGTCCTTTTTGTCGTAGCTGTCAGCGGGGAGATGACGCCAGAAGACATTCACGCCCACACCGAACTGCAGAGCGAGGGTGTTGTGGAACCACAGAGCTGAAGAAAACAGTTAAGTATTAACTAGTGTAACAATTCAAGAAAACAACTGTGGTATTGTTAAGCTTGTTGAGGTGTGATGATACATTTCAGCAGGGGTGCTAAAGAAGATCCGATCACTGCGAACTGTTTGTCTCACCTGGGATAAAAAGCAGATCTCCAGGCTGCAGCACACACTCGAATCTCTTTGCCTTCACAAAATCTGGAAATCGCTTCAGGTCTGGGGAGTCTACGTCCAGGACTTCAGATTTATCCCCTGATGGGTTTAATCAAAAACAAATCAGCATTTTAGTCACATATGATAGGGGTGGAAACTTACAAGATTTCATTGACATAAATGCCATTAAGGATTCTGGTTATCAATCTGATTCTTATCGATTCCCACTGATTTTTCGATGTGGGCAAATGTTGGCCTTTAGGTTCTCATTAGCAACAATATCAAACACTTGACACTCCTGATTAAACATGCAGGCAGGAGAACTGGAGTATTTTGTTAACAAAATAACATCATTCCAGACATTCACCTGACAGGTAGAGGTGCAGAGCATCCTGGGGGCTGTAGAGGACGACTCTCTTTGTTCCAGTCACCTGAGCCAGCAGGTTATCCATCACCTGAAGGAGCCACATTCAAGAGAATATTATTCTGAATATGATACTCTTCAGGGCAAAAAAATAACATACTTTCAGACAACAAAGAAACTGTATTCAGGAAGAGAGGCTATAATTTAAGAGCTGAAATTTAAAATGCACTGTGTCAGTACAACCTTAAAAAGTATGTGTTTGTCAATCTTGGGGGTGAAATTCTGTTTAGCAGATGACATAAAAGTAAAACCATAAGCATGTTTAAAAGAATATTCAAAACTCAAATTTTAAATAAATAAGGATGAAAAGCAGCAGTTTAACCCAGGGTTGTAAAAGCAGAGTCTAGAAAAAATGGACATATTGTGTTTTTTGTAATGTATTTTTCTGTGTGTGCGTAGGGATGTGTCATCTATATAGACATTAAGTATTATTTATAGGTAAAATATTATGTGTATTTTTGCAGAGGAGTAGCTAATGGTCTATTTTAGTCAATATATTACAAGGACTTTAGTTCCTGAATTGATGGTGCATGTTGTAAATATTATAAATATGGAGAAATTAAAACTTGGCTGTAGTACATGGTAAAACAAGAGGTAGGATCAAATAAGTTTATACTTCTTCCTACTCCTTTTTAAGCATGTGGAGTTGCTGCACATTAACAGTTTACCTTGTTTGTTTTTCTTTTAGTATATGCATGCATTTTGTATGGTGACCATTTTTTTTCACATGTTCCAAATAAGGCATTCAATTCAAAATATCTTAAAAACTCAGCTGCAAAATACTTTCTACAAGAGGGTCAAACAATAACAGCTTCAGTTCAGTGACGTAAGAGGCAGTTATCAAGCTGTTATAAAGACTTACGTCGTAGTGCGTCCACAGCTGCAGACCGCAGGAGCTGATCCGAAAAACGCTGGAGAAAAACTGATCAGGAGCAAAAAACTCTGGGATGTGAAAATCTGCCGCCAAGTCTGGAAACTGTTTGTGCAGATCAGCAGGTTCCTAAAAAAAAGGATTTGTACACACACATGAGCGCCTGCACCGACCTTCAAAACAGAATCTAAGGTCCAAACATGATTTATGTATTCAGAAGATGTTAAGTACCTTTCTAACGTCCTCTCCCAGTGATCGAAGATAGTAGCTCTCATTCTGAAAAAGACCAAAGACTTTTTGTTTGATACAGCGGATATGTGGAGAAAAGAACATAATACACCCTTATATTAGAAGCATACCTCACATAAGAAGAAATCAGAGTGTGTTTTCTCAGATGCTCTTTTCACAAACTCCTTGAATGGCAGAGTCCTGCAGATAAAAACAAAACAAAAAATAAGGAATGCACACTGAAGAATCACTGATCTGTGAGACTGAGTGTTCAAACTCACTTATATGCAAAGTTTTTATGGAGGAAGTCCATTTGTGGCACCGTGGAGACGTGAATCTTCACTTCTTTGTCTCCACCTTTCTCACAAAGGTAATCAGCAGTCCATTTCTCAAAACACGGTCCAAGATTAATGCCCTTCAGCACGGCTGGTCTGCGCTGAAAAATGTAGATTTAAATGTTACTGAGGCCACTTGAGGTCACTGAGTAATTAAAGCTACTTTAAAAAGTTACTTTATGCAGGAAAACTTCAAAGTTTGTCTGTTGTTTAGTTGTCTGATATGTTTTTGGATATTGAATCTTCACCACTTTTGTGTTGACAATTTAGAGAGCAAGTACTTCAGCTGGTCCAGAAATATATATTTGCAAAAACTGGCAAGATCTAAAACTATATTCATTTTGAATGTAAGTATAAATTTATATATAATCATATATTTTAATTCCCATAAAGGTCTTTAGAAAAGGTGAATCCTTTCCCCTATCCTCAAAAATACAGAGGCTTCCTCAATTAGTATGCAGCAGACACTCAGTAAAATAACATTTAGGGCTGGGAAATTAACCAAATTTTAATTGATTTCACAAGTACTGCATTTAACATATAACATGACACGATGAACCTTTATTATCATTATAATTGTTATTGTTTGCAATATTCTGAGATATATGTAATTTTACAAGGTGGCACAGCAGGTCGTGCACGCGCCACACAGTGAGGAGGTTGCTGGTTTGGTCCCTGTTGATCAAGGCCTTTCTGTGTGGAGTTGGCAAGTTTTCCCCGTGCATGTGTAGGTTCTCCCGTGCATTCTGGCATACATACATATTAATGGGAGAGAGAAATGGACAGATAGATGTTCTATCATGTGTCTTCATTTTTATTCAAGAGTAAGTATTGGTTTACAGCTGCTGAAACTGAGCTTAAAGGAGACATATCATGCTGATGCATGATTTAATACTTACATATAATAGAATAAATTTGAAAACAAGACCTTACACCCCCTTAATTTTCAAAAAATGAGATATTGTATTTTTTCTGATATCCTAGAACGAGATTTGATGCCTCTGAAAATAGGTCATTGCGAGATGTCCGCAAGATTTCAAACCTCGTGACGACACGAGGTACCTTTCTTTTTATTGGAGTAATCTGATTAAACACTTCCTCCTCTGTGATGTCCGTTAGCCACAAAACCGTCACCGAGGAACACATCCACCAGCAGCAGTATATAGCTCCCTAGCTCACATTCACTCATTACCAGCTCTGGCCTGCTGGGGGACTCGATACGCGGTCGCTGCTTTGAGCCTGCCGGAAAATACAGTAGAAGAAGGACAGGCTGGCTCAACCCCCGATAGAACTGACCAATCAGAGCACAAAGGGCTGTGACATTGCGAGGTAACTTTAGGTCAGCCTTGAGACCGAGTGTTTCAACGTGGGCTTCATAATGGCTTAAAATGAGGATTTTGAGAACGCTATTGTGGGGCAATGAAGGAACTAAATGACTTGTACTGAGGGCAGAAATGCTTTACAGGCATCCTAGTCTGGCATAGTGAAAAGGAGAAACAAGCATGATATGTCCTCTTTAAATGTGTGAAAATTGAAAAAAATGAGTAAGAATTGTACAACTTACCAATGGCATGAAACTCAAAATAAAGACATCGTTTCTTTCTGTAAAGTGCGTACAAAAAGTGGTATACTGTAGTAAAATTAAATGTCTTTGTTTTCTTTTAGTTTTAGATACTAATTGTACAAAATTATGAAGCAAATATGTGAACTGACATTGGGGGCATCGTTAAAGGGCACGCATGTTGTCCAAATGATAATGATAACAATAAAAATAGCTATAATATTAATTGAAAACTAAAATTCTTTTAAAGCAGCATTAAAAGGTTTTAGTTTAAGACTCTAAAAATGTCTGAAGCCACATTTCTGACTTCAGTTCCGATAACCTGAGCAAAATTAACTCACCTGAGGATAAATGTCCCGTAGGAACACGTCCTTATCCACGTCTGTAAACTCCGGAACATTTATTATCTCCTGTTGCTCCATAACGCATTATTTTAGACACATGTACTGGACGTTGAGTTTGACAGTCCTGTCTGAGCAGCTCCTCCACTGACCGTGTGTCACACTGTTTACTGTCCGAGTCAGTTAGAAAATATCAATCAGCATAAAGCTGTTCAGAAGATAAAAGCGCCCCTTAAGAGACATTTTGTCCAAATATTAACCACTACAAGCTTTGTTTTTCGTATTTTGTCCTACTTTTGTCTGCGTTTATCAAATAAACATACGTGTTTCTTTCCGGACGATTCAACCACACGGACACGATCACTTCCGCTGTAGAGTAAAGATGGCGCTGCCCGTGTTCAGAGGTTGTTCCAGGTTGCCGTCTTCTCTCAGCCTTTCCCGGTTGTTATTAAATGAAGGGATCCTCCTGAACAGGTCGGGGAAGACTCGGATACCCCCTCCATCCTCCGCCGGGGTGAAAGCTGCGGTCCGCCCGTACAGCTCGGACGGCGGGGCGCAGAAACCGGTCCAGAAGGTGGTGGTCGTCGGCGTCACCAATCCGTTCATCTGGTTCCGCACACGGATATATTACTTTTTAATCCGAGCCTACTTTGATAAAGACTTCAGCATCGAGGAGTTCACGGTGGGGGCGAAGCAGGTCTGTAGAGTTTCATTTTATTTTAGAGACATTCTGATTAAACATGTCGGTCTTCTTTTTGTGCTTGATTAGATATTTTATTTTGAAAATCATTTGCTTAATACGGAGAGAGTAACAAATCACACTTTGTTAGGTTTGTCACCAGAGTGATAATTGTACGTTTTTATAGAGTATTTATATGAACAGATATTTACAAAGTAGCCTACTCAAACATTTACAAACATACACAATAACAGAGCACAAGAACCCAGTCAACAAACAAAACAGGAGTTTAGAAAAGTAATCTCATCATTGATGCATCCTGATGGGACATGTGTGAAGATGCATCGATGCAGGGAGTCTAGGGTGGGGTAATATATTGATTAAATTGTTTAATTTAAAGTATTGTTTGTAGATTTTCTTCTTGACTCACTCCAATTGTAAGTTGTTGTAATGTTTGGAAATACAAAGACTGTAAATTTACAGCTTTATGATGGTCAGGTTTTTCACAAACACATGTTTAGGCTTAATGTAAACAAACAAGCCCAAGTTCAAACTACATTATCAACATGTTATTAAAAAAAATAAAAGTACGCAACTTAAATATCAGAGGAAAATTCTACGTAGTTTCACACAAAGACAAAACTTGATTTCCTTATTTTGCATCATTTCAAGGTTGTTCCTTGAGAGGGAGAGATCTTACATTGAATTTTGTGTAAAAAGAAATTTTACTTTAAGGCCATATCATCCAGCCCTAAGGGAATGCATTGTTAGATCTTGCAGGGCTGCTGCTGGTCTGCAGTATCAGATTTTTTCTGAAGAAGTACAAAAACAAGTAAAGGACGATGCTGCAGTTGACACAACACTATTTGTTTTTTTGTTTGTTTTTTTTAAATGTATCTTTTGGGCATTTTATGCCTTTATTGATGGGAGAGAGACAGTGGATAGGCTTGTGAAAGGGGGTGAGAGAGTAGGGGAAGACACTGCAAACTGGTCGCAGGTGGGATTCGAACCTGGACCGGCAGAAGCATGTATATGGGGTGCCTAGTTGCTAACCACTCTGCCAAACCAGCACCCCCTATTTGTTTTTAAGAAAAGCAGTTAATATTATCCAAGTGCTTGAGTTTTTATATAGCCATTGCAGTTATATGGGAAATTAAGGATACTACTGACTGCCTTGCAAGGTGATCCTGAATCTAATTACAGTACAAACTAACCACACCAGCAAAATCATAATTTCTTTGGCAATAAAAACTAGGAATGAATAAAGACATTTAGAATATGGATATGCAGATGTTTGTCTAATTAAAATAAATAACTGTCAAAATGTATCTTTTGTTCTTGTGATGTCATTGAGGTAATTATTTCTGTTTTTCAGGCGTTCTCCCATGTGTCCGGACTCTTGTCGAAATGTCAGTTTGAAGGTTTGGAGGGACTCGTGGCAAAAGATGTGAGTACAAGAGGCCTGACTTTTTCCTACAAAATGTACAGTAACAAGAAAGCTAAAGTCCACATGTCTGTGAGAGTCAAACGAGAACAATTATCATAATGTAGAAGCTGCCTGAGTAATGCTGAAGCCATTATCTAAAGATACAATCACAGGAAACCAAATTTGATTGTGGTTTTAACCTTCAACAAAATGCACAAAGTGGTGTTTCAGATTGGGAAGAAAGCCGGGAAAACATTTGATAGAACTGCTTTCACCCTGTCACATCTGTGAAATGACATTAGTATAACTAACAAAAGCTTTGAGTGATATTATGGATTAATATCTGCGAAAGAAGACACTGATCAGAACACTTTCCTGCTGGAAAATCTTGTTTTTAGTGAGAGTGGAAATGTTAGATTTGAAATCCTGATCATTTTGAGCAAGCTTAAAATATTTAAATGTTTTATGTCTTCAAATGTTTTGACATAAACAAGAAACAACCCGTGCTTTATAACCACAAAGTTGTAGCATGTTGCTTAAAAAGAAGTTTTTCCTGTGTTTATTTAAATCTGTCACACTGATGTTAAATGATTGAAAACATGAAATAAGGTTGGACCAGAAAAATATATGATGGCAGCTGTGTGTTATCTAGAGAAGTTTTATTTTAGCCAAGTTTTTCATCTGCAAATACAAATATGGTAGCAAAAGCTCAACTTAATGTTTTTTTTCTCAACGATGTTGTACCATACAAACAGCTAATAGATAAATCTGACAACTACACAGGTTTATGTTTCTTCTCTGTTTCTGTACACTTTATTATTACTCAGTAAAAAAAAAAAAAATCTAGAGAAAATGTCTGCCCACTGGTCTGTTGATAAATTAAGTCTTACTTTCACATTTTATTACTTCTGAAATAAAAATAGAATACAAACTCTTTTGTTGTTCAATTAAGAAATAAGTGTGTTTATTACTTAAATGCATATGAAGAATAATGCAATGTTGTAATTTTGTATGTCAGGTTTAATCATCCTGCTATTGTTAATTGCTTAATTCTTTTTATTTATTTTCTCTGTCTTTGTAGCTGATCGGCAAACTGGAGGAGAAGTGCAACCTCCTGCCATCGAGCTACAAAAAGGCTCTGTCTGCAGTTCCAGAGGAGATCATGTACACCACACCTGCAGACGTGGGGATTTATTACGATGATAACGGTACGTGTTTTCTTTAAGTGTAAGGCTGCCCTTTATTACCTTCGCCATGAAGGTAATATTTTCATGGGCTTATGTTTGTTTGTCAAAATTACACCTAAACTAATGGATGGATTTACCTGATAAATTAATTTAACAAAGGCCCCGGCCACTCACACCCTGGCTGATCAGAGCAGGAGAGGCTGAGATCAGGTGGGGCCGTAGTGTCATGAGTTTTATGGACCAGAGGAAATGAGTGGTCAGCAGGGGCCTGTACTACGAAGCTGGATTAAGTCATCCAGGATAACTCTGCGACATCTCGCTGAACTTCACCGGATCTCCGCCATCCAGATCTGCTGTACTACGAGGCTCGTTATCAACTCGATAAGTGAATCCGGCTGGGATCTGTGCGCGCACACATAAAATGGGCGTGGTTAGCGGCCCGGAGAGAGAGCAAGAGAGCAGCCTACTTCACGGCGGAGGAGCAGCAAATAATCCTGCAAAAGTATGAGGAGTACCGCAGTATTATCCAGGCCAGGAGCAACACGGTGAAAAACATGGCCCTACATTTTCCAGAAACACAAATCGCTGAAAATGTAATAAAGAACTCATCCACATTAAACCAAAATTATGTAATTAAATAGTCTTTTAAATGGTGATGAATGATTATTTTTATGTATTTTAAATGTAATTTAATTAGCCTAAATGTAATATTTAATTTCACTTTTATCATACTTTGCATCTAAAATAACATTTGTCCCACTGTCATGATCCACCGCTATTGGACAGTGTAAAACATTTCCTCTTTTTTGTTAATAAAAATAATAAATGGACAGTTTTGATAACACTGGGATACATCTATGAATGAAATTAAACGTAAATTAGATATTTAAAAATATTTGTTCCTACAAAATTCTGTCCCTCGGTGTCATGGTGTTACTACCAAAATTTGGAGATCATATTACGTTAGACAACATTTAAGATATGATGATTACTTATGTAATTGTAATTGAACTTTAAACCAAAATTATTGTTACTTGACTTTATCCATAATAAAGTTCACTACAATTACCAGCATGTGTTGTCTTTTATCAGAAGTAAACATCCTCGGATCAAACGTTATCACTGACATTGAGAAATAATGTCAATCAAGCGGATTTCTTCGGTCACGATAAAAACGCTCCCGACGAAGCGCTCCTCTTACAATTCGTACCGACATTAACCGGTTCTGGCAGAAACGGACGAGCCATTTTCCAAGACAGCAAATTGGTGACTGTGCGGTCTTTTATGCCCGCCCAAGAGAACCGATTGGTCAGCGGGCGGTTTGTCACACCCCGTGAGCTCTTATCCTGGAACTTAACCTGCTCCGGACCAGGTTTGGCGTTCAGCATCAGTTACCGGGGCAACGTGTCTGGATAAAAAGAGATCCACATTCGTAGTGCGGAAAACCCGAAACTTATCCAGGAACTTATCTCTCTAAGAGCTAATCCAGCTTCGTAGTACAGGCCCTAGGTCCTTCTTCAAATACAGGCTCTACAGATTTAAGTTTGAAAAAAAAAATCAACTGTATGTAAAAGGACTAATTTTCTTACAGCACAAATGGAGAAGGTCACTGGAACTATAGTCTGAATTTATGTAGCAACCAAGATTGACGATTGTCCTACCTTTGGAGTAGGGGTAATGGACATTGGACTGATAAACATTCAGTGTTTTCACCCTATAGTATAAGTTGAGTGTCTCACCTCACTATCTTTTTTATGGGGGTGGGGGGTAGGGGTGGGGGTGGGGGGGCATTTTGTGCCTTTACTGATAGGAGAGAATGAAAGTGGATGGGCCCGCGAAAGAGGGCGAGAGAGCAGGGAAGACACTCTGCAAACCGGCCACAGGCTGAACCCAAACCTGGACCGTCAGAAGCACGCTCCTCAAAACCAGCACCCTGCTATCCCTTTTTAATGTGGACTAGTCTGGTAGTGTTATTGTTTGCTTATCATATTGTATATTTTAAAAAAGTCTTTAAAGACTGTTACAGCCCGGTACATAAGGCAGCAACAAATGAAGGGGAGGACACAGAAGGCAACATTTAAGCCCTTTGTTTGGGCGTTTATTAATTAAACAGTAAATTAAACAGTTATATTTCTGTAGTCAGTAAAGTGGATTGTGTGCTGTTGGTGTGTGTGTGTGTTAGTGAGAATCAGTAAGAAAACGGGTGTAGTGAAATGTAAAGTGTTGAAGTGCATGTAAGTGCATCAAAGTAAAGTGTCTGCTGCGTGGCTGGCCAAAGGATGGCGTGTAAGATCGTGAGAGAGGCCGCAGCGGAAGTCAGCCTTTTATAGTCCGGGAACTAGAGCTGGGCAAAAAATCAATTAAACCGATTAATTCAAATTATTTTCTGCAGAAGATTTAAAAAATTAAAAATCCCCTTTTTTTTCCATCGTCCAATTGTAAGTAGTTGCAATTTTGGAAGAGAAAAAAAATACAATTTTCATGATGGTCGGCCTTGTAGGGTTTGCACAAGCACTTTCATGGGCTTGTATTTGTTATTTAAGTCGATTAAATATTGATCAGAGAGTTTCATGCTAATACTGTAAAAATACCTCAGCCTTTTAGTGTTTATGTAGACAAACATGTCTACGTTTGTACTACATAATCAACCTTTGATGACTTTAAGAAGGAAACATTTAGACAACATAAAGGCAAAACTTGATTTGTTTTATTTTTATGTCACTGGGAGTTTTATTTCTTTTAGGGAGGGAAAAATCGATTAAAATCGTAAATCGAGTATTGTGGAAAAAAATTGGGAATTTTATGTCTAGGCCATATCGCCCAGCCCTACCGGAATCCGCTGTTGCACCTCAAATAGAAAATCATATATATATATATATATATATATATTACTCAGTAAGGGACCATAACGAGACATTGAGAAAATGAAAAACATCTAAAACTGTGTCCAGAAGAAGAGAAACCCCTTCCCCAAAACTCATCAAAGTTCAAAGAAAGTCTCCACAAAGTTTTAATTTGTTGTCATTTCTGTGTTTGCAGGGAGAAAGTTTGTCAGCATTCTGATGCGTTTCTGGTACCTGACGAGCGCTCGTCTCCCTGACGACACCGTTGAGGGAGCGCGAATCTTCCACGTGGCTCTTGGTGGAGAGGGAGAGGCAGAAACTAAGAGACTGCTGACTGCAAACTATGAGTGAGTCCTCATCCCTGTCAGCGCTGTAGCCGTATGGAAATAAGTCAAATCTTTATTCTAACTACGATCATCTTTGTGCCTGCAGATTCCAAAGGGAGTTTACGCAGGGAGTGACTCCAGACTGGACCATCACCAGGATAGAGCACTCCAAGCTTCTGGACTAAAAAGGGTTTCATTTGTATCAAGAAACAGAAAGCTGTGAAATTCCCCTCTGAGTTTCTCTTTTTAATGGAGAGGCTGAAAGCAAGAACTGAGGGCATGAATTTCCTCACCGGGAAACAACCAGCCAGAGTTGGATTCACCCAGCAGTCATTTTTTTAAAGGACATGAACAAACACACATCTGCTCATAGAGATTCTGCCCAAAAGTGTCTTCAGGCCTCCTCCAAAATCAGTAATCACAGCATTATCGGGTTTCTCCTTACCTGAAAGTCCAGAGGAACGTATTGTGTCGAATTTATAATTTATAGCCTTATTAAGAGTCCGTTGTCTTGTTTTCTGTTTTGAGAGGACTGACGAGTGTCTGATTCTGTAAACTCAAGTACAGATCTTTTCCGTTTGTTAGACTGTGTGCTGCGAAGGTTTTTCAAATGATCCAGAAAAAAGAATTGGTTACCAAACAATGACAGTGTCTCTTTAAAAGTGGATCTGTGGTGATCACTGGACTCTGGTACATGCTGTAAATGTGTGTGTTCACGTGTTTGAAAAGAAGGCAGCTGCTGCAGACTTTTGATTCTTTTATTAAAGATGTGAAAACTGAAATATGTTCGCTCACTCATGTTATCTAAAGACACTTTACAACAAAAGTCAATGTCATACTCTTCTTTTTTTATTTTTATTTATTTTTTATTTTTTTTCTAAGAGAGATGTTGAAAGAGAGAGGCAGGCTGAGGCAGAATGACTAAAATAAGTATTCATGAAAGGGATACATTTATGGATTCCCAGACCATAAATTTGTCTCATCATGTTTCAAAAGGCTCCTCCCCCTTTTACAGCAGTAATGGTGGTTATAATTGTAGTATTAGCAACTAGAAAACACTTGGAGGATAATGATTCTGAAGTGGAGCAGACTGATTTCAGTATACTGATAATTCAACAGTTCATGTCAGGAACTGGAATGATAGTGGAGTGGGGCTAAAGATTTGATCAAATATCTGCAGCTGTAGTAGCTAAAGCTCCGCAGGTCCACAGCAGCAGGCCGTCCACATCGACGATCCAGTGCAGCAAACAAAATCATACTTCCTCCAGTTTGTATTTTCAGCGTGGACTGTATGATGGTGCAGCAAGCGCAGGAACACCTCCCTGGTTTGCATGTCCTCCCTGTGCATGCTTGAGCTTCTGGAAGTATCCTTATCCTGATTGTGGGTTCAGATCACCACCAAAATCTGATCACTTCTCGAGCCATGGCCAACATTCCCTGAAAGTTTCACCAGAATCTATTCATAATTTCGGAATGCAGTCTAACAAAACTCTAAATGAGAATAGAATCATTAAATGTTTTTTATTTGAGTCAAATATTTTTCATACTTCAAGGAGGTTTTGTATTTCAACATTTATAGAATATTTCTTAAATGTGTGATTTGTTTTGGGACATTTTAACCCTTAGGGCTGGGTCCCATCTTCTTTGCACTCACTTAGTAAAAACGTGCTTTATAAAAGCAAGCAATAAAAATTGTACATTAATAATATATTCTGCTTTCATTAAGCTATTTTTTTCATTTAACTGTATCATCCATATCCATAAATATTAATTTCTAAAAAACTTAACCCCTTAATGCCAGTTTTTTTGTCATGATGCCACCATGTTTTCAGATCAAAAATGAAAATTATAAATTATTACCCAGATCTAAAATGCAAAGCACAATTTTTTGTTTTGGATTATTACAGCCTGAGATATGATCGATTAACAGTGACACTGATATTTGTTCATTTTAACTTCCTTTGCAGTACGTAATACTCGCACTACTCAGTGCAATAAAAGCATGTTTGATAATGCAGTGAAAAAAATATTTCCAACTTTCTCAGGCTTTATTTTTAAACTAATATCAGTCCAAATCATACACAATGATATTTATGAATTATTAGAGATTTTGACCTTTTAAATAAAAGGTTTTATCATGATACCAACATGTTTTCAGATGAATATAAATCAAAAGTGAATAGTTTTCATTATAGTTCATGTGATCACACATTACCTATGCATTTTTGTTTAACATTAAACATACTTTTCACTCCAACCACACAAAGTAAAATCAATAAATAATTATTTTATTAAAATGTCTGTAGATAATAACAGGCAAGGACCCTATTGACTGCCGATTGGTGTTGTGCCCACATAAACACATTTATATTCATTCATAGAATTATTACAGCCTGGGACATGTCAGTGATCTGTGGCAATATTTATTTAATGCATTTTAATTTTTTTGTACAGAGTCAAATACTCCCACTCATTTCCATAGGTAAGAGTGATGCTTATTGTTGGAGAGTAGTGAATTAGTAACACCCAGATATATTAAAATGCATGTATTTTGCTTTTTTACAGTCTGAGTGTAACACTTGTCTTTACACTGTATTTTAGACCTACTGTAGGAGCTGCGCTAGAAATAAGAAGATCAAATAAACACAGAAAAATCAGCCAAAATTTGCAAAAATGTAAGAATGAAATTCCATCAACATCTATTTAAATTACTCTCATACATTCAAAAGTGTCAAACGCCTCCTGCAATCCTATTGGTCGCTGTTTCGAACTCCTCCCCTCTGATTGGCTGAGAGGCCTGCCAATCCCCGATGTTTGTAGAGAGTGTGGTTCCTGTTGTGTGGCTCTGCCGGGTGGCTCTGACAGCAGCCCTGTGGTGTGTGTCCGCCTTCACAGGGTGATAAAATGAAGACACGAACGTGAAACCGGTTTGATATCTGGAAGCCTCGGTCTTTCCTGAACCATGAGGGCCGTCTCGGTGGCCTTTTACGGGTTTGCTCTGGCTCTGCTGGCGGTCGGCCTGCGAGAGTTGCTGACTGGCTTCGAGGAGAACAGATGCAGTATGACCTATATGTTTGAATATCCGGAGTACAGAGTGAGTATACAGCCTAATTATGACCCATTACACCTTTATTTAGCTTTAATGCACCAACAGAATACTGTATTTACATCCTTATCTTAACCGGAAGCTATCAACAGCATTGCTATCATTTCATATTATTCATGTATTCTTGAATTTAATCACTAAAATCTCACTTTCACTGCAAAATAAACCCCTCATACCCTCCTAAAACATGTAATTCTCTATTTCCTGACACATGCTAACGTTACCCGGTAGTGAAAATCACTGCTGTGTTTCTTCAATGGAGTCTATAAATAGTCTTACACACGCTCACCTGTGTGTTTGGTAAGCTTAAGGATTAAATGAGCCAAAATTAACCCGGGTTATAAACCATAAATCACGTCCCTGAATCCTCTCAGCTGCAGGTTATCAGCTTTGTAAGGAGTAAAGTACTTTACCTTTACTGTAAGTTAGGGCTGGGACATATGGAGCAAACACAACTAATATCTAATAATGATATTAATACAGCAGTTTAACCAGGAAAACAAAGAAGAGGAAGTCCAACACAACCAAATAACTTATTATCTTATCTGAAAAATATCATATACTGTCAAACCTCACCATATTGTGCAGGTGGAGGTAGAATCTAATGAGCAGATATTTTCAGTGCCATCGTTAATGTGTTCATCTGTCCAGAAGTGGAGCACAGCTGGGGGCGATGGGATCAGCCCTATTGCACATGGGTTCATGCTTTTTTTTGTTCTGCTTTAATAAAAGAAGAATACAGCGAGCCCCGTTGATCTACAGGGATTTTTCTTTGTGTATGAGTGTATTAATAGCTCTAGGATTGTAAGTGGTGATCAACCGTGTGTGATAAATGAAGGAAAGAGCTGCTCTTATCACAAGAATTCTAACATAGACGTACTGGAACTGTTTGGTTATGGCAAAAAATCCTAATAATGATTATATGTGTTCGGTTGAAGAAGTTAGGTTAACAAACGCGGCCCACTGCATGCATACACATATCTTCTTTACATACCATTACATACTGCTGTCATTTTTTCAGGTAGAAAATGCCAAAAAGTAAGAATGAAAATGCCTCTAGAAGAAGTTTCATGCCACTTAAACTAGTAGGGATGGGAATCAAAACCAGTTCCAGTTGAGAATTGTTAACAGCTCCATCAAAGAATCAATATCCTGAGTCTTTTTGCTAATCAATTCCCTTATCAATTCCTTCCACTGACAGGGTTCGGAAGCGTCAGAATTGTGGCGTAATTTTTTACAAATGGCGCCGGCTGCACAACCTTAAGTGAGTGGAGGCACCAGCAACTTGCAGAAGCAGTTCTCTGTGCTGTGACGTGTTTGGCGTTGTTGCCACTTAAAATCTGCAAGCCAAGATTTGCCTACAAGGAAGTTAATCGTTCGAGAATTGGATCCATTAGCAGGATTGTTAACAGCATCGGTATCAATAAAAACTTATCAATTCCCATCCCTAAAAGTGAGTAACACCACATGACTCATTTGGATGTTGGTGCCTGTGTTAATTTTGACAGCACTTTTAATTGAATTTTGTTTATAGTCTTTTGCATAAAGTATCTTTAATTTTAGTCATAATAAGGGCTGAGCGATATTACCTAACCCCAGTGTCATGATTAACTGAAGCTTTTGCCTCGATCACGATTACTTAACAATTATTTTATGATATGCTGAAACAAACTGGCGATGTTAGTCCAGGAATTTTCGTCTATGGCAGTAAAGTCAATGTCACAGTGATTAAACTGAGTGATTAAAAGCAAAATTGTTGGTACTGTTTGTGTAGAATTGTGTTGAAATCTCTAACAGTCCATCTGACACTGATTTGTTTTTGATGGGTTGTATTGTGTCCACAGCCTGTGGCTCTGCCGCGTCGTGTAGCCAGGCAGTACCCGGCGTACGGGCTGTACCTGTACGGAGAGGGAGCGTACGCCCAGGAGACCAGAGCGCTCAAACTCACCGGCGCACCTGTGCTCTTCCTACCTGGAAATGCGGGCAGCTACAAACAAGGTACAGATTTAGGACATATTGAAGTGACACATTTTAGTCTGAGCATTCAAATCAGGACTTTTAAAGAGGGAGTGGAGGAAAGTTCAAGTAGATGTGAGTAAACAAGCAGCACAGCAAACATAAAACAGCACAAACTGTGCCGTATTGTAATTTTATTCTGAAACACCCCCTCAGTGTTTATTTTTTAATCCACAGATAAAAATAGTCCCTTAAAAATAGACTTTTAATCTCAGAGGAGGAAGGGTTTGCTAAAAATAAAACTAAAGCACTACGACCGTGGAAGATATTAAACAAGTGCTATTGAGAAAATGAAGCTTGAGCTGGGCAATGTGTGAAGTTTGTAAGACATAAAGTTACACATTTTGTGTAGGGTATGAGGTGAGGCTTTGTGATATGTCTCGAAAATGATATCCCAGACTTGTTTTCTGTTTCAAAGAAAAAAAGCTCAGTTTAACAAAATAACAAAACAAGTTATGCTTTAATGACTCAAACTATGCCCCAAAACGAATAATTTTCCTTTCAGAATTGAAGTTGATGCTTTTGTTTTGCAACCAAAGGTGCATTATGTACTGTTGTTTGTAAGTAGGCAGGTCTGTCTACTCTGACATTGACACCGGCACTGTTTTAAAATTTATTAACATCTCTTATTAGTATTTAATCGGATCAAAAACAGGTTTAGTTAAGAAAAAAACTTTATTTTTGGCATCTGCGACTAAAATTTGGAATTATTTAATTCACCATATATATCAGACAATCACCATTTGTGTCCCTATAGGTATTTAGTAAATATACGCCTATCCTGTGCAATATAAAGTTAGAAATATATATTTTTTATTCTTAATATTTATCATTTCTGTCTTATATTTGTATATAGAGATTTTCAATTGTACTGTCCTCTAGGATTTTATCTTATATATATTTGTACTAATACATTTTACTACTATTTAGTACTTATAATTGTTTGATACTTATTTATTTTTTAAATTTAACTATGAAAAAGGAGAAGCTTTCCAATCTCATACATTTTGTACAATAATACTAAAGGGCATTCTGATTCTGATTCAAGTATTAGGTGAGGCAATCTGGTGTTGTATCAATAAACTTTTTGTTGATGTTCATTTAAAATCATTTGAAAGGTCTCAGGTTCAGTTAAAAGATTGTTTACAGTCAAACATGTAACTGTAATTTACAGTAATGTAGTTGGTTATTGGCCAAGATCGTTTGTTGCAAAAGCATAGTTTAAAAGGGAATCATCAGAATACTTATTCATTGGCAGCATAAGTTGTATAACCAGTTGTTATAAAATGTTCGAAACCACAGCAAGAGCCCAGGTATGTGCCTCCGTCTCTGCATCATTTCACTGACACAGCCGTACTAAAGCTCCACGGAGCAGTGAAGCTAAAAGTTGAGGAGATGCTGAGCAAAAGGAACAGAGAGTCATTGAGTTTTACTCCTGCTTTTAATAAAACTGAAGTGACATGGTGAGAAAACTGAGATGTGTTTCTGTATATATTTTGTAAAGTTCTGTAATTTTTGTTTTTTTATGATATGTATTGAGTAAAACAGTTATAAATCACATTAAATATTGACAATTAAATCTAATTATGACGTAAAAAAGAGAGAAAAAATCACATCATGGGACCACTGGTGATTAACACCACTAATATGATTGCTGTTGTGATTTCAAACAGGTATCAGTATAGGTAGATTCTTTTTACTAGAGGCATATAAAATGTTACATTTCTGTTACCAAGGCAGCCCTTTTTGTATCTGAACTGGAAAAATAGCAAGAAATGTAGGTTTGGAAAGAATGTACATGTTTTCTCTGTCCTTATCACACAGATCCAGTTTTTAAGATGTTATGTTCATAGACTGTTGAGGGTAAAATACTGTGTAGTTTGATATTTGATCCCTTTTATATGACTTCAAATAAATGAAATTAACTTACTGTTAGTGGGGACATTGCATCAAAGGTTCCTGTTTACTCTTCCGTGGTCTGTTTTTTGTCTTAGTGATAAGAATCCATTCATCTTGACATTTTGAGGCCTTTTGTTTCTTCTCTTTACTTAATGTGTAGGAGGGACAATCCTGCGCTTGACCTCACATGGAAACAAACACTCTGCTATAGTTACTCTGTGGTGTTTGTGATGATGCTCCGTGCTCTCTGCTCCTTCTACTCTCACGTTAAAACCCCTTAAGACGAAGTGTTTGTAACAGCAGCTGTGTTGAAGTGCTTACTAACTTCATAAGTTCCAGTGTTTTATTGTTGCAGCAGTAGTCGAGTAGTAATGCCATATTAGATCAGGTTGTTGCTTGTGGTTCCAGGGATCTTCCATTCAGGAAAATAGCTAAGGTTATGCAAATTTAATGAGTACCTCAGCTGTAGAGTTTTGTTTTTAGGTCACATAGAGCTGCTGCTGGGATCTACGGACACTCAAGAGATGACAACTCTAATTAATAATTCACAATAATTTGTATTAAATAGCAAGTATAGATAATTATTGCTGAATGTCAGATGGCAGAGAAGCATTAAAGGGGAATTCTGGCACAGAGGAAGCATAAACCTCATTTTATTAAGACAGTTTTGTGTCTCGATGACTTATATGGAGCTAAATAATGTGGGCTTAAAGGGATAAAGCAACATTTTTTTTGCTTTTGTGTTTTGCCTCACTCCAAGTCCATGACAAGCAAATAAAAACCAGTCTTTAAACTGATCATGCAGTAAAAAGGAAGAAATGGGCAGACTCACCTACCGCTAATTAGCTTAGCTCAAACACTGGGAATCAGTGGGTAGTGTTAGCCTGCCTTTGCCTACAGTCATCAGATTAACCCTTCAGCAACTTCAAATGAAGTCCAGAGTGATGATGATTAGACCAAAATAAATACATAAAAAAATGAACCATAAAGAAAACATCCTAGTCCTGTCTTACAAAGTCAGCCATAATCTTTAGTTCCATCTTCGCAACGGTCCTGCGTGCTTGTTGTGACTCGTATTTGTTACAAATTTATGTTAAATTATCTATTTTAGACTAATATTAGCACTTTATGTAATTGTCAAAAGAAATCAAAATGAAACTAAACCACAGGACACATCCACAAACTACTGTGAGCATACTTCTAAGTAGGCAAATAAAACGTACTTTTAAAAAAAAGTGCCCTGTTGTTTTGTTTTGTATGTATGTTCTTTCAAAAATTACATAAAGTGCTGATCTTACTTAAAAAAGGTAACGTGGTTAGCGAAAAAGAGTCACAACAAGCACACAGAATCATTAAGAGTTGCTGAAGAGTTTTTCTGATGACTGTAGGCAAAGGCAGGCTAACACTACCCATTGACTCCCATTGTTTGAGCTAAGCTAATTTCACAGTTGAAAGCATAGTGTCTATCTGCTTGTCTTGGACTCTGGAGTGAGACAGGACACACATAAAAATTGTTGGTGTCTCCCTTTAAAATCATACCTTAATATATTTCGCTATGTGTTCATACTTGATATCTCTTCATCCAAGTCCTAATGTCAAATGTAACACTGGTACTTTTTTGCAGCCACCTGCAGAATTCCAACATACGTGTGCGCAGAAGTTTGCCTGCATTTCTTGATTGTTAAAGACTAAATTGTGCTTTATTTGCTGTTTTCCTGCTTAACTCTGTAAATCTCCTTCTCTTCATAAAGCTCGCTCTCTGGGCTCCGTGGCTTTGAGGAAGGCAGAAAACATGGAGGGAGGTCTGCACTTCAACGTGTTCACTGTTGACTTCCACGAGGAGCTGGTGGCGCTGTACGGCGGCAGTTTGCATCGCCAGACTCACTTCCTGCATGAGAGCATCAAGGCCATCCTGAGGCTGTACAAGGTCAGGCTCCACATGTCATCGAACCGTCAGACTGGGTTACTTACACTCCTGGAGATGAGGGATGTTGCTGCTGGAGTGATATTTTCGTGCAGGGGGGCTACTCACCAGACGTGTATTTGATTTCAACATCCTACATTTAACCTTGAAACTTTTTAGCTGGACGTGTGACAGCAACGAGTTTTAAGAAGATGAAACTGCTAAAAGAAGAAGGTTATGTAGATCAGTCATGCAGCTAAAATATCCCTCTGGGGTCTCTGAATCAGTCCAAACATAGCTTTAGGGATGGGTGGTATTGAGATAAATGCTGGTTAGCAGGTTTCATCAGTGTTAAAAGGGATCTGGCAGCCAGGTGTTGGATGGGACTTTTTAAAGCAACATGATACGACTAGCAGAGCTCCAGTGAGGTCCAGGTGCTGAGTCAAAAAGGAGAAGCTGCAAAGAGAGGATCAGATGTCCTCCGAAACCACATCAGCTGGTACCTTAAATATAAAATAAAAACAAAAGTCAGCTGTTCAAACTTTTTCACGTCATGCAAGATTCTTAAGTTACATGAAGACCAAAATGAGTCTATCAATTGTGCCCAAAAGAGGAAATGTTTTTACAAACTAAATAGAAAATGTATCTAAAACTTGAAAATGTTTAAAAGACTTATTTCTTATTTGGAGCTTACAGCAAAAAATCACATTACAAACTAAAAGAAAGTAAATTATAGAGATAACATTTCCAAAAGTAAGCCAAAAAATGTAAACAAACCAGCTCTGTACTCATTACTTCAGTGGTTGTCTTGCTATTTTATACTAATTACTAATGTTATTTCCTTAGTGTTTGCACATGACCTCTGCATTTATTTTCCTTGCATTTGGAACTTTTATGTTTTTATTTTTCACTACCTCCGCCAAGTTTTTTTTGTTTGTTTGTTTGTTAACAAGATTACACAAAAACTATTGGTAAGATTTTGCAGAAATTTTCAGGATATGCTAGGAATAGTTTATGATAGAAACGTCAAATTATATTTATTTACTTGCATTCTTGAACAGAAAAGATAGTTTAAGTGGTTTAATTTAATGCTTGATTAATTTTTGAATTCTCGAAGAAGTCCAGTGAGCTCAGGTTTAGGTATAAAAAGGTGAATTCAGTTTAAAATTCATTATTCCTGTTCAAAATTTTTGTCCAACAGCAATTACATTTTCAGTTTTAAGCAAGTGTTTGAAATATCTCCAAAATATTTTTTATCTTTACTAAAGAAGTTATTTTTTGCTGGTGTTTGTCAGACAGATTTTGCTGTAATTTTCAAGAGATATTGGTAATGGTTCAACTTAAAATAATTAGATCTTGGTGGTGATCCAGAAAACCGCCATTAGCAAACAATCATTTTTGCCCCATACCTGTCTAACTAACAATAATCACTCCCTGTTAAGGGCAGTGCAGGCAAATCATCAATAAAGTAAACTTAAAGACAAAGCTCATGTTCTTTTCTTTTTCTGTTTGTCAGCACCTGAAGACCCCCCCTCAGAGCGTGGTCCTGGTGGGTCACTCTATGGGAGGCGTGGTGGCTCGAGCTCTGTTCACGTTACCGCGCTTTAACACCAACCTGGTCAGCCTTATCATCACACAGGCCTCCCCTCACCTGGCTCCAGTTTTAGCCCTGGACCCCTACCTGCTCGGTAAGGAGGAGCACCAAGCTGAACATTACATGAAGTAAAGTGACTGTTAAAGCGACATCAACTGTTGTATTAATTTCCTTCAGTGAGCAAATAGAGCCAAACTGCTCTGGATTATGTGGATGAGAAAGAAACATGGCTTAAACTTCTCTGTTCCCCGTTTAGATTTCTACTCAGCAGTGAGAAACAAGTGGGTGAACCACGCCAAGAAGCTCAGGAACGTCACAGTTTTGTCTGTTGGAGGCGGTTACCGTGACTACCAGGTGCGGTCTGGACTGATATCACTACCATGCCAACATGGAGACCCCAATAAGTTATCACTGGTGGTAAGTGTTGGTTAGCAAATGTTAAAGTTCTGCTAAGATTTGAAAATTTGTATCTGGGAAAGATTGATGTTTTACATTTTAAGAAGAAGAGATGACTATAAAACAATGAGAATCATAATACTGGCTAGTAGGCCTGGGCAAAAAATCGATGATTTAAAAATCGAGTTGGCAATTGAAATCGATTAATTTTTTCCTGAAACTCGAGTTTAACGATTTTTTTTAAAAATTCAACCCGTTAAGTTCACATTCGCAGTTTGAGGCACTTTTGTCATTACTTTGTGCACTTTTACATTTTTTAACAACAAGAGTTGAGTTTTCTATTAAGATTTTCATTTTTTTACAACAAGCGTTACCTCAGGCATTTTGTTATCTTCATAGTTACGTCAAACAAGTGTATAAAACTACAGTGCACAGGCACTTTGTGTTGATTTCTGTGTTGAGTTTTTGACCTGTTGGCACTTTAAATGTTTATTTTAAGTATAAATAAATGTATATTTTTGAAATTAATTTACAGTGAGTAGTTATTTATGCTTAAATGGGGCGGAGGCATCGAATCGAGTCGTGAATCGAGTTTTTTTTTTTTTTTTTTTTAAATCAAAGATTTTTTGGGGGAGGGGGGGGTCGCCCAGCTCTACTGGCGAGAAAAAAGGCAATCACCAGGAGATGATTTGGTGCCTAAGGTGGATGAATGGCTGAATGTTATGCTCTAGGGCTGAACAATTTATCGTTTTCAGATCGAAATCGCAATTTTAGACAATGCAATTTTGTGATCGCCAAAGCTGCAATTTTTTTGCAGTGCTCCTGACTGACTTAGGATCTGTTGTGTCAAGTATTATACACATACTGTTTTACAAATTTGTAGACAATCTATATGTTAAAAGTGCTGGTAAGCAGGTCAACAACACAAAGCCTCTGTTTAGGAGTAGACGTTAATGAAAACAGATTATTTATCATCACTATTGAAGATGAATAATGTGTTAAGTGTTTTTCATCATTTATTTCCTCATCATTTATCATTTTTTTTTAACTAAGAGAAGTAAATATTAAATACAGAGGTGTTTTGGTTTTGGGGATAAAATTTTCAGATGGACTCAGTAATGAAATAAAACCATGTGAAACTCTCTAAAAGTTCAGAAATACCTTAAAGCATAAATTAATTAATGCGTGCAATGTATCGTGATCATATAGTATAATGATTAAAAAAAAATTGTCTTGTGTTTTTTTCCTTACATGACAAATTTATCTTGGATTGTATGGGATCTGCAAATATGAAACACAAGTTTTGGCCTTAACCTTTTTTCATTATTGACAAGTTTGTGTTAAATGACCGTGTTCTGTGTTTGTTCACAACATTTATGTTTCCATAATAATTTTCCTTTTTCCGTAATAATATTCATTTTCAAATAAAACCTTTACCGTGGCCACTTGTTGTTTAAACTTTAGATGATCTAACTCTTTCCTGCTATGTCCACACTGATCCTGACTTTGCTATGTGTTTTCATACAAGCCAATGATGTTATTGTTAGAAAATAGAGATTTGTAACTTCTTGATCCTGATCTTTTTGTTTCATCTCATCTTGTTTCCTTTTTAAGGTGACTGCAGTTCCCAGGACGTGGGTGTCCACTGACCATCTATCCATTGTTTGGTAATAAGTGTTTTGGTAGATTTATTACATTTTTTATATAATATGAATTAATTTAGTCTTCATGTCTTTGTTTTCAGGTGCAAAGAGCTTGTTCTTGCAACAGTCAGAGCGTTCTTTGACCTCATTGATCCTGAAACCCGACAGGTCAGAAAACACCAGATATAACCCATTTCTTTTGAGGGAATTTATTTCACAAGGGAATATGAAAAGATCTGGACAAAGACGGACTTAAGCTCTTTCCGCCTCAATCTAACTCCTATGTTTTCAATCAGTTCACAAACAACCCTGAGAAGAAAATGGCCGTCCTGAGCCACCACTTCATCAGACACCCTGTGAGGATAGTGGGAGAAACCCAGGACAACTCGATCTCCATCTTAGGTTAGTGTGAAGTCATTTTGCATTGAAAAAAATGATGAAAGTAAAGACAATTGTGCCATGATTTAAGGGAGCTACTGGAGAATCACTGTCTTTTCCTGTTTGTTTTCCATTTTCAGATTTTCCTGAAGCATGGAGTGAAGTCAACACTCTTCGTCTGGCTTACAGCACACCAAAGGTAACAGACCGTGCAGTATTATCATGACTGAACTCCTCTTACTCACTCAGAGATATAATGATCATTATATTATGTGGATTTGTATGCCTCTGTGTAGCCAACCAAAGATAGATGTATAAGGTTTCAGAGTTGTTCATACAAGAGTGAAGATCATTTCTGTGAACATGATACCACAACAACACTTTGATGCCCATGGCATGGGTTACTTAACCATCTGTGAAGGCACTACTAATGCTGAAAGGTACACACAGGTTTTGGAGCGACACATGCAGCAATCCAAGCAACATCTTTTCAGTGATGTCTCTGCTTATTAGGCAAGAGAAATGCCAAGTCTAAATGCATGTGTTACAACAGCTTGGCTTTGTGGTAAAAGAGTGCAGGTGCTAAACTGTCCTGCCTGCAGTCCAGACCTGTCAGAGACCCAGGACTAAGAATGGGAACAAATTCCACCTATAAAGCTTTAGCAGTTAATGTGCTAAGTTCACAAACACTTATTAAATCTTTTAAAAGGAAAGGTGATGTAACACAGTGGTAAACATGCTCTTGTCCCAGCTGTTTTGAAACATGTTGCTGGAATTAAATTAAAAATAAGTGAATATTTGCAACAAAAGACAAAGTTTATCAGTCTAAATGTTAAATTTCTTGTCTTTGTTTAGTTGAGTGTACAGTAGAATGAAATGATCCACAAATCATCGTAGTCCGATTTTATTCACATTTACACAATGTACCGACTTCATTGGAGTTAAGGTTCGTTTTATAGAAAAAATATCTGATAAACAAAGAAATAAACTGAGATTATGTCTTAAGTTTATCTCTCTTTCTACAGGAGGGACAGGCCAAGTATTTCCTGTTTGCTCTGTCGAGTCGGAGAAAAGCCTACAGCCACTTCTACTGCCGGAGCAGCAACCTGGTGAGCTCTCTGCACTGTCCTGTAAACATGTCAGACGATTTGTCTTCAATCCTATTTTAATAGCCTTTTTTAATACTTTTGACGTTATCTGTTCTTTATAAGATAAATATGTAAAGGAGGTTGTGGTTTGTCATTGTTTGACAGGAAATGACGAGCTGGGTTTACGGCTGTGTGCACAAAAACGGTTCCTCTTGGTAGGAGTTTTGGGTTCTAATTTAAAAACCTGATGTTAATTTGATTGCTCTTTTTTGTTTTCTTGAAGCATTTTTTTCTCAGTTTGATAAAATGTGACTGTTTCATATGTTTGTTTGCATCTTGTTTTCCAGTGCACACGCTGTTGACCTGTCCATGGACACTGAGCTTCTTCCACCGTACAAGGTGACTTTTCCCTGAAGACCCTGTTTAGAGTTTTTTTTCTGTTGTGATGCTCTTTGCTCATTTCTCTCTGTCTCTCCTCAGGTCCTGATCCTGAGCCTCAGTAACTTGTCCTCGGTCACTCACCTGGTTGTTTCAGCATCCAATCTGAACGGCAGAGAGGTAAAGAGTGACAAATCCCATCTTTCTGATGTTAATCTGAACCCTGGTTTTGTCATAATCCCTCTGAAATCCTGGATTAATGACAGAGATAAATCAGAGGGGGGTAACTGGCTGCCACACACGGCTCTCCTGCTCTTAGTGTGGCTCGACAGTTAATTTTGAATCAAAAGACAAATTGCAACCAAAAATCTGTATTATAAAAAGTATTTTGGTCTGATTTGTCTCTTACAGCATGTTCACAAGCAAAGACCTTTACAGCATGAATTAAATGAGACTATTTAAAAAAAAGTGTTGGATAACTGGTTAAATTTCATCCATTACAAGAAATAATTAGCTTTAATGGTTTCTGAAAGGGAATTTAAAAACATTTTTTAATGCATTTGGGGTGAAATAAGTCAGATGAACTTGAATAACCAAAGTAAAGAAGTTTCATATTACTGTTGCTTTTGTCAGGTAAATAAAATGGAAAATAAATTTTATATCTCAGTGGGACTCACTTTACCTGTATAGTAGAGGTAAAACTAATTAAATAATAAAATGATCAAATATTGGGTATTCAGGGATTATACTTTTATCCTTAAATTATACATTTTGCTTCAACAAATTTGTAATAAATATAAATGCTCCTAAAAGTGAAAAAATACAAATTTATTAGACCTTTAGTTAAAAAAGAAAACAATTAAGAGGCCTTTCAAACGTCTGTTTTAACTGAAAATGTTGTTATTGTTAGACAACCATTTTGATCAGTAATGACTGATTTCAACTGAATTCACATTGTTTTCTTGTTGTTGTTTTTTTTATTTTCATCTGAGCAAAAATTGATCAAGCATAACATTCAACCACAAAAATATTTTTCTGTTCTGTAATGCAAATAAATAACTATGATTTGACATATTAATCAAGAAATAATTATTTTTATACATTTTTTTTTCTGGGCATTTTTTGTTGTTAAATAGTAAATTTTAAAACTGATGGATTAAAAATCTAATTTCTGCTGAAGAGCTTCTCCTTACTGGTATATTAACCCTCAGACATAAAAATGATACCAATGCTGTAAATTTAGGACAGCTGAAGCATCAACCCTGCATTGGGCGGTGGTCTTAAATTTGTAAGGCACTGTATATTTAAAAAATATCATCTTGTTGGGTTACAACCATATTACTGTAAGCGGTTTAATTTTAAACAGTAGTTTTACTCAGATCTGACAAAACTGTTTAAATCAACACCAAAAAAAAACTACAGAATATCAATGTGTTTAAATTGAAGACAGTTTGTCAGGGTTGCTTGTTTTACATGTTTATTTAAACATCACAGTCCAGAACAATCGTCTACAAGTCCATTCAGAATGTGGCCTTCAGCTCATTATATCTGTAATATTAATTAGAGCATTTAATTAAGTTTACGGATGTGTTTTCCTGCAGTACACCGTGGAGTGTGAGTGGCAGAGACAAGAATCTCAAACTCTGTCGGTCGCAGTGCCACATGTTCTGTCGTTTGGTGAGTATAATCGCACTAATACGTCTCAAACACATGAAGAAGAAAAATCAGAATTTAACAGACTGCTGTTCCTGCAGGTTTGACAGCGAGCGATGTTACAGTCAACTCCTCTGGACTTCTTCACTCCATCAGACTGCATCACTTTCACCAGGTAGCTTAATCTCATCAGGCTCTCACTGCTCCCAGTGTTCCTGCTCCATCACTGAATTTATTTGTTTGTGTTTTAGGCCTATCAGGCTTTCAGGATCAATGTGGCCAGCCAGTGCAAAATACACAAAGGTAAGTTTATGTCCAGAAACTCAAGTATAAGGCCATCAAAGGTGTTTGTAATTGTAGATTCTGTGGTTTTGTGGTTAAACATGTTTCTGGATGATACATTTCTCCTCAACTTTGCTTGAACAATTCTTAAAAGTATGTGCATTTCACATTGTGGGGTGGTTTTGTGGAATAATATTGAAGATAACATCAAACTGAGTAAAAATATCATACAATTCAAAAAGATGTGTAAAAACCATGTTTTTAGTAAACATATGAATGAACAACTGGAAGGTACAGGTAAAGTGGATGATTTTAAACTGTGTTTTCTTTTGCTCTACTGTTTTGTTTTTGTTTTTTTTCAAATGAAAAACTGTTTTTTCCATACTGTGTTGCTGATTGATTAATGAAACACTGATGAAAAACGTGGTAGGACGAGCTAAGCCGAGCTTCCTCCTACTCCATTTCAAACATCGAACAGCATTAATATTTAAAGAATTTCTGTAAATAATGTTTTAATTTGTTTGTTTTGTTTGTTTTTTTACTTAAATACTTTATTATTCCTATGTTCAAAATAAAGATGATCAAATCAAATAAAAAATCAAGTTTGTGACACTTATATAAAAAAAGCACTTTACAGCAGGGGTGGGCAACTTTGGTAAACAATCGGGCAACGTTGAATTTATCTCTGTGACAGGGGGCCGCATTGTTGAAATTGGAGTCATAAACATATAGCTTTCATGTTACTTTGTTTTTTATTTTAACAAACATTTGGTAATGCATCAAAAAAAATTGAAGGGATATTTACAGCAAATTGCAGCTCTGTTTTCTGTTGGTAGAAGATTTTTGTTCGTATTTGTTGCCAAAATGGGCAGTTTTCCACATTTTTGACAATAACTTGCTCGACAGTGTTGGAAATACGTTGGCCTAGGTTTATGCTCTTGGACCAGTCTGATTTTTAAAGTTAAACTTTTCTGTGACCACACAATATTTAAATAAAATCGTGATTTTGTTTGTTCATGTCCAGACAGACAGCCCAGTGTGTACAGAATAAACGTACCGTGGTTTCGAGAAGACTCTCTGATAACAGCCAGGTCAGTTTTGTCTTTCTGAGTGTTCACCCTGTTGATATGCGTGCAGACATGTTCACTAAATGATATCATCTGCCTCCAGTGTGCCGTCGGTGACAGAGATCTCAGGGATGCTCCACACAAGTCGATCAGACAACACCACAGGAGTCCTTCTCCAGCTCCACACTGCTCCAAACTGCCAGTACAAGGTAACAGGGTCCACCTCAGAGCTGTTACAGAGTTCAGGCTGATCAGACCTCTGCTACTCTGATCCTGATGATGTGATAGCAGCTTGTCTTAGTAACCTATAAGTCTTGTGGATAAGGTTTAATGATGATTTCAGCTTTTCACCATCATGAAAACATAATTAACAAGATTAAGTGGTTCAAATGTTGCATGCTGTTAGGCTTTATGCACAGGTTTTAAACATCCTGTGAATGGTTGGAGTGTTTCTATATACCCACAATCTCAAAAACTTAATTCAATACTACCATAAACTGTTATTTTGTATCTTCATGTCCTTCAAAGTATATGTCACAATGTCAGTAGTGTTTTATAAATGCATCAAATGCAGATAATGTAAAATTGACAGGTAGAACTATTTTAATGGAAGAGCGGAGGTTCATTGCAAATAATTACATTATTGGTATTTATGTTTGTATCAACATTGTGGATTCAGAAAACTGAAGAAAATATTGTTATTGGACTAACATTTTGAATGTAAAGCAAACTGAAATCATGGCTAAAGCAAAAACAATCATGTGACCGTTGATGGAATCTCTGAACACAGACAAGAACAATGAAATGTTTAGTGTGCTGTTAGCCATGGACTATTATTGAATGTTGTTGTTTTTAAATGCTAATTTATCTGGTTTATAACTTTTGTATTTTATTATTGTTTTTTTATTGTTGTATTGTATAATTTATTACTGCATTGTATATTTTTCTGTGTCCTGCCCAGGGACCACAGATATAAATTAGCTTGTAGCTAACTCTGGCTTGACAATCCTTCTCTTGCATGGCCCCTGTTAAATAAACAAATAAATAAATAAATAAATAAAAGGGGAATTTCAACTGAAATTTTTACCCATTTTTATATCCAAATCTTTGAGAAGTCTGGAATTCATTCAACTTAACATTCAACAAATGATAACAATTATTCTGACCAGGATTGCAAGTTAAAACTATATTTTAACATCATTAAAAATATTATTTTGTTTGATTAATTACAAATGCTGTGACATAAACTTTACTTTGAGTGAGGTGATGAAATAAATTTGTTCAGCACTTTATTTCTAAAATGCAGAGTATGCCTTGGACCTGCTTTATTTTTAACTGTCTTGAGATATCAACAGGCTATACAAATACATTTTGATGTATGTATATTGAATTTATTAATTAACAATGTTTTAATATTCTGATTTTTGCTGCAGGTGTCAATAAGGACTTCATTACCCAGAGTTCTTGGACAGGTACCTCTCCCTGTTTTTTTCACAGCTTTTAAAGCTTGTAGTGATGTACAGAAAAATAAGCATCATTTCTAACTATTTTGCATATTTATTTGAATGAAAAGTAATTAATTGGCTAGTATGCAATAGAATTACAGGCTCGACTCCAGTGTTGATCAGCGTCTTCCTGTTTGAACGTTCTCTCTGTTTATTTGTGGGTTCCCTCTAAGCACTCTGTCTTCCTCCTACAGACCAAAAACATGTAGCCTAATAGGTGACTCTAAATTTCCATGGGATTTAAACATGAGCATGAAGGTTGTCTGCCTCTCTGTGTGGCCCTGTGATTGGCTGGTGATTGGTTCAGAGTGTGCCCTGCCTCTCATCCTGAAATGATGAGTGGTACAGATAATGGATGAACCGAAGTCTTTATGTCTTTGTTCTTCACACAGATTCTGAGGTTCTGCGGTCCCATGGTGCCGGTGTACACGGCTGTAACGCTCCTCCTGGCCTGTGGGGGGCAGCTGTCCCACATCCTCAAGACGGGGCGAGCTGCTGCCATGAGTCTGGTGGTGGGGAAGGGTCTGCAGCCTCATAAAGTCAGCCTGCCAGTTTATATTCTACACATCCTATCAAGGTAAGTTTAATTCTTATCCTCACTTTCTGACTCATTTTTTAGATCATCACACATCGTACTCTTCTCTCTTCACATTTATCAGAATCTTGTTTTTTTGGTTTTGTTCCCCTTTGCCAAATCTCTCCTCCCTCTGCTCCCTCAGCTGCAGCTGGTTTCAGGAGACCTGGTCTCTGCTCTTCCTTCCCCCCATGGATTCCCTCCCTCCAGCCACCCCCGATGTGACCTTTCAAGAAGAAGTCCCAGCTGAAGAATGGCCGCACCTGCTCTCTCCGCTGCTCTACATTTTCGGGGCAGCGGTGGCGTACTGGGGCAGCACTCTGCTCCGGCTCCTCATCCAAATAGTCTCACTCATATTAGCTCCACTGCACAGGTAGGACAGTTGGACTTGGAAATATGTGGTTGCAAAGTGGATTGTTATGGAGATTTAGTTACTTTGTATATAAAGACAATAATGGCCACTTGTTCACCTATTTGGATTTTGTAGGGCAGTTCTTGAGTTACATTTTAAGAGTCTTTTATTGTTCTTTAAAACTTTCTGAATGGTCTTGGTCCTTCATATTTATTTTATTTACTTTTACCATATAAATGCAGTAGGTCCCTCTGGTCCTCAGACTTCATTAAATCATTCCAAAGTTAAAACTTAAACTTGTGGAGACACATCTTTTAATTATTACTTGAAGACCTGAGAGCAAACTTAATGTTCATGTTTCTAAAATAAAACTCAGGACCTACTTTTTAGTCTAGCTTTTAACTGATTTTTATTTTATCCTCTTAATCTATATAATGTCTTTCTTACTCTATTTTAGTTTCAGACGTATTATTTTATTACTTATTTTTTATTTATTTTATTTTATTATTCGTTATTTCAGCCTTTTTATAATCAGAATGAGCATTTAACACATTATCATTATTAAATTAGGTCTTTTATTTCTTTTTTGTATGTCTGTTTTTGTTACTGTTGTAGTGCCTCTCAGAGTTTTATCAGTTAGTCCAAGCTGTCCTGACTTTTTAATTCCACACAGTGTTTCCTCAGCCGTTTTTAAATTGTCCTCTCTTAAAATCTGTGACTGTTGAATGGCAGGTCGGTATCTTCTGACACTTAGTTTTTTGTGTTTTTGAATGTTAAGCTCTTTGTAATACATTGCTTTTGAAAAGTGCAATATAAACTAAGTTTGATTGGAAATTGAAAAAGTGTCTGTAAGTCTAAAGGACTATTAGAGGAAAGGGTCTTTGCAAAGATAGCCAACTTGTGAAAAAGTGTTTTGACCCGTAGCACACCCAAGATCAAACTAAAACAGCCTCAAACAAACTTCTGTACACATGCCTAAAAACTGACAAACAACTGTAATACTGTTGGCAAGTCTGCAAGTGAATGAGTTTAAAACTCACTGAGTGGGTTATGATAAAATAATGTTATGAAGGTGAATCACAAATATCCGAGGCACACCAGTGTGCCCTGTGGCACCATTTAAGAACCACTGTTAGTCTGAAATGGTGTTCTCAAAAAGCAACAATGTGCCTAAATACTACTGCACTGAATTTACTAGCTAGCAACTCTGGATCATCAACTGTATCTCTGGGGACCGTCTCCTGTTCAGCTGTATTTTAACATATTGAGTTATTTATATTTTCCTAAAGCTAATATGATTCCCCTTTAAAAGCCCATATGTTATTATTTCTGAACATTCCTCTTTGAATGTGTCTGTACAGTGTTATTTCACTGTTATAACTGACTCTGTTGTCTTCCTCTGGATTTGATTTGATTCCTGTTTTCCGTGCAGACCTTGTGTCTCCAGAGATTGTGGCACCCTGCGGCTGAGGACTCAGATCTTCCTCACTCTGTGTCTCTCTGTTTTGGGTTGGACGTCCTGTGGTGGATTATCAGTCTTTCTTGCATTTCTGTTCCACCTCTACAGGGTGAGTCAGAGGACACTGAATACTGTCAGAGCTTTTCTGTATCTTTTAGACCAGGGGTGTCCAAGCTATGGCCTGTGGGCCTTAGTCCACTTTAAGGGCCCGTTTACACAACAGCAAAAACTGAGATTTTTTGTTGCACCTTCCGTTTACATGAGGACAGTGCCCGGAGTACCTGAATCTGCAAACTTTTTAAACCAGGATCCAGAATGAAAAGTTTTAAAATGTTTCATTGTCATCTTCGTGTAAACAGGAATCACCGTTGTCAGGGAAAACAGGGACGTGCAGCGCAGCCTTTTAGATAATGGTAGCGCACGTACCTAGGACTGAAACAACAACAGCCATGGACAATGATCGGGTAACGTGCTGCTGTGTGCTCGGTTTGTTATCACTCCTCCAACAAATGTGGATTCGCAGCATCAACACTCTGACCAGCAGAGACGCACTCGCTGTTGTTGTTTGTGAAAATGTTGTCTTCCATAGAAAGCGTTACTTGCACAAACGCGTGCTTCACCACTGCTGTTTCACTACAAACTTAAATTCGCCAACTACTGGCTTAGCATTCTCGCTAACGCATTTTCAGTTGTTCTCGTTGATCGATGTAACGCAGGGTGCTTTTGAAAGTGCAAAGGATAAACCTCTCCATTTCTGGTGACAAAGCTGTCATGTACACTGGCCCAAAAATAGCCCTTAGCTTATTGTAACAACAAAATTTTGTCAGCATTATGTCATGAAGCCTGCGTCTAACTGATGAATAGAAACAAGTCAATGATTTCACCAAATTGCAGCATAAACTGTACTTATCTGCTTCGCTGGCTGCTCCATCTCAGCTGATTTACAGAGACTTTAGAGCTTATCGTCCTTAATGACTGCAGTGTAAAGACATTAATGACTTGGTCAGACTTCACCTTATTTTTAATCTGTAGTGAAATTCACTATGTCCAATTAGGAGATCGTAGAGACAGAAATACATGCAGCCAGTTGCTGGACAGGCCTGATAGACCACACGACTGGAGCCAGCCTATGTGATGACATTGGAAGAAGGGGTGACACTGAATATAACAGTGTACTTAGAGTACAGCACTTTAGTTTGACTCCAAACATTATGTTGAACAAGATGTAAGTTTACAGATAAATACAAGCTGTGACTCACCATGCTGCATTGGCTTTTTCTCTCCATCATCCCCGTTTGATCCAGTCTGTAGCTCCTGTGCTACACATCATAAGCCAGGGATGCTGTTTTTTTTTCATTTCCTATGTCTCGTAGCTCAATGCACAAACCTCAGTTTGTTTATATCCATGACTGTCGTACATGCTCCCAGTGCTCTCATTGGTCAATGCCTCTGATGTGTAGGGACAAGACATAGGAGGCAGGCAAAAGCCAAACCTGCCAGACTTTCTGACATAGTCATTCATAACCCAGACTGGTCTGTTGTAGGACATTTAGACACACTCCATGAGACAGAATGACCCATTTTACTGGTCGAAGGGTCCCAAACCCCTCCAGCTATCAGATCAACCCATAATCGTGCAGTTGTGTAGTCTGACCCTGTCATAACATAGATCTTTGATGTAGGCTAATGTTTATTTTCTTTGAGCATGTTACATTTCTAAGCATATCATTACTATCTACAGGCAGGTAGAGGAAGACCAGTCAACTCTGTTTCTGAAACAACTCTAACCTTTGTGCTTTTTGCTGTTGTGTGTTCAGGTGTTAAGGCTGCAGATGACAGAAAGATCTTTGAGTCATATGTTGAACCTGGTAAGTGACAGGTTGACTTGGGTCTGGGGTCAAAATGTATTTAAAGATGCTATGAGGAGTTTCTAAGTAATTACAAAAAAGTCTCACTTTTAGATACATGTCTGATTGAAATACACACTTGAAGATGAGTTTAAAGCATCAAAATAGGTTGTCTATAAATGCTATTCCTTAGCCTTCCAGTCGGGTCGGACAGAGCTGGACTGGCCTGGATACTCAACTTCAGGAACAAGACATTTTAAAATAGAGCAAATTTATATTATTCAGACACGTCGTAGAGCACCGGGCTGTAAGTAGCGATATATAGCCGGCTACAAAACTACCATACTAAGTTTTCCGAAAATTGCTTGTTGTCACACATCAAAAACTTCTGCTGTGTAACTAGAAAGAGATACATTAACTCGTCGCTCTGCAACCTGTAAGTTGCTGAAAAAAGAAGTCATGGGTAGCAGAGTCTTTATGTCGCCGGAAATAGATTCTCCTCATAGCACCTTTAAATGAATGGGTTGATATTGATCTGTCCACAATTCCATGCATCTTTGGTCTAAAACTGATGAGATTATTGATAATAATGTAAACAGACGTGTATTAAAGTAATGTTAACTTTATAAATGTAACATCTGGTCTTAATTTTGCTAAATCTCTCTCAATCATATAACAAAACTAACATGGTGTGCATGCTAACTTTTACGAACTTCAGTAAGTTTAATTGATATTTAAATATTTCTTGCATCGAATATGTATAATACGAGTCAATTATCATTATCTTAAACATTTGTTCAGGCACCCCGGAAGCACAAAGAAGTTGAGAACGGCACAGTTGATGCTGAATCCACGAGCAAACCTAAAGAATGTAACGGCGCCCCCCTGCTGTCAGAGTGTGCTCTGCAGGAGGTGAGGGACGACTTACGGCTCCACCTCTGCCTGTCGGCGCTCTTCACACTGCCTCTCATGCTCACAGCACCCTCACTTATCCACTGGAAACGAAATCTCAGGTACTGTGTTAAAATTAAATAATAAAAATGTGAAGGAAAAAAAAACAAAAAAGGCTAAAAGTCTCAGATTTACAACTACAAACATGTAATTTTGTTTATATATAAAAAAGTAAATTGCCAAATGTTTAATTTTAAGTAAAGGCACATTTTTAGATAAATCATGAACAAAAATAACAGCTGGCTCATATCCTGTTTTTATCTTATCAGAGTCAGCAAATGTTAACAAAGATAATTTCCTTGTTGTGCACCTGGATGTAAGAATGTGCCTATTTAAACTAGAAACATTGTCTGTTTGTGCTCGCTTGTGTTGCTCACCTCAGTAAGTTTAAGCTTTTTCAAACTATTATCTTGTTGTTTCTGAAAAAAAAAGGGAGCAGTGATATTTAATTCAAGCAGCTCCAGTGATTCATCCTAATTTCTTTTATATTCCTCCCAATTTTTCGATTTCTGCTTCCCTTTCATTTCTCTAATTTTCAAGTATATTTGTTACATTTTACTTTGTTTCATGCAGATTGAATGCTGAAATTTCTCAAAAAAAAAGTATAGCCTATTGTTCTTCCTTTCTTTGTCAAAAGCACTCGGCTGTCAAATCTTTTCCGGTTGTGTTTTCTGTAAGGTTAAGACTGTGGCACAACTCAATATTGCTTTATATCATTTTATTAGACTGTCTTTTGTGATGGCAGGTAGCTGAGTCAGAAAAAAGGAGAATAAATAAATAAATAGATTTTTAAAATATGCCTTCTTGTATTTCTTCTTTTTTTCTTACAACAATAATACAATGCCGGCTTGTTCAACTTAATTTTTGCAGAAGTGAATCTTAATCTCCAGGATAGAAGCTTTAACATCCTAACCTGTAGTTTACCATCATTTGTTTTATTGGCTGTCTTTGTTTCCAGCAGATCAAGAAACAAATTAAGGTGTATTTTTTAAAAACTCGACTTGTGATCTTTTGCAGATATTCACACCAGTTGGATCCTGACCCTTGCTGGCCACACCTTGTGCCTCTTATTCTCGTGTACATGCTGCTTATTAACTGCAACACTTTAAAACTCAACAACAGGTGAGAGGACGTCATTATGAAACACACGACTGAAGTAATTTTGTAAAACACAAAGACACATATTTTCCGTAAACATTTTTTTAACATACAGTCAATGTATTGTCTCTATCCGACATAAACCTCCTAAATCCAAAATTGCTACTTCACCCAGAAAAAAGAAAAAATCCTCCACTGCTGAATGAATGAATGGATATTGTGTTGTCGTGATAACGAATGTGTTTTTTGTCCTATTATGTGCTTTAAAGTTTTACAACCCTCTAACCAACATGTAATGATGGGAATCGAAACTCTATTACGGTTAAGAATCGATAACAGCTCCCTTAATGAATTGATATCATTAGTCTATCTACCTATCAAATCCTTCCACTGACAGGGGTCAGTGATCAAAATTTTAATTAATTTTTGACACAAAGGTGCTTGCAACACAATTTTCTTTAAGTGGAAACCTTGCCACTTGCAGAATAAATGAAACACAGCATTGAATCGAGTGTCATGTTTTTGGCCAAAAATGGTCAGGGATTATTTAGAGAATTGTTAAAGAATCTGATCAATAAGCTAAATCATTATTGGCATCCCAAACACCTTAAAAATGAAGACGTGTGCTTTGTGCCTAACAGCAACAATTATTTTATTTAACCTTTATTTAACCAGATAGAATACTCGTTGAGATCAGGATCTCTGTTGATGAACTTAGTCACTATAGATGTCTTTTAATATATTGTTCTCAGTTGCACACCCTGCAGGTTTTCATATCTTTTTTTTTTTTTAAAGTGTTGTCCATTCCTGTTTTTAAACATTTAAAATGCCCTTAACAGTGCCTTCCATCTCATTCCACAGATAATTTATGGTTTAGAAGCTTTTATTAATATACCAGGGATGCACAATATTGTCATCAAGATATCTGTTCCAGCAGAGAATGGTTTGAAAAGTTGATTATCATGTCAGCAGGTATTGAAAAATCTGCCAATATATCTGACATACAGCCTTATTTATCCTATATGTTGCTGAACTATCAGCAGAATAAATGAATACACAATAATGCTTCTCCTAATTATCAATGGATGCCTGTATTGTAAAATCAAAATCATTGTTTATCAAAGAATTAAACGTTTTCTTGTTTTGGAACAGGTTTTATCTTAGATATCCTTTCACAGCAGGTTACCAATATGTTTTTGAGTTGTTTTGGCATTTATTTCAACATATCAGACATTGTCAAAGTCCAGTATCATGCATCCTTCATCTATACAGACATATATTATTTGCCCTATTTTTTATTTTTCACCTATTTAAATACAGCAGAGGCCAGAACTGTCAAAATAAAACCAAAAAAGAAAAGTAAGTGAAGCAGTAACAGTGCAACAAAATCAGTTTATAACCTTTGCTAAAGATGTTGGATGAAGTTGGATGAAGTATTTGTGAAGTATTTGTTCACGTGATACAGCAGTTTTTGTCATTTTTGCTAATAATACTGTTAACAAATGCCTTGGCGCAGGTTTCAGTGCCTGTGGTTTAAATCAATAAAATGTTTTTTTTTTTAAATCTGTTTAAACTTTCTCTACATAAAGGGCTTTGTTGTTGTATTGTCTATATTTGTTTTAATTGTTGTGTGTTCTGTAGGAGAGAGGCAATTTAGATGAGAAAAAATGTAAGAATGCAAAATGTAAGTGTCCACGCAAGACGTAGAATGTCTTTTGCATCAAATAATAGGAGTTAATGATATAAATAAGATTAGATACGAAATGGTGAAAAAATTTTGTTTATCTTTTTTGGATCTTAAAATCTCTTGAATAAAATTATAAAAAGTGCATAGTAAGCTAATGTATTTTGTTCTTTACTTTCAGTAAACTGCTGCCTCTTACATCCTTCCTCCCTCTGCCGTTGGCGATCGCCATGGTCACCTTCTCCCCGCTCCACCTGTACAGAGTCACCTACTTCCTGTTGGCGGCGCTCGTCCCTCTGGCCTTGTGTAGTCTGCTCTGACGGTACCTTACAGGTTTCAGTCCACATCTCCACCATAACAAGCCTTTCTCTAACTCACAGCTTTACTCACTGAAGCTGACGGGGGCAGATTCACCGTCTGAAGACTCACTCCATCTCTGTAGCTACCATGGAGCAGAGCCATAGACATACATAGCCTGGGAAACTGTCCGCTCGATGTTGGCACTAAAAGCTCCACGGTGATTACGCTGAGTTTTAAAATGAGAGGATGTGATGGCCCTGGAACTTTTGGTGCAAATATGACTCTGAAGGATTGACCTGAAACCAAGTTTGCCTTACTCTGTATATCTATAGCTCTGCCTTCAAGGAGCAGCAACTCCACAACCAGTGAAACTACTGATGCTAGAGGTGTGCAACAGGGTGACACTGTAATTATGAGTTTATTTTATTTTGAAAGGAATGCGCCAACAAATTTTTTTGTTTGTTTTAATGTCTTACCTCACTCCCGAGTCCTTGTCAAGCAGATAGACACCATTATTTCGGCTGTGCGTGCAGAAACAAGGAAGAGACAGACAAGAGCTCGCCCACCGCTGATTAGCTTAGCTCAAACACTGGGAGTGAATGGGTAGTGTTAGCCTGCCTTAGCCTACAGTCACTAACATTATGTTACATTATCTATTTTCAGACTAAGATTAGCACTTTGTGGATTTTTTTTAAGAAATACATATGAAACCAAAAGGCAGGGTGCATGCGCAAACCAGCTTTGAAGTTGTTGTCAAGCAACATAATGCAGTAAAAAAACTAGTCACAATGAGCACACAGGACTGACAGGACAAGAAACAGACAGGCAGAGCTCACCCACTGCTAATTAGCTTAGCTCAAACACTGGGAGCCAGTGGGTAGTGTTAGCCTGCCTCTGCCTACAGTCATTCGGTAAACTCTTCAGCAACTCTAAATGGAGTTCAGAGAGACCATGATTAGCACTGTATTTGATTTTTCCAAAAGAAATACATAAGAAACAAACCCTGAAGAAAACGTCCTCATCCTCTCTTCCAAAGTTGGTCATAATCTTTAGTTCCAGTCTTCTTCAACTCGAAAACAGAGCTTTGTTTTGTTTACCTACTTGCACGCAAGTCTGCATTTGTTTGTGCATGCGCCCTGTGGTTTAGTTTCAGATGTACTTCTTTTGAAAATTGCATGAAGTGCTAATCCTAGTCCAAAAAAAGATAACCTAACACAAAAAAACCAAGCACACAGAACCATTTAGAGTTGCTGAAGATTTTATTTGATGACTGTAGGCAGAGGCAGGCTAACGCTACTCATGGACTCCCAGTGTTTGAGCTAAGCTAATTAGTGGTAGGCAAGCTCTGCCAGTCCCACAGTCTAAAGAATGGTGTCTATCTGCTTGTCATGGATTCAGGAGTGAAGCAAGACACGAAAACAAAAAAAATGTTGGCATATCTCTTTAAGTGCTGACAGTGTTGTGTTCGCTGTAAGCACTTAAACTTCCCACTGCTCGACTAAGACTGAAAGCTGTGTTCTCTCTGCTTAAATACTGCCGCAGCTATGCCACACAAACAGTGTCAGTGTCACACATCATTACAGAAAACTTACTAAAGTTATCATGTTTACGTTCTCCTTTGTTCATTGCATTCATAGGTTCTGCTAGAACTGAGCAATATGGCCTAAAAATTAAAATTACAGATCTTTTTCAACAACACACGATTTATGTTTTTAATTGATTTTTTCCCACTCAAGAAAAAAATTTCCCCCCAAAATTTAAATTTTCCCTTGAAGTTAAAGGGCATGTCATAAAATGTTGACATGTAGTTTTTCAACTCTCTAATCAATATTTAATCTTATTTAAAAAATACAAATACAAGCCTAAACATACACCTGTCGAAAAACCTGACAGGGCTTTCCAGCATAAAATCCTGTTTCTAAACACCAAAAAGCCAAGTCTGAGCACATGTATTTGTCTAGTTTCATTTTTAAAACATGTTATTACTCTTACCTAAAGCTACATTTACCAGACAAATCCAGATCATCATCCTGAGTCCAGTTCAGACCAAAGATAATCAATAAAAGAGACTGTGTGAGGAGCTGCAGGCTCACATATGTGTGAACTGAGAAAAATCAGGTGCTGTTTGGCAGAGTGGTAAGCAACTTTACATCCTTCTACCGGCCCAGGTTCAAAACCAGCCTGTGGCTTGTGCAGTGTTGTCCCCTACTCTCTGCCCCCCCTTCACAAGCATATCCACTGTCTCTCTCTCTCTCTCATTAATCAATGAAGGCACAAAATACCCAAAAAGTAATCATTTAAAAATAATCAGGAGCTGGATTCAAAACATTCAAGTGATGAAAAACAAAGAGATCCTCGCTCCTTAGACGCTTTCTCAAGGCACTGCTGTACCAAAAACAGTCAAGGGAGAAGAACACAGGCGATGCGTGTAGAGGGTCTGCGTCCACACACATGCAGCCAGAAAAAATGAGCTGAAAACGTGTTCAACAAAAAGTCTTTTAAAGTCTTTAGTTGTATAAACTTGAACACTTTTGATTCCTTCTGGCGAGTGTGCTGTAGGTGCTGATGGGCAAACAATATCACTTTGTCTAAATCAGAGTACCACTTTATTCATAAATGCCCCAAATTCTCTTCAAAGTGTGTATGGTAATATATTTTTGTGGGCTAAAAAGTATTTTCTTTTTACTCAGTCCAAGTGGAAGGATGATGTGATCGGTCTAATCAGCACACATGCTTCAAAGCACTCTACTCTGTCTGGTCTGAATTTCTTCCATATAGTCAACTTTTTATACTTAATCTCAAGGTTTTTAAATTTGGTTTTCCTTGCATTTGCAACTTTGTAATCTCATCAGAATTAAAGATTACTTTTAAGTTCTTATTTCTTAGAGTTTAGTACATTGCCTAAAAGACCCACATAAAGTTCCAGATCACTGGTACTTACATACAGTGAACGCTCTTTTAATGAAGCCTTCGTTTTGCAACATTAAAAAAAAACTGATTACTTCCTATAAGCCTCAAATTTATGTTTCGAGGAGGATTATGGGATGTTGGTTCAGTATTATGGCTGATACACATTTACAGTTTGATTGGAGATTTAAAAGACTTGCAACAGGGAATGTAAGTTTTTCTTATTTTGCGGTTGATCTGTGCTGCTGCAGTATTGAGGTGGACGTGAGGATCATGTTCAGCTTAATATGTGAGACAAAGTAAGCTGCTGTAAGATGGGTGCACTGATACTTAAGGTGTCATTTTTTTTTTGTTAATTATGAAGACAGCTAACATCAGTTAATGAAGTTCAAACATATGACCATCTAAATGTTTTTTCTTTCCATGTGAGAACACTCAACATTCACTCAGTTCAAAGCCTTATCTATTATATATTTTATTTTCTGTATTTATGTTCCTTAATTTTTGAAGTCACTTTGAACAAGAGTTTTCATTTTTTGTGCCAACAAGGTTTCTTTTAGTTAATTACAATTTTCTGACTCCTCCCATCCAGCTAATAGTGATGGTTCTGAAAAGCTGACACAGTTTGATGTGTATGATATGAAACTCTGTCTGTTGAAATGATCTATTTCTATATCTAGATATATATTCTTCTTAGTTTCACACTGAAGGTGGCAGTGTGAAGCTTTGAACATGATGCTTGGAGTGAGTATGTCATGTTTCTCATTGCAGTGTCTGTCTTGTTGAAGAGCACATTTTTAACAAATCCTTCTGTCTCTATATCCATCTGTGGTCCAAAACAATGAAAAAAGGTTTATAATGTGACACAAATCTCTAGAATGAAGACTTGATGATGTCTAAGGACATGCGTGTGTGCATTATTCTGTTTCAGTTAAGAATCTTAGCCATTTTGTCAAGCAGTGTCAGATAAGATAACTGGCTTATTTGTTAAGTCAAAGATGGTGTATGAACGAGGGGCCACAAGCCAAACCGCAGTTCCAGTGAAGTTGGGACATTGTGTAAAATGTAAACAGAAACAGGATACATTGATTTGCAAATCCTCTTCTACAAAGACAAGATATTAAATGTTCAAACTGATAGACTTTGTTGTTGCAAATATTCACTTGTTCTGAATTTTATGCCTTCAGCACGTTCCAACAAAGCTGGGGCCTATATAAGTTCTGTATCTTTGTAGTGAAGCTCTTACCTCGGTTACGATTAATGAACGATTCTTTTATGCTATGCTGGAACAAATTAGTGGTGATACTGTTGGTCATCGGTACTGTCTTTATGCAGTATTTACACGTAACTTCTTTCTGCTTTATGTCCTCTGCACAGAATCCAAAATGTACCAAAACAATGGAGTCGGTATTTTTCTTGGCTACTTGGTCCTCTGATAGATTACCACTTGTCTCCTCCATGTTGGTGGTGCATCCATTGCTCTTGGCAAAGTGAACGTAGTCTATATGGAGTGGGGGCGGTCATGTGACCTACACATGGGAAAATAATCAAAATAATCGTCATGAGTAAAAATTACTTTGATTATAGGGTCTAAATGTCCATTTCGATTATTTTTCGATTGATTGCTCAGCCCTAATATCTTGTCCTTTTAGCGTATTCAATTTAATATATCTCACAAGATTTGGAAAATGATTGTGTTTTGTTTTTCTTACGTTTTATATGGTGTCCCAACTTCACTGGAATTGGGGTATCGATTTATGAACTACTGCCCATTGCCTTGTTTGTTTTTGTTCCTGCTTACAAACAATGGAGAACAACAGCCCTTTACCCCATGTCTGTGTAGTAAATCCATCACTATACACGGTATTTCCCAGCCCTAGTAAAACAATACTGCATCTATCTGATCTGTATTTTGCGATATGTAAGCATTATGGTGTCATAATTGTTTTTTGCCTTTGTTTTCAGACTTTTTGAGATAAATCATGTCTTATTCTTTGTCTTACATCCTCCTGCTGTTGCTCATGTCAGTAACGCAGCTGCTGTGCCTTTCTGCTTCAGTGTTTCTGCTTCGTTCTCGCCCGTCAGCTCCAAACCGTTCAGTCCTCAGCAGCAGTGTCCTTGCTCTGTGAATGTAAGTGTGCTTCACTGGTTCTGTGTGAATGTCCTCTCCCACAAAAAAACATCCTCAAATACGGTAGTGAAACTTTAAATACGTGTAACTTTACCATAACACTAAAGAGAATCTCGAGGGACCAAGCCTCTGAAGAAGGCCTCAATCATTCGTCTCCGTGCTCTGCAAAGCCGTCGTTCCTAATGTGAATGTACTCGCTCTGAATGTCTCCACGCGTGTTTGACTTTATATTTCTATACTAGTGCTGTGTGTGATCCGTGCACTCGTCTGTTTGGTGCAGTTTTAGTGCTTCGACATGCACATCGTCTGCCTCGTGGTGATTTGGTGACACACACTTCTTTATAGAACAAATAAGTCCAGATGAGAGGTTTTTTTTTTATATGCAGTAAATATCAATGTGATTTATATCGGTGTTCACTGTGATCATGTCGTAGTGCAAGAAAAACACATGAGGGTGTCTTCTTTTCAAACAGGAAAATCAACACTTGGGGTGAAGCATATGAAGCTGTAAAGAATTAGAGTTTTAAGATGTTTATGCATTTTGTTCATCAAAATGAAATATCTTTCATTTTACAGAAGTACAAGTCAGCTAAAGCAACATCAAAACTTAAGCTGCAAACACTCAGTTGAGACTAAAACTCTGCATAGTATTTAATTCTGCATTTCTTTAACACTTGATCTGAACACTGCCATTTTAAAAACCGGTATAGACTGTGATCCTGTGGCTCCTTTGTCCACTGAGCTGTGAGAAATGTACCATTGAATTTTATGCTTCACATCTGCAGAGCAAGTTTTAAAACCTAAAAACAAAGGGAATCCTTATTTCTTCAATAAAACATATGTATTAATTGTTCACATTAACATGCTCTGGTTGTACAGCAAGATAAAGACAAACTAATTCTCAGGAAAGTTAGAGGTGGGAGAACAGTTTTAATCCAATTTACAATTTAAGCAGATATCAGAAACGTTTAATTAATTTTAGGAATTAACACATTACGATCAAAACCCAACACAATAAAAATGCTAAAGATGCATGATATTGGACTTTTGGTGATATCTGACATGCCAGTATTTCTGAACTTGTCATTACCGATATTTGGGTCAAGAGCACAAAGTCTCGACTTCAGGAGAACCAGTCTGTTCCTTTCATGGTTACAGCCAATTTGTGTCAGAAACACATGCGAAGCAAGAAAAACAACATTTAATTCTTAAATAATTGTGCTTTGTTTACAATGCATGATGATGAGGTAAATTGTAGGGCTGTCACTTTCACCAAAATCAAACTTTATCAGTTTTCAAGCATACATGTTAATAACTGAAAATATTCAGTGATTCGTCAGAGTGGGCCAGTTTCTTTGCACATAATCGACACACACAGGAGCCCAAAGTGCTTCCATGTGGCATATTTAGGATGTTTCGGTTTTGATTATCTGGCTTTGCCAATAATCTATTGCCTCAAGGTTTTCTTCTCCGTGTGTTTGTTTCTGGCGGAAAAGGTGCCGTTGTTGTTTGGATCAAGAGAGCACTGGCTGGGGGCGCCCTCTGCCGGATCAGGCGGTTCACGACTCCGTGCACTCTAATGAGCAGTTGTGCTTTCACTTCAAGTGCAGATTTTAACCCCTTTGCTAGTTATTCAGATATTCGTATATTGACTGCAAGGTGACAGCCCTAGTACATTGTTATTTTTGCGATTATTACAGCCAATACATATGATGTTTTTCTAATTTGTATGGTCAAAAAATTGGCAATAGATATTGGATACTGCGTATTGGTCAGATAATATCAGGCATCCCTAAAAAATGCATCTTCTCAACTGACTTTTCGTTCTCTTGCAAAAACTTCATAGCTTTCCAAAAAATAATTGCTTTTTTTAATGTTCCAGCAGTTCAAGATGCTCTGCTTTCGAAGTCTTACTTCGAATTCAAAGCAGAAATATTTTTGAAAGATGTAATATGTTACTGATCCAAGGGTAATAACTTCTTTTTAGACATTACAAATAGGTGAACTTCAATACAGTTAATTTATTCTCTCTGTTAAACATGTTGCCAAAGCAGATACAGAACATTCAGAAACATTTTAAAAAATGTAACACCTTGCACAATACCATCAAACATAACACAAACTGCTTATTAAAATTAAAGTAAGTATCACGGATACATAAAGCAAACTGTAATACTGCAGAATAATGACGTGTACTATGAGGCCTATGATCAAGTTTTCACAGCTTCTTTGTTAATAATGATTACAAACCTGTGTTTTTGTGTGACCCTTGTTTCATTTTTTTAAAGTGTAATTAAATCTGATTTTTCTCCGATTAAATCCATTCATATGGGAATCCAAAAATATACTTATGGTGTTCTTTCTGTCTATAAGTGCTTTAAAGTCTAATTAATATTACATTTTCTTCAATTCTGCTTCTGCCTTGAGTGACTTTTAAAACCTGTAACCTCCTGCTAGCTGGTCCTTGTTGTGCAGATCTAGTTAGTCTGTGCTAATAAACTGTACCATGCAGTTAGCTGAAGGGTGTGATTAATTACACAATCTGATTGTGTTTTTTTTTCTTTTTTTTTTTTTCTTTTGTTTTGTGGTGAGGATAAAGTGTGAAAGAGTGTGTTCTCCTCAGGTTAAAGCATAAATGTGTCAAAACTGATTGTGTAGGTGTTTTTATATTTTTCACATTTTTAACTGATGTCATGTAAAAATGGGTGGACTGTGCAATTTTTGGCACCATTGTTGTTGCAATAAAAAACTAAAAAAATTACTGCAGTGATTGCTCTATTATTATGAATGGGTATGAGTGTCACTTTAAGGAGTTATCTCGAGGGATGTCTGATATTGGATTTATGCAGAAATCAAACTCAACTCCTTGGTGAAACAAATAGCCAATCAAATGGCAGCAACTCAATGTATTTTGGCATGTGAACGTAGTCGAGGCAGCCTACAGAAGTTCAGACGGAGCTTCAGAATGGAGGAGAAAGGTGGTTTACTCGACTTTGAAAGTGGCATAGTTGTTAGTGCCAAACAGGCCAGTTATTTCAGAAACAGTCCTCCACAATCCTTAGTATCAATCTTCTTCTACTCGTTAACAGAGGCTTTGGTTTGTTGACATGCTGAGTAGCACTTCAGCAGCAATTTGCTAAAATGCTAATCTTATTCCAAAAATAGATAACATAATATCATGCGGTCAGTAAAAAATACAACAAGCACATATGATGATCTACAGTTTATCTGATAACTGTAGACGGAAACAGGCTAAAGCACTACCAATATACTCCTGTTGTTTGAGCTAAGCTCAGCTGGTGGTTGGCGATAGTTACTGGCCGCACAGTCAAAAGAGTGGTGTCTACCTGCTTGTCATGAACTGGGGACCGACGTAAGACACAAAAACATAAAAAATGTTGGAGTGTTCCTTTAAGATCTTTTGGATCCATACACACCTTCAGATCACCAGTTGGTTTCTTGACACACACCGAGTTGACCCATTCTGTGGGCTCCTCTACTTTTTTTTATCACTCCCAGTGACATCATTAGCTTGAGTCCTGGTTTCAGCTCATCTTGAAGCGGTGCTGGCACCTGCCGTGGTGCATGAACCACAGGCTTAGCATCATTTGGGCATAAGTGGTGTAATTGGATAGAGCGCTTGTAATTGAGAGGTTGGAGGTTTGAGCCCAGTTCTGGGCAACACTTGTGGATGTGTCCTTGGGCAAGACACTTAATGTGAATCCCAGTTCTACACCTTAGCCCTTCCCCTTCGTCTTACCCCTTAGCCCTCTGTTTTAAGGGCTAAGGGAAAGGGGTAAAAACACACTGCTGAGAAACGAGATGCCACTTGTTTCCTACATACAGAGCTGCTTGCTAGCTGTGACGTAGGCAGATGCGACAATAGCCATAGCTACAGCTGCAAAAGCTAGCTTGTTTTAACGAGAAATTTTAAAATGCGACCAACAATTCAAAACATAATTGATATTTACTTTATAATTATGCACTTCCTTCGATCTACGCTCTGCCTTCTTGTCAGCGGGCGCAGTTAATTATGGGAAATTCTCATTCCCTTTCATTTCAAGTGAGTCCCGATCTGTCTTCATTTCGAGGGCTGCGTAGCCCTTGGTCTTAACCCTTTCCCCCTACAGAGATTTGGCTGCACGTGAATACGCAGAAGGGGTAAGACAAGGGCTAAGGAGTAGAATTGGGCCCTTGACCCCAAGTTGCTCCCACTGCAGCGTAAATGGGCATGAAAGGCTGTGAATGTGTTAGTTAATACTGATGGAAAAAATAACAGAAACTCTGAACCATCAGTTGGTGAATGGGTAAGTGTGGCCTGCGGTGTGAGTGGTCAAAAGGCTAGAAAAGTGTTATATAAGCTCAAGTCCATTTACCAGTTACCATTCAAATGTATCCTGTGGGTGGAACACCACAGCCTTTAAAGATGTCTGGATACTGGTTGACTGTAGAGTCTATGCTGTCTACATGCTTGTTGATGTGGTACACCCTCTTCCCCAGGCCTAGCTTTTCACATGCTACATCACCAAGCAGTGACTCGTGTCTCTGTCAGTAAGGAAAAACATGTTGAGTAATATGTTGAGTTTGTCTCCCAAACTTTTAAGAATACAAAAGCGCTCTATTTGCACTTTTTCCTCCTTTTCTGTGAATGTGTTGAGTTGCACTGTGGCTGACCGACCATTAGAGGGCGCCGTTTCTCCGTCATCACCATGGCCGTCTCTGCGACAGTGGGAGGTGTGAAGTTGCATCACTGATGAATGAATGTGTTTTCACTCGCTCCTCGTGTTTACTTAATCGTGTTAGACATAGTTTCAGTGTTCTTTTGAGGCAGATACCCTCGAATCTGAAGTCCAACAGTCCTTATTTAGCGTTTTGACTGGAAAGCGTACGAAAACGTGTCATGTTATTGAAGCTTTATGCTGTCTCCAGGCATGTTTATTCACCTGCGCATGTCTAATGAAGATGGAGCTCCACCTGAGGCATTCAGATAATTGAAGATGAGCAGCAGAAAGGATCAAACGGTATAAAATACTCAACAACAGGTAAGAATCCCTGTCTCCAAACTCCTCCAAGCTTTTGTTAAGCACATTTATCTTTTGAATTTTTGATCAATTCACCTGTTACTTTCTGTGCATGATCAATGATGTTTAGCAAGGGAAAGCAATTGTTTTTTTAAAGCATAATGTTGATCATATCTTTGTACAAATGTTGTTTTGCAGGTATGTTGTCAAATTAATTCTTGACCGTCAAAACTGAGTCATCAGGAAGAAAGGAAATAGAGCTAGGGAGGGTAGCAGTTTTACACTTTACCTTCATAATATGTAGATTATTGAACAAAAATGTATCACATTAGAGGATGCTACATAAATAGATGTTTTTCTTTCTTAATTACTAGACAGTTCCTGTTAGTTTGTTAAGTTAAAGCAGGGTTGTCCAAACTATTGCCTGTGGATCAACTGCGACTCTCCTGCCACTTCAAGTTAGCCCTTATACTCTGAAAAAATGTTATTTGGTCCACATAACATGAAGCCTGTGTGTAACTGATGAATAGATATAAGTTAATATTTTCACCAAATACCAGCTCCAAGTGCACTTGTGTGCTTCACTGTCTGCTCCATCTCAAGGGATGGTTAACAGAAAGAGAGGTATTCATACTAAAGCACCACTGCTTAAGTAATGGATGTAGTAGATTGAAGCTTGGCAAGATGGATCTGCATTATTCCAGACATAAAATCAGGCTGATCCAGCTGCTGTGCAAGGTTATATCTTTTCTGCTGTACAGGGTCATTCTCAGCTCTGTCTGATTAGACAAGGTCACTGGTCTCCCTTCGAATCAGCGCCCCTGCTGGCTGCCCCCCCCCTGTGTTGATGTTTTTTTTTTTTCAATCCCACACTGTGCTCCCCTGACAGGTGCCTAGTTTGGAATTGTTTTTTTTTTACCCCTCCCCTTTCCTCTTGTTTTCTTTTCAAGCACTTTGAGTTACATATGTTATAGGAAAAGTGCTATATAAATAAAGTTTTATTAATTGAATAGCCAACCAAAAAGTATTTTGCCATGCGCAACTACTTGCCCTATTGAGGCATCATTGGAAACTTTTTGGGTCCTGAAGCATTTTCAGTAGTTAAGGATATTTTAACCCAGACCATCTACACAGAGCCAGAGCCGCTGCCTGACTTTGTTACTACAGCCAAGGAGGTTGTGTTTGTCTGTTTATTTGTGTGTTTGCAAGATTGTGAAAAAAAGTGGACAGATTTTTCTGAAAGTTTCAGGAGATGTTGGTAATGGCCCAACAAGACTGATTAAGATTATCTTTTCGACCTGCCACAAGAGAAACAATATTTAGATCTGATATAAAAGATAATTTCTTGTTTTTTAATGTAAGATCTGATTTTTAAAAAGGTCAGTATTTCTTAACTTATTAGTGCTGAAATCAATGTTGGAAGAAATGCACATGCATTTAAAAAAACATCAAGTCTCAACTACACTATAACTACCTTTTACACATATCATTAGTGACCTCAGCTAGTGAGGTTATGTGTCTGCCAGCAAATACTTGTTTATGTCTTTGTTTGTCTGTTAGCATAATTATACAAAACTACTGGACGGATTTTGCTGAAATTTTCAGGGATGTTGGTAATGACCCAACTTTAAAATTACTCTATTTGGTGGTGATCCAGATAACCGTGCATTTCTCTTAATAATAATTATATCAACATGATTTTGAGTGCTAGGTGTGGGTTTTCAGGGTCATGAATCATGTTATGATGTAAATTTATCATGGAACTATTGCTTATAGATGTAACAGCAATATGTGAACTACCTTGGTGGAGGTTTGTGCTCTCTCGTGCTTTTTAGTTTAGTATGTGGCCCTTGGTTAAATAGTTTGGACAAAGTTTTTTTTTTTATTCAGCTTAAATCCAATCCTTTAATAGAAATCCAAGACATAGAAGTGGTCAAACACACCAGGGCAAAATCCTGTAAAAGCCTCCCTTTAAATAATATAATTAATGCTGTGAATGCCCTCATCTGTCTCTGTGCAGTGTTACAGCTCCACAGGTTGACCACATCCATCCCTCTCTCTCTTTTTCTCTCCCTCCTCCCCCGCCCACTTTGGCGTTTTCCCACATTAATATGCAGAACATATATGTGATCAAACAGCCCCAGTCTCCTCAAGCATTAGAATAAATCCCTCCGCGCCTACAGCAAGAGCACACACACATACACCACTGCATAAAACCAAACATAACGCCATCATCAACCCCTGAGAGGATTTCTTCTTTCTCATTTTTCAGGGTCTACAGCGGTTACAGTCTCAGATTCTGTGCTGGTGGGAGGACGTCGGCTCTGACTGCAGCACATTGCGTTGCAGGGAGAGAGGAATAAGGATGCTTGTGTGAGCTGCACGCCTGAAGACTCAGCAGCAGCAGCAGCAGCAGGCAGGGAGGTGGTGCTGCTGCTGGAGTTTCTGCGCACACCTCTGGAGGGAGGCTGCAGCCGAGGAGAGGAGGAGGGCCGAGGTGTCTCTCTCTGCGGCGGGATACCGTGTCGATACGTGACTCCAAACCCGAACGCTGCCCTGGCTTTTTGGATCTGAGAGGGAGGGAGGGAAGGGGAGGGAGGGGGATAGCGCTGCACCCCGCCCGTCTCTCCTCATTTGGACTGCAGGGATAACGACCTAAACCGTGATATCCCCGCGCAGAAACCAACAGAGCAGGTGGACTGGTGGCTGTCATCACCCGCGCGGTGCGTCTTCCTCTGCGCCAAAGGTAAGCTCTGACACACACAGGCAGCAGCTAAGAGCGGATGAAGGAGCCATGTAGGTGCTGCTCATAGCACTGATGGTGATGAGGGGTGATGATGATGATGCCCAAGCAGCAGAATCTGTCACTTCACAACCGCAGCGTCGCCTCCTGCGTATCGCGCTGTGGTTTTATTGCACTGGAGGCGAAGGGGATAATTGATCGATTTCGCTGTCATGCATGCGTCTTGACTTGTGCAGTGGATGCACAAAAAGAAAATGACGTAGGGAATTCCCACAGTAATCCAATAGCGAGCGGTGACACCTGCACAATCCGCCAGTGCAGTCGGTCCCTACATGGCCTGCTGCTGCTCAGTCATGTGCGCAAAGCGGCAGCAGGGACGCGCGGCCCTCGGCGCACATGGCGCACAAATTGTTTGGGGAACGATTAAAGTTGGAGAGCGGCTGTTATGTAACGCGGGTTCGCTGACGTGATGCAGCCATGAGCGGGGGTTACCTGCACGTTCCTTCAGCTCTGGTATAATGGTCATGGGAACTGTGTTTACATCCACTGAGGGTGACTTCAGGGATACCAGGCAGGACACTTTGTGAATTTCTGGCCCCATCAGCTTTCTTGACTAAAAAAAAAAAAGTCCATCTTAGAAAATATAACAACAAATTCAGAAGACAGGAAGAGTTTATCATGGTGCAAGAAAATGACCATAACTTCTACAAAAATGTTGTAACACTTTAAAAAACATGGCTTTACTACTGATGCTAGATATATAGTTTTGTATTGTTTTGATTTGATTAATTCAAGTTCCAATTAATTTTTGGTGCATATCATATGTAGTATTGCCTTGAAATTGCACAGTCTTTGCCTAACTTGATATAAGTCAAACTAGAAAGCACTCAGAGAGCGCAAAAGCCTCCTCAAAGTAGCTCACATATTGCTGTTAAATCTATAAACTATAGTTCCATGATAAAGTTGCCATCATAATCATGATTCCTCAATCCTGAAAACATACACCTAGGAATCATGTTGATACCATTATTAGTTAGACAGTTATTGAGCAAAAATGATAATTTGCTTAAGGCAATATTTGGATCGCCACCAAAATCTAATCATTCTTAAATTCGGCCATTACCGACATCTCCTGAAAATTACAGCAAAATCCTTTCAGAAGTTTTTTGTTATCTTGCCAACAAACTGGGGATAACAACCTCATTGGTGAACATCACTAATGATCAGAGTAAAATGGCAATTATAGTACAGAAGAGATTTGTTTTTTTAAATGCATGTGCATTTCTACCAACATTGATATCAGCAATAATAATTTCAGAAATTCTGACCTATTTGATCTTATCAAAAATGAAATATCTTAACTTAAAAAAGCAAGAAATGATAATTTATGTTAGGTCTGAATGCTGTTTGTCTAGGAGCAGGTCCTAAAACAAGCAGTGTGTCACAAATAGAGAAATAGGTCAATTCTTGGAGACACTTTACAAAGGTTTTTTAACATCCTCATTGGCATCAGCTTAAATAAGTTTGTAAATATTTGTATGTCAGATATCTGCTGAAGCTTAGTGTTATGAATTCTTACCAGTTAAGTCTGAATTAAAGTGAGTCAGAATTTAACTAACTGAACCAAAAGAATAAAGCAACAATAAAAAATACCATCACTTTCTACAAACACTTAAGTCAGTACAAATTAAAGACTAAACTGATCTGTGAGCATGCTGTGATATACAGATATGGTTATTTCCAATTGGAAACAAATCTAACACCCCCTGGCTTTTTCCCCTAGTTATTTCTGCTGCAGCAATGCAAGCATTATTCCTAGAGTACCACTGATATCTTAACCAGGGGATAAATGCTTGCACTTTTTTTTTTTACTGTTTTCAGGGGCTTTATGGAGGGCTCTGATCTAATTCTGCAAAACATGCACAGCTTTCAAAAACATGATCCACTGAGACATGCTGTCATTTGAGAAGAACCCGTCAATCACAGGTGCAGTTTTATCTGATGTTTCCCCTGTGGATCATCACAAAAGCACTTTCACTCATTAGATCCTGAAAAAAGAAACAGAATTTTAAGTTTTGAGTACCTACAATTAGGGCCGAACAATTAATTGCAAATTAGGTTAAATCACAATATGGCTTATTGCAATTTTCAAATCGCAGACAGTGCAATATTTTTAACCCAAAATGTGTTGAACATTTTGGCATTGTGATGTAGTTTCTTGCAATTTCATGCCTATTTTAACCCAGTTTTTACAACTTTATGCCTAACTTGCTCCCATTCATCTTTTTTTTTTGGCCACTGTCAGACCATGTTTGGAATTTTTACATGGTTTTTGAAATTTAATCCCAATTTGGCTGCTATGATCAATTTTCCTTAGTCACTTTTTAATTTTTTTGCCTTTTTTTTTTTGCAATTTCATACCTATTTTGCACCCTTTAACTTTTTTTGCCGCTTTCGTACCATTTTTTTCTCCCAGTTTTTACAATTACATACCCATTTTGCTTCTGTTCTTCACTTCTCCACTTTTTCTCAAATCTTTTATCCTTAGATTGATTTAATGTCATACTGGTTATACTATAAAATGATCTACTGCCTATGTTTGTTTAAGAATACATAAGATGAGGAACATTAAAACAATCCCAGAGTAAATCGCAATTGCAGTATTGGGGGAAAATATCGCAATTAGATTATTTTCTCAAATCGTTCAGCCCTACCTACAATACCTTTTAGTTATTTCCAAGTCCAAAGAAATCCTGAAATTTCACATTTTAACAGGGCATGTTATGTTGAGACACATGACAGAGCTTCCATGACAGGCACGACTTTTTGGTTGCTATAGAAACGCTGTATGCTGTCAAAGACAGGACATTTTACCCTTGGGTTGTCCATGGAGACATATTCAGGCGTTTCTGCACATTTTTTTAAATTGGCAGAAGGGAGAGAGGCGGTGGATAGGCCTGTGAAAGAGAGAGTAATGTGAGGACACATACTGGATTCGAACCTTGGCCAGTAGAAGCATGCATATGGGTCGTGCCCAGCTGCTTACCACTCCACCAAGCCAACACCCAATGAAGCTATGATGGTACAGGCATTTCGTTCGCACCAATATGGTGACCTGTGTGTCTGAAAATGCACGTTTTTGAAAACAGGTCCCAGAATGAACAAATCTAAAGATGCCGGAGTTGCATTTCTGTGTAGCTTCAGAAACTCTAACCTCATAGCCTCGGCATTGACCTTAGACCACATACGTGAACCCTGACAACAGCAGAGATAATGGCCAAATACGGTGACGTGTTTGTGCTGCAAAAGCTTTTGAGCTTGTTTTGGCTTTAACTGCAAAACCTGCTTCTTACAACCACCGAGAGCAACAAGAGGACACGGAGAACAGCAAACACTAGTGTTTGTTTACAGTTCTCATGATGTTTGCACATGCATGTCTTCTTCTCTGATTTTGGTGGGTGTCTGCAGTAGTGTTACAGCACAGCTCACAGGCCTGCATGTATACTGCAGCATTTTCACTGTTTTCATGAGGACAGACACATTTCTCGAAGTTTGTAAAGAGCGAAACCCTTTTTGTCTCCATGTGGCAGGGCCTGAATTCTGCTGTTCTGTTAGCATATCTCTATCTTGTTTTGTCCAGCTAACTTGAGATTAGACACTTTTGGCTACTCCTCCAAAGTTCTCCACTTAATCACAAACTCTGTAATGGAATAATAAAAAGCTATTTATTTGGAGTTCCAAGCTGGTGGTGCGAGCAATCCCAACAGTTCATAGCGTGGACGAGAACTTCTACTTTTAACAGCATTTCACCCTTACTGTGTGAGTTCATCCATAAACAGATTGAAATGTTGGTTTGACATTCCACATGTGCATTTTATGAAGTCATGTTTTAATGGAAAAATATGAACCAACCCACCCGTTTGCATAGATGCAAATAAAGTCACTGCTCACTCACTCAAAAGGGATCTTCAGTTTGTAATGTTTTATTCACAAGCTGCACAGATGAAATGGAATGACTTACTCTTTTCTTAAACACATGTTAAACATCAAACACATATGCAGCCAAACATATTTTAAAGTGCTGCGTTTTCCAGCTTCCACCAGATATACATTAATTTTGGTGTCTACAAACACACTGACTCATCATGCCATGTGACAGAACCTAATATTCTGACTATAAATTTAAAATAATAGTAATATTGCACTGATAACTTTGTGTAATGAAATGTATGAGTAGGCATCAAACTGGTGTCAGTCAGTCAGTTTGCTCACATTTTACCATCAGGTTTGTTTTTCATAGATTACACAGTTTGCATGCACCTGTTTCAGGCCATGTTTTATGCAAAGGAAACATTTTCCATGTTACTTTATGGTAGGACTGATATTGTTTAGAAGCAGTTATCATGACAGAGAGGATCAAGGCGTTGGCAAACACTCAATTACAGACTTATGCTATTTTATTTATGTTTACAGAAAATAATCAGTCAATTAGTTTACAGTTTTAACAGCCTCAGTTCAGCGGATTTGTTTTCTTACCAGTGTAAATTTTGTTGACTAATTGTTTCCGTAATAGTTTTCATCAACAACCTTTTTCTCCCCTGAAGAAAACTAGACAATAACTAACAAAACAAGAGGACAAGGGCAAAAAATAAAACTGTATTTACAGACATTTCATCAACAAATGTAAATTAGATGAACATAGACAATGATTGAATCCAATTAGACTTAATTTGGTCATGTAGAAAGTTAGGAATATATCAAGTAACAGCTACTTTGGTTTCCTGAAAAGGTTGGATGAGTTAAGAGGGATGTCCAATCATAGCTGCCTTAGCTTAATAGTGGTGGGATAAGTTGTGGAGTGGTCCAATCAGAGCTGCTCTCTTTATAAGTTGATACAGTATATTCATGTAGAGCAGGTTCACTGTTGTCAGCTCTGGTGTTGTAACTGAGATTCTCTGACAGGTAGCCTAAATAAAGGTGACTGCATTTCAAACAAAAGTTAAATTTTGTTTCTGTGAATTTATACATTCAAAATTTTCGAGCAGTCAGTAAAAGTGTAAAAATGTAAAATATAACTTCAGAAACTCAAGGAAACAAAAAGTGCCTTACAGTTTACACTTCATATTGTAGTATAAGATACTTACAGTAGATTTTGCTGACTAAAATGTTGTGAAATTTCATCAACTAAAATAAAACAAATATTTTGCTTTACTAAACTATGACTAAAAGTAAAAGATATTTTAGTCAAAAAACTGGAACTAAAACCAAAAGTGCTGTCAAAATTAACACTTTGTTACTAACTAACTTATTTTTTCATTTTTTTACACAGTTATAGAAACACAATGCAAATTAAAAAAGGTTAAAACAGCATGTGTGAGGAAGTGGTAGAAGCCTGCAAATGGCTTATATAAATCATATCCAAGAGACAATGGAGGGTACATATTGAACCACCAAAAATAATATCAGACACCAGATATAAAGTAAAAAAAATTCATACAAAGCAACAAAGAAAAAAATAAAATAAGTAGCTTAATCTTTACAGGGACATGGTTACTGCTCATGTTCATGTTCAGCTGGTCAAACATTCTTTAGTCTTTTTCGTCTACAGTCAACAGCACAGAGGAATGAATTTGTTCCACAGATTACTCCCCTATATTTTATTGTTAACTAGCTGATATACTTAATGGTTAATCCTTGCAAAGTGTTGAATAATCAGTCTGAAAGAAACATTGGTAATCAAATGGTTCATCAGATATTGGCCTGAGCGTTTCATAAAAAAACGTATTACCAAAACAGGGATGAGGTCACATCCAGTGACTTGAAATAAACTGAAGCGACACCCAGCAGACTGCAGCAGTACCCACCTGTCACTCAAAGCGTGAACACGCTTAAATATGCATGTTTTAAGGCTAAGTTTATTTTAAAAGGTGCGTTATATAACAGTGCACCCCTGGAACAGATGTCACTACTGAGGAGGAAATAAGCGTTGTGGAGCAAAAATATTATGGATGCAGCTGTTTGAGCTCGGCCATCTGACCTGAAGTCCACATCACAGTCGGTATATGCACATTATGGTGATGGAGAAATGTTGCAGTTTTGCAAAATCAAACAGGATTGGGCATTTAAATGTGTGTTCAAGCACTTTGACCCCTCGTGATGTAATGAAAATATGGAGACTGTTCTGAGTGACTCGTGATCAGACTGTAGAGGAAACCTTTAAACACAGCGTGGCACTGCGAAGGCATTAGCATGCATGTCTTCAGCTGAGGTTAATGATGATGTGACAGAAGCAGCAAAATGAATTCTGAGACTGTGTACACAGTTTGACTTTCCGCTCAGATGTTGCTACATTCAGCTAAGGTGATGGAATAAGGCCTCAGTGAAGAAAAACTCAGACTAAAGCATGCTCTTTGGAAATTTAAGAACAATATTTTACATGGCAGTCAGTCAATCTCTCAACTTTAAAGAGACCATATCATGCTTTTTGAGTTTTATTGGCTTTTATAATGTTTATCTTTCTCCTCCTTGTCATGGAGCACTTCTATGAATAAAACTTCTGCAGCATCAGGACTTCTTCCCCCTTTTGGCTCCTGCAGCAGCCCAAAACGCTTTACTCCCCCAACCAACCAAACACTCTCCAATGGGCCATCCTGCAATTCTTTGGTCATCAGTTTAAGCCCATTGGCTCAGCACTATCAAGGGTAATCTGTATTAATAATAATAAGAGGAAAAACTTAATTTCCGTAGCTCTTTTAAAAACAGGTTAACAAAGTGCTTCAGCGAACAGGCAGGACCCGACAGACAGCAAAGCAAAAGAGCTTCGGCACAAAAGAAAATATAAAAACAAAAAGCTCAATTGAAAATAAAAGAACCCTTACAGACAAACAAAAGACATTACACACACTCGAAAGTGACATTTGTGAAGTGAACCCAGACAATACAAAAACCCTTGATTGAGCGTATTCATATTTTAGTTAGCATGTTTTTACTGTTGTTTATTGTGTTGCTTTTTTATGTCTGTTTGTTGATGTTTTTAAGCATCAAGAGTTGCTACTTCAATTTCATTGTTTGCTTGTCTTATAAAGACAATAAAGGCTTTAAGTTAAGTTTATAAAATGAGACCATGAGTAACAAAGTGAAAGCTTAAAACGTAAAATCCGTAAGAAAAAGAAAAGTTTGAGCCTGCTTAGCTTTTAGCTTAGCTCCCTGCTAAGCTGGTGCAGTTCTTATTCATATATCAATTCCAAGGAGCCCTGCTTGTGGTTGTAGACTTCAGTGTTGAAGACAGGGACAAATGCCTTCAAGACCCTGAAGGTCATGTCAGGTCAGTTCAGGTCTGGGATCTCGTGCAGTGTTGGCTCTTCACCATTTATCATTCCTGACGACTCGTCTTGCTCATACCACCAGCAGCCCAGTTAACCCAGCAGCGTTAACCCTACTTCATTCATGCATACGATAAAGTTTAAGGGACCAGAGGTGCAAACCCTCCTCAGTGACAATAACTCCCTTCAGCTGATATCAGCTGCTGTCACCAGCTGTGAGGCCCCAGGTCAGCTTGCATCTCCCCAACTACCAAACCAACTATTTACAAAAAAAGATATGCATATAAATAAAAGACATTTAGCCACACATGGTTAAAAAACTGGCATCTCTTATGACAATTTTCATCAGCTCCAACACCACAGACCAATCACATGTTGGACGTGCATAGTAAAGTATTCAAAGCTTAAACTCCTCTATAGGCCTGTCACGATAACAAATTTTGCTGGGCGATAATTGTCCAAAAAATTACTGCCAATAAACGATATTATTGTCAATATTATTTTGAAACATCATTTTTTCATTATTGTAATTATATTACGTAATAAAGGGAGTACACCATATCAAAAGCAATGAACTTTAATTTCTTTAGAGTATTATACTGTAATTGGAAGGTCAAGAGCTTTTAAATAAAATAAATTAAACAACATATTAAATTAAACAAAAAAAAAGAGAAAAAACAATGAAAATGAAACGGACTCTCGTGGGAAAAACTGCATGTAAAAAAAATCTTAATCATCAAAAACAAAAAAATAGACCTTGTCTCTGTAAAGGAAAAAAAACAAAACTCCAAAAAAAAACACACACAACAATAAAAACAATAAATAAATGTAGTTTAACAGTTCCTGAATTGTTTGTGACATGTACTTTCCCCCACTCAACTTGTACTGTCTGTCAAATGTTTGTATCATTTCCTGAACTGCTGACTGTTCAACTGTGTTGAAGGGCTGCATTCCTTTTGCAATGTAGCGAACGACACTGTCTATGAGCGCGCATCATGTCGCTCTGTTTAATTTATATTTACTTTGCAAACCAAACACCTCAGTAAGCCTAGACTGTCAAGGCTCCACTTCACCTCCCCTTCTTTGTCGACACTACTTTCAAACAAATACATCATATCAGCTCGTCGGTGTTCATGAGATCACACCTTGTTCATTCTGATTATTCCCGCACTTGGGCTGTGGCATTCGGCTGAGGAACCGTCGCTTACATGCCATCGTTCACATTTGTGTTTGTTTCCTTGTTAGTCCTCAGTACCCTCACTTCAGCTCTCTGTTACCCCTTTTCCACCAAGCTGGTTCCAGGGCTGGTTCGGAGCTAGAGCCAGCTTAGCACCAGTTCGTTGGTTTTCCACAGACGAAGCACCAATTGCTGGCTCTCAAAACCGGTGCTTAGCAAGCACCAACTCTTTGCTGGGCCAGCAGAAAGAACCACTTTACGTCGGGGGCTACGGCTTACGTCAGGGGTTGGGGGCGGGTGAAAACACGGAAGCACCAAAGCAGAGTAAAAACACGGAAGCATTCTTACCTTCGTCTTCTCAAGCGTGATCGCTGTTCGTTGCATAATCGTCGAGTAGCATTAACTTGCTGGATCGCCAACTTTTGCTCTACAAAGGAAGGCTCGAAAAGCCAACAGCAACACTTGAACCGCAACGTAGTCCTCCATCTTTGTAGTGGCAATTGAATTCGGCGCTAGTTGTTATGGGAAACTAGCGTGACGTATACAGACGTATACATTGACGTGATGACGTAGCCCTCTGGCCGGCACCCGTTTGTGGAAAAGCAAACGGTTCTAAACAGGTTCGCAGTTGAACCAACTGCGAACTGGCTCTAGCACCAGCACTAGCACCAGCCCTGGAACCAGCTTGGTGGAAAAGGGGTATGTGTGTACGTGCGAACGGCCCCGCCTCCCCCTCAAAGATTGAATTAAAGACGGATGGATGACTAACCCTAACTCCGCTCATTCCGCTGAGGAACCAACGCGCCCAGGCGTTGAGAAAGATGGATGGAGTGAACCATCTTCTCATCCTGCCTGTTTGGTAGAAAGAGAGGAGGGAAACAAACAAGCATGCACGTCAATTTATCGAGGCCGGCAAACGTACCGAGGACGTTTTTATTTATCGTTTGGTTAATTGATTTATTGATTATCGCGACAGGCCCATTCCTCTATAGATCTACTGATATTAATACAGTTAAGAATCAGAAATAGTAAAACAGTGTGCATAGAGCACAAACACTGACACAAAGTATCCCGAGAGGCTAGAGAATGGTCAACAAGGATGTCTGTTCTAAGGTAACGTAGTGTAAGCAAAGTCAACTGTTAAATTTAACTAGATAGGAAATTACATCATCATTTTTATGACCTGTTAAAAAAAACATGTCCATGAAGCAAACTTTGCCATATAGTTCTATTTTCAGTGAGTTAACCGCTGCTTATGTTTTCGTCAGTTTCACCCTCATTAGTCCTCATTTCTTTCTCATTTAAATATTTCTGTTACATAATTGTCTGATATTAGTGTTAAATGTAGAAAAGATTGTGGTTTAAAGTAAACTCTAATGAATACAGCTGAAATATAGTATATGTTACAAAGTCAGGTAAAGGCTGACTGCTGTTGACTCTATTCATTATGTGCATATGTGCCCTCTAGAGTTTAAACATTGGTTAGTTTGTTCCGTAACAGAAGTAACACATGTGGTTTAATCACTTTATCATTGATGGACCCAGTGAGTAGTTCCTCTTCCCCTCTACAGTTACTGGGGCCCCAGTTATTTGGAAAGGTTCATCGTAGGAAAAAGTACACATACCTATACACTTTACCCTCCTGCTAATCAATACTTCTGATCTTTGACATTGTTTTTGAAAAGGTGATTACAACAAGGTGAGATTTCTAAGTGTTGCAGTGAGACCCGGAAACTCCTGTCTCAATTTTGGTCCGCCAAGGGTAGCTCACATATTGCTGTTTCATCTATAAGCATTAGTTCTATGATAAAGTTACCGTCATAATATGATTCATTGACCCTGGAAACCCGCATCCAACACTCACAATCATGTTGATATCGTTATTAGTTAGTGTTGAGGCTATGCTCCCAATTATTATTAAATATTTATTAATTGTTTTATGAATTTGATGGGCAGACCTAATGATATTTTTTGTTCATTTATTACATGAATTTATTAAGAGACTGATTGATTGACAAGCTTGTTGTCTGATGTTGGTGTGTTCAATACAAAGCCTGGCACCCAGAGTTACTCTGTTACTCTGTGACAGTTATTGAGTACAAACTGATCGTTCGCTAATGGCGGTTATCTGGATCACCAACAAAATCCAAGTTTTCCTATCCAGTAGTTTTTATGTAATCTTGCCATCCTTTTTGACAGCCTCTGTCCCCAAAAATCTTGCACAGCATGCTTTGATACGTCTTGGCAGCTGCCATTGTTATCAAATCCATTTGTTTGTCAGAGAGCGTTCAGGGGGCGGAGCTTAGTGATAGGTTACTTCATGATGTTGTGAATATCATGAACAGTTAATTTGGTCTTTTGCTTACACAGTTAACGAACATGCCACCATCTGAACTCATCAAAATCTCCAAAACAGCCAGATAGAGTGTATTGTTCTGACTTGAATTACATTTTAGTTGTGTGTGTTGTAGCTGTTGTTCCTACTCTTTTTTCTTTAACTTTAATTGCAGTATCTGAACTCAGAGCTTGTTTCTACTGAAAGTGTGGGTGGAAAACAAAGGAAAGTCTTTTTTTTGCAAGTCATTATTTGATTCATGACCCTGAAAACCCAAGCCTAGCTCTCTGAATCATGTTGATATCATTATTAGTTAGACAATTATTGAGCAAAAATTATTGTTTGCTAATGGCGGTTATCTGGATCACCACTGAAATCTAAGTTTGGTCATTACCTGTCCAGTAGTTTTATCTTATTTTGCTCACAAACAAAAATATAAACAAACAAACAAAACCTCATTGATGGAGGTAACAAAACTAAAAGAAAACATTAGACATAGGGAAGTGCAGATGGTGCATTAAACAATTAAATTAATCTAACAGCCTGAGTGAGGAAGCTTCTCCAGTCTGGTGGTACAGCAGATACTTCTGTACCTTTTGCGTGATGGTGGCACTGTGAACAGGCTGTGACTGGGTTGTTGCTTCTTTGGGTTCTGCATAGGTACCTCACCTCCCCGATATCACTGATGCTCGTTAGATGGGTACTAGTAATGTTTTGGGCAGTTATCATCTCTCAAAGAAGAGACCTCCTCTCTTGGGCCGTGCACATCCCATGCCAGTTTGTGATGTTTTTAGTCGGATAATAGATGGTTAAAATACTTTGTAAATCCCCTTGGGTAACTCACTCCCCTTGGGGAACTCCTTTCTTTTTTTATTATTTTTTGTTTCTATAAAAAACAGTGACAGCCAACTTAGGGACAGCGACCAAAAAGAGAAAAAAGGAATAATACAATAAATAAATACTAAATGTAACGTATGTATATATACATTTACACACATGCATAAAAAGCAGATGGTAACATTTTAAAAATCCATATAAAATCATCCTTCAGCGGTAGGGATGGGTACCTTTCACATTTGAACTGATACCATACCGATGCCCGGTACCTGGGAATCGGTACAGGTACTCAACAGTACCAATTTTCGGTACTTTTGCGTGTGTTTATGGGATAATAAATATTAATTTGTTTAATATTAAGATCTCAAATTTTTTCAATGTAAATTTGGGATGGGTTTAGGTACCTAAACATGGTACCGTTTGATTTTATGTGAATCGGTACTTAGTAGTACCTACAGAATTCAGTCGGTACCTCTTAAAGTACCGAACTTGGTACCCATCCCTATTCAGTGGTAGGTGAATTCCTTATTGACAGCGTCTGTCCCCGAGAATCTTGTACAGCATGCTTTGATACGTCTTGGCAGCTGCCATTGTTATCGAATCCATTTGTTTGTCAGAGAGCGTTCAGGGGGCGGAGCTTAGTGATAGGTTACTTCATGACATTGTCAATATCATGAACAGTTAATTTAGTCTTTTTCTTATACAGTAAACAAACATGGCACCATATGAACACATTAAAATCTTAGAGCCTTTGGCTTCAATAGAGATTGTTTCTACTGAAAGTGTGGGTCGAAAACAAATGAGAGTTTTTGCTCCAAGTCCTTTCAAAATCTGATGGTATGTACCTATGTTTGTCTGTCTGTGTGCATTTTTTATGTATTTTACAAATTCATGCTGAACTCACATCTCCCTTCTTAAACTGGTCGGCCATCTTCACTTGTAGAGGGCCATATCAACCATTCTTCTGTCCGTAAATTCTATTTTAGGCTCGCCCTGGCCTGTCATGAGGGATGCCTCCTGACGAGTGACTCATCCCAGACATGCACACCCAGGGCGATGTGTTTAGAGAAATACCCCAAGCGGGATGGGGGGCTGCTCTTATATTATTTCTGGGAAGCGGGCACACTGTGGAACCAGCGCTGTAGCCTGTGTTTTGTCAGAGTGACTCACAGAGCTGCGTCGTCCAGCCAGGGCTCACTGCAGTGATGTTTCAGTCGAGCAGACCGCAGTCCTCATCCACCTTTGGGTTCATGGTCAGTTTGTGAGCAGATTTTATTTACATCCTCTGAGTCAGAACTACTGTTGGCAGAGGCCGATGAGGGTGTGTGTGCAGTTTTGGCGAGCTTTGGTGCATTTTGTCTTCTCGGTGCCGGTTTGGTGCTTTGTTCTTAACGGTGTGTGTCTGTGAGGCTCAATAAGACCTCAGTGCCAGCTCCCCAAGGTGCCCGTTCTGTCAGGCCGTAAAGAGCAGCAGTCACCTCCACAGGGGCACACAGGGGTCCCACTGCTGACATTAACACACACATACACACACGCACAATTGGCCAGAGAGCATCAGAGAGGGAGGGAGTGTGAGGAGAAGGAAATCCTTTTCTGACATCACAGCACCCCAAAGCTGCAAAAGTAACTTAATCATAGGGCTCTAAAAAATATTTTTTCTTTCTCTAAATTGTTTTTTTCTTTTTGAGAATTTCATTTTTAATGTCGAACTACATGATTCCACCCATGATTCCATGATCGCAGATTTTGTAAGGCATTATTTTCAGTATTTATCAGACTTAGTGCTAGATAATTTAGGCCTTGTTTGCTCTCAGACACTCACTCCTAAAACGCAAAGGTTTTCCTTTGGGTATTCAAACTCAATCCACGTTCAGACGGAGACACTAGAAACAGATGAAACTCCTGTAGTATGCATGCCAGTCCAGTAGATGGCGATGCAAGTTTACAGAGAAACAGCCCTGCTACAGTACAGGAACGAAGAAGAAAAACTTTTAACAAACAACAATGGCGAGTGGATGCACAAAGATGCAGGAGTTTCTTTTTTGGACAACAAATCTGTTCAGACAAAAAATCTGTCTGGATAGTTTTGTCTGGATAACGAACCAAGCACTGTAAGCAGCACACATGTTACTTGGTAGACAGCCAAAGCTGCTGTTCCTGGTATGCACCCGAAATCTTCATGTAAAAGAGTACTACTGTTTAAAAAGTTTACGGATTTAAGCACTCCAGGTACCCTTCCCATGTGAACAGGAGGACGAAACGCAATGAAAACTCTTTGGATTTGGCCATATTAGGCATCATGTAATGGCCCCGTAGATTAGTATCAGATCTTATTATTTCTTTCCTGAATGGTGATACACAATGTTTACCTAAATTAGGGAAGCCTGGATCAGGGTTTGCTGCTGATACCAAGCTTGGGTTGCTTTCATGCTTAACATTTTTTATCCAGACCAAAACAAACTGTGGCTGTGGTTTACTTGCTTTGTTTATTTTGGGTGGTGTGAAAGCTCACATGACTCTGATGTTAACCAAAGAACCAAACCAACGGAGTGTTCTGTGTACAACAGAACTGGAAAGAGAGGAGGGGCAATTGCATCACATCCAAGCTAGACGAATTCCAGCGAGGACCTGATAAAGTTGGGCTAGCTGAAGTGTTTGAGTAATGTAATGTTTTATTATGTTGCCCATGTGTTGAGGTGTTTTTTTCATAATTCCACACTATGCTCCACTCACAGGATCATAGTTTGGGAATTACTTTTTTTCCTCTTCTTCCTCCCTCCTGTTCGCCCTTTTCTAATCTAAGAAAATGGGGGCACCGCTCTGCTTGCGACTCAACAGTCTCCTTGTTCCTGTTCCTGTTGTAATTTGCGACTAGGACTATCCCAGTTCTTAGATCAACTTAACGCACCATTAAACCCATTTTCGATAGTCAACTCGGGGGTGGTGAGGATTCTCTGACTTTCCAATTTCGGAATTCAGTGTTCGAGGGGTGTTCCTGTTGAAATTTCCTTCTTAGAACTCAGAAATACTGACTTTCCAGTACTACTGAAACACACCATCAAAATACCAGTTTGAATAAATGCCTGAAATAAGGCTTTTGGTGAATACATGCACAAGAGATTTTAATATTTAATAGGAAATAATAAAATACATCTGATGTTGCCAGCTTTTGAATTTAAAACCATTGTTTTACAAGGGCTGCAACAATTGGCATGGACCTAATGGAAAGCATTTCTGAATGTTTGTTAATAATAAATAATTCATAATTGTTGCAACAGCCATGAAGACCAACTTGATCAGGTCACTCAATCATGAAGAAACTCTCAAAAAAAGGTCTCAGGAAGATGTTGAGCACTGGAAATGTTGTAGTTGCGTTAAAGTTGAACTCCCACGTTGTAGTTTCATAGTAGCTCACTAATAGCTTTTCAGTGTCACTGATTACTTTGAAGCTTAATACAATGTGAAAAGTAGGATTTGCTTGTTTCAGTTGGCTTGCAGTTGAGGGGGCAGCTTCCACGTTGGCCCACAGAAATATGTCATCCTTGCACCACTCCACGTAGATGACAGAGCAGCTGCAAACCTGCTGTAATAAATGAAAGTAACATAGTATATGTATGATATATGTATAAAGGTGTAGTTCAGCAGGCTCAGCATCGATTTATGTGTGGGTGTGTGTTTGTGAGTGTGCAGGGTAGAGCAGTCCAGGTACCTGCAATCGTGAAGATTCAGCACATCTTCTTTTTCTTGGCATGAGGTGTGTAAGGGGAGGTGTTCAGCTGTATTGCTACCCCAGCGCCTGTCAGTCACGCCTGTCGCATGGGAGGCTACACACGACAGACGTCTTCAGCCCGTGCGTTTGTAAAACACACACCTGTCACAAAGACTGCTGTTACTGCTGCTCCAATATTCCCGAAATCCTCCATGATGCCATCTCGCTGCTCTCTGATGAATGACTTTTGGACAAGAACAGCAATCCGGCACATTCTGTTGATCTTTTAAGTATTCATTGATAAATGTAAAACACATGGTCGAGTCTTGGACTGTTGCAGATTGATCTCCGAGGTGATATTATCCAGCCTTAGAATTATGATGTAGATCAGGGATGGGCAACTTTTGTGATTCAGAGGGCCACATTAAAAACAAAACAAAACAGAAAACTCAAAATTTCAGGCTGTCTGCACTAGATTTAACAATTTGGGTTCAAAACTCAAAATTTAAAGAGAAAATACAATCTCAAGCAGGATTCATACCCAGACCGACCTGTTGCGGCATGCTTTAGATCATGTATGATTGTTTGCCACTGCACCAGTCTGTCAAACAATGATATTTTGTCTTTGTATGAAGTCTGTGTTCTGAACCCGGCCTGACCTTAAATTAACTGTTTTAAGCTTTGCCAACTTAAGTTAAATAATTAGCCTAACTTTCCATGAAAAACTTGACAATTGTTGAGATAACTGATTTGATTAAGTTCATAACACAACAAAAAAGTGTTTTTTTTTCTGTTTATGCATTTTACAAAATGTTTTAAGTTTCAACATCAGTATTAAAAAATGACAGCAAACAGTATTTGTGTCATATGGATACGAAAAAGTTTTGTAGTTGCCATCAATTCTTGGGATTCAGATTTGAATCATCTTAAAAGGAGACATTCACCCCCCTTTCAAGGCTAAGTCCGAGTATATTGTGTTTCACCATACTGGGAAGTCCAGATTTCCGAGTTGCAAGTGGGAAATTTCATCTGGAATGCCCTCCAAGGTCGGATTTTCCTACTGGGAAGTCAGGGGATCCTCACCACCCCCAAGTTGACAATCAAAGATGGCTGCCCCAGATGTAAACAGTCTTTAAGCTCATGTAATATTCCATTTAATAGCACTTCTGACTAGTGTTTGCCACACTAAATCAGCTGTATACATAGTGTTCGATGTTTATATATAGAAATACTGCTTTAGTGTTTTTTACATTGTGTGTACTAACAATGGCTAAAAATAGCCTCATAGCCTTTTTGACTGGACGGCTGATAACTTCGGATATGATGTCTTTCCCACTTCCCTCTTCTCAGTTTTGATGTAAATGGAATGCAGTATTATTCCCCTCAAAACAATAGTCAAAGGGGCAAGATTTACCACCATCTGAGTTGATGTTTGAAATCAGAAACTCAGAAAGACACCTTCCTCTCTATCTGTGCCAGTTTGCTGAGAGTCGATCAGTAATCCCTCGTCAAGTCAGAGCTGTGCGGGGCAGTCTTGTTGGGATTATAAACACAAACACAGTCTTTTAGGAGAAAATTTGCTGGGTGAGTCCAGACTATTCAGTGCCCTCTCCTGAGGTCATGTTTTGGTCCGTGCTGCTGTGTGTAGCCAGTCAACAGCCTCTTCATCCACACCGATATGGGCAGGACTTGGGCAGCCGCCGCGTCTCCCAATCCACAGCAGGCTTAGCGCACAATGCCCGGCACACATGAAAAGGGAGGGAACGAGGATCTTGGACCACAGTTATATAACAACTCAGCAGTTTAACACACATTTACCTTTGTTTCTTTTCAGCTGGTTTGTAGAGGAAGGCCCCTCCCTGCTGCTGCAACATGAACACACGTGAGCAGGATTTACGTATTCCTGCATCTGTGATGAAGGTTTTATTCTGTCATAAATCCCCCAGTACGCAGTGTGTGTGTGTGTATGTGTGTGTGTGTTTGTGTGTGTGATGAAGCCACGCTCTGGTAATCTTGTCGAGTCAGGGACGTCCAGGCTTCCCCCATGTCAAATTCAGCAGATCTTATTTCAATATCAGGCCCCGCTTATTTGGAAACACAGCCAGTCCACATACATCAGCTGGGAGGCCAGTTCATCATCTCTGTTCAGTCGCTTCAAAATGCAAAGTGGATTGATTCAGATGCTCAGCAGCAGTATATACAGCATATTGGACAATTTTTCATACAGGCTACTGCCTTGAAATTGCTTTGGAAATTATTTCCAGTCGCTGTGTGATTGTGAATTTCCACACTCGTACACAATCTCCTCAAGTGGCCTTACACAGATATGACTGTGGGTTTCAAACCAGACTGCAGAAAAAAAGAGATGGAAAGATGGATGGTGTGACAAATGAAAGTAGACATCCAATAGCTGTTTCCTTACAGCGTGATGTATTTACCGCTGCTTCACTTCTGTTCCTTTTGTCATTTGATAGATGTGAGCTGTAGTTGGGGATGAGGAACATGTAGTCAGAGGCAGACAGCTCGCTGACATGTTTAACAGGTGCAATAGCAATCACTGCAACACATTGAGGCTGTCAAATTTATGTTACCTGGATATTTTCTGGGCTGCGGCAGAAGAAGAAAGTCGCTGGTTTGGTTCATCGAGTCTGTCTTGTTTGGAGTTTGCATGCTCTCTCTGTGTATGTTTGCCAAATCAATGCCTTTAAAGCCACGATGATTTGGGAGCTACAGGGGTGACAAACAGGAAGTTACTACTCATATAGAGACTAGCATAGATGCTAACAACTTTAGTAGCACTGCTGTCAGATCTGGACCACATTTCTTTATTAAATGAAAAACAAATAACACTTAATAAAACATTTCCAGATAGAAAGGATTTTTTTTGTTCGACTTCCAACATGTTTGGTAAGAGTTTGCTGACTCATGTTTTGTGCTTTAAACCACAGCATTAGCACCATCTTCTACTTTATCTGACTGGCCTGTAATGAATTTGATTGACAGCACAATCATCCAGTCACCTTCTGGATATGTTTTTGAAAGGTTCTAAACACGTTCTAAGAGGTTTTGCCCTGATAGACTGAAATATGTATTTGATAGCATATATTAAGCCAAAATATACTCATTAGATTAACGGTTGATGCTAAATGGCCCTTGGGTGTGATTGTGTATGTGAATGGTTATGTTTGTATATGTCAGTTTTGTTGTTAAATGTTATAGATAGTGGATAGATGGTGATGGATGGATACCTTTGATGACAGAGGCCCTATGGTATGTATGCATGGTGCAAAATGTGTTTTAATGCAGTGCAGGTGTCTTTCTTTTTTCTTACTTGGCAAATAAACATGTGCTCCAGTTTGTGCCAAGAGATGTTTTTTCTTAGAATGTATAGTGGTAAACCCCCCAAACTCAAAAGGGATATAGAAAAATGAATGAATGATTGACTAGCAGTCAAGTGCTTGAACAAACTGACTGTACCTAAGACCAGTGGTTCCAAGCCTTTCTTTCCACAAGCCCCACCCACCTGGACCTACACAAAAACGCCATCTTCATTCTTTATTCATCTCAAACGATTTTCAAAAAACAAAAGAAATAATCTAAAAAAAACAAGTCAAAATAGTACATATGCACAAAAGACAACAGTAAATGTCCATCAAATAAAATACACCCTTGAAAACATAAATATGTATGTTGATTAAAAATCAGTTTGAGAAGGGACAGAATGAAGCAAAGGGCTTATCTAGTCCTGCACCTTTGACTGATACATGAAACTGATACATGGCTGTTGGAAAACAACAATTGAATTATTGCCTTGGAATAAATCAGGATACATTGTTCTTACACACATTCACATGCAATGACATTTATAGAAAGTACACACTGAGTGAACTATCATTACTTTAGTAAATATATTCAAAATAAACATTTACGACCTCAAAGCTGACAAAGCCCTGCGCCCCGTTGTGACCCCCTGGCACCTGTCCTTGATCCCATGCTGGGAACCCAGGCCTTAAATCACCGAAAACTGGATCTTTTAAGGGATGGGAATTTATGAGATTTTATTGATAACAGTGCCTTCACCAATTCTCCCAATCAGCCCAGTCCTGTATTGACTCACTTGTAAATTCCTGTGGAGTTTCTGCCTGGACAAATAATGAGCTTTAACAGGTCAGCTGTGTCAAACTACTGCTCCTGCCTCTTGACTCCTTTTATTTTTATTTAACCTTTATTTGACCAAGTTTTTTCCCACTGAGATCAACAGATATCTTTTTCAAGGAAGGCCTGATTAGGAATGGCAACAAAACTCAGTTTCATCAAACAGTCACTCAGACTCATAAAAGACAAATGAAGTGAAGAGATAAAACTTCATTAATCGTCCAAAAACTCATTAGTTTCACCAATATTTCATCATGGTTCGCTCGGGCTACTCCTCCAAGACAGTCCGGGGTCGCTCCATCCATGTCTTTGTGACTGTGCTGACCTCTGAACTGAAGACTGCTCTCTGGCCAGCTGTTCTTCTCTTTGCCTCCGCGTCCTCCTTTCAATGAGCTCCTTATCTGTAAACTCTGGCTCAAAACTGTAAGGACACCCATCATATTCAAAGTTCTCCTTCACAACATCTTCATCCGATAGATATTCATCCATTTTGCACAAAACTGGAAGAAGAAAGTTGTTGAGTAGCCGGCGGTTGCCCCTGAAACAATGAGCCGAACTGCGCATGCTCGGCAGCCGTAAAGAAAGTTTTCAGTTCAGAGGTCAGCACAGTCACAAAGACATGGGTGGAGCGACACCAGACTGTCGTGGAGGAGTAGTGCGAGCGAACCATGATGAAATATTGGTGAAACCAATGAGTTTTTGGAAAATTAATGCAGTTTTAGGAGCGGCGCTATACATGCCCCTTGTGCTACCATTATACGGATGTCCGCCGCTCGATTTTGGATCTAAATATCTCTTGAAGCACTGTTTGGATCAGGAAAGCCTTCTGGTTGAGTATATTGTTCTACTTCATTCTATAAACTATGTGAAAGCTTTAGAAACTGAACTTATCCTTTAAAACAGTGACATTTAGAAAGTTTGTATTCCAAAGTTTTTACTGCAGATTTAAAAACATTCAGAGACAGTTCTAAAGCTTAAATTCAATCTGCTGATTACTCCACCCAACAGCTGCAGAGAACCTACAGACTCTTCTTTCGTAATTCAGTTTGGACTCTGGGAACAACAAACTGCACCAAACTCAAAGATCTCAGGTTTATTAATCCTTCAAGATCATTAAAGAGGAGAGACAGTTAGGCAATTTGCCAAGGATGGCTTTGCAAATATACAGTATATCTCACAGTATTTATTTGACTTTTTTATGATCCTCATATAAATTCTGCTAGCTCCCTCTTATGAGAGTGTTGTCTGTAAGGCATGCAGAACAAAATAAAAGAAATTTGTTAAGGGAACTGATAAGCAAGGAGGGTAATGATACTGGTTTATTAAAGTCTTTGGCACTGATTCTCAGGTGAAATAGGCCTTTAAACCCAAACCCTCTTTAGTAGTCATGCCAATTCAAACCAAATTTCCTAATATGAGGCTCTTTGGCTGTTATTTCTCTGTATTCCAGTGGTTCTGGTAAACTGAAGTAACTTGTTATAAAAGAAGTAAAACTGTGCTCGGGTGAACGAGGCCATTCCAACTTAATAATTGAACAGAGGGTCTCAAAGTACTTTGAATTATGATGCTATGAAAGACTCTGCTCCCGTTTTCTGAATGATGAAGTCTGAATCCTATTTTAGGCTGGACTTTTACTTATGCATGACACATTTATAAAAAAAAGCCCAATCAATTTCAGGCTAAAAATATCCAGGTCCTAGCTGAATTAAAATTTTGACAGCCAGTCCCAGTGTCTCTTGAATATTTCACTTCCTGCATGAATGTTAGAAGAGGGATGGAGTAAGATATTGGCTTTAGCTGGATGCCTGGTTTACACTTTTTGACAGACTAGCTGTTTATTTTTCTATGATTTATCCTTTACAGAAGAAAAATAAATTAACCCTAAAATTTATCAGTGCCTCCGTAGAAAAGAAGAGACGGTATCATTCTCAGATTTTGTAAGTGTAATGAAATATCGAGGCTAGAAGAAGCATAGTGTCAGTCATGTTCAGTGTTTTGAGCCTGAGTGACACTTGATGTGTAGCTCTAGTTTAGCCAATTTGAAGGCTATTTACTGCAGACTGTTTTCATTACATACGGTGATGCATACAGTGCAGCCCACACGACGAGGCCTGCAGAGGAGGCAGTGGTTTCAAAGCATCACTGGACAGCTCAGCTTTTGAGACTTATACCCACTTAAAATGCCAAAGATATCAGGGCTTAGCTCAGACTAAAGCCCACACAGTTTTCCAGTGGCTGAACAGGCACATATTAGCTGAATATTACCCATTCTGTTCTCCATCCAAAAAAAACCTCTGCTTCTCAGCTTGTCTAAAAAACAGCTGCCTTTGGCGAGACTCAGAAGTCACATGCCATCCTTCCTCTAAAAACAAAATGGCTCTGATGGAGACAGCGCTCCCCAGACGGCTCCCAAACTGACATTTGCTGATTGAAGAGTTTCCTGGGAGGCAGATGCAGCTGCCTGTCTCCTTTTACTGAGAACGCCTGATCTGACATAAACCATAGAGACGGATGCAGAGATCTGTAAATGTGTGAGTTTTGTGTGAAAGTGAAGGCTGGTAGGATGATTTTATGCATTTTTCCAGTAGTCACATGGAAATTGAGTGTACGCTTCGGTTTGCTTCAGTGCAGACAGGCAAAGCTTTTGTGTGCACCAAGAGAAAAACTCAAATGCTGGAACATTATGCCAAAAACTGCAGTTCCTTGACTGTCCACTTGAGGCCTGCTGCGTGCAAAGGGAATCCTCATTAGGTCCTGTATTAAAACTTCACATTTCCTAGCAAAAATTAACACAAAAATTAAGTACATTCTGGCAGATTAGACAATAAGATGAATGCCCGACGGCTGTTACTGTTATGTGAAGCACCACAAAGCTAATGTTGCTTACCTATCCAGCAGACAGACAGCGTCATCCGCGTCCATTTTCAGGTCTTTCAATTAGCGGAGTTCCCTCCACCGTCGGAAAGCAACACCAATGTTGACCTGGGTCTTCACTCTTTCATGGTCATAGCCCTTCTTTTTCACTTTCTGCTCCTCTGACCTTTTTCTTTTGGGCTGTTTTTCAGCCATTGCTACTGCACCTATTGTATCTCTCTCTTGCGCTAACTGCGCACGCTACATAACCTACGACTCCCCCTCCCCCCTCTGTCTGATCTGCGCATGAGTATGATCGCCCCCTGGATGTGGGGGGGTGTATTCTGTTTTGGTAACTCGGCCCGAGCCACAGTATTTACCTGCTGAAATTCAGAGCCAAGGCTGTGTATTGAAACCGGACTTTTTTGTCAACATGCTGTCAGTGGGGACATCTTGTGGATGGAGAGGATAAATATGGGGATTTTGACAAATATTGCATTAGATTAGAAGATTAGAAGATCACTGACTACACCTTTAAGCAGACAAATGGCACTTTCATGTTTTTTTATGGTAGACCTCCAAACACAAATTACCCAACAGTTCAAACTGTAGAGTGGCACATAATGAAACACTTCCCATATTAGCCAACATTGTCATTGCTAATGACAAAGTTTTAAGTAAAATGTCTTAAATTATATTTTGTTGAGCTTTTTGTTGTGTTTCCAGGGGGATTTATGGATGAAAGTTTGGTTTTGGATGGCAGTTAACTGAGCTATGGTAAAATTGAGATTGTGATACTGCCATTAAAAATAATGATACTTCTTATTTTCATACCTTCCATCCCTAGTTCATGGTTATTTTTGTAATAATCCATTTTGATCTCATTGACACCAAGAGCTAAGTGTGTATTCGTTGGGACAGGGCTCACTGTATCTAACTAATACTGCGCTCCCACTAAGCTGCCCAGTTCAATTTGGTTTGATATGGTACAAAATGACAAGAGTTTCCACTTTCAGATAAGTCCCCCTTTTTTGTCCCATTTTTTGGCGCTGGTTTGTGAGGGTGCCAAACAAACTGAACCAACCCTAAAGAGTGGAGCTAATGACACATTATGTGTAGAATGCACAATAATTTTATTTTAAATGAATGATTGAAGATGTAATGAACATAAATTAGTGACTACGGTTAGGTAATTATCACAATTAAAAAATGAATCATCCAACAGCTCTAAATTGAATTTTTGAATCATTTATTCATGCAGTGTCCACATATTTTCCATTTCCATATTTACAGTTGGCCCCTAGCAATTTTTAAAAAGGTAAAATTGGATCTGGCTCTCATTGGAGCATGAAAGTTTTGCTTTGGTAATGAATAAAGAAAGTGGGTTTTATTAGAAAATGGCATTAATTATGTGTATTTTTGGGTGTGTTATTTTAAAGAATAGAATATATCCATTGTGTCTGAAAAACTGTATTTGTTAGAGCATTGTCCTGTGTGTCATCATCTGCATACTATTAAAGTGTTTAGTGTTTTTGGATACACCTGCCTGAATAATAATAATAATAATAATAATAATAATACATTTTATTTAAAAGCGCCTTTCTAAGCACTCAAGGACACTTTACAAATACATCATAAAAACACAGTGCATTAAAATCACAATAAAAATAAATAGAAACAACATACAAGAGTGGCACAGTTAAATGACGGTGGAAAATTAAAGGGAATAGGCAGTTTGAAACAGGTGGGTTTTGAGTTTTGATTTGAAGCGGGGAAGGGAGTCGATGTTTCTGAGGTCCGGGGGGAGAGAGTTCCAGAGTTTGGGAGCAGAGCAGGTTCACTGTTTGTTGTCAGTTCTGGTATTGTAATTGAGATGCTCTTCCAGGTAGACTAAATCAAGGTGACTGCATTTCACACAGAAGTTGCATTTGTTTCTGTTTATTTAAACATTCAAACTTTACTAGCATTCAATGAAGAGTTATTAGTTGTTTCATTTTATCCAAGTGTAACACATGACTTCAGAATTTCAAGGAAACATAAAAATGCCTTACCCTTCACACTTCATATTTAGGTGACTAAATTAATATTAGATTTCATAGACTGAAACAAGACTAACATTAAAGCTAGGGTCTACGATCTGAAAACCAGTTTGGTTGTTGAGACAGATTTGGAAAACGCAGCCTGCCCCCCCGTCACTCACCCCTCCCCTCCGTGTTCCAAGATCCCGCCCCCCAGCTCGTGTCGCCTCCTCAGAACACGCTCCCTCCGATAGAGCAAGAAGCTGGCCGGCAGAAAATATTAATTGGTGTTGGAGATAAACGAGATTTCTCATAGCTGGAAGTAACAAACACGACAGTCATCCCCCTTGTAACACACAGCGGTAGCCATTTCAATTGGACCGGCGGCGAAGCGGGTCTGGCGTCACCACTGTTGGCCAATCAAAGCAGAGCCTATTGTGGGCAAGAATTTACGTTTTTCAGCATGTCTTCACCAGCTCAGTTTACAATGCTAACAATTAGTGGCTAACTTATGCTAAAATCTATAGACAGAGCCTACCCGTTCCAGAAGCGGCCACCCGGTTTCGGTGCTGGTCTTCTCAGGCTTCAGTAGCTGTGTAGCTAGCTGCTCACCGGTACATGAAGGAGGTAGTGGGGAGGAGGCGGGAGGAGGCGGGACGGTGCGGAGCAGGGGAGACAGGGGATTGGAAGGACTCACGGACCAATCCGAACCGATTGGTCAACAGGTTGCAGGGATATACTGAATGGATTTATATTGCATAGATTGGACCATAGGACCATAATGGCCTTATAAACGGTGTTATTAAGATGTACCAAGCTTCCAAATCGTAGACCAGAGCTTTAACACAATATAGATTATGACTAAAGATATTTAAGGCAAAAGACTATAACTAAAACTAAGTTAAAAAGTGCTGTCAAAATGAACACTGGTCAACAGAGGCCAACTGAAATCTGATTGACCACCCTAATTGTTTTTTATTTTCATAGAGATGAGGTTTATCGATATGGCCCTTGTCAGACTTGTATTTGCAAGTGTGTGGCTCTTGACAAAAACACCCCTAATTTTTAACACTTCGAGAAGAAGTTGAACAGATGGCTCTCTTTGTTAAAATTGTTTATGTTACACTTTTCTCTTTTCTTTGACTGTGCACAATCTTTCCTGATGACTAATGCTGGTTTACTCATTTGTTGATATCACTTTTTCAGTTTGAATTTTTTCTTTTGCTTTGTTGAGACCAGTTTGTAACCAGTGTTTTTCCCTTCTTCTTCTCTCTCCCCTCCTTTAGGTCCCTGATCACTGTTAACAGCAGGAAATATGGACGGACATTTTTTTCTACAATGCAGAGAGCAAATGGGACAATAATAGAAGATGTTTCTACAAATTAATCAGCCCATCATTGCTGATGCTCCCATGTGGCTCCAATCAAGGAAACTTCCTGAAATGTCCTCTTCAGTCATGAGAGTTTCACTGAAATCAAAGCAGAGAAAATCCCTTCAACAACCAGCCAAATTCACCAGAGGCTCCATCTCATCTTTGCCTTTTTAGGGGCTTCCTCAGCAGCTCTTTTTACTTCTGGTTGTTTCCCTTTTACTAACACTTCACCATGCGTCCTTCCCTCGCCACGGCTGTTCTACCGCCAAGGACCCGTTCGCACAACCCCCCCAACCTTGCCGTCGGGGGCCGTGAACACCTGTCAGTGCCAAGAAGGCGCAGCCCCCATCTCCGGCACACCTTAAGTCCGGAAAACCTTCGAACTCTCGCGGAGAGGGGCGGAGCATCTGTCGATACCGTGTCTGTTGTCAGCAGTCCTATTGGTCTACCGCGGGCCAACAGTGACACGGATCTGGTGACCTCGCAGAGCAGGTCTTCGTTAACGGCGTCCACTTTGGAGTACACGCTGAACCGAGGGCAGAATCTGGTCATATCCTGGGATATCAAAGAGGAAGTAGATGCTACAGACTGGATTGGGCTGTACCACATTGGTGAGAAGATCTTTTCTTGTGTTTATATTTCAGAGTGAAAATACTATGTTTAGGCAGACTATCTCCAATCAGAGCAGCAAACTGAACAGCAGAGATGTATTTTTTACATTGGAAAAACATCTAGATATTTTAAAAAACCAACATGCCTGTTGCTCAATATTGTTCCTGTATTACTTTACATCAGGATGGGCAGCTCAGTCTTACAGTTTAGCCCTAACAGCTTCTACAGCTGGCAGGTTTATCTATTTCCAGCTGTCAAATTCTGTCTCTAAGCAGGTTGAGTTGGACTTTAAGGAGAGCACACTATTCACCTGAGGACTGTGCACGCTTTGTGATGGTGTGTATGTTATTGAACACCGAGGCAGAGCTGTGACATGTTGACTCAACAGCTCCTGTTGCAGTATTGACTCAGAGTTGGACTCTACCTGGCTACTCTTGACTCCCAATAATAAAACACCCGGATCAGCTGAAAGACTTTAAGGACAGGCAGGGTCAAGATGGGTCCCATCCTGAATTCTCAGGTTTCATAGTCTAGTGAAACACTTAGCAATAAATTAAGTTTTATAATGTGTGTCTGCATAAGGAAAAGTTTAAAGAGAGTAAACCATTGCCTTCTTTTCATTTATTAAATGGACTTTTAAAATACATAACAATTAATCCACAACTTACAATGCTCTTTAGACTAAGAAACAACAGGGCCCTTAGGATCTCAACTGTTCTTCCAAGGAGCTCTTCCTGTTGCATCTAATGCAAAGGAAATACTCAAAGACACACATTTAAAAAGAAGTCGAACAGGTTTGTCCAAACTTAACATCAGTTTTGTTTGTATTCATCAATAAGATCTGGCTGAAATGTTTATTACACATATGTTCTTAGCAGAAGGCCTATGAATGAGGGCTGGACAATCTATCAGTTTAATTGATAAATTTGGATATTTTTGTTGCAGAATATACATATAATTATTTTTTTCATTGACTTACTTTGTCTCTCAGTTTGCAGCCCCCGGACCACTACAGTCCTGCCCCCGTGTTCCTCTCTAACAGTGACACAACAACAACTTAAGTTGTGGCAGTGTTTAAGACAAGAATACAAAAAAATCCCTTTTCACAGCAGCAGGGCCTACCTTTTATTTCTATGGGCTCATTTTCAGTAGGGATGCCCCAACATGGCTTCTTTTGCCCAATTTGATGTCTGTTATGATTCATGTTTTGTTTCAGTGTTTGTACCTGAAATACACAATGAAACAGCACATTTATTACTTGCTATTTCTGTGAATTATTGACAGACTGACTAAAGCTACTAATTCAATCAAAAAGGCAAAACAATGAACATATTTAACACTTAAAAGGCGATATATTTATAGAAATTAACTCAGTAAGATCATGTGACAGCTGTATTTATGTCATGTTTCCAAGAAGTTTTTTAACCCTTTTTTTAAAAATTTTTTTACTTTTTTTTTTACAAAAACTGGCCAATACTGATCTGTTTCTGATCTATCGGGACATCTAAATTTTACAGACCTTTTTTTCAAAATCAGATTAAATGTGGATGACAGATTTATGTTAATGGTTTGTGAAAATAACACAGCCTTCAGGGTCAACAAAGAAAAGTGTCTTCATCCAAACTACATAATGTACCTTTGATAATAAAAAGGGAGCATACACTTTAATTGAAAAAGAGAATTCAATTTACTTTTTGTGACATTTTAGTTTAAATCAACTAAGACGAGACTTGTTTTTGCCTTTTCTGTGACAGTTGTTTTTGTTTCTTTTTGAGAGGCAGGAGTAAATTTGAAGAGCCCATATTCTGCTTTTGAAAGTTTTTTATGCACTTTTGGGTCCAACATGTGTTTGCTGGTTGATAAAATACTTTTATGACCAAGACCAAAATCCAGCGAAATCAGGACTCCTCCCTTTTCTCTCCTTTTTGGCACCAGTAGCTGCCCTGGCCCTGAATAAATCTGCAGTACCAGTGATGACCTACAATTCGTATTAATTTATGCAAACTAATCAAATCCTTTCTGAATAGACACTCCAGACATGATGTCATCGGTCAAACACACCAGGACATGGATGCTTCTTTGAATGCAGACACAGCGCTGGTTTAATATTTTTATTATCGGGTAGAACTGTTGTCATTACCTTCATTCTGTTTAAGTTCACATTTCCCCCTGTCACTCATGATATATTACATGACAGAGTCAAGCAAAAACTCAAAGATGTCTCTTTACTCTGATAATTACAGGACTGAAACAGTGTCATTCAGAGGGAAATTAAAGTCAGTGAGCTGTCCAGCATGATGTATTGTGTTAGTAATGGATAATGGATTTCTGAACACAATGGATGCCTTTGACTTCCAAGAGGTCAAACAAACCTGCAGTTTGTATTCTGGACACCATGGCAGTATTTTAATCAGAAACTTAATTTAGGAGAGTTCCAACATGCGTATTGAAACATTTGTCGTGTCCCTGATGCCCTCGAGGGTCTGACTGGTCCGGTGTATTGTCTGCATCATCTTAACCTTTCCCTCGGAGGTGAAAATGCTGTTTAGGAGAAAGAGATAGCGTAGACTGCTGGTGCCACGCGGGGCGTCAGGTCACTTCATATCGATCATATGAGGCTGCGAGGACTTCATTACCTGCTCCAGGGTCTTAAACCCCCAGAGGGGCTACAGCTATCCTCGACTAAGCAGACATTCAATGATAAGCAACTCGCCCTCCCCTTCAAACACACAAACAGATGCACACGCAAACACACACTCCTCTCTTCCAGTCAGCTGAGTTTCGTGCTTCATTAATCTGTGGGCAAAAGTGCTACGTACAGCGGAATTCCCCCTCCCTGTTTTTAACTCAGAGGAAGTTTGCTGTTTGTCCTTCTGCCTAAAGGTTACACTGAGGATATTTTGGGAATGGATTTCACTGATTAAAGGCAAACTTTTATTTTAAAGACGTCCCTGCAGACTAAACATTCTGAACAAAGGAGCAGACGGATCAGTTTGTTGTATCAAAATCAGGGCCCTAAACTTAGATTCATGTCCTCTTTTGTTTGGTACTATATTCTTGTTTGAATCAAGACAAAATAAACACAGAAATCAAAGTGCTTGACTAAACCAGAGCTTCAAAATGTAGTTAATTTCAAGATCTATCTGTCCATCAATCATCTTTTGGGGTTGTGAGGGGCTTGAGCCTATCCCAGCTGACAATGGGAAGGAGTTAGGAAACACACTGAATCAGTCCCCAGTTAATATTATAGAGAGACAGACAACCATTCACACACTCGGCCACACTTAAGGGAAAGTAACAGTCACTAATTACCCAGTGAGCATGCAGATTAGTGGGAGGAAGCTGGAGGAACCCACACATGCTCAGGGAGAACATGCAACTCCACACAGAGAGGCCCTGCCCGACATGGGGTTCAAACTGGCAGGCTCCTTGCTGTAAGGAATGCGCACTACCTGCTGCACCAAGGTGCTGCCCTGAATTTCAAGATACTGATATATTTAGATGAAATGCAGAACAAAGGTGGAAGGATTTGGTGAGCCCAAACCTCCGCAGAGGAAGCTCACATATTGCTGTTACATCTATAAACAATAGTTCCATGATAGAGTTACCATCATAATATGATTCCTTACCCTGAAAACCCACACCTAATACTAAGAATCATGTCATTATTAGTTAGACAGTTATTAAGCAAAAACAATCATTCGTTAATTCAGAAGACAAAGAAAAGGAGTGCTACCTGGACTCAACAGAGTTTGTTTGAGGTGCTCTTTGGAAAGGCACTCTCTTTATACCATTAAAATGCCTTTATCTTAACAGCATGGTCATGTAGACCAGAAAAACAAACTTTGACGCGTTTCGGTATCAAGCCTTCATCAGAAAGGCATGAAGGCTTGATGCCGAAACGCATCTAAGTTTGTTTTTAAGGTCTACATGACCATGCCGTTAAAATAAAGGCATTTTAATGGTATAAGGAGAGTGCCTTGGAGTCTCTTCTTTTTGTTTCAAGAATCATTCGTTAATGTTGGTTATCTGGATCACCACCAATATCTAAGCATTTTTAAGTTGTGCCATAACCAATATTACGTACAAATTCTGCTCAGTAGTTTTTGTGTAATCTTCCATATCTTCGGTTAATTCATACTCGGTTGATGGTTGCCAGAATATAGTCACATTCACTCCATTCCAAAAACACTGTACAGCATATTTCCCCAATCTCTACAATCAGTCAGTTTCCACGTCCTGCACCTGGGATCCGTCTCTGATTTTTGCCAGCAACACAGCCCTGCGTTGGTTTATGATCTGAGACTGCTTTTAGTAGGAGCCGATTCACCTTCAAATTCAAGTCGAAGGGACTTAAAGCTAAAACAGCCTGTTATTAGCAGGGCTGAAATAGAGGGGTTTACAAGCATGCAAAAATACAACAGTTGAGTTTTTTTGGCAAGAAACTTCAAAAATATATTTTGAAGATGCTAAAGCAGAGTAAACTTGTTGAAATGGAGTAAAATTTGCAATATTTAAATAAAAGTGCATAAGATGATGAAGCCTTAAGCTAATTTTGACCTGACATTTCAAATAAATTGTGGACAATAATTAGTCCACAATTTATTAATTATTCCTGTAAACAGTGTTTAAAATGAGAATTGAGCCTGTTACCCTTTTCAATCAGCATTTACACAAAGCTTTATCGAGTTTGTCACATACTCCTCCAAAAAATTACAAATCATTAACTCATTTTTTCCCCCTTTAATAATACCAACTGGTATTTTATTTCATATAATCGTAAAGCCTTTTTCAACCAGATACTACTGTAAGAATTGTGCAGCTGATGTAGAGCTTAGCCAAAATCCCCTGCAACTGGGCGCTGGTGTTCTTGGATGCAGAGTGGCAGCATTATCTGGGTATTATTTCAATACTTAGTGTGAAGTTCTGTGAGACAGGTGATGTCCCAGGAAGACAACACCCCAAGAACTGGTTCCTCACCCTTTCTTGACTGAGAGCTGAAGACTTTATTCCAGGCGAAAAGGGGATTTTGGCACATTTAGCTGTTTTGCTCATTCCATGAATGCACGACCCTTACACAATGTAACCCCTTTGTAATGGAGACCAATCCGGCTTTCCAACTCCAAAATACAGCACCAATTATTAATATTAAAGGGAAGAAATAATAGACCGTATTAAAATTTCAGAACCTTTTTGATTTCACTGCTTGTAGGTCCTGTCTTACTGCTTCGAGTTCCTTTTCACCTGAGTCAAACAACTGTCTTTTTTCAATGAGTAAAGTATGTCATCTTTCACATTCACCATGTTCAGCTGGCTGTCAGCTTGAGGAGAGGCCTGTCTGCTGCCATCAGGTGCAGTACTCCAGGTTGAGGCTTTTGGCGTAGTGGTAGAGGATCATACAATGAATGCAGCAAAGACAGAGCAGTTATTTAATCGAATGGCAAATAGGAGACTTAAAATAGTATGGCAGAGTCTTTTTTAGATGTGGAATGCCTCTTTTTTCAGCAGATCTTGACAAATCACAGCCTACTCCAGTGCCTGCTCGACAGTGCCCCCCAGATCCTTTTTGGAGGAGTACATATCTTCCAAACTTGATGTGTTTCCCAGCCGTAGTCTTCTATTACAAAGGCAGGATCCAGACCATAAACACTTGTCTTCTGTTGTTTAGTTTTTCATTCTTTGGTTTGAATCAGGAGGAATGTAAACACAGCCTGTCCGCTGATTTAAGCCAGAGTGAGCACACACTTGAATCTAACTAACAGTCCTCCTTTTTTCCAGATGAAACCAGCCCATCCAACGTGTGGGACTGTAAAAACAGAGGGGTCAATGGCACGCAGAAGGGGCAGATTGTCTGGAGGCTGGAGCCTGGGCCTTATTTTATGGAGCGTAAGTGAAGTGAACTCGGAGCTCATGTTCTGTGTCACTGCCAGGGTTTTCTTTTGTGTGACTGGTTTATGGATTTACAGTTATAAAGAATCAGACAGTGACGAATGACTTTCCTCAAATCACTGAAGTGTAATCAACATTCTCTCACACTTCTGCTGGATTAATTAGCGTACAGAATACAGTTAGACTTCTCAACAGTTTACTGAATAACTTTAACATTATTAGAAACAGCAGACTCCCACATGCCCTAACTGTTTGCTGATTCCTCTGCAGCTGAGACAAAGATCTGCTTCAAATATTATCACGGAGTGAGCGGAGCCTTGAGAGCCACGACGCCCTGCATCACAGTGAAGAACCCTGCAGTCCTGGTACGTGTGAGGCTGTTTGAGAGATGGAGAGAAGATATGATCAAGAGCAAGTTATTCAGATTCTCAGTCTTAGCTGTGTTACGATGGTCCAGAAAGATAACTTAGTAAAAATAAAGTTATCATATACACACACGTGACCCACAATGCAGCCAGTAAGAAACATTTGCTGCAGATGTTTTGACTCTCTTAGGACATCCTAGCCTTGCAGTGCAGATGGATCAGCCTGATTTATTGTCTGGATTCAGGCTGATCCATCTTGCCAAGCTCCAATCTACAACAACTGTACGTGGATCAATCAGCTTCCTTCAGAGCAGGAAGAGGTTAGAGCAGGGGTGGGCAACTTTAATTACCAAGAGGGCCACATAAAACCATTTTTCCCAGCCTGAGGGCCACAAATTTTCAGAAACTCTTGATGAGGAAAAAGAATCTTGAATAAACATATGAGAAAATTAATTTGTCAAAAAATTAGAATACAAATATGCATATATTACAACATAAATACAAGTTATTATGCATAATCAAATGAACTTGACATAGAATTCAAGCAAATTTAGCTAACACACATGGAATTAAAGCCAATGAAGCTTTTTTCAAATCAATAAAATGATGTTTTATTCAAATTTTTAAAGCTCAAATATTTTGCTGCTGCAATTTTTTTAAATATAGTATTGAGTAATACTTGATATAATGTTCAAAGGCTCCATAAAAGAGATTTAGAGACACTGTTATAGCAAAGTAAGGTCATAAACAATTTGCATAAGCCAATAAAAATATCAGTCTAGATCAGGGGTCGGCAACCTTTCCAATCAAAAGAGCCATTTTGCCCGCCACGCCCACCAAAAAAATCTGTCTGGAGCCACAAAACACGTTTGAACCTTAAAATGACAACAGCGGTACCTGCTGATTCTACATTATAATGACATTAGATCTATAAGCAAACTGCTTTACCACCTGACATGACTGCTCTTTAATGGGTCATGTACTTTTGTTGCTTTAACTTGACATTAGTGTTAGTAATTCATTTAGAACTAAAATGAAAACAATGGTGTGTTTACTTTGATTTTCAGGTTTGTCAGCAAAAATAACCTATTAATACTAGCCCTGTTAACACTGTTATTTTAATTTTTTATTTTGTTATTGTTGTTGCTCCGTTTTTTATCCCACAGGATCCGGTTTTACTTTCAGTGTAGAAATCATAAATATTTATTTGACAACATCAGGTAAGATGGGGGTCAATAGGTCTTCCCGTCGCATTTTAAATAAAAATTATTTCTTTCCTGCATTCTGATCATTATTATGCACAATTTTATCATAATCATGATGTAATCTTGTGATTTTTGAGGTGCTTTTCGACATCTCATCAATTTTTTAGAAGCTTATCCCACATAATTACTCAATATTTAGTTTAATGCCAATTTTGATGTGTCATTAAAAAATTGTCAGATATACATATAACACAGTTACTCACACACCTGAGTCTGTAGTTAGTGAATGAGAGATCATGTGAGGGGGAGAGACTGACCAACTGCAATCATAACGCAGAAATGGTAATAAAAAACATCCACCTGATATCTTTGTGTAAAAATCCTCCGCTTCAACAACAGTCATGCTGAATTATCGTCTCCCCGTGTCTCTCCTCTTTTCCAAAGCTTTATCGCCGACATGCCTCCGTTTAAGAAGTGTAAATCCCTTCACAGCAGTTGAAAGTCTGAGAGTTCATCAAAACATCTTCATCAGAACTTAAAATGAACATCAAGTGAGCTCACAGCCAAAGATGCAGCAGCATCCTGCTCTCACTCCGACCTGCTGCAGGTCACGCAGAGGTCATGGGAGGTGCACACATGACGCAAAGTTAACGGTGTGAAAACCAAGAAATGGTCATTAAAAGAAAAAAGGCAGATGGTGCTAAAACATGCAGAAATAACATCAATTAATTAGAGTTTAATGCAAGTCAAAGAAGAAGTTTTTTGCTCTTCTGTCCTCTGAGTCCAGAGAGCCACTGGCGAGGGGCAAAAGAGCCGCATGCGGCTCCGGAGCCGCAGGTTGCCTACCCCTGGTCTAGATTATATGGAATTATTTCTATTGGATATCTGAGTTTTCTTCATATTTACAATATGGCCCCCAGGCCGCCACTTGCCCACCCCTGAGTTAGAGCTAATAGCGTGACAACAACAGGATGTGATTGGTCAGACAGAGATTAGCATAAATGCTAACAGCTTCAGTAGCAGTTTTATTATATTTTGATCACATTTTTTTTATTAATTTAAACAAATACCACTACAAATTTTCTCTATGAAAAAGATATTTTTGCTCCATCTCTGACATGTTTTGCTAAGAGTTTGTTTTATTAAGTGACTCACGCCTCTGCAGTAGCACCTGGCTATTACTTTATCTAAATTAGCAATCAAAAGAATTTGATTGACAGAACAATCGTCCAGTCATGTGTATTTGAAAGGTTCTGCCCATTCCCAAACACTGTCTATGGGCTCTTTCCCAGACGAACTGTAGAACTGGATCTGGTGTGTCAGTTTAAGGGCGTCCATGGTTTTGTTAATTTATGGTTAGGCTTGATACTGATGTAGACCTTTTCACAGAAGCAGCTCTAAAATATCCAGTTGAATTTCAAGGAAACCCGCCCTGAAAATGTCTGGACCTGCTTGCTCACACTTGTCCCTCCCCTGCATGATGTTTTACTTGAGTTTAAAAGTGTAAAAGAAGGGGAATAATACTAAGGGGGCAGCAAGGACACGACAGGGTAACGTCTTGGTTAAAACTCTGCTGTATGTATTCACACATGCAGCTCATCTTCACGAATTCAGGAAAGTTTCAGGATTTTCTGCAACAGTGGGCTCAATATATGAGAATACATTCTTGTGCAGTCTTCAAAAAAGTGTAGTAAAATTAGAGCTGGGCAAAAAATCGATTAAATCGATTAATTTGAATTATTTTCCGCAGAAGATTTAAAAAATTAAAAATCGAGATATTTTTTCTTGCCTTAGTCCAATTGTAAGTAGTTGCAATTTTTGAAAAAAAATTGCAATTTTCATGATGGTCGGCCTTGTAGGGTTTGCGCAAGCCCTTTTATAGTCTTGTATTTGTTATTTAAGTAGATTAAATATTGATCAGAGAGTTTCATGCTAATACTGTTAAAATACCTCAGCCTTTTAGTGTTTGTGTAGACAAACCTGCCTACGTTTATGCTACATAATCAACCTTTTATGACCCACACTTTTACTTTAAAAGAGAAACATTTAGACAACATAAAGGCAAAACTTGATTTGTTTCATTTTTATGTCACTGGGATTTATGTTTCTTTTAGGGAGGGAAAAATCGATTAAATCGTAAATCGAGTGTTGTGGAAAAAAATCAGGGATTTTATTTCTAGGCCATATCGCCCAGCCCTAAGTAAAATACTTGATTAGTTTAACAAATTATGGCCTCTAGATAAATGTGAGCACAGATGATGGCCTGTATAATTTGGTGTTTGTGGTAAATTAAGTCTAACAATGATGTTTTCTTACAGGTGGAGGGCGTTGCAGAGCAGGTGGGCATCGAACATCCAAGAAAACTGATCAGCTTTACGTTGACAGGTAATTTTAGAGTTTTAAAGGATTCTCTGTATTTTTGCCTGATGTGGTCCAATTATTGTTACAGGAAAACTTTTCTTCCCAACTTCTGCTTTCCTGGTTTATTGTTAATAACAACCTTTAGGTGGAGTCATTATAGAATAGTACGTAAAAAGCCAATCAAAAACATTCATGCATGAACATGTTTGAGAAAAAAATGCATCATTACACAGGTCCTTGAAAGATATTGATGCCAGTATTTTACTTTATCTCCCTTACAGTGAAATGTGAATTTTGGTTGCTTTTTATAGACCTTTACAATTCAGAACTCTGTTACAGGAAACCCAGCCTTGTTTAACAATATTAAAAGACAATTTATTCCTTTCTTAATAAAATCCATGATTTACTCTTCATCACTCTAGTTATTGTTTTCATGGTTAAATAAAGACTTAATACTGTTGCATCATAATCAGTTGAAAACTTTTCACTGAAGCAAACGGCCCCATTATTCACGCCTCTGCTGTTTGGAATTGTCAAATGATAATCTCCTGTTGGTCAGATATTGTAGTAAGCATAAAGGCAGTGCTGGGTTTGGAGTTTGTTGGCAGCTTAAGCACTGTGTACCTGGAGGATATAACACACTATCAACACTCAGGACAAATATCTTCCCAAAATACTTCTTACTGAAAGCACAAACTGGATTTGGCTGGATAAACCCCACCAACTAAACCAGGAAGGATAACAATAGTGAAGGAAATGTATGATATTGAGAAACTGACCTACTCCATAAGATTATGTCAAGACAATTTTTGTGGAAATTGTAAATAAACATAAAAGTAACACAGAAATAGAAAATGATATGCATTTTCTCTCTTTTATCATCTCCACTTAATTATCCTCTCAGCTGGGGATGAACAAATGTAGAAAAATATCTAATTGCAATTTTTCTGGCAGATTTTGTGATTCATGGTATTCTACAGATCAAGTGTCAGTGCAATATTCACTGTGTTTACAGCATAAACAACAGTAAGGAAATCAATGATCAAAAGCACATAACACATTATTCATAATCTAATACTAATGATAAATAATTTTCATTATTTCAGTGATACAGCTTCTATTCCTAAACAGAGGCTTTGTGTTGTTGACCTGCTTACGAGCACTTCCATAAATACATATTGCCTGCAGATTTGTAAAATAGAATGTGTAAAATAGAATGTGTAAAATAACGATCCTGGCTCAGTCAGGAGCACTGCAAAAAACTCCAGCTTTGGCGATCTCATGATTGCGTTGTCTGCAATTGCGATTTCGACCCAAAAACGATAAAACTTTCATCCCTATTCACTATTACCTCACTATTACCCAAAAAATGCAAAAAAGTGACTTTACAAACTTTTCCATTCTGCTCCAATCAGTTTGGTTTCCGTGGACACTTATCACCTTGAAGTGCACTTTTAAAAAATGTACTTTTTAAGGAGGACCTTAATTCAGAAGTGAAAAAAAACAATTACTATAAAGGGAAGCAGTAGATATCTAGCAACTTAAAATGCTGGTGAAATGCCATTAAAAAATGGCAGCTGTGGACTCAGGCCCTTCATCAGTAGGACTACACAGTTCCATCTACATAGCGTAGCGTCATGCTAGCTCTTGTGCTTATTGTGCTAACTGTGCTTATGGTTTTTGTCCCGCCACAAACAATTAGATCCATTAAATCGACTTCCCATGCTGCACTGGGACTTATGATTAGTAACACTGCCGTCTTAATAATGACGGCGCCACCTCGCTGCGGGAGAGAGAAGGCAGAGCTGGGAAATACTTTAAATAAAACTAACAGTATATACACGTAATACGTTAATAACACAAACTCCCTTGGGACAGGACCAGACTTTCTGTTTAGTCAATTGATTAATGTCAAACTTTGTTCTTGTTTCCTGCCTGTTTAAGATCTGCGAGCCACAGGCCTGAAGAAGGGAATGTTTTTCAACCCTGACCCATACCTGAAGATGTCCATCCATCCAGGAAAGAGAAGTGTCTTCCCCATCTTCAGCCACCACGGACAGGAAAGACGATCAGCCATCATCGCCAACACCACCAACCCAGTCTGGCATGGAGAGGTGACATTTTAACTTCCTGTTTATTCCACTTCTGAGCTCAGTGGTGGAGTTCCCAGAATTCCCTGAGCTTTAGCATCAATTGCACTGTCACTGCCTCTCGTTTATTTCTAGCATAACAATCAAAGTGGTTCAGAACCTTAATTTCATGAAAGGCGTGTGAAAAATAACCTTGATAAGTTACCAGATGAAAGTCTTACTAATTAAATCATTTCATCTGTTTACTGTGAAAACTATGGAACTAACTATTTATAGAAACATTGATTTTCAAACCAGCCTGTGATATCCTACTTTTGTGATTTTATATCTAATAAAGCATGGAAACAGTCTGTTGTCTTCAGTGCCCCATTATTTATGATATTTGATTGGGATATTAGGTAATTTCGTGAAATTTTAAAATTAGATTAGATTAGATAGAACTTTATTAATCCCTATGTGAAACTTCCTCAGAGAAATTAGGATTCCAATAGCAGTTTGAAAAAGTACATAGAAAGATAAATAAAAAGGCTGACATAAAAAATATGAATAAATATAAAATAAATGTAAATAAAAAATACAAATTTGCTACTTTATGTCTACTGTCCCCTTCTGTCCTTTGTCTTCCTGTTACCCTTCCTCTCATTTTTTATGTCCTCAAAACTATCCTTTTCCTTATGTATTGTTTGGTATTTATTGCCTTAAACTTTTTCTTGAAATTACATTTATTACATTGTGTGATGCTTAACTTTTGGCCAGGCTGCACCTTAAATGAAGGTAGAATAAATTTAACATATTGATTTTTCTTTAAAGTAAAAATGAGAAAAAGTGCAAGAAGCCAGGCATATAGTCATCATTATCTCAATGCCTGAATGCCCAATGATTTGATAAAAGTTGAAATGACATCACAGCATGACGTTACAGCTCTAAGCTTTTCTGTGACATCAGCTGAGGAGCTGCACTGCCTATGGTTAATATTATCAAATAATGATAACAAAAATGAAACTTTCCTGCTGAACTGAAGGTTTGACCACTCACTTCCCTTCAATAACTTTGCTTTTAGCACTCTGTGTGTACCTTCTCTGTACCATACACCTGAAATTGATCTGTCAGTGTTTTTGCTTTTTCACAGAAATACACATTCGTAGCACTGATGACAGACATCCTGTACATCGAGGTAAAGGACAAGTTCGCCAAAAGTCGACCAATCATCAAACGCTTCCTCGGCCAGCTGACTATCCCCGTGCAGAGACTGATTGAAAAAATACCTGGGTGGGTCACAAACACTTCTGCAGACACTTCATCACACAAGCAGAATTAACACCAAAGTCTGAATATGTTTTAGTGTCGGCTTCAGACAGATTTTACAACTGCATTACCTAATTGTTTTATTTATTCTAAATGATTAATGGGTACAAAGAGTTGTGGATTTGTCCGAGGACTCTTCAGCTGGCAGCGGTGAGGCAGACTGTAATGGCTCCAACGTGATCCTTAGAGGCAAATTTGGCCAATTAATTTAGGTCCATGAAAAGGACTTGTTTGTGTCTGACAGGCTGTGATTGTAATTTCGTTTGTTTAGCAGTGTTACAGAGAGGAGCCCTGCAGAGAGGGATCTTTTTCAACATTCAGTAATGTATTTTTTTAGCCTGTATAATCATTTGCTTAAACCCCACCAGTCTCCATTGACAGCTATTTTTTAATGTATTTTTTGGGGGCATTTTGTGTCTTTATTGATGGGAGAGAGGCCGTGGATAGGCTTGTGAAAGGGGTTGAGAGAGTAAAGGAAGACTCTCTGCAAACTGGTCACAGGCTGGATTCGAACACGGACCGGCAGAAGCATGTACATGGGACGTGCCTGGCTGCTAACCACTCCACCAAACCAGCACCCCAGTAATTGTTTTTTTCTCTTGGACATACAAGCTTGTCTAAAGCTGCCTCAGTTACTTATTGGACCCTTTGTCAGCTCTCTGATTGGTTCTCTGACACTCCAGTCAAAGAGCTCCTTCCTGTATCAACCACTGCCGATGCTAAAATTAGACAAACTTCAGCCCGAGCCACGTTTGTGTTGAGTTGTGATTCATTTGTGAGCTTTCTTTTGTTATTGTGTGGTCAAAGGCTTGAAATGGGAGTCTGTGAGGGAGACTTAGGCCATGTTTACACGGAGACTTTCTCACCTGAAACACAAAGGTTCTTTCTTTGTGTTTCCAAAAGCAATCCCGGTTTACATGAACACACAAAAAAAACAGAAAACGCTGTAGCGTGTATACCAGTCCAGTAGATGCCGATGTAGGTTTGCAGAGAAAGGGCAGTGTTACAAAACACATAGGAAGAAGAAAAACTTTTCACGAACAACAATGGCAAGTGAACAGACAATGACGCTGCAGTTTCTTGTCTGGACAACAAATCAATTTGGACAACAAATCTGTCTGGATAGTTTTGTCTAGTTAATAAACCTCACACAGGCAGCAGCACACATGTTTCTCTTGTTCCTGGTATGCGCACGCAGCCTTCATGTGAATGAGTACTGTGCATGCAGTGATGTCAGCGTTTTACCCTTAAAATACATCACTGAATCCTGCTTACATGAAGCCTGGCGACAATGTGCTTTCAAATCTCTCCACTCTGGACCCTGGTTTCAAAAGTTTGCGGATTCAGGCATTTCAGGCACCGTTCCCGTCTAAACAGAAGGCTAAAACGCAATGAAAACTCATCAGATTTGCCTTTGAATTTGGCCTCCTGTCAAAAGGGCCTTAAAATGTCCTCATCATTATCCAGTGGTGAGTGTCTGAATGGGCTGTCTCTCCATGTGGCTCTGTGATTGACTGGTGACGAGTTCAGGCTGTACCCCACCAATAGATGGATAGATAGATTATTCAGGAGTATTTTCTTCCTGATTCTGAACTGAAGGTTGATAAGACCTGAGAGAACAAACATCCACCAAGATCTCTAAAACTGACTGGCAAGTTATTGTGAAAAATTTGAGAAACTGCTTTATCTCACACAGTTAAGAAATCCTAAAAATCCTAAAAAAATCTATTTGATTATCCACATCCAGATTTGGATCAACACCAAAATCGATTAGCTTCTTTCTTCTGCCATGACAAGCCAGCCCTGAAACTGTCATCAAAATAAGTTAAGAAGTTCTTGAGTTACTGTGAAAAATTGGAAAACTGCCCTATCATGCAAACAAATACTTAAAAATGTCCAAATCTGCATCCGGATTCATATCGCCATCAAAATGTAAAAGATTAGTCATTGGGCCATTTCTGACCTATCAAATTCCATTAATAACTTTTAAGCGATCCTGTAACAAACACCAACGAAAACATAACCCCCTTGACCTTGTTGTTTTTCTAGGCTGATGTATTTGAGGCCAGATTTCGAAAATAAATAATGATTGTAATTAAGAATGTTTAATATTGAATTTTTGTAGATATCTGACATGCCAATATTTTTTAATTAATTATCGCAGATGCAGATATTTCTGGTTAAGAACACAAGCTCAGTACTTACCAAAATTGACTTGTTTCTTTCAGTGTTGCAGCGTGTTTTGTTAGGAAAAGATGTAAAACAAGAAAACCAACATTTAACTCTTGCAACAATTAAACTCTTGATTTTTAAAAGTACAAATGCTGTGATAAAAAGGTGCATCAGTACTGCACATTTGTGTAATTTGCAGATATTTCAGCAGATATTTGGCCAATATGTGTGGCAGATATACCAGCTACTAATATCTGCGACAAGTTTCAATATTGGTTGATACCAATATTTAGCTTTTTAGGCTGATATGGGCCTATAATGGTAGCGAACTGACAATATTGTGCATCTCTAATTTACATGCTTTTTTTCCTGTTTGTTCATTCTTGGCATTTTAAAGTCATCAGTCCTGGTTACCCATGCACTTGCCAGCTGCAGTAGTAAGTTAAGATGTCCTGGCTACTTCTGTAATGTTAAACATAGCTTTGTTGAACTCCAGTACACCTGTTCTCCTGCTTAAATATTGGCTGACAGGTGGGTTTCTGTCTACAAATGAAGCATCAAGCTGTTCCCGAGCATTTAGGGAGCTTGATGCGGCCCCAGGGCAGCTCAAGTGAGGGAGTTGATCTTCCTGCATGGGCAAAACAAAAAGAAAATGTAATCTTTTCTCAGACTATTCAGCTATATAAAAATTAAAAGTCTATTTTTCTTTGTTTTTACTCTGCAGAGTCCAGCCTGTCAGTTTCTCTCTGTGTCGGCGCTTACCCACTGAACATGTCAGCGGTCAGTTGCAGTTCAAAGTGGAGCTCACATCAACTGGGCCTGATGGTGAATCTGATTTACATATCAAGATTTGAAAGCACTTCATGTTTTTATTTGAAACTCATCTTTCTCAACAAAGAAATACCACCTGTTTTTTCTCCTTCAGGTGCCTCCCCAGACTCCATCATTGGCATGTCATCCTTAAACGGAGCTCCAGGGACTCCATCGGATGATGAGGACCTTCCCCATCACCTTCCAGGAGTAAATATCGCAGCGGTGGTCTCCGCCGGTCCGTCCCCTACAGGCTCTCAGGGCTCACAGGGCATGTGGGAGGGCGGGGCCTCGGCCTTTCCAGAAAAGGATCTGTCTCTAATTGGAGCCGAGGCCAGATATGTGGACTCCGACAGTCTGTCAGGTCATGAGATCCTTCAGAGGTCACTCATCGAGGGCCTGGATGCTATCGAGGCCCCCAAAGGTCCTGGTGAAAGACCTCTTGGTGCAGCGTCACCTAAACTGCGCTCCAGCTTCCCCACACACACCCGCCTCAGCGCAATGTTGCACATCGATTCAGACGAGGACGAGGAGAGGTCCGGGGCCAATGACATCACTCCAGTACCGCTGTCACCCCTGCTGATGAATGGAGAGCCTCCGGACATCCCCGACGAGGAAGATCCATTCGCAGAGATCCATCAGGAGCCCGAGCAGCTGGAGGCATCAGTGCTGGAGGAGGAGCCACGGGGTGCAGGTGGAGCTGCAGGTGATTCAGCTCCTGAGGTGGAGGGGGCGCTGGAGGTGGCAGCTGGTCTGGACTTAGAGGATGTTTTAGAGCAGGACGTCTTCTCTGAGGTGGATGAGACTCCGTTTACAGAGGCAGTGTCCCACAATGCTTTGCCAGAGAGTGGTGAAGTGCCTGAGGAAGGGAGGGGGCCTGTCGAGGACCCTTCATCAGAGGTTGATACCTGCTCCATGGCTACAGCTCAGCAAACTGTCGTCTCAACATCAGAGAGCTGCCCCATCACACTGACGACGGCTGTGGTGAGTTCATCGTAGAGCTGGGCGATGTGGTCCTAAAATAAAATCCCAGATTTTTCTCCATCACTCTCAGTTTACAGTTCAATCAAGTTTTTCCCTCTCACTAAGAAAAATAAACTCCAAATGACACAAAAAATTCCATTTATCAAGTTCTGCCTTTATGTTGTCAAAGTAAATTCCCAAACCAAACAGAGTTTCCCTCATAAGTTAAAGTGCATGTCAAACAATGTTCATTATGTAGTTCAAATGTTGGCAGGTTTGTCTACATGGGCATTTAAAGCTGAGGTATTTTCATAATATGTTAACATGGAACTCTCTGATCAAAATTTAATGTCATTCAAAAAACAAAAGTCTAACGTGCTTGTGCAAAAGCTGACAGGGCCTGCCATCATGAAAACTGTAAATGTTCAGTATTTATATTTTTAGACATTGCAAAAACATGCAAATGGAGTGAGTCATGAAAAAAAGTTTTTAAATCCTCTGCAGGAAATAATTTGAATTAATCAATTTAATCATTTATTTCCCAGCCATAGTTCATTATCTTTTCACACAAAAGAAATCAAAACTTGTCTTATTGTTTCTTTAAAAATAGGCAGACAGTGATGATGATTTTATCCGACTGATAATGAGAGAAACATGCATATAAAAACTTTAAAAGTGAGTGGAGTTAAAAAGGAGTTGATGAGTGTCTATTAATGATGTGATTTTGTATATTAACCCAGTAGATGGTATTTCATGTGTCCCCTCAACAAAAAGTCAGTTAGTTTTTGTTATTATTTTTGAAAATAACTTTGGTGGGAATAAAAATCCATGACACCTGTTTATTAAGATAATCTTTGTGAATTAATTTCTTTCAGTATTTTTCAGGTGTTAATGTGAATGGTTAGAGTAAAAACAAAACAAATGCTAGGCTGATATAGAACAATCATCAATCATCAATTTACTATATTCATCCACAGGTAGTGTATTGTGATAAAATGGTAAGCTGCAGACCTAAACTGCAAGCCTTTGCTGCTGTTTGCATTGAAACAGTCCTGACCTTAAGCTTCATCAGTGTGGTTTTTTAAATTTAATATTTAATATTAATGCTGTAAATTAAATATTGACATTCAGCCAAAAAAATATCATGATATGAATTTGTCAGTATCACGATCCCTATTTATGATGCATTATTTCAGTTAAAGTTTTTAAACCTTTCATTATTAAAATTAAAAGGAATGTAAAAAAAATCAAAGTTACAAAAAATTAATAAATAAATAGTAACATGCACACCTGTAGACAAAAATGTATTTTCTGTTAGATGTTAACTCAAAATGTTGAAAAATTCCAGCTTACCTTATATAAAAATGTTAAAGTAACAAATATGCTTATGTTTAAATATGTCCAAAAGAAAAAAAAATCACAGGTTTCATCAGTAGCCCAGTTAAAGCCATGATCTGTTCGTTTAGTTATTATACTAACGTAATGTTTCTTTGTACTGGGGTGAATGTGAGATGAGTGCAGAGATGTTAGCATTTACAGCTTCAGCTGATTTTCATTGAGATTCCCTAAATGTTCATTTAAAATGCATAAAACTACACAAAAAACGCAACTAGAAAGCACTAGGAAAGCAAAACGTCCGCAGTGGTAGCTCACATATTGCTGTTACATCTTATAAGCAATGGTCTCATGTAGAGCTGCAACTATCGAGTATTTTTGGATTCGAGTACTCGGTCAATTATTTCTTCGAGTACTCGAGTACTCTAACAAAATATACTTTTTTGTTTTTAAACAAATAAATCAATTGTATACATTGCAACATGTTAGGGCTTTCAAATTGAGCAACCAAATGCTGTTCATTACTCAGAAAAGGGTTTTTATTTTAACAACTTTCAAAGTTTAAACCAGTACTGGCTTAAAACAAAGCCAATACAATACTGATTTAAAAAGCAGTAATATAATTCTGTAATTATATTTGTGAAGTGTGTTCTGGAGGGCATTGTGTAGATTGGATTGAAATCCCTGATCATGTTCTTAAATCCTGTGTCCTCCACCATGGAAAGAGGACGCATGTCTGTGATGAGCATATTTAAAATGCTGTAATAGTAATAGTTGCAGCCCTAACGACATGCTATCATGCTAAGCTACGTGCTAGGCTCACTCAGTTTGACATCAGACACACTGCGCTGTGTTTTCTTTTCGTCCTTTCTTGTAGTGACCACACACTTGGGACTCTCTCCTTTCTGTCCCTCTCTTTTCTCTTCCTTCATGATTTTACAAGCCGCGCAGCAGCGGAGGTAGCAGGCGCGTTGTACGACAGAAATGACCGTCCATGTCAAACACCGTGCACTGTATAGTAGTCCAGATATATATGTATAATTATATATTAAACGAGGCTTCGAGGCACAAAATTTGATTCGAGGATATTTTGTAATCGAGTACTCGCGAATATTCGAGGAATCGTTTCAGCTCTAGTCTCATGGTAAATTTACCATCATAATATGATTCCTTGACCCTAAAAACCCACACCTAGCACTCCGAATCATGTTGATATCATTATTAGTTAGATAGTTATTGAGCAAAAAAATCACTTGCTAGTGGTTGTTATCTGAATCACCATCAAAGTCTAATCATTTAAAAGTTAGGTCATTACCAACACCTCCTCAACATCAGCAAAATCCATCCTGTAGTTTTCTGTGTAATCTTGCTAACAAACAAACAAACAAACAAACACATACTGGCAAAAACATATCCTCCTTGGTGGAAGTAATAAACACAGATCAGATACAGCAAAACAGAGCTCAAACTATCACCCATTTAACTAAATAACAGCGAAACACATGCAGAAAAAGTGCTGCTTTTTAATCATTTTGTGGCTCTTTTTCGTTATGTGTGAGCGATGGTGCAGCTTCAGTCCACTCTGCTGAGGCTGATCATCATCTCTGTCCTCGGTGCTCATGCTGTACTGATCAGCTCGCTCCTCAGGGTCCTAGCACCAGCTGTGTTAGTGTGACACTGCACCATAATACATTATTCAACACAAGCTGTTTCAGATGCAGAGTTTCCCTCTTTGTGGGTTTGAAATGATTTTGCATATTTCGAGATGTAGGAACAGAGTGTGAGTGTGAATCAGATATCAGCTCTTCATGGGGCTTTCAGACAAATTGTTCTTTGATTCTTTTCACATTAGCTGGCACGCCTACGCACCAGTGAGCATCTACATAAACTTCAACTTTTCACAACTTTCTTTTGTTTCCTTGGTGATTGAGACAATGCTGCCCCATGACGTTAAATAATTCTGTTTTCAAAGATATGTTGTGGCAGTTGGTGTGAATTCCTTTTAAATAAAAGTGTTTGTGATCAATCAACTCATCCAAAAGCTGGGTTCACATGTGACCTGGAAAATTTGGAAACTTGGAAAATGATTGACCGATATTTCAGTCATAGAAACAAGAAAAATTAGGAAAAAAGTAAAATGTCCTGGAAAACTTTGAATTTTACTGGAAAATTATTTAGCTTCCTTTTACCTTGTTAGTGAACAAAAATCAAACATAGGAAATGAAGTAAAAATGTACTTGGTAACTGAAGCACAATTAGCCATTAAATATGAGTAGATAAAATAATATACGTTTCGGAATAAAAACTCAAAACAATGATGACAGAAGGAAATAATAAAAAAGGGCAAAGTCATATTTTTCTATGTATTTATAAAAAAGCAGAGTAAATAAAGATTAAAACAATCCATAAATCAATGATATTAAGACACTACATAAAAGCCAGAATAAAAAGATAGCTAGCAGACAATGGTCATATCGGAGATTTAAAATAATTACATTGAAAATTCAATATGTTACGGTGGAGCTAGCTAGAGATATTGGTCATCAACCTTTAATCTTGTTATTTTAGAAGGCTCGATTAACCTGAAAATAGCCCACACCAATATTGCAACTTCAGTTTGGTATGTGATATTCTGTGATTAATATGTCATAATTTCTAAGAATGTCAGATAATGGCTGATGTTTTATAGATTTATTACACCCATAGACTGCACCTCTTGTAAATCAGACCTCAGGCCTAAACATAGCATTGTCCTTGGTCAAGCAAGTCCTTGAAAAATATTATTAGAAAATAGTGTGAACCCTGAAAAGACATTGTGAAAAATGTAAAGTATGTAAAGTTTAAATAAAAGTGGTCCCAAGATTGAGCCCTGTGGTACCCCACTCTTCTGGATCTATACAGTAGAGGTGATAGATTCTTTCAGTCTTGTGTCTTAATAAACATAAAAATCTTGGTGATTCTTACCATCATTTAGATATGGGGATACATGTTCAATCTTTTCCAGTGTTTTCACTTTATTTTCTGTCTGTGGGCCATCCGACAGGACGCAGAAGAGGGCGCCGAGACTGCCATAGACCCCGGGGGAGATGCAGCCCCTAGTGTCCCACCAACCACTCAGACTGTAGACGATGAAGGTGGTGGGCAGGTTGGTGCCAGTGAAGCTGGAGGAGAAGCTACTCAAAGTAGTGAGCCGGCTGAGGTAGAGGAGGTGGCCGTGAGGAGGGCGAGTATGCAGGCCGCTGGAGGTCCGGCTGAGGAGACAGAAGGGGCAGAGACGAAGCCTAATGAGGAGGGGGGCTCCGTGGATTCAGAGCATGCTCCCACTGAAACAGACGGAGAAGAAGGTACTGCACCTCTAACAGCTCAGTGTTTTGATAATCATGTTTGAAATCAGTTTTTGTTCTTGTTGGTCTTTTCTCTCAAGTTTATTGAATTGAACAAATCCAAACTTTGGCACCATTTTGTGTTTTGTGTTTAGGCTCTCATGTCAACGGCCATCCTGTACGTTCGCTCCCTTCTGTGCGTCATGACATCCACAGATACCAGCGAGTGGACGAGCCTCTTCCTCCCAGTGAGTGTGTGTGTCTGCATGCACCGTCACGTTCGTCTGTTGTTTTCTATGTGTGTCACTTTTATAGTAAAGTGTCTTTTTGTTTTAGTGTCTCTGTTACATTTAAATGTATGTCCATGCTCGTCTGCCTGTTTGACACCATTACTAGAGCTTACCAAGCAGCTCAGTTCCTGCAGTGGCTTTTCCACAACCTCTGTAAAAGATACAACTCTGAATCACCAGATCTAGAATAGAGCCAGGATTCAGACCAAATTCAACACATACACAGGGTTTGTTATCCTGTATGAACACAAGTTTTGGGAAAATCATTGATTTCATATTAAATGTCATCAATGGGATATCCCATTTTAAAGTTTTATTTTTTTTTTGTGACGCCTATCTGGATCAGAACCACAGGAAATTTACCTTGATATCAGAGACATGGACCCCATGTTATCCTACGAAACTGGAAGCGAATCTGTCAAAAAATGGCAGAGACATGATTTTTAACCTATGCCTGATGTTAACTTATGGGATTTTTAAAAATATTTTGGAATATTTTGCATCCAGATAAATATATATATCACCATCAAAATTGAATCATTTGTAAGTTGGACCATTACCAACATCTCTTGAAAATTTCAGCAAACTTTTTGTCGTATTTTTTGCACAATCTTGCTAACTAACAACAAACAAATGGGCAAGCATGTGCCGGCAAAAACAGAACCTCCTTGGTGGAGTTAATTATTAAAAAGGACTACACGTTGTTCTTAAATATGACAAAGGTTAAGAAGAAACCAAGAGACATTTCACTTTATAATAAGTGACATTGAAGAGTTAAGTCTAACAAGTCATTAAACACCTACCTGTCTATTTCTCATTCATTTCCTCTTAGATTGGGAGGCTCGGATTGACAGCCACGGCAGGATCTTCTTCGTTGATCATGTGAACAGAACGACCACATGGCAGCGTCCCACCGGACCTCCTGCCCCACAGGGTCTGACCCGATCCAACTCCATTCAGCAGATGGAGCAACTCAACCGCAGGTTTGTGTTGCCATTGCATTTTTTCATATCCTGGAAGCTAAACTATTGCAAGTTACACCTAAAGTTCTGTCTTTAGGGGTGCTGGTTTAGTGGAGTGGTAAGCAAAAAGGCACGTGTCATAATTATGCCTCAGCAGGTCAGGTCTGAGTCCAGTTTGAGTGTCCTCCCCTACTCTCACACCCCTTTTCACAGGCCCATCCACTGTCTCTCTGTGGTGTCAATGATGAATCAAAATATAATCTTTAAAATAAACATGTTTCTGTCTTGCTTTGCAGAAGTGCCTTAAAATGAAAGATTAGAGAGTTCATATCATTTTTGTTAATTTGCCCTTCAGTGTTTTAACGTGTTTTCTCCATGTGATAAAGCACTCTAAGAGAAAAACGAAAAATCTGCGGCATTCAGACCTCTGCCTCTTTCTCTCTTTTTGCATTGCCAGCAATTGGCTAAAACATCCCCCCTCCCCCCAGTAGGCCTGACATTGTGACGTTGTGGCGTTGGTTCGTCACCGATAAAGCTCATTGGCTTACAGTACGAGCCCATTACAGAGCATAGAAATTAGAAGAATGGATGGTGCTAACATGTCCAATTACCCCAGAGAGGACCTGTTAACCAATCAGAGTGGACTGGGCCAACATTGCGGGACCAGAGCCCTAACAGAGCATCTTTTCCATAATCAAATGCTGCACTAGTCCAAGTGCGACTGAAATTCCCCCCCTAGCTATGATGACAAAGTGACTGATTTGCCTCTTTCAACTTTCTGGGATTCTTTGTGGGGCAGACCAGGTTTGCAGGAAAAACCTCAATTTTTTTTAACAGATTTTCTCCACTATCAGGTCATAATCCTGAATTTAAAGAAAAGAGAGGTATAATGTTGGTTATTCAAACTTGCAGAGTGATGATTTGACTCAGCAAATGTGTAAATTAAAGACAAGTGACTTGAGGAGGTGGACAGTCCAACTCGCAGCTGTGATTCTTCTTCTTTCTCATCGTTAGCAGAGGTGGCCATCTGGTATCCCAAGAAAAATGTGCAACCCCGTTTTCCTCAGCCTGCCAGTCAATTGCAAACATAAATACATTGTGAACTTTAAGAATAAATAATGAAATCTTACATGCATCAAGCATTTTAGTGTGTGTTTCCAGTTCCACACCCTGCAGGAAAAACAAATACCCTACAACAAAAGAAAATTATATTTCAAAACTATGTTTCATAACTGTTATATGTTAAGGTTTTTAAGAGTTATTTGTCATCTCTTTTTGCTCAGCCTTTATTTATTGTTAAATTTAGACTTAACTATCTTACTTTCGTCAACAGGTATCAGAGCATCAGGAGAACGATAACAAACAGCGACCGGTCAGAGGAAGCTCCGGCTGATATTCTGCCTGAACCAGAAAGTGAACTGTTGCCTCACTCCATATCTGGTATGTCTAAGCATATTAATATAACACAGGAATAGGGGACTGTATTTTTGATTTATAAAAGCTCTGTTTTTTCAATTTCATGACCCATCACTGAAAAATCATGAGCCAGAAAAAGAGGTGTTTTCTTTTTCTTCCTTGGTCCACAAACCTTAACTTAAACAGTGTGAATATTTTGATTTTGGTGTTGTTACAGAATACCGTCGAGAAAGTGCAATCGCTCACTCCAGTGGTCGTTCGCGGCTCTCCCTGCTGCTGCAGTCGCCCAGCGCCAAGTTCCTGTGCAGCCCTGACTTTTTCACCGTGCTGCATTCAAACCCTGTCAGTATCACTCTTCAGTCCCTTTTTATTTTCCTTTTTGAATTTTAAGAAATAACTCTTTTTAGATTCAGCTAACTTTTGGTATCTCATAGTATGTAAGGCACTATACAGGCTAAGCATGGACATAACAGACCGGCAGTTTTACCCACTGAGTGGCAAAAGTTAAGTCTCGTAGAACAAGAGGGAGAAAGTTTGGAAACAATTTGAATAGGCCTGAACTGTGATTTCAGTCTTTTGCAGGAGACCCTCTTATTTATTACTCCTCTTTATTCAATAATATATAATAATAAATCATGATAATATACAATGCAGTCAACTGTTAGATAACATTGCAGGCACATTTCCCTCTGGACAGTCCAAAAGTCTTATGGTCCACACTTGTGAGTGTCCACATAATGTCCACACAACCAAAACTTCCAGTTTGTAGACATCTTTGCAGAAGAGTCTGTTTTATGCAGCATTGGGCTTACCCAGTGCTGTGAACAGAAGGACAAAAACACACAGAAAAATACCCACCTATGTGTGGACACAGCCTCAAACAGCTGGTGTTCAGCTTCACTGGTCAAATAAGAAAATGTGATGATGGCCAAAAACATTTTTTTGAAATTAAGCAACACGTTACTGTCTTTAATTGGTGATTATTTTTCTAACTTTGTTTCACGTCTCTGCGCAGAGTGCCTACCGCATGTTTACGAGCAACACCTGCCTGAAGCACATGGTCAGTAAGGTGCGTCGGGACGCTCACTACTTCGAGCGCTACCAGCACAACCGCGACCTCGTCACCTTCCTCAACATGTTCTCCAACAAGCAGCTGGAGCTCCCCCGAGGCTGGGAGATGAAGCACGACCACACTGGAAAGGTGTGTGATTTCAGACCTCAAACAAAACTCTGAAGACGATGTTCATCCTGTGACAGAGAGGTCACGTATTTAAAGGATAACTTCGGTTTCTACAGCTTTCACATTGTTTATAGAATGAAGTAGAACAATATACTCACCCAGAAGGCTTTCCTGACCCAAGCAGTGCTTCGGGAGATATTAAGATCCAAAATCGAGCGGCGTACATCCGCATAATGGTAGCACGTAGGGCATAGATCGCCGCTCCTAAAACTGCATTAATCGTCCAAAAACTCATGTTGTTAGTCCTCCATTGCAGTCTGTGTCACTCCACACAGCGCTGTGTGCCTGCGCCGACCTCTGAACTGAAGAGTTTGTTTACGTGCCTCCGCGCATGCGCAGTGCGGCTCACTGTTTCAGGGGAAGACAGGCAGCTACAAATCGACTTTCTTCTTCCAGTTTTGTGCAAAATGGACGAATATCTATCGGATGAAGATGTTGTGGAGGAGAACTTTGAATATGATGGGTGTCCTTACAGTTTCGAGCCAGAGTTTTAGAGATGAGGAGCTCATCGAAAGGAGGAAGCGGAGGCAGCGCTCCAGAGAGTACTGCGCATGCGCGGAGGCACGTAAACAAACTCTTCAGTTCAGAGGTCGGCGCAGCCACACAGCGCTGTGTGGAGTGACACAGACTGCAATGGAAGACTATCCGGAGCGAATCATGATGGAATATTGGTGAAAAACATGAGTTTTTGGACGATTAATGCAGTTTTAGGACGGGCGATCTATGCCCTATGTGCTACCATTATACGGATGTCCGCTGCTTGATTTTGGATCTAAATATCTCCCGAAGCACTGTTTGGATCAGGAAAGCCTTCTGGGTGAGTATATTGTTCTACTTCATTCTATAAACAATGTGAAAGCTGCAGGAACCGAAGTTATCCTTTAACTCCTTTTTAGCAAGTTCACACCTGTCCTAACCCGGCATGCCAGACAGACAGTTCCATATATCTACCACGGAAATATTTCACTAGTCCATATTTAGCAGAACCTTCAACAGCAACTGCAGCTGGTGATAGGACGATCATTCTGCCAGTCACACTCATCACAGACCAATCCATATCACACCACAGTATGACGTAGCAGCTAGACCCTGTTGTTAGCTGTTAGCTTAAACTACTTTCACTCCTTAGACTATTATCTTACATTAAATTATACAACACAGATGTATAATTTACTACTTATATGTGACATGAACCTCGCTAATGACATCCCCACCAAGTTCTCCTGGTAAATTTAAACAGGTATCACTGTGTAAACACGACCACCTTAGACTACCCAACATCGTCCATGGAGGAGTTCTACATTCTCTCCCAGTTTCCCAAAAGTGATCCCAAGATTCCAGGCTTCTCTGTTTTGATCATTCATGAGGCAACCAGCGGAGACACGATTATCACAATGGGGTTTGGCGTAATTCCCATCTTTTTCATGACCAGAGAAGCCAGTTGGTCGATCAAACTCTCTTTAAGTGATGTTCTTTGCTCTTTTTTCAAAGAAGAAATAGAGTCCATTTCTGATAAAACCACAGATATTACGGCATCCCCGGAAACCACTTCTGAAGCCACTATTGTTTTCAAACATGCAGTCACTTCCTGCTGTCATTGCATCTTCAGTTTCTGTCTCTCTTCCCTGATTGGGCCAACCAGCTCTTTGCTGAGTGAAGTCTTTGGAGATTGGAGCTTGACTTGAATCAGCCAGGTCCATCTGCTCTGCAAGGTTACACTTGTCCCAGATGTCCTCAGTGCATATTTTTTAATATTTGTGGACAAAAATCTACTCAGATATTATGTTTTATCCATAAATCCCTCTGTTTCAACCCTGCTTAGAACAGCTTATTTTAGTGAGCTGTGTTGAGTTTCAGAAAATGTACAGATATTCCTAAATTGAATAAGATCATTGAAATCATAGTAAACCATGTGAGTAACATATCACATAGATTATTGCTAGTAATTGTTTTAAACCAGAGATTCTTACAGGAGCATTAGGCCTTCATCAAATCTATGTTAACATGAACTAATACATCAATACATCTTAGAAAACTCAGTATATTGCCCCATAACAAACAGTGATGTTTTCTTCATTGTTGCTGTTGTGCGTTTCAATTCTCAGCCTTTCTTCGTGGATCATAACTGTCGCTCTACGACCTTCATCGACCCTCGCCTGCCCCTCCAGAGCTCTCGCTCCACTGGGCTGCTGGCCCACCGCCAGCACCTGAGCCGCCAGCGCAGCCACAGCGCCGGGGAGGTGAGAGACTGGCCCCCATTGCACCACTTGTCACCTGGAGTCAACTTAAAGCTAGCAGAGACACCGCAATGTTTGTACAGGGCAGGATGAAGGGGGAGGAAAATGCTTAGTTTCTGCTTTGTGAGCACAGGAAGAGGAGATATCCTGCTGTGGTGGAGCAGATCGAGCAGGGACGACAGTGCAGCTTGGAAAGAAGGGGGGGAGGGGGGGCGGGCAGTGGACAAAAATAAACATTATAATAGAAAAAAACGTTAAAGTAAGTTTATAAAGGACTGTTGATTCATTGTTTCCTACATTTTCTCCGTAAGCCGCCTTTGATTTTAGAATCAGGAGGAAAAATACTCTGGATTACAGTGTTGATATTTCTATTTGCTCGTGTAGACATCCCTATTACACTCTTAGGTCTTAACCATGTAACAAAATTGGGGCCTCAATTTAGAGCCTGTGTTTAAAGGATTAGGCTTTTTCGTTGTTGTTGGAAGTGCTTTCAACCTTAGCCTTTTTTTGATTTCGCTTGACTTTGGCAAGTAACAAGACGTAACATCTGTGTCTCTGTTAGTAACACCTCTAAAGCATTTTTAAGTTGCTATGTGTGTCTATAATCCACCAAAATGTTATCCAGAAAACATGAACATACTGTCATAAAATATCCCACTAATTACTGAATCTGAGGACATGGAAATGGTTTCCTTATAAATATGAGTCAGCTTATCTTCACCTCCGCCACTGATGTTTGAAAAAGCAAACAGCAGAGGTCCCACTCTCATGATTTTGACTAAAGGGGCAGAAATGATATTGATGAGTGCTGCACACACTGTCAAAAGAATGGTGTCTATCAGCTTGTCATGGACTGAGGAATGAAGCAAGACACACACAAAAAGACTATTGGTGTATCCCTTTAAAGAACAGGAAAGAGTGAAGGCTGATGTGTTTGGTTGGGTTTCTACGCCTTCAATCATCAGTAGCTGAACTTTACATACTGCATCTTTAAATGTTTTAATCTTTGGAGTTTTGATTTAATTCTACAATGTGATGCACAAACACAAACCACCTGAAACCTGCAAGTCCATGAACTACTTATATATTTGAAGAAAGATGTGATGTCAGTGAATGAGCCGTAGGAACTTTTCGTGTAACATGAATCTGTCCCAGAACTAGGATGCGACCTGAACTGTAGTGCCTCTTTTTGTCGCAGGTGGTGGACGACTCTCGACAACCCAACCCGCCTGTCATGCCCCGCCCTTCCAGCACCTTCAGTGGCTCCAGAAGTCAGTACCAGGATGTCGTGCCCGTGGGTAAGTCCACAAGAATCCCGGTTTAATATGCAAATAGACAAAATAAACTGACATTAAGCAGAGACATAGATGTATGTCCTTCTGATTATCTGTAGCCTACAATGACAAAATAGTGGCTTTTCTACGGCAACCCAACATCGTTGAGATCCTGCAAGAAAGACAACCTGAGCTCGCCAGGAACCACTCGCTTAAGTATGCCTTTTGTTTCCCTGCTCCTCTTCTTCTGTCCTCTTCTGTCTTCCTCTCCAGCTGTCCTCCATTATCATCATCATCATCATCAGTCAACCTGAGCGCACAGTTAACCTTTAATCCTAATGGATCATGTCACTTTACCCCCTAATGTGTGTGCCTGCGTGTGTGTGTGTGTGTGTGTGTGTGTGTGTGTGTGTGTGCAGGGAGAAGGTGCAGTTTATTCGCAATGAAGGAGTCAACGGGCTGGCTCGTCTCTCCAGTGATGCTGACCTCGTCATGCTGCTTAGGTGAGGCCTGTTCAACTGCGAGTGTTTCACTGAACTGATTGTTAGTCAGTTTGTTAAATTTGGACTAATATGCTTCTCCTCTCATTTGAGATATCACATATTTTTGTTGTTATGTAACATGTGACCTGCACTGAAATGTAAATCACAAAGGTCATCAAGGTCTTTGAGGGCAATGGTTCTCAACTGGTGGGACTAGATGGTAGTTAGTAGTTGGCTGTTTCATTTGGTCCCAAGAATTCATCCATTAATCAGTCCTAATTTCAATTAATCCATCCATACATCAATTAACTAACCAGTGAAAGGTAAAATTATACATCCATCCATATATCTGTGTATTAATCCATACATCTGTCCATCTGCCCATGAGTGATAAAGCAAACTACCCATCCATTCATCTATCAGTCCATCTGTTTTAGGAAACCATCCATACATGTGTCTGTCCATCAGTGAAAAGTCAAGCAATCAATCTCTCCATTCATCTGTCCATCAATCTGTTTAAGAAAACCGTCCATCCTTCTATACAACCAACCCATCCATCCATCCATCCTTCCATCTACCATCAGTGAAAAAGCAAATGACCCATCTATCCATCCAACTACCTGTCCATCGATGACAAGTCAAACAGTCCATGTCTCCATCCATCTTTCCATCCACCCATCCATGTATCTGCTTATTAGTAGAAAAGCAAACTCCTCTTCCATCCATCCATCTGTCTGTCCATCAATGAAAAGTCAATCAATCAATATCTCCATTCATCTGTTGATCAATCTGTTTAACCAAACCATCCATTCAAAAAAACAGTCAATCCATCCATCCATCCATCTACCATCAGTGAAATAGCACATGGCTCATCCATCCACCCATCCATCCATCTATCCATCTACCATCAGTGAAATAGCACATGACCCGTCTATCCATCCATCCATCCATCCATCCATCAGTCTGTTTATCTGCCCATCAATGAAAAATCAGTCAATCCCTCCATTCAGCTGTCCATCAGTCTGTTTCAGAAAAACACCCATCCTACTATACATCCATCCATCCATACATCTGCCCATCAATGAAAAGCAAACAACCAATCCATCCATCCATCTGCCATTGGTGAAAAAGCAAATGACCCATCTATCCATCCAACTATCTGTCCATCAATGACAAGTCAAACAGTCCATGTCTCCATCCATCTTTCCATCCACCCATCCATGTATCTGCTTATTAGTAGAAAAGCAAACACCTCATCTATCTATCTATCTATCTATCCATCCCTCCATCCATGTATCTGCTTATTAGTAGAAAAGCAAACAACCAATCCATCCATCTATCTGCCATCAGTGAAAAAGATAATGACCCATCTATCCATCCAACTATCTGTCCATCAATGACAAGTCAAACAGTACATGTCTTCATCCATCTTTCCATCCACCCATCCATGTATCTGCTTATTAGTAGAAAAGCAAACGCCTCATCTATCCATCCATCCATCCATCTATCCATGTATCTGCTTATTAGTAGAAAAGCAAAAACCTCATCCATCCATCCATCCATCCATCCATCCATCCATCCATCCATCTGCCTGCCCATTAATGAAAAGTCAAGCAATCAATCTCTCGATTCATCTGTTGATCAATCTGTTTAACCAAACCATCCATCCAAAAAAACAGTACATCAATCCATCCATCCATCCATCTGCCATCAGTGCTATGGCACATGACTCATCCATCCATCCATCCATCCATCCATCCATCCATCCATCCATCCATCCATCCATCCATCCATCTGCCATCAGTAAAATAGCACATGACCAATCTATCAATCCATCCATTCATGCATCCATCCATCCATCCATCCATCAGTCCGTTTATCTGCCCATCAATGGAAAATCACTCAATCCCTCCAACTATCTGTCCATCAATCTGTTTAAGAAAAACATCAATCCTTCTGTACAACCACACATACATACATCTGCCCATCAATGAAAAGCAAACAACCAATCCATGTATCCATCCATCTGCCTACTAATGACAAGTCAAACAGTCCATGTCTCCATCCATCTTTCCATCCACCCATCCATGTATCTGCTTATTAGCAGAAAAGCAAGCACCTCATGCATCCATCCATCCATCCATCCATCCAGCTGCCCATCAATGGAAAGGCAAACAGTCCATTTATCCACCCATCTTCACATGATAGAACTTAAGTACATCCTTCAACCTTACTGTGTCTATTCATTCATTCAGTCATATACATTTCAATCATGGTTTACAAAGAATACTGTCCATCCATCCAACCATTCATCCATCAGTAAAAGATCAAACTTCATATCCATCCACAATCCATTAGTTACGGAGCATCTTGCATACCATCCAATCATTTATCCATCTACCCATCCATCCGTATGTTTAAAAAGAGTCCATCTCTCCATCCAAACATTCATCCACCTATTTAAGTGCCAATCATCCATAACCATCCTTCTATAATCCTAGTTAATGTGAAATGGCAAATTCTATCAGTGACCTTTTATTTATTTAATCATTTACTGAGCATCAGGCCTTAGGTCTCTTTTTAAATCACTATTGATCATGTCTTAACCTTCATCTGATTTGATAGTTTGCCTTTTTATCCCGTAAACCTTGACATACCCCATCTCAATATTCCTGGTCTGCCCCCGTCTGACTTAGCTCTGTGTGTCTCCAGTTTATTTGAGGAAGAGGTGATGTCTTATGTGCCGCCATTGCTCCACCCGAGTTACGGCCTCTCCTCTTCGTCTCCTCAGAGCTCCCCCGGTAAGCCTCTGTCTCACTCTGTCTGCATAGGCTTTATTGGAATGATACATCTTTTCTCACTTTTATTAAACTCCCACCTTTATTACATTTCACGCCTTCTACCCTGAGATTTAGGTTTATATTGTCTGTTTAGAGAAACAGTTAGATGACTCACAGTAACATTACATGGCATGATATAAGGCTAACATTAAATCCTGATTTTAAATACTGTACAGGCATAAAGAAGGATGCCTTATTTCCTTTGATAATTCTTCTCAAGTCGAAGAGAAACACCACAAATATGTTAACATTTATAATTGAGTAAAAGGAAACATATTTGTTGCTGCTGTTAAAATTTTAATCCTGTTGTGCCTGATCCTGGACTTTGTTGATGTAGATTTATTTTGTAACTCTTTTCTTGTCTTTTTCTGATTCATATTCAGGTACCCAGCGAGCAAACGCCCGTGCTCCCGCTCCCTATAAACGAGATTTTGAGGCTAAACTGAGAAATTTCTATCGGAAGCTGGAGACTAAGGGTTATGGGCAGGGACCAGGGAAAGTCAAGTATGTTTAAATACAACTACAACTTGAATAGATAGTTTGGATGAAGTGAAGCCCATGTTACATGTCTATGCTCCTCATGTATTGAGGCTGTGTTGGTGACTGGGGTCTCATAGTAATCAACACAAACAGAAGAGGAAAAAAAGATGAATATGTGAAAATGAATAGCTTTTGAAGGTTGCAGTGTTTACTGTTCTCAATGATAAAGAAAGCAACAAAGGAAAAATAGGATCAGAGAAGATTTTGAAAACAGTACCTCTGCCATTTTGATATTTTACATTCAAGAGTGATATTCTTTAAACACAGTCTCAGTAAACACCAGCAAAAATGCAGACACCATTTGTCTTGTTTTGCTACTAAAGTGTTAGTTTATTGGTCAGTTGTCTTTGCAGTGTTGAACTGCAGGATGACAAATCCTTGGATTTCTTGTTTGAATCTGTGATTTTTAACAGATGGTCAAAATGTTCTGTAGGGATTTTAAGCTTTGCTTCAGAAAGAACCAGCATATTGCTTGATCCTCTATTTTTTTGCCTATTTTCTGTACATGACATTATAGAAAATTTAAAATCATGCGACAGTTTGGATTGATTGTAATCTTATTCATTCAGTTACAATCATGTCATGCAAAAAATAAGTAATTCAAGCATTGAGATGTATATTAAAGTGGCCATGCCCCCTTAAGGTTTGTACCCCACTACTTAAGGAACACACTTACATGACCCCCCATCTACTGTCTACTTCACAAATTGCTTTAAGATAATCAACAACAGAACCAGGTTCCAGTTAAGAATGAATATCGGCTATCTTCGAGAATCATTATCATTTTCTTAATTTCTTAACAATTTCCTTACCAACTCCTTCTACTAAGATCTGGATGCCTTGCATATCAGATGCTTTCATCCAAAACAGTCAACAAAAACAGAAGTAGTCAATATTATGGCTTACTTTTACACAGATTGACACTAATTGTTGAAGCATTTGTCAGTGAAAAACAGCATAAAATATAAAAAGTGCCATGTGTTTGACATTGTTGATCCTAAAAACTGTGTCAACCTGCTTTTTTACTGATGGAAAATCTATAGGAACAAGAAAGATCACGACTAATGTAGAATCAGTTTTGACATTGTTACCTCCACCAAAGAGGTTATGTTTTTGCCAGCATATGTTTGTTTGTCTCCTTTTTTGTTAGCAAGATTATACAAAAGCTACTGGATGGATTTCCTGAAATGAGCAAACAATCATTTTTGCTCAATAACTGTCTAATAATGCTATTAACATGATCCTGGGAGTTCCGTTTTCAGGATCATGGAATCATATTATCATGCTAACTTTATCAATGAGTGGTTATAGAAGTAACAGCCATATAGGAGCTACCTTGGTGGAGGTTTGAGCTCTCTGAGTTCTTTCTAATTATCAATAAAATCGTATTTATTCTCATTCTGAGACAGAACACAGAGTTGGAGGCCCTAAAATTTGGTAGTCACCTTTTACAAAGGCACTGCTCACTTTTCAGGGAGGCATGGATCATAGAGGATTCATGTAATACCAAGCAAATATTTAAATGAACTACTTTTTCATCATGGGGTTTAAAGTAGTTGTTTTGTGTTTTTCGCTGTGTTTCCAGACTCATCATACGCAGAGATCACCTCCTGGAGGACGCCTTTAACCAGATCATGTGTTACTCTCGTAAAGACCTGCAGAGGAGTAAACTTTACGTCAGCTTCGTGGGCGAGGACGGGTGAGAGAGCCGCTGTTTTATCTCCTTATCGTACATCAGACAGCACGAGTGTGAAATGTGTGTTTGGTAACTGTAATTGATCCAGTAGAGTTTCACTCAGAGTACACTGTTATCTGAAGATTGAGAATGAACAATTACACACACATCTGATAACATCCGAGCAGCTGGAGTAAGTGGGCGTAAAAGATGTCTTCTGTAAGTCTTCTGTCTACAACAGGACAAGTTACTGCAAACAAATATCTTCTCAGAGGTGACTGAATGTGTGGCAGATAATGATAATAAACACTCCTCATTTGCAGATGTTTTTTTTGTTGTTTTTTAACACTTAGTTTCATTGTTTATTCCGAAGACAACAAAAAAAAAAGGTTTCACAACTGCCTTGACTCTAAAGCAATTTTGTTACTGTGGCCTTATTTATGAATTTAGTCTCTATCTTATCATGGTAAATATAAACGTTGTCCATTTGGTTCCAATAGCCAGCCTGTAGTCATATATATTTTTTGTTTTTACCTATCATTTTATATATCCTCTCCTGAAATCCTCATTTCCCTGAGGGAGACTTTCCAAAGAGACTCATATAACTCTGTCTAATCTAATCTAATTCCTCTTGAAACTGATCCTCCTGAATCCTTATGGATTGAGTTTAATATTCCATAACATAGATTTCTTTACAATTTTCTTATGTTGGTAGATCAGTCTTATACCATCTCCTTGTGACAGCCTTTTTTGGAGCTGCTGACAAATTTTCAGCAAATTTCTGTTCTCTCTAATAATAATAGCACACCTAGTACTTCACTTTAGAGGTCAGAGGTATATCATAGCCAAGTATTTTCTTTATAATCAAATAATATTTTCCCAAAACCGTATGTTTCTCATATGCAAAATATATGTAAATGATCAACATTCATGCCCCCACATGTGCTCCAACATGGCTGTGCTACAGACAAGTATATGCTCTGAATCTTGGGTGTTACAAAAAATTCTGATGAGTATAATTATTGTTTTATTGCAGGTTGGACTACAGTGGACCCTCCAGAGAGTTTTTCTTCCTGGTGTCCAGAGAGCTGTTTAATCCATACTATGGTCTGTTTGAATATTCTGCCAATGACACGTATACGGTCCAGATCAGCCCCATGTCTGCCTTTGTAGACAACCATCATGAGTGGTAAGGCATTGATTTGTTATTATTACAAAGTCTTGTGAATGGTTATGTGTGTATGTTGAAGTAAATACAGTGTTACTATGCTAAACAACTGTCTTGAGTGCTGGATAATTATTCTCAAATTAAACTCAATTTTTGTAGTGCTGCATTGAAATGTTCTTCATCAGTTTGGGTTTTAAGAGTGAGTTTGATCTCTGGATGAATGGAGAGGTAGATGAATGCATGAAGGAGCAAATGAATAAATGAATGTAAAATAAAAGATAAGACTGAGTATGAAGAGTCCTGGTCCATGCAAGAATGGATCAGTGGATAAAAAGACATCAGACAGATGGAAAACTAAGGATGAATCATCTGAGAAATGGATGAATGAATTAGGAGAGAGATAGTTTTATAATAAGATTAATAAATGAGGGGATAAATCAATGAAGTGAAGAGTTGATGGATGAAAGATGGATGGAGGAATTAATGGATTGATAGGAGGGTTGATAGATGTATGGAGTTATGTATGCATGCATGAATAAATGGATGGATGGACATATATTTTGGAATCCATAGTTAAATGGGTAAATAGATATATACCTTTAATCGATTGATGAGTGGATGGGCAAGAATGGCAGATGGTCAGATTTATAAACAGATCAAGGATTGGTTGCGTTACAGATAGGTGCATGGATGATATGGATTGATGTTTACTCTGTAATGGATGGATGGATGGATCTTTGGATAAAGTTTTGGAGAAATGGGTCTTGGATTGGATATGTCATGGATGGACGGATGGATAAATAGATGGGTGAGTGGATTGATAGATTAATTGTTCTTTTGAGTGATGGATGGATAGGTTATATGAATTGATGTTTGCTCTTTAATGGATAATTGGATAGATCTATGGGTGGATGGATTTCTCTATCTATAGCTGGACGGGTGGATGGACTGATGATAGGTGGATAGATGATAGATGGATCATTGGTCTATTAATGGACGGATTTATAGATCTGTGGATTGATAGGTGGATGGATGGATGATGTTAATCTTTTTATGGATAGATGGATTACTGTATTTGTGGCTGGATTGGTGGATGGACGGTTTAATGGATCTTTGGCCAAGCTTTAAAAGGGTGGATATATTATGGAAGGATCATTGGTCTACTGATGTATGGATTTATAGATCTGTGGATGGATAGGTGTATGGATGATGTGGATTCATATTTGTCCTTTAATGAGTGGATGCATGAATAGATCTTTGGACTGATGGATAACTGTATCCATGTCTGGATTGGTGAATAGATGGATTAATGGATCATTGAACGAAGCTTTGGATGGGTGGATTAGTGATTGATGGATTTATAGATCTATGGATGGATTGGTGGATGAATTGATCCATCAATCCATGTAGATGTGTTGTTTTTAATGGTTCTAGGAATGGATGGATCTATGAACCAATGGATGGGTGGACTGATGGATGGGTATTTGTAAAGATAGATTGGTGGCTGGTCGATGGACGGATGGATTGCTCTTCAGCTCATGAATTGAAGGATCAAATATGATGGGCTGATGAACGGATGGACACCTAAATGGATGGATCTGTTGAAGGATCCATGGATGAATCATTGGATTGATGAGTTGAAGAACAACTTGACAGGCAAACCATGAATTATTGGAGAGGATGAATTCTCAACAGGTAACATTCAGGTCTCCGGGGCTTTATTTTCAGGATGGACTTATAGTAATGACATTTGTCTGACCAGAGAAGAACAACCTTACACTTCTGTTCATGCAGTTACACTTTGGTTAAGCACCGTCATTGTAGACATGGTATAAGTCAGATAAGACTTATACCATAAGGTATAAGTCTTATCTGACTTATATAAGGGAAAAAATGTCATTGTGATGCAAACTGCAGAATAATCAGTCACAAAGTAAATATTTGATAATACATCAAGCCACATGAAGAACATAAACAAGCAGCAGAAAGAAAAGGATTTCAAAAATGTCAGAAAATCCTTAAATGTGAGACATGTTTCAATCAGTGACTTAAGTAGCAGAGCAGCATCTCTCTGCTCAGAGTCTTTACTGTACAGACTTTAGCTCTGTTCTGAGTCAGTGCTTTGTCCCTGCAGTAAATCTTGGGGGATTTAGTTTATTGTCATGAACAATGTTACCATCTGGCGCCTGCCGAGTTAGAGAGTCAGCTACTGATTCAACCTAAGCCTGTTAAAGGCTACATGAAGGAAGTACACACAAACCATTCTGCTTCCACAATGTCTGTGCATTTACAGAGAGACAATTCAGAATCAATTTGTTTTCTTATCCTGCTCCTGTGCTGCGTCTGAACCAGCTACCCCAACCATCTGGTACTGAAAACCAGCTAAATGTCATTTTGAAAAGACGGATGATTTAATCTAGTGTTGATGCTATTTCCTGCATTTACCTGCATGTTTCCCTGCTCTGTGTTTAGGTTTCGCTTCAGTGGACGTATCCTGGGTCTGGCTCTTGTCCATCAGTACCTTCTGGATGCCTTCTTCACCCGACCCTTTTACAAAGGGCTTTTACGCATGTAAGTCCCTCTGACATCCTCCTCTGTACCCGCCTGTAGGGCAATAGTGTTTTAAATCAGCTTCTCTGGACTCTGGACACAAACAAAAGGTCACAATGAAAAGGACAAGTCAACTTAAGTTGCTGGATTACTGAATGTTCAATTTTTCCAGACCAATCTATGTAAACTCCAGTGATGGCTGTATGTAAAATTGCCAGGAGATCAGCAGCTTTTGAAAACTCAGATCAGCCTGTCTGGCACCAACAATTAAGCCTCATTTAGAGTCCCTTAAATCCCTTTTTCCTCTCCATTCTGATGCTCAGTTTCAACTTCAACAGGTCGCTCTGCCCATGTCTACATGCCTATATGCATTGAGTTTCTGTCGTGTGACTACCTATTTTGCTATTTGTCTATAGGGCCATTTCAATGTGTAACTGGAATGATCATAGAAAAAGAAAGACAATAGATTGATAAAGTTTAAGACTAGTGAAGTCGACTGTAACACTTTCTGTGAAGCCTACTTTACAATGCTTTATAAACATGTTATAAACCTGTATATAAAAGATATTATAATGCATTATAGTGAGCTTACATTGCTGTATGATCATTGTCATAAGTACTTGTCATCATTTATTTATTTGCTTTATAAGAGTCATCATAAGTCATTATAGTGTCAGGATTTATAATGAGTTATAAACATGCGACTATCGTGTTACATTCTGCTCATATCCAAGAGAAATTATGAATATCCATAGTGCTTCACAACAATAAATTTGATACACAGTACAGTACCCCATACAGATTTCTATGTGAGGTTTTTATTCAACATATATGCAGGTCATTAACTGTATTTAAAACATAAAAATATGTCTATGGCGATAGTTATAGATAGTTATTCTTGTAATACATTGTCATCAATTTATAACTTAATTATGGACACTGTTGTTATCCATTAGAATTAGATTATAAATCACTATAAGTGGTCATTGGTTGTTGCAGTGCCAAGGCAAAGCATAATGAAATGCTTCAATGGATTTCAAATGTATTGTGAAAGTGTTATTGAAAAAAAGTGAACACTTTATAACTTTATTGAAAGTTATAATTTATTATCACAATGTAATTCCCTGAAAGTATGTTTAAGACTCTTTAAATACAACAGCATTATAATGACTTATGATTCTTGTTAGCATTAAAGCATTATATTAAAGCATTACAGATAAACATGAGTGATCAAAACAATATTATACAGACTAATAAGTACATTGAAGTAAATTTTAAACATAGTTATAATGATTTTTATAATGTATTATGAAGAGGGGCTGCTTAAAAGTGTCACCAGGTAAAGAGACAATTGCAAAAAAAAAAAAAAAATGCAGCAATAATGTAGAAGCAATTAGAAACACTTCAAACCAACAAAATTGTTGAAAATAAAAGTTGAGGCGGATTATAAGCAGTGCTAGAGAAAACAAGGGGTTGCATTAGTCACTCGTATTAATAAGATAAATTTGGTGGTAAAAATCATGTTTGTGAGAACCACCATCTGTTATCCATCATCTGAGAATCCAGCAGTCTTTCCAAGTGACCTGGTGCTTCTCACGGGTTTGTCCTGATACACAATAAATCCAAACAAACTTATTTTCCTGCCATGCATCAGGCTGTGTGTTATATTTTACTACCTTTGGCTCTCTCTCGCTGTTATACATGGGATAACTAACCTTTGACCTTCCCTCCTACAATCAGCCGTGCTTTATGAGCCAGGCGATCCATCAATACCTTGTTGACCTCTCTGTGCGCTCCGTGTAACCCCTGCATGTGCTCGTGCAGCCCGTGTGACCTGAGCGACCTGGAGTTCCTGGACGAGGAGTTCCACCAGAGCCTGCAGTGGATGAAGGACAACGACATCGAGGACATGCTGGACCTCACCTTCACCGTCAACGAGGAGGTCTTCGGACAGGTGGGTGTGTCACAGATGTTTGGATAATTTAAGCCTGTAACACATTTTTATTTACTATGCATTTTTTTTATAATAGAGTTTTTTTTAATCAATTATTTTTGAATGATTAAATAGGAGGTTACAGCCTTGTCTCTGCAGCAAAAAAACCCCAATCAACAGATCTTAAAAAAGTCTTGATTTTACCCTTACAAGCATTTTTTTTGTTGCTTCTCCTTTCGTCCCCTGATGATGCAGCCATGTTTACTTTGATAAATTAACAAATACTTAAATCCCTCATTAACACCCAAAGCTCTGTTTGTCTTAAAAAAGGAGTGGTCCAGCACAAAGTTGTCATGTTCCTATTTTGTAAGTAAGCTGTAGATTGATGTGACATCCAGTGTTCCTGTAACCTTGCAAAGTCAGGTGGATCAGCATTTTTCAGTGTCTGTAATCACACTGATCCATCTTTCCAAGCTCCAGTCTACAATGTTTGAGCTCGGCCTTAATCAGCTTCCTCAAAAGCAGCAAGAAGTAGGAGCTATGAGCAAGACAACAGCAGAAAGTGACTGCTGGTACAGAGATTAGCATAGATGCTAACAGCTTCATTAGCACCTTTGTCAGATCTGGACTGCATTTCTTCATTCATTTAAAAACAAACAGAAACATTGTAAGCAGTTCTCAATAGAAAGCATATTTCTGTTTCACTTCTTAAACGTTTTGGTTTCTACCCTTATATGGCGGCAGTTGCGCCTGTCACTACATTATCTGATTGGCCTTGATGAATACGACTGATGAAATGGTCGTCCAATCACCTGCCAGATGTGCTTTTAAAAAGTAGTGAATTAGATTGAACGGTCCATCTGATGTGTTTAGTTAATGTTCCCATGCCAAAAATATGCCCACCACTGTTTTAAAACCATTCAAATTTAATAGATCAATATAGCAAACTTTTAGGCCTTTAAAAAATTATATTTCTGTTTATTCTTAAATCCATGCCTGTTTATCTCTGAAATGCAAAAGTTGTTTGGTGTAATGTTCAAAATTGTAGATTTTGATTTTTTCAGAGTGTAGTCCATTGGTGGTTGAGTGCTGCTTTGTGAAGTTTCTTTATGCCTAAATATTCTCCCTTTAAAAAATTTGTATTACAATTGAAAAGGAGCTATCAAACACAGAATATGTGCTAACTTACTGAACAATCAGTGTATTGGTAATGTAACCTGTTATAAATCAAAGATCAAATTGGATCTTGAAAAGTTTGAAGAAAGTCCTAAAAAAGGGTCTTGAAAAACACTAATTTAAGTTTTGGATTTAACATGTATATCCTGCCATATCTCCTTTAGAAATGTATGCACAAAATTATACTTGATCCGCACTACCTGAAAGCTTAAAGCGGTGATTTTTAAATGTTTTTTTTGTTTAAGGCACACCTTTGATCAAGCAAAAATCTCAAGGCAACATATTTATATAGATGCATAAAAAAGCTTTTTTAGTTGCTTGATTTTCATTACATTTGGCAACCAATTTAAATTCCCCTTATGGTAATTCACTGGTGGTATCATCAATCAATCAATCAATCTTTATTTGTATAGCGCCAATTCATAACAAGTGTTATCTCAAGACACTTTATAATAGAACATAAAGCTCTTCATTTTATGGATACACATATATGCATAGATACATATATAAAATACACATATACATATACATACAAATATATACTTCAAACACCTAACATGAATCCATATAGCCAATCATGAATCCCTCCATCATGGCGGCAAGAAAAAACCTTCTGTTAAGCAGCAGGAAATCTTGAATGTAGATCCCAGTCTCATGATGAACGGCAAATCCACACAATGCTCATATCATGGCCTGATGATTTCAAAATATAATTCAACAATGGATTATTTCTTATCAAAGGGGACTCATGAAGTAAACAAAGCTTTTTTTTCAAGTTAATAGTTAAAGTATGTGTCATTTTGGTTGAATTTGATGTGCAATGCTAACGTGGTTTGAGCTTGTGCTTCTTCTGCACACCAATGAATATTGGTGAGCCAGTGATGTGATAAATGTTTCTATATCCCAGGATGAAAGAGGATGAAAGCAGGATTAATAAGCTGAAACATTTGGGATAAGGGGGTACAAAAATGCAGATGGTAGCACAGATTCCCCAGGTGCACTTGGTCTGCTTAAAGGACCACCAGTGTCCCCTGCCACACCGCTGGTCTAAAGAATAACCAATGTTTAAAAATAAAACTTCTCATTGATAATCAAACTTCTGTGCATCTATCTCTAGATCACAGAGCGAGAGCTGAAGCCAGGCGGGGCTGGTATCCCCGTGTCAGAGAAGAACAAGAAGGAGTACATCGAGCGGATGGTGAAGTGGCGTATAGAGCGAGGAGTAGCCCAGCAGACGGAGAGCCTGGTCAGAGGCTTCTACGAGGTACAGCACTTAACATCTGCAATACAGGAACCTTTATTAAGGACAGGGTGAAGGATTTTCCCCTTTAAAGCACATAATGGCTATTATATACTCTCTGACAGGATCATTGATCAATACCGATGACGCAGTGTGCTTGCGTCATCGGATAAAAAACGGAGGATCCTTTTATTCCTCAGGGCATTCCTTTTAAGCACACTTCCACTTACATCTGGCATTTTCAGATGAGAATGAAGACGAAGTTTGGACTAGAGAGGCTAAAAATAGTTCAAATCAATTTCAACAAAAGAGCAAGTGACAAAACAGAATTGATTTCCATTGAGCTACATCTCGATGTATCAGCTCTTGACCAGACATCTGTGTTTGATCTCTGCTCTTTTTTCCTTGTTAGCATTTCCATCACAATGAAACAGCAGAGGTGATAAAAATGAAAATAATCAATCAGAGAAGATGCCATTGACCTATGGCAAAGAGAGAGAGCACTGGCCACTGCTTTTACTTAACAAGGATCGGTCTGATTTTTTAAAATTTGGCTTATTTTAAAATCTTTGGCCTTGGGTCAACATATTAGTCCTGACAGGAAAAAGAGAGGTCTGACTAATTATATTTTTCACAATATTTTTTTTACGCATTTTGAACATAAAGTAGCTTAAGTGAAGCTTCAATTAAGGTTGTCATTTTTGTTAAAGACACTTCATTTAATGTATGCTTTTTAAAAAGTTGGAGATACCAAATTAATGACGAAATTAATCAATTTCCCTTTAAAGAAAAAGAGTGAAAAATATGTTGTCTCGATAACAAATCTGGAGTTTAATCTTAGGATTCATTCCTGGAAGCTTTGAGAGGTCTGTTTAAACTCTTGATGGTAAGAGGTATAAGTGTTTATTTCTTTTGATTCTTGGAGCTGCACCAGTGGAGAAAGAGAAAACAGTCGAGTCTGTTCTTGGATGAAGTTAATCTTGTTGTAGGGTAGAGTCATATCAACTTTGCTGTATAAGCTCAAACATCTGGTAGTTATCAGATGAGACAGAGATAGAGCTGGGTGACGTGACCCATAAATCATTTCTTGATTTTTCTTTTTTAAGCCGAACAACAACGACAGGGCTACTGTGTTCTTATATAGCACTATTTCAAAGCTCCTAATCACTGATACCATACCAAAATTTTTGTCTAAAGCATCTAGCTCCTACTTTCCTGAAAATAACCATTCCTGTAATGGTGACAGTCAATTTGTGTGAGGAACAGATGTGAAATAAAAAACAACAACACTTTATTATTTAATAAACTATACTTTTGATTATGGTGGACACAATGGTGATTGGGAATTCCACTTTAGTATATTTGTACTGTGCTCTGAATAGATGGATATAGACAGAAAGATAAACTTTATCGTCCCTTGAAGGAAATTTGTGCCACTGGCTAAGGGCACGATATACATAAAAAACACCAGACATTTCACTTGCTACAGAGATTTATTACTTGATTTTTATACATATTAGCGGAGATGTCAAGATGCTAATTTAACTGTTTCAGCAATTTCTATGCAAACTCAGAAATGAAAATATTAATGAAAAAAACATTAGATGACATAAAAAAGTTACATAAGCAAAAGACTGTTGTCAAGCATGGCCAGTAGTTATTGTAGAGGAAGATTCAAGTGCAGTGCTCTTTTCAATAAGCACTGAAAATAAGTAGAAACTAGTTAAAATGGTTGAATAAGGATAAAAAAACTAAAACAATGGATAAAAGCCGGGTAACAATACAGTTAAGAGACTGGTGGCAGTAAAGTAAGTTCATATATTATATGCATGTGTGTAAAATATTATATAACAATTGCAGGAGAAAACTTTAGCTATAAAGCAATAAAGAGAGACTATAGCAGTTTGTTTTGTGTTTGCTTGCTATGTATCGTCTCCCAGAAGGCAGAAGTTCATATTATAGAAAAATACATGGATATGTATGCATGGCTACTGACAGAATATCATCTATAATTATTGACAATGATGTATATGTTGGCCAATACTAACTTTTTAGGCAATTATCTGGCTTTACCAGTATTGTTCAGATATCTTATGGTAGCCTTGCGCAGCAGCTGGATCAGTCTGTTTCAGTGTCTGTAATCAGGCAGATCCATTGTGCCAAACTCTAATGTACAATATTTGTGCTCGGCCCAAATCAGCATGACCCAGTCAGCGTCTTTAGAGCAGGAAGAGGTTGGAGAGATGAGTGAGATGACGGCAGGGAGTGACTGCAATTATAGAGATTAGCAAAGATCTTAACAGTTTCAGTAGCAGTTTTATCAGATTATGACTGCAGTTCTGTATCAAATTAAAAACAATAACACTACAAACTTCTCTCCAGTAAGGATGTTTTCGCTCCACTTCTAACACGTTTTCACAAGAGTTTGTTTTACAAAGTGGCTCATGCTCTGCTCATGATTGCTTTATCTGATTGGCCTGTAATGTATGTTGATTGACCGAATGATTGCCCAATCACCTGCCAGATATACTGCTGAAAGAAACAATCAGTGGTGTACATGAAGACTTGGTTTAAGAGAACCTGTTGCGCCATGTGTCGAACCGTGTGTTGATGTGTGTTCATATATTTGTTTGTTAGGTAGTGGATGTTCGCCTGGTGTCCGTGTTCGATGCCAGGGAGCTGGAGCTGGTAATTGCAGGCACCGCAGAGATCGATCTGGCAGACTGGAGGAACAACACGGAGTACAGAGGAGGTATGTACGAGCTGCAGGAGAGCAATGAGCCAGCGGAGCCAGCAGAGCAAAGATGTAGATGAAAAGTGTTCATGGCACACTGACAGCAAGGTGAGACCAAACTCAGCAAAGTCAAAAGGAAAACACTGGCTCATGCTCAAGTGACAAATTCATTCACAACTTCAGGCTGCAGCTTCAGCAGCAAGAGTTCACAGCAAAACTGCTTTTCTGCTTTTCTGTGAATTTGGGGAAAGGGGAAGTTTTGTCCATGCTGACTCTTCTGAGATTGTGCCAACCCTACAGTTCATTTGTCAGGATGTGAAACTGTTTTCATACACAAGAGTGATGCGAGTCTCAGGGCATCAGGAAAACTGAACTGCATACTAGAAGTGTAAGAAAATGTTGATACCCAATATATTGTTGACTTTTACTGTATCCAGATTTTAAGTGAAATATTATGATACTTAATCACTCAGATATTTAATGAAATTTGTTTTATATTTCAGTGTCCTTAGCTGACGTCTCTCCATTACATACGTTGTTGATTATTTTCATCATACTTTTCGTCAACAACCTTTTTCCACTGACAAAAGCTAGACAGTAACTAATAAAAACAAGTGCACATGGACAAAAACTAAATTAACTGACATTTTCATCAACAAATAAAAAGTAGCCAGTGTTGGGGAAGTTACTTTTAAAAAGTAGTGTTTGCTCGTTACTCGTTACATCTGAAAAAAGTAACTCTTTACTTTACTTAGTTACCCTCTATGAAGAGTAACTTCTCAAGTTACTTTTCCGTTACTTTTACATTGCTTGATCATGGACAGAACCCCATATCTATTCCTAAATGTGAAGGCCTACAAAAGTTCTACTACAGAGAACTTAACAGTTTTTTGTGCTCTTTATTTTACAAAATGTCACATACCCTATGGAATGAGAGCTCCTGCCCAGTGTTTCCACATTTTGCTTCTGAAATAAGCAACCTGGTCAATAAAAATAAGCCCAAAATAAGCAACCTGGCTGATTCTGGCAAATGTATACATATATATGTTCATAAATATTCTCAGTCCCTTTTAAATAAATACATTTCAATTTCAGTTACGTTAGTTTATACCATATTGTCTCTTAGATACCGGGACATCACCAAATTCTTCCCATTACACACTCCTACTTAATACAAAGCCACTTTTCAAACTATGCAAAACAAAACAATGTGTAGATGGATGTAAGTAAAACTCTAAAAGTACTTGAGAAGACTGGTTTTGAGGGACAGCCTTTATGCATTTAAGAGAAGGAAACACAAGAGATTAAAAGTTATAGTAGGAGGAATGGTCTTTCAAGAAAAGCAGCAAAATTAGGACTATGAACAAACAAAATAGACTAAATCAATAAAAATGTACATCAATGCTCTGATGTCACACTAAGACAGCATAGGTAGCAAAGTTTAAATGTTAAAATTGTAGTTTTGAATAAAAGACAAACAAATAAACTAAAAACATCAACAGTAAATGATGGACGAATAGCCAAGGAGAATGTTGTTATGTATAACGGAGGGATATTTTTGATCAAAATAATACCATCATGGTTCAACAGAGGAAACCAGAGTGTGTTGGGCCTGCCCCGGCAACAATGTTATACTGTATAGTCAGAAAAATGTTAGCCACTACAAATAAATACTATTAATGAGTATTAATTAAGATTTAACGTTGTTATGGGTGTGTAGCAGTTACACTTACATAGTGATCTCAGGTAAAGACACAACGCAGCAGCCCTGGAGGTGACAGGAGACATAACTTCTGTAAAAGAGTCTTAGACTTAACTTTAGTCAAGTGTCGATGTTATATGTTCAGTAGAGGGATTGTACAGTAAAGTTCTGCCCATCTGTTTTCAATCAGACCACAAGCCTCAATTATAATGAAATCAGGTTAATTAATTCTGCCCTGTTTTTGTCAAGCTAAAAAGTTTGATTTGTCATCAATCTCTCACAATATTTCTGTAGTCATTTAAAATCCCTGTCAAAACCAGAGTTTAACAAACCATTTCATTTCATATTTAACAGCTGCATCAGTCCTCACTGTGATGCATTTAATAATGAGCATTTGAGTCATTGGGGAGGTTTGCTTTTTAATTATTGTAATAGATACAGTGTTCAGCCGAGTGCTAGTGTCCAAACCATTTATAAGAGATCACATTAAAAGGCTTTTTAAAGGCCCGGCCAATCCCTGCTGAGAAGCCGCCAGCAGCAAGCAAGACAAGAGAGCTCAATCTGCCAATCGGCCATGACTCACTGCGAGGCTCTTTTAATAGACGGATCGACTGAGACGGCCAAACGACTCCGACCATTAAACATTAAACAGCAGAGCCCATTCAAAAATCACACAGGAGATGTGAGCGAGACGGGGAGGAGCAGGGAGGGGACGGAGGGGACGGACGCTGTGTTTGTTATTCATCTGACTCATGCACCATCATCATCTATCTCCCCTGCAGGTTACCATGACAACCACATAGTGATTCGCTGGTTCTGGGCTGCTGTGGAGAGGTTCAACAATGAGCAGAGGCTGAGGCTGCTGCAGGTAAGGCACGTGGGTGACCGCATGCACGCGGGATGCCCCCATGTGGAGGACTGGGGGGCTGCAGGCACTGCTGCAGAACCGTGCTTCAGACTGCAGAGACGTTCCTCCAGTCTGTGATGAATTCAATGTAGAAAACTAAAACTTAGCCAACAGAGTAAATGATCCAGACCTGTTCCTACATTATACAGTCCGAAACAATTAACTCTTTGAAAAGTTTTGAAATTGGTCCAGATGGCTGCTTAATCTATTTGCTGCATCATAATGACTTCAGTTTAGTCCCTGTGGGCAAGTGAGCCTGATTTAAGAGAAACTACAGGCTCAACTTGTTACTTTAAGTGTCAATGATAGTAAAATAATCTCTAGACAGGTAGTTTTGAAGATTTTTTTTGCTGTAGGTAACCCTAAATCATGCAGTAATCTCAAGGCAGATGAAAATAATACAATAATCTCAATGTACACATAAAATGTCAAGGTCCACATAAAATAATGTTATAAACTCAATTCACCCCTAAATCATGCCATAGTCTCAAGGTAATAGCATGGCAAAATCTCCAGTCAAACCTTAATCATTATATGATCTAAAGTACATCTAAAATCCTGCTATTATTTGGAGGTTCACCTAAAATCTGAGGGCAAACCTGAAGATCATCCTATAATCTGAAATCACAACTAAATAATTAAATGATCTGAAAGCACACTTACAACATGCCAAAGCACACCCAAATTCGCAAAGTTCACATAAAATTTATGCTGTAATCTTAAAACAAACTAAAAATCATGATATGATCTCGAGGCACACATTCGATCATGCCATTATCTCAAGGATACCTAAAATCATACCAAAACCTCAAATTACACCTTAAATCTAAAGGCACACTGAACACCATGCTATAATCTCGAGGCATACTGAAGTCATTATATAATCTGAAGTTACACCTAAAATCTCCAGGCACATGAAAAACCATGCTTTAATCTCAAGATACGCCTAAATTCCTGCTATGATCTCATTCTTGAAACATGCGACTGTATCTTTTGCAGTCTGTAGATTTTTTTCTTTATCTAACAACATGTAATAATTTTTTGGGGAGGCATTTGTGCCTTTATTAATGGGAGAGAATGACAGTGGATAGGCTTGTGGAAAAAGGTGAGAGAGTAGGGGGAGACACTGCACACTGGCCAAAGGCTGGATTCAAACCCGGGGCCAGCAGAAGTATATGGGACGTGTCTGGCTGCTAACCACTCCGCCAAACCAGCACCCCAACACGTAATAAAATTTGACTGACAATCGTATTATTCTTGAAAATGTTGTCGGTCTGGGCCACACCTTTTATTTTCACAACTGCTATTTTTCAAGAAATGAAAAAAAACCCTTAACTTCAGAATCCATAAATACAGAACAGTCCAAATTAGCTCTTATTTTTGTACTTATAACAGCAGTAACTCACCCTCTCCTTCAGACTTCATAGAAAAAAACGTAGTAATTCACATTTTGGATTTGAAGAAGTTTCTTGGACACTGCATTCATCCGTCCTTTTCTGTTTCTCTTATTCTGGGAGTGTGTGTCACTCTAACTTAAAAAATCATTTAAATCAGTGATCCCATGGAAAGTGATGTGGGGGGTCCACACTTACCTGTCAGGTTTCAACCAGTTGTTTCTGTAATTATAGTTATAGTTATAACATAGGAAAATGTTTGAATTATGAGGTTTGGTAAAGGCCTGAGGTGTTGGCAGAGAGGTTGGAGGATGGATTGGTGAGGAATCTTGGAGAAGGAAATCCTTCCTGAATTATCTAAGATTCTTATAGTAACAATAGTTCAGTCAGACAGCCTTCTCATTAGAGCTGTGGTGAGTTTGTACTTAACAGTTTCAAGTTTATTGATTAATATGTTTCAGAAATATGAACTTCTTTTTCAAAAGTGAACTGGTGTTGCCCACTGAAATTGCTAGTAAATACAGACATGGACAGCATTGTTGGTACCCTTCTGTTAAAGAAAGAAAAACCCACACGGTCACTGAAATAACTTCAAACTGACAAAAGTCATAATAAATAAAAATGTCCTGAAAATCAGCAAATGAGAATCAGTCATTGCTTTTGAATTGTGGTTCAACAGAATTATTTAAAAAAACAAACTAATGAAACTGGCTTGAACAAAAATGATGGTACCCCTAGAAAAGATTGAAAATGATTTGACCATAGGAACATGTTAAACTATGGTGTGTCCTGTAATTAGTATCGCAGGTGTCCCCAATCTTGTAATCAGTCAGTCTGCCTATTTAAAGGCTGAAAAGTGGTCACTGTGCTGTTTGGTATCATGGTGTGTACCACACTGAACACGGACCACAGAAAGCTAAGGAGAGAGTTGTCTCAGGGGGTTAGAAAATTATAGACAAGCATGTTAAAAGGTAAAGGCTATAAGACCATCTCCAAGCAGCTTGATGTTCCTGTGACTAAAGCTGCACAGATTATTCAGAAGTTTAAGGTCCACATGACTGTAGCCAACCTGCCTGGACGTGGCTGCAGGAGGAAAACTGATGACAAATTGAAGAGATGGATAATACAAATGGAAACCAAAGAGCCCTAAATAATTACCAAAGAGATTAGAAGGGAACTCCAAAGTCAAGATACATGAGTGTCAGATCACACCATCCATCTCTGTTTGAGCCAAAGTGAACTTAATGGAGGACGTCAGTGTTGAAAGCAAATCATAAAATAGTGAGACTGGAATTTGCCAAAATGCATATTGACCTGCCACAAAGCTTCTGGGAGAATGTCCTTTGGACAGATGAGAGATCTGGAGTGAAATGTGCTGCCCAGTGTCAGAAAACTTGGTCTCAGTCACAGGTTATAGGCCCTCTGACAGGATAATGACCCAAAACACACAGCTAAAAACACCCAAGAATGGCTCAGAACAAAACACTGGACTATTCTGAAGTGACCTTCTATGGTCCCTGATCTAAATCCTGTTGAACATTTGTGGAAGGAGCTGAAACATGCAGTCTGGAGAGGAGACCCTTCAAACCTGAGACAGCTGGAGCAGTTTGTCCATGAGGAGTGGGCCAAAATACCTGTGGACAGGTGCAGAAATCGCCTGATTGCAGTGATTGCCTCAAAAGGTTGTGCAACAAAAAAATGAGTTAAGGTTACCATCATTTTTGTCCAGGCCAGTTTCATTAGTTTGTTTTTTAAAAATATTCTGTTGAACCTCATTTCAAAAACAATGTCAGATTTTCATTAGTTAATTTTCAGTAATTTTTTATTCTTAGTTATTCTCAGTTTTAAGTTATTTCAGTTTGCATGTGTTTTTTTCTTTCTTTAACGGAAGGGTACCAACAATTTTGTCCACGTGTGTAAATCTATTTTGTGAGAAATAATTAACTTTAAGAGATTTTATTTGTATGTTATGCATGTTAAATGTGGTTTGCAGGGGTGGCGACAGACTTACAGACACGTTTCTTTTCTAGCTGCTATTAGTGCATGAGAGTAGGCACATGGCTGGAGGTCAAGTGTCTGAAGGGGTACAGGCTGTGAAAACTTTGGGAACCACTGATGTAGACCATCAAATAGACGACTCAGTTAAACTGTTTTGTGAGTTTTTTCTGTGAAGGGAATTTATTGACAAACAGGAATGAACTCAGATGTCTTTCTTGTAACTTTTGGTTTTTGGTGCAGAAAATAGAAATCACTTGATTCTGAGAACCACAGTAAAAGATAGTAAAGCCTTTGACTGCTTATCAAAATGAATGATCCTTCTCCAGCCCCTTTAATTGAATCACGTTTGGCTGGAACATCTTGTACAAACTGTGTTGGTATTTTGTGATGCTGCCAAGACGTCTGTGTTGGTTCCCAGTCATCCAGGTTATGGTTGTTAAAGGGCTCTCATATGCTGACAGCTGGACTTCTTTGGCTTCTTGAAGACATTTTACTCATTCTACCATAAAAAACTTTCAGAGCCAAAGCAAACACAGGGGAGCAAACTCCTCAGGTTAGGAATCAGCTGTCCACCTACCTCTAGAGGATATCAGGCACTCCTTAGAGGAGAGCAAAGTCCAAATACTGATCAAGGAGAGTTGGTTTGAACGTAGAGTTAAAGAAGCAACTCATTTCTTAACAGAGTAGGTGATCTAAGACACCACAAGAAATCTGAACACAGCCATTCTACATCATGTAACAAGGATGACCCAGAAAGGACAAAACTGTTGGGAGTGTCTTCAGTCAAATTCTCAGACCAAGAGCACGCCATAGTCGCCCTAGGCTTTGTATTCAAGCTCCAGGCAGAGTCATCTTGTAGAACTGAAGAAGCTTCTTGCAAAAGATGCGAACCATCATCAGGAAACTTTAGGGTAGTTGCCAGAAGCCTTAACTGGAGCTAAAACATGCACACAAAGAGGGCTCAATGTGTAAAATCACATCCCAGGTTCAAAAGTGCCAGAATTACACTTGATATGGGGGCAAAGGGGATGAACTTCTACTTGACTGAATTCATAAGTCCTAATCTTCACAGCTATTCAACATGAATAATACCAATATTTTTTTCTCTTGCAGCACTTAAACTTCCTGTGATCCTTGTCTCTGTCTCGGTTCTAGTTTGTGACGGGGACCTCCAGTATTCCTTACGAGGGTTTTGCTTCATTACGGGGCAGTAACGGACCTCGCAGATTCTGCGTGGAGAAGTGGGGGAAAATCACCTCTTTACCCAGGTAAGATTTTTTTATGGGGGTAGCATCAACTGCTGCTTCTTCGTTCATTATACTTAGATTATTGTATCACTCTTTGTAACAAAATGTTGTATATCAGACTAAACTAAAGGCAGGGCTGTTCAATTAGAAATTCAGTCGCACCAGATTTTCAGACTTAGGACATGAGCTGGGCCGGACATTTTTGACAGACAGTGAGCAAATGTAACCACATAAAAGAAACAGAAATAGATAACAAACAGACTGGATGTTTATTAATTTATTGCCATATCCCAAAGGGCATAAACTCAACATAGATTAGTCCTTAAACTAAACTTCTGCTGAAATACTGTTCCTTTAAATGTAACACATGAGGCAGAAGCACAGCATGATATTCTTACATCCCACAGGCAATGGGACGTGGGAGCCAGAGGTGCTAAATGCAAACAGACTTTTAGAATGTTGGATTAATTTCTGCATTACTATGCTGGGCTCTAAAATATCAATACAATACTGCACCACTGATAACTGGAGTATACTGGTGTATAGATGTTTTATTACTTCTCAACACAAAGATAAAACAAGTAAAGATGAGACTAAGTTAATTGAGGTGTAAAAAAAGGAGAAGGGAAAGATAAGTACGGATAATTATAAGGAACTGCCACTTAGTACACGCCTGCAGTTGTAGTTCTAAATGAATGCATAGCAAGACCTCAGTGGGCTAAATTGGTTAAATACACATTTTGCAAAGCCCCATCCCTCACAGGTAGTGATCCTTTATCAAGTCCTGCTATCCTCACTAACCCTTGACAAAAGCTGGTAAAGCTGACCTCTATCCTGATTTAAATAATTGAAAGTAACCCTATTTGACTCACTTGCAAATGCAGTTTCCCAATGTACACTCAACGGAGTGATTTAGTGGAGGGATACATGACATGAGTTAGCTAGATCCAGATAAACTTTATATTTCCGAAATGTTAATGCACTTAAAAACAATCATATGAAGCGTACTCTTGAACTGTGGTATTACTTTTTGATTTGAGTTCTTGTAGGCAGAGAAAATACCCTTTGTATTTGGTACAGTACTTTCCTGTTAGTGCCTATTTTTTCCGTCTCCGACGGTTACAGACTGTGGCTTACTGAGGGAGAAGAGAGAACTTTCTACTGTATCTAATGTCCTTAGTGACCATATGGAGCTCATACAACCCCACTTCAAAAAAACTGAATTGTCCCTTTAACTTTTTGAGTTTCTGCATTTAAATGTCATTTTTATTATTTATTTTTTCAATACAAGAACAAGGTACAACAAGAAAAGCAACTTAAAAAACACAGAAAAGAGAAAAGGAAACCTCAAATAAATAAGTCAAAATGGAAATGATATATGAACAGTTATACAGAAGGGAGAAGAGAGATGAAAACATAATAATGATTATTATAATAGTAATATATAAGACAGTTCACAGATAAGTTTGCACACAAAGCAACATCCACCTTAATTGTTAATAGTTATGTTTTTACTCCTAAGAGATAAAAGGCTGCCAAACTACATCAAACTTTCTGGTGGTCTCTTGTAGTTGTACCTTATCTTTTTTTATTTTCAGAAAATGTATGACCTTGAGAATTTACCTACCAAAAGAGAGTGGACAGCATGACTTAGTTACTTTTGTGCTTTTTTAACTGAGCCTCTTAAACCATCATACATCTTTGTGTTGGTTATCAGGGGCATAATTGACTTGGCTACAAGTCTGCGCAGATATATGTCAGATGGCCTTCATTTTCGCCTCAATACGGCTTCTATATTAGAAGTTTGCTGAAGTTCAGTTGCAATTGCACACACAGCATGGTAGCGTCCCTTGATATGCATTAACAATGCTCCTAAGGCTAAATTTATGATCATAAAGCCAATGTCCCATGGCTTCATCCATGACTTTCTACAGTCAGTGGTCTCTTTGTGACTCTTTGGTCTGAGCTGGACTTTGCTCTTGGGCTTTGGGTCCAAATGTGCAGTTATCAATGTCACAGTGGGCCAAAAGCTCAACCAGTTTACCCAAGAAGTAGGACTGACAGATTTATTGTTTTCAGATCGAAAGAGCAGTTTTAGACAACAAAATCATGTGATCCCCAAAGCAGATTTTTTTTTTTTGCAGCACTCTTCACTGTCCCAGGATCTGTTGTGTCAGTTATTCTACACAGAATATTTTACAAATTTGAAGACAATTTGCATTTTTAGAAGTGTTGGTAAGTAGGCCAACAATACAAAGCCTCTTTTAGGAGCAGAAGTTGGAGTATCCCTTAAATAATGAACACAGATTTTTTTATCATCAATATTAGATGATTAATGATGTGTTCTGTGATGTTGATCCTTGATTTCCTTACAGTTGTCTATACTGCAAAGTGAATACTGCACTGAAGCTTGAGTTGAAGAAAATCGTGAATCTAATTGAAATCACAATATCTGCCAGAAAAATTGCAGTTACATCTTTTCCTAAAATCATTCAGTCCTACTTTCCATGTTTTACAACGGTAACCAGGACGACAATAAAGAAAAGCAAATGCTCTTTCTGAAATGCTAATAGACATGTTTATCAATGAAAGGGGGACAAACATTAAATGCTTCCTACACCTGTAAGGGTCTTAAGCTCAAGAAAAAAGACAGACAGACACTAAGCTGCTGTTGTATTTGCACATGCTCAATTTGAAATGCCAGAAAAATCACAATTAGGTACAGCCCTACAAAGAAACTCTTAGAGCAGAGGGTGTATGATTCAGCTTAACTCCAAAGTTTTATGTTATATTCAGAACATTCAGTATATTCTCTGTTTGTGTTAGTTGAAAGTAAACCAGGATTTATTTGCAAAGAGAGGATCATTGTTGGAGCAGATGAATTGGATCACTTGGATATGCTTGCTAACAAATCCATCTTTTCTTCCCTCTGGTGATCTTTTTCCTAACATGTATTTGTTTGTCTCTACAGGGCTCACACCTGCTTTAATCGCCTGGACCTCCCACCATACCCGTCGTTCTCCATGCTCTATGAGAAGCTGGTGACCGCGGTGGAGGAGACGAGCACGTTCGGTTTGGAGTAACACCAGACCAGCTTTCACACAGGTTTACCTTTGGAGACAAAACAATCTGTAAATCCATCTTTCTGATGAAGGAGAGACCTGGGAAATAAAAAAAAAAAAACTTGTATCCTCAAAAGGCAACTAACCCCTCCCGCGGATAACTCTGCTGTGTTTTCCGAGCGACTTTTTTGTCACTCAGCATGCGAAGCTCCGATCGATTCTCCGCTTTTCTCTCACATGTCAAACAGAAGCCGATGGTGTGAGCATCCATTGGGAGCAAGGCGGAGAATCAGAGGATGGTTTGAAAAGCTCTGTAGTCCAGTTTCTTGTTTTCATGGTTACCTTTGGTCATCAAGCCACATGTGTGCTTTATCTCTTCAGTTAATGGCCTTGTTTACTGGATTTCTGGCACCCCCCTCTCCCTCCTCCTATAAACTGCACCTCAGAGACAGCTGCTCAAAATCCACTAAGCCCCCCCTTCTCCCTCTCTGGACCTCTAAACTGTGTCCTCTCTGCGTCATTATGAACTATAACACACACACCAATCACCTTTGCACAAAACACACACAGACATGGGACATTTTCCTTTTTTTAGTGACGCAAACTAGTGTTTCCACTCGTATTTTTTTACTGGAGTGGAGAGAAATGACATTTTAGACGTGACTTTTAGATGTTGGCTGGTCCTATTCAGAGAGGAGAGGTTACACTAGTTTGCATAAATACACACTCACATGAATACACAACCATATTAAGGAGAGTTGTTAAAGGAGCAAGTATACACTTTTATGGCTCCTAATAAGAGGAAGTGTACTAAAAAAACTCACTGGTGACATTCACAGACAGTGTCATCAACCCTGTGTGATAATTACGGCAGGTTCTGGGGTCTCATTTATAAACATTTATGCACAAATTGGTGCCAGAAACAGGTGTGGGCCACCATGTGTCCAGTAGTAACTTTGCAGTGCAGTTGGATCAGCCCGATTCAATGTCTGTAATTAGGCAGATCCATCTTGCCAAGCTCCAATCTACAACAATTGTGAGTGGTCCAAAGTAGCATAGCCCATTCAGTATCCTTTCAAGCAGGAAGAGATGGAAGCTACGGTCAAGACAACAGCAGGAGGTAACTGCTCATACAGGGATTAGCATAGATGCTAACAGCCTCAGTAGAAGTTTTGTCAGATCTGCACAGAATTTTTATTATTAAATGAAAAATAAACAGTAACATTGAAAGGATGTTTTCACTCCTCTTCCAACATGTTTGGCTAAACTTTGTTTTACCAAATTTTTCACAACAACAGTAGTGCTAGCATAATACATTATCTGACTGGTCCTTAATGAATATGACAGAAAGAACAGTTATCCAGTCACCTGCTGAATATGCTTTTGAAAGGTTCTGCCCAGATGGACTGGGGAAATGTAATGAATGGTCTATCTGATGTGTCACTTTAGGCCAGGAAGTGAATTGAACCAGATATATTTTGATACCAACTCCATTAACAATTCTGTCCATTGATTTTGTTAATTGATTTAATTATTCCTGTGGATATTTTGTGTGAAGGAAAGTCAGGGTCAACGACATCAAACGTGTGTCCTGATAATCAGTGCTGTTCTGCATAAACAAATGCTTCAGCAGGTTTCTGGTGTTTCCAGCCCCACTTCAAATCACACAGACTCTGGATGTTGTACAGCAAGAGTCGTCGTGTAAAATTTAGCCACAATCTTGACTACTTTCGTACTTCTTGGACATCTTTCTTGTTTTTGCTGACTGCCTCTGCTGAAAACAAGACCTCCTTGATTTGCAAGGAATCCAGGGCAAAGTGGAAGGAGCTGATGAGGGAATTTTTAGTGGTGCAGCAGTTAGTGCACAAAGTTACTGGTTTGATTCCCATCTTGGTCAGGGTATGCATGTTCAGCATGCACAGATTCTCTCTGGGCACTCCGGCTTCCTTTCTCTGACCAACATACATGCTTGTTAGGTTAACTGGTGGCTCATAATTGCCCTGAAGTGTGGGTGAGCATGTGAATAGTTGTCTGTCTCAGTATGTGCCTGGAGATAAGTTGGTGACCACAGCAGGGTGAGCCCTGCCTCTGCCCAATGCCGGCAGGGATAGGTTCCAGCCCCAGAGGCCCTAACAGGGATAAGTGTATAGCGATGATAAATAGATGAATTTAAAGTAAACTATGTATTCCTAAGAAAGGAAACATATTTCTTGGCATGCCAGCATCACATGAAGAACTAGAAAGCACTCGGAGAGCGCAGACCTCCGCCATATTGTCATTTTGACCATAAATATTACTCCTACCTTTATTTCATGTAAATATTTAGATTCATTGACCATGAATACATACCATTAGCAACTGGATTCATAATGATCTATTTTAGTTCAGTAGTTTTTCACAGAAATCACATTTTTCACCATGGCGGCCAGATGCTGATCCCGATCCACACCAAAATCGAATCAGTTCTTCCTTTTCCCATGCTGAACATTTCCTGAAAATTTCATCCAAATCCATCCATTACTTTTTGAGTTATTTTGTTCACGGACGGACAAACTCTCCCGAAAACATAACCTCCTTGGCGGAGGTAAATATGTATGCCTCCTTTAAACATACAGTCAAACTCGTGCATATTTATTAGAGGGAAATCTTCGGCAAATGCAACAGTGGCATTTTGTCTGCCTGTCATTTTTCTTGGTTTCAAGACACCTCTAGTTGTAGAAAACATTAAATATTTGTCCCCTTTCATGGACAAACATGTCCATCAGCATTTCAGGACCTGCATTCCTTTATTGTCCTCCTGTTGTTATGGGGAAACACCATTGAAAGTGGGGCTTAATGACTTTAGGAAAAGATTGAAGGGTGATTTTTCTGGCAGTTATTGTGATTTCAATTTGATTAATGATTTTCTTCAAATTAAGCTTCAGTGCAGTATTCATCATAGACAGGAGTAAGAGGCAATGATCAAAAGCACATAACACATTATTCATCATCTAATATTGATGATAAATAATCTGTTTTCATTATTTCAGGGATGCTCCAACTTCTACTCCTAAACAGAGGCTTTGTGTTTTGACCTGCTTCCCAGCACTTCTTGCAATTTTGATCTGAAAATGATAAACCTTTCAGCCCGAATTAAACATATTACGTTCACTGTTTGTGGCTATAGATGTAGAGGGTGAAGCTGGTCTATATGTGCATATTTCTTGAAGGAGGATGATTTACAGCTAGTAGTACATTGAGTGCAGTTGTGTGTACACATGTTTTTGTAAATCTGAATCATTGTTGGTGCTCACCAGTTTCTATTTTTTGGCAAAAGTCAACCTAAAAGATGGATTCAACACACTGTTTATAAACGAGACCCCTGGTCAGGACTGTTACTGTAGATTTTACAACATCAGAGCTCTTAAGACACATCTGAATACACAGCCATGTTTCTGCATTAACTCAATACCAGTGTCATAAACACAAACACATACTGTGTCACAGCACTCTCTTCGACGCTGTGGCTGCACTTTCTCTACAGAATACAAACACATTTACCAAACGTGAAATAAAAATGCAGGGTTCCTGTCTTTCAAACCGTTCTTCACATCCATTAGGAGCAATAGAGGCATTTTCTCACTCTGACAGACGACGTCGGCCCATAACTGACACATGGCGTTCTTCTCACTGATCTAATCGCCTCCCACCCCATGAAAGTGATGAATGTACCAAATAAGTGACTGAATGTATGATCATCGAGCGACTGAAGAAGATCTGAAGAAGAACCACACAGTTTGACGTGGAGGGGGAGGAAATCAAACGTGATACTGTTGCTGGAGGAATGAGGACGCTCTTCACCCCGCCTTGTTGAAACGCTGAACGGACACGAGCCTGGTGTCACCCAGGCTGCTAGTTTGGGGTGCATTTATGGGACCTTTTTAGTGCCTCTTTGGTTTTCTGACCATGAAGTGAAATCTCAGAAGGGAAGCTGTTTTGATACCTTGAACAAGTTTGGCCAGATCCATGTGAATCACAATTCAAAGATAGTGTGACTAAAGGGGCTGCAGTTGGTTGCACCGGCTTTGCATAAGTTCAGTCGTAGCCATTTTTGAACACAAGTTCATAGTTAAAATAGAGTCCAAAGTCCTGCATAAAATATCTGCTCCATGGTCTATCATTTTGAGACAAAGAGAGGGTTCAACCAGCAACTCTGGTATCATCACATAAACAAAGTCCCTCAGGATTGTCTGATAACTTTATATTCACTCTTGTTGAAGATCATTTCATCACCACAGTGATAGAGTGCCATTTAATTCCCTTAAGTGGTAGTTCCCTGGAGATAAGGCTGTAGGCTTTAGTTGTCAACTCATTTTGTTATTTTTTTTATTTTGTTATATTTTTTCGTTTTTTTGCAGCAAGTAATGGATGTATTGAAAATCTGCCAGTGGCCTTCTCTGAGACATTTGGACATGAGACAAAGCTATAGAACAAAGTACGCTCAAAATGCTTTTCACTGATTGGTCAAAGGAAGTGAAACATCGTTTCTGTGACAGTGTTTTAGGCTGTGTGGAAGTTTCCCCATACTGTTTTAAACAAACCTTGTCGTTTGATCTAATGACCCAACAGCAACACAACCTGAGTTTGTAGTCATTAAGTTTACTGTCCACAGATATGTTGAGTTTATGCACAAGTTGCTGCGAGACAAAAGCATAATTAATATACTTGAAAATTCTGCACACATACAGTTTCAAATTCCTGACCTCATACACGACGTATTGCATTGACTAAAATGTTTTAGTCATAATGATGTATGAGTTACAAAAGGTGCACATGATGTCCTTATTTTTTTATTTGCAGTTTAAAGATCAAGGTTAAAAAACTAAACAAAGTAATTCATTAATTATTATTGTATTTATGTAAATATTATATTATTTACAGGCCAAACAAAGCCTGTAACTACAGGCATGAACTCAACTTCTGATTGCAGTTCCTGCAGGTCCTTAAAAAGTATTTAAGAGACTTTAATTTTGTATTTTGAGAGCCATAGAAATAATTGAAAAGTCGTTTACATCAAAATGTGTGTGCACTTTCAGTATATATATTTTCAGTTTGATATAAACAAAAACAATGTGAGCAAAAACATTGTTTTTTTATAACAGCTTGTAGCAATGTTATCTTTGTAACATTTGTAATTTTCCAATCTGAAAAATGAAATGATGCAACTTGAATAGAATTGATGAAACAGACAAGAAAAAAAGTCCCAAATAATACACTAAATTAGAAAGGAAAAAAATAACATTAATGATGGTTATGAATAGATAAATGCTTTAGGCCATCTTTGGCAGACAAGACAGCAATTATTTCTGCAATTTATCAGATGTCACTGAACTAACAGATACATTATATTGTGTCCTCTCTATGAGTCACAAGTTGGTAATTTCTGAAAGCAAAGTTTCAAAATCAGAGTTTCTCCTCTTTTTTCTTGTTTGCATCAACCAAGCCTTACTGTAGTATATTTTGTTGTAAATAGGAAAGCTAGTTATAAGTCTGGCTACACCGAAAATGGCTAATTTTCCCTATTTTAAGTAAAGTTTATAAATTGGATTAACTGATAAACAATAAAGTATTAATAAGTAATTAAAGTTTGCTCATTCCTTGACACATCTTCTCAATAACTGTCATATGCATTTATATTTTCACTGTTTTGTATGAAGAAAAGCATTAAATGTATTACACTTATTTAAGCTGTGCAAAATTTGTAAAACTTTTACTGGCTCATGTCTCAAAGTCATAAAAAGGCTTATATTTTTTTATGTGTGTAGGAACCTCCTGAATGATAGGGCGAAAAACATCATTTAAGAAGTCAAGCATCAGATCATGTTAATACACGTTCAATCCATCTTTATTTGTATAGCACTAATTCTTAACAAGTGTGATCTCATGACTTTATAACAGCAAGCTGAAAACAAACTCTTCAGTTTATGGATACACATATATGTATGGTACCTTTATACATACATAAATACACATATACATTTATAAACACATACATAAATAATCATAATAATAATAATCATAAATATATATTGATCAATTGTGCATCCTATAATAACTTTTTATCCAAACTTTTTAAGTTTGACGTGGACTTTAAACCAAAACTTCAGACAGAACTTATGCAAAGCAGGTGCATCAGGCCACTGTGGTTAAATTCTGTGATCAGATATCAACACTAGGGGGCAGCAATGTGTTCTTGTATTACTGTGGTGCATTCAAAGCAGAGATGTGGTGATTTTCTCCGTCTTTAAAAACTGTCCAGGTGTTGAAGTTAAGTTTAAAGTAACAAGATTAAGCCTTTAGGGCTCAGTGGAGAATCTACTATAGATCTTTGGCATTCAGGTCCATGCAGGACAATAGATTTGTCTTTAAAGCATGTGATAAAAACATTTCTCTAACTCTTAAAGTGCACGACCCACACTCAGAGGACCCTATCACACTTTCTTACATACACACAAACACACACACTAATACACACTCTTGTTTTCTATGGGGTGCATGCAAGATTACACCTACTGTACAGAGTCGTGTTGGAGTTCGACCACAGGGGCTGGGGTAGAGAAAGAGGGCCCTTGACAAGCTGAGGGCAGACTCTCCTACCCCGGCCTCCCCTCTCCCAGTCCAATACTGCATGCGGGATCTCCCCCGTCGGCTCTGTGAGCTGTGCCGGGGCTGAAACCCCCTAGATGGCGTTGTGTACTAGCTCGATATTGCATGCTGAAATAGTGCAACACACTGTCCTTACTAGCTTTTTTTGCATGAGGATATCGCTATCCATTCAGAAAAAGGGGTGAGGGAGCTGGTCGAGTTGTGTCACTTTGGTCGTGGCGCTCACTTGAGGCGTGCATCCTTGTGCTTACCTGACACTGTCATACCTTTGAGAGTAGGTGCTGTAGTCACTCAGTTGAGCTCTGGGATTGGTTCATGTGTAAATGTTGTGCTCTATGGCAGTGTAACAGCGAGCATCTGGGCAGCATGTTTCAAAGATGTTGTTATTTTCACATGTGCGTGTCTGCCTATCTTAGTAATAGGTCGATGGTGACGGTTCATCGTGAATCAGCGATGAATCCATAGGGCTGTTTTGATTTTGTGAAACGTGAGAGCACATGTAAGTGTACCATGTGTGCGGTCCTGTTTGTCTCTTTGTATATAAATGTATATGTACGTCTGTCCTCTCGTGTGTGTATAAATATATATTTTGCACCGAATGTACCAAAGGTTTGGGGCTTGCAAAGTCAACCATTAGGCCTGCTCTCTCTCTTTCAGTCTCACGTCCCACTCGTGGCTTTTGCCAAACCTTTACACCTCATGTTTGCTTGAAGGGCAGATTTGTGGCATGGGCAGCAACGCTTCATGTTAGGATTTTAGTTCACTCACTCGGTCAGTTTGATGTTTTCTGCAGCAGAAGACATGTGAGATCGACGACCTGCTTCAAACTGAATGAAGACAGCCGTACATCTCATCTTTTCTTAGTTCATTTCTGACAGGACCCGGCTCCAGTTTTCAGAATTCCACTCTATGCAAAGCTCCTGTATGTGTGTCTCCATCTCACCCCGATGATTGTAATAAAAGAGAAAATATGGCAAATTTTGATCAATGATGCATGAGCCTTATTTGTCTTTAAGGGTCATCTTTTACTAAGGACCAGTGAAAAGAAGGTGTAAACTATACTTCTTGAAAAAAGTTTGGAAACTGTAATTTCGTGTATTATTTCCCCCCTTTAAGAGTACCAGTTGGTAGTGTATTTCAAATTGTTGATTAGTCACCTTTATTACAAGGAGCAACTTGTAAAGATTGCACACTTGTGTATTGAGTAACACAGTTAAAGGTGTGGGTAGCACTTACACAACGTTTCCCAAAAATGTCCATCAGATTAAAACCAAACCAGCTTGTTTAGTTTATTTGAAACATGAACATTTATTTCAGACATATAATTAAAAAAAACAGAAAGCAAAGAGTGAAACCTCCGTCAAGGTAGCTCAAATTTCTGTTACGTCTATAAGCAATAGCTCCTTGATAAAGTTACCATCATAATACGATTCCTTGACCCCCGAAAACCCACAACTAACACTCAGAATCATGTTGATATTATTTGTTAGACAGTTATCAAGCAAACATTATTGTTCACTGAAGGTGGTTATCTGGATCACCACCAAAATCTAATCACTTTTAAGTTGGGCCATTACCAACATCTCCTCAAGTTACAGCAAAATCTGTCCAGTGTTTTTTGCACAGTCATGCTGACAAACAAACAAACACAAAAATATGGCAGCAAAAACAAAACCTCCTTGGTGGAGGTAATGAAAAAAGGTTATTCATCAACAAAATAATAAAATCATAATACAATAAAAGCAACATAATACAACAAAAACTATATATTTACATATATATATATATACAATACCTACAAAGTACATGTTTGCAAATATACACACTTGTATGTGACATGTATGCCCATCTATACACACTCTTAATATGGCTTTTTACCAATCAATCACCCTGTTTGAAAGAGAAGGAAGAAGAATAACTGCTTTAAATTGCCCCTTGTCCAAGATTCATAGTTCTCTTCTTTATTTTGCCACAATAACACGGTCTTTTATCCTTTAAAAGTACTGTTAAATATATTGAAATGTGCAGTTATATACAAACATACATTATACGAAAGAAGTAAATTGAATTTTTATGTATATACTCTCACACATATTTATTTACAAAAAGCATACACAATCTAATAAGTACCAACATTTTCTATCTGTGTCTTTGTGCATCTCTCTTTTTCAAGCCATCCATCAATCTGCCTATCAGTCTCACAATGTTTTTCTATCAATCAGCCTAACAATCAATCAATCACCCTTAGCAAAAAGTATAATTAAAGTTCATTTTATTAAGTATGTTCGAGTATTAGTATAGCAAGTATACTGTGGACCATGCACTTATATTTTACTTGAAAGTATACTAATTTTATACTTCTTTGGACCAAATTTGAACATTTTTAAATTGATTAAAGTACACTTTAAATTTTACTTTATAAGGTTTTTTAAGTGTACTACAGCTCACTTTCAAGTATACAAGTACACGTATCTATATACTACCTGTACTAGTGTGCAAGGTACATACTTAAAGTCCACATTTAAGTTATTAAAGTATACGTAAGGTATAGCTCTGACCCTTACGAAAGGGACTGACACTTGATCAATAAAGTTAAGTCAAATTTTTTTTCTGTTTTTGTGTATGTTAAGGTACATAAACGTAAGGCAATTGAGCACACATACTGTTTACTGTAAACTAAGTAAGTTCACAACAGGGGTAATACTTCAAAGCAAACATGTATTGTGAACATTTTTTTATTCTGCTAAATTAAATGTAAGCACAATGACTTGACCTGATTCTGTACTAGTATTAGTACTTTGTGGCAGAAAGAAGTAAAAAGTATACTAAAGTACAAGTTCTTATATTAGAGTATTAATGTAATTAGGTTTTGACTTTTCTTTATATTCTTTAGTATAAGCCAAACATACTTCACAATACCATTCCTAACCCTTTAACCCCAGCTCAACTGTTTGGCAGAAGTCATCAAATTCAGGAATATTTAATGTGTTAAATAAACATAAAATGTAATTTTTTATTTCTGTAAATGTTTTATGATCCAGAGAAAACTGCAAACAAACCAAAAGAACTGATATTTTGCTTGTGGAACTTAAAGGTTTAAAAAGCTGAATGCTGGGCTGCTGGTTTGGTGAAGTGGTTAGCAACCAGGAACCCCATTTACCTGCTTCTGCCGGTCCTGGTTTGAATCCTGCCTGACCAGTTTGCAGAGTGTCTTCCCCTACTCTATCGCCCCCTTTCACAAGCCTATCCACTGTCTCTCTCCTATCAATAAAGGCACAAAAAGTGCCCAAAAATACATTAAAAAAAAAGCTGAATGCTGCTGTTATTATTACTATCATTATTATATTAAATATGTAACTTAAGGATTAACTGATATGATGATATATATGTATACATAAAGTCTGTTATTCATCCAAAACATTCTTTATGTTTGTCAAACACAACACCATCTAATTTAAGTTATTTTTGCATTTTATACAGTCATTTCTTCCTTTTTTAATTAATTTTGTCCTAAATATTTTTGAATTTTTGTGTCATCATATGACTGTTGGCTTTTAAAACATTTCAATCCCACACCAAGAAAATATCTGTGTTTTGGTTTGTTTGTGGTTTTCTCGGTACCCTGAAGTGTTACTTGAGCCAAAAAATGATATGATTTGTTCTGTTACTTTAAATATTAAATATTCCCGAACAGGGGCGGATCTAGTCATATGGGGGCCCAAGGCAAACCCAGTCATTGGGGCCCTTCCCTGTACTGTGCTGATACATTTTTTAATTATTTTTAGTAATTTTCCCAACTTATGGAATGGGTGCAGACAAAAAATAAACAAGGAAATTACAGATATCAAACAAGAAGAGGGGAAAAAGGGGCAGAAGAAGAAGAAATGGAGGGTAGTAAATAAAATAAAAAATAACCAACATTAAATTAGATTAAATAGTAATATGAAAAGCAAACAGAGTCAATAACTCAGTATTTCACTAGTTTTCAGCATGCTGATACATTTGTATTGTTATTTGTTGTTATTTTTTCATAGTCAACTGCCTTCATGAAATAAAAACCTGGATGACTACCAACCTACTCAAACTCAACACCAAGAAATTAGAGCTCATGGCCATGGGTCCCAAGGCGCTGCTTCAGAAGGTCGGAGATTTTTTCCTCCAGGTGGATGGCTGCTCCATCTCCCCATCCCCTGAGGTCCACAACTTGGGTGTCATCCTGGACTCTACCCTCTCCTACCAATCCCACATAAAATCCATAACCAAATCTGCCTTCTTTCACCTCCGAAACATTTCCCGACTCCGGCCATCACTCTCGGATTCTGTTGCTGAGACCCTCATCCACTCCTTCATCTCCTCTCGTCTGGATTACTGCAATGGTCTCTTGTTCGGACTCCCCAACACCACCCTGGACAGACTGCAGTATGTACAAAACTCAGCTGCCAGGGTGCTCACCCGCACCAAATCCTGGCAGCACATCACTCCCACCCTCAAACGCCTCCACTGGCTCCCTGTCAAGTTCCGCATCAAATACAAACTGCTCATCCTCACCTATAAAGCTCTCCATGCCCTAGCCCCACAGTACCTGTCAGATCTCCTTGAGGACTACTCCCCGAAGCGGAACCTGAGATCTGCAGACCTCAGGCTCCTCTCAGTACCCACAAGCACAAAACGGACCCTTGGAGACAGAGCTTTCAGTGTGGCTGCTCCATCCCTCTGGAACTCTCTCCCCTTGGCTATTCGTCAGCTGAAAACACTGCACTCCTTTAAGTCTGCACTGAAGAGACACTTTTTCATGGAGGCTTTTGGCAATTAATGTGGTTATTTCTGTTTGTTAAGCGCCTTGGGTTTTTTGAAAGGCGCTATATAAATTCGAGTTACTATTATTATTTATTTTAATCTTGTACCAGGTAACATAATGAAACTAAATGATTTTCCTTAAATTCTGTAATTTAGTTCAATTTTGACAGAAGGCAAGTGTGTTAATTAGTCCTGCTGTTGAAATCTGTTGCAGTTATCTGACAGCTTAAGTTACAAGTTACATACCCATGTTTATTTGTCCTCCAAGGGAATAAAATGTATCACCAAAAAAAGATTTTGACTCTAAATGTTTTTGATTACAGATCCGCTAATAAGAAATTTATGGTGCATGACCAAAATTATCCGGTGCATGGGCCGTAAGCTTTTTATACTAAGTGTCATATAGTTTGAAAAGTTATGAATTAAAGTATTTTACAGGATATCATGATTGAAAATAAAGCCAATGACATCAAATGTATGAGGTCTACTGACAAATTGATTATAAAATATGGATGTTGATCTCCTCTACTTCAAACTACAACGTGTGAATTAAGACTAAAATAATAATAACTTCTCTGAATCAAAGAAAACTTTAGTAATACTTTTTTGTGAGACGTTTGAGGGGCCCTGGACATCTTGGGGCCCCAGGCAATTGCCTGTGTTTGCCTAATGGTAAGTACGCCCCCTGATTACAACTGCAGTTTTTAGCTGATAATATTTGCCAAGTTTTTTTTTTTTTTTTTTTTTTAACCTTTATTTTGATTAAAGATTTAAGATTCGAGAGTTTTGATATGATTGTATTGGAATGTGTGGAACTAAATAAACAAAGAGGTGAGAAATCATATTTTGACCATATGACTTTATCTCAGACATCAAGAGTAGCTACTGGTTGATAATGTCAATTTAAAGAACTTCAAAGTTTGATCCTCTTTTATGTGACATGCTTCTGAAAATATATAGGCCTAATATTTTTTTAAGTTATAATTTAGTTTAATCTACTTTTTTATGATAAAGTAAAATGACATGAAGTTTAAAATATTGGCTAATATGTTTGTAATTAGAGACATTTCATTTCACAGTAGAGACTGTTAAATGTTTGTAGAAATAAAAACTACAGACTTTAAATCTGACTTCACTTTCGTCACCTGCTCTACTTGCCGTACCTACGCACGCGCTTCACGAGTCGTCATGGAAACGATCCCGAGGTATATAAGGCCGTGGAACCCCGAATTCTCCCCTTTTGCACTTGAGCTTTGATGCTGACCTGCAACACTTCGCTGCTAGCTTGCTAACTTTTGGAAAGCGCTCAGGAGAAGTTGGAGAAAACCCTCTACAGACGTTTTGGATCGACTGTTTCATCGAGTGGAAAGCCGACGAGACCGGAAATGACCATCCCCAGAGACCCCCAGGACGGAGGACGACCAGTGGCGATGGCTGACGTTCGCCTGGTGACCAACGGAGGTAAGACAGGTTTTACTGTTGTCTAATAAAGAAGTTCACTCAGACATTTACACAAGAGAAATGTTATTATCATTGACCTGTTAAACTTTCAAAGGCTCATCAGCTTAGAAATAGTCAAACTTTAACTTTTAAAGGCCGTTTCCACCATTTAATGTGTGAAGTTAAAAACTAAAGCAGGATTGTGTCAAACTGTTTTTCACTGAACTTTTCTCTGTGAAAATGAAATTTTTGAAGCCATAGTCTTTAAAAGTGGCGGGAAAAGCTGGAGGGAATTATCTGTAAAGTATTGTTTTAAAAACACATCTATTTTGACTTGAGGACATCAAATGATCCTGAATTTGCACTGTTATTATGGGACAAAGATGGCGTCGGGAAGAATTACAAAAAATGCTCAGATGTTTGTTTCTGTCACCATGGAGATGATAGAACTATGGATTTAAGCAGGTGAAGGTTCCTCTATGATACAAGCTTTTGTTTGTATCAGTTTGAACTGATTTTAGCTGATCATGAAAGGCTTTTGGCATAAGTTTGAATATTAATCAATGAACCCATGAGCAGATATTTACAAAAGAATAAGAGCAGCCACAGATCATAGCTGCTGAACACATGTGAAAAGAAAATGAGGCCTAACAACATCAGTGATTTTGTGATCATCACAAATATGATATAAGCCAATATTTTTACTCTTTACTGTCAAACTTGATATAATTGTGCCATATTTTTAAAGGTAGATCAAACTAAGCTGATACCTTAAGAATATTCTATATTTTCAGTAACATGTCACAAAAGAGGATCAAACTTTAAAGCTCCTTTCATTTACATTATTAACCAGTACTCTTGATGTATGTGACAAAGTCATAGATCTTGGTCAAAATATGATTTCTTACCTCATTGTTTATTTAGTTCCACATATTCCATCAAACAATCACATTAAAATCCTTAATCTGTGCTCAGAATCAAACCAATGAGACAGTAAATGTTGGTGCGGCATGTTCAAATGACAGATTGCAGGAGTCTTTGATTATTGTTTTAATAACATATTTCCAGCTCTGTCACAGTGTACATACTTCATTTTTCAGCAAAGTGTCTCAGTATTTGACCCGATGGAAGTAAACTGTGACTCCTGTGCTGTATTTATGTTCAACTTCTGCATCACAAGCTCATCACTGAGAAAAATGTGCTTTAGGACCTGACATTGTTTTGAGAGTTTTGCATGAAAGAGTGAATGACATTTACAAACTGTGCCAAAGAAGAGACAAACGTTGAACGTGTTGTCAAAAGAGCCCTCATCTAATAAATACAGATTATAAAATTTGAATTAAGGGTTTAGTAAATGCAGAAATTCTTTCATTTGAATAACAAACACAACACCTGATCAAAAAGTAAACAGGCATTTTTGTGTTACAGTAAAAGTTTGTCACACTTTTTCTTTTTTACTTTGTTGTTTTAGTTCCACATATTCAGTGTCACAAGAGAAACATTAGTTGTTGGTATTGTGTACTCAAACATTTAGTTTTTCCCTGCAGGAGCTGGTGTCCCTGAAGTCAACTTGGCTGGCCAGCATGAAGGGAACCAGAACCTCCCCGTCTTTATCCCTGACCAGGTGGTAGGTGAGTATGGAGGTGAGTATGAAGGTGATTTTGCTGGTCCAGGTGGAGACATGCCTCCTGTTTTCGACCTGGAGGACGATGACGACTACAGTGAGTGGAGTGACCACACTGATTTCAGTTTAGGCTCTGGATATGGGTCCATGTCTGAGTCTGAGGAGGAGGAGGAAGATGATGAAGGTGAGGACGTCAGACCCGGCTCCCCTCTGGACCAGGAGTTCCCACCAGACGACTTTTGGCTGGGCTGGCGCCAGGTGGATACATCAGCGGTGGTCTCCCCTCTTGTCCCAGCTGGACTCCCTTCTGCAGGCCCTCTTGTCCCCACTCATGGACCTGCTGTCCCTGCTGACCCCCCTGTCTCTGCTGGACCTGTCAGAGAAGAGCCAACTCCGTCCATCTCAGGCCTGGGTTCTTCTACAAAGAGGAGCAGGGAGGAGAGCCCTACATCACGGCAGAGTGCAAAGAGGCAGAGGAGGGACAATGGAGACGTGGACCACCAGCAGCCGTCCACCTCCTCAGGACTCTACTCCTTTCCTTTCAGAGGATTCTGGCCAGCTCCTTATGACGGCAGGGACTCTGACGACAGCGACTCAGATTAGAAAAGTTTGGTCCAAACTTTGTGAGCAGGAGGACTGATAAAGCCCCAGCTCACTGCACTCTGCACCAGATGTTTTTACACCTCTGTGTTGTTATTTGTTTGTATTTATGATTGCTTTTTTTTTTTCAGATTTAAGAGGTAAGTTCAGACATTTTGTAACTTTAGTGCACTGTTTCAGTAAATTCAGACCTACTAACTCTTTTATGCAGTTGATTTTAGGAGGCATGGATGCTTATTGCAAACAAAGGTAAGGACAAAGTCTTTTTGTTTTCTCTTTTATGTGTTTGAACAAATGTGCTCCATTATTTATCAGCGTTAGAGATGAAAATGTTTGAGCAGCCAAACGCAGTCGTTACTCTTCAGTGTACAGTTGATTTACTCAACCCACAAGCCACAGTGGCTGGTAAATTGACAGTGATTCTTAAAACTCAGCCATAAAACTCAAGATGACACTGTGTGGGATAACAAAGTTTTGATTTTACTGATTACAGGCCATTTGAAGGAAAATTGTGGCTTAACCGCTGAGTGACACACACTGGCTTCCTCTATGGAGGATGAGATTTGGAGTAAATCAAGCCCAACAGAACCAAATAGGGAAACCTTTAACAGTTAAACTGAAATATGATTAATATAATAATATAATTAATTTATATTAAAAGAAAACTTTATATAACTTTTTATATTAAAAGAAAACTTTTGTCTCATGCAGTTTCCTTAGATACTTAAACAGTACAATATAGACAGCAGAAGAAACTGTCTTGTATGATGCAGTGTGACTCAAACGGTGCTGTAGCTTAGCCAATGTTAAGTTGTCTTGGTAATAAAAAAGTTCCTCTGAATGTACTCATTTATGTACTCTTACCTTTTTAAAGCCATTTCAGAAAAAAAGGCTGTTTAATCAAAATAAAGCTAAAAAAAACTCAGCAAATACTATATGCTGAAAACTGCAGTTGTAACAGATGGCTGACTGAGGGGAGAATATGATGTGAAAAAACTTTTGACAAAGTTTCCCTGCACTGTAAAACAGTGATTTGATAATGCAGTTTTAATGCATATTTACTCTTAGTTACAGTTTCATTTTAATTTAATTTTTATTTAATTAATTTCAATTTATTTTTGTGTCTCCATGCCAAGGAGGAGATGGACGACTCCACATGAACTGAAGATGTTTCCAGCCCAGGAGAGAAGGATTGATGCGGTGGTCACCTTTCCTTCTGGTAAAGGAAAGGTGACCACCACAATGTAAGTACTTCCTCATTGAGAGTTCAGCAGTTACAATAGTTTTTATCTTATTGTAGATTTAATTAATTAATTATCTATTTGGACAATATGTCAAACATTGTGTGTCTGTGTGGTCTTAAAAACTCATTTAAAGCTTAAATAAATCAGTGAAGCCAAAGACTGAGGCCTCAAGGAGGGATCAAGTCTGGAAGGCAACATGAGAAACTAAAAATATCAGGGGTTGTTTCTACTTTTATTTTTAACACAAATGGCAAAAGCTTCCACTTTTCAAAGTTTGGGTTTTGTGTTAAACTTTGATAAAAATGATTTCAGTCAGCACCTCTCCTAAAGTGTCTATACTATGGAAGGTCACAGTAGATTACAGCTTAAGTTAATAGTTGAAAGTTTTAAATTTGTGTTGCTATACTTTGACATTTACGACCACTTTGAGCCAAATGCTGAGAGCTTTTCTCTTCTCCTATAGTTCTGTTCAAGAGTTCTAACTCAGTTAGTTTTGTCTCTCTTTGGGCAGATGCTGGGTTTGAATTATTTTTAAGCCTTCATTGGGTTTATTATTCAGCTCATTCTCTGTCTTTGTTCCTCCTCATACATCAGATTGTCTCCCCGGTGTTGAGGAGTTGTCACAAAGCGGGCTGTTGAGTTTTGTTATCTTACAGTCAGTAATGAGCAGAGCTGTTTAATAAGTGTAAGCAGTTAGAAAGAGAAAAAGCAGCGGGGCCTAAAAATGAGTCAAGAGGTCTTAAGAAGTGTTGAATGCAGCTGTAGATTTTATGTCAATACCTTGGACAATCATTTTGAAATGTGCAAATAAATGTAATAATATGCTTTTATTTGTCTCTCTTTTCCAGAGCAGCTGACAGTAAACATGAACCAAGGAAATGATCCTCCTGCCCCCTCCTCACCCTGTGGCAGCCCCCTCCTCAGCCAGCGGCCCAGCGATGAGGAGCGCCCCTGCACCGACCTGCACAGAAGTCGTTTGCTCTCAACTGCCTCTTCTGTGCTGGTGGACTGGAGACGCTCGTCACACGTCATCAGGTAGTCTTTGTTACTTCTTTGTTTCAATTCTCATAAGAAAAACCATCAAGAAAAAGAAAACAACTCAAATACTAAAGAAGGAAATCAAATCTTAACAGCTCAAAGTATTTTGTTATACCCAATAATCTTTGAAGCTTGTCTTTAAAAAAGATGAAGGAAAAGTGATTTTATTTTGATTAATCCCAAAAAATATATGTTTTATATATTTTTTTTTATTTGCATAATTGATTAGTATATTTATATTATATTTTTGGGGGCCCTACAATCTACTGGCGATCAGTTCGGGGTGTACCCACCTCTCGCCCAATGACAGCTGGGATAGGCTCCAGTCCCCCGCAATCCCTAAAGGGATAAGTGGTATTGAAAATAAATATATGAATGTATTTATTTGGTATTTATACTTTTGTTCATGTCTATCTATATTTTTATATACTTAGTATGCATCCAGTTACGGTGTGTTTAGTTAAACAGTTGATGCTGATGGTTGTATTTATATTTTTTTACTCTCATTCTTATTATTTATTCACTTGGTAGCAGGATTTTTATTTTGTGGTAAGAAAATGTATATTGTATTTCTGATTTTTTGTATGTAATTTAATAAGCATGTAAATTGGGGGACATGAACAGGAGTTGAAGTAACTCTTCATCCTAACAGAGACTATGGTGCCTTCCATTTGGACCAGGAAGTCGGGATTTCTGAGTTCCTAGTGGGAAATTTTGGGAATGTAAACAGTTATTAACCTTCTGTAATATTCAGTTTATAAGCACTTCTGACTGGTGTTTGTCACACTTCATCAGCAAGTTTCCATAGTATTGTTTGATGTTTAGATTGATGTTTGCATTGGGATTCAAAGAGTTAGTTCTGTGTGCCTAATTTATGTTATAAAGTTATTAATGGCCACGAAAAACTTGCCTCAAATAAGTGAAGTGTTACAAACAACATTTATTAGAGATGGATCCAGATTCTTGACAAATATTCTCTAATGTACAGTTGAGCAAATGTTGGCCATTGAGTGGTCATAAGTCTTATTTATATGCACGAAAGGTTTTAAACTTTTGATGAAATGTTTACCGAGACCTGACTCATCAAAACTACTTGATGCTGCTTTGTGAAGATGTGGAAAAAAAACAAAAATTTCCCTAAAATGTGAGGCATTGAAAAGTTTTCTGTCCATGTGCATGTGCCACTCACTCAGGTCCACATCTCTTTACCTAAAATAGACAAAAGGCCTGCACACCAGAAGCTGCTTCAAAGTAGGGGTGTGCGATATGACGATATTAAATCGTTAAGGATTATAACGATTTAATATGGTCATAAAGCAGAAAGATCGTCAGATCGTCTGTGTGGGCGCAGAGACTTTGACACTCACCCGACTAGCCAATCATAGCGCAGTAAACACAGTGCATGGTAGGATCTCCTGTTTGGTTATGTAGCGTGAAGCCATGGTGGAAAGAAAAAAGGAGATAAAAGCTTGAAGATGTCTGAACAAAAATCTGTTCTAAAGCAGCTGTATTATTCACTCAGGTTATAGACATTGCAGTTTGATAACATTTGTTTTGAATTGGTGCACTTTAAGAGATAATGTTGATATTGTTGTTCATTACCTTTTATGTTTAAATTTATTACACATTTTTATGAAAACTGCACTATTTAAATTAAAACCTGTTCAGAAAGTTTCTTTGGCTTTAATATGTTAGACATAGGGAAATAACAGTCAAACATGCAAATTAGTCTAGAAAAATCAAAGTAAAGAAGAACTGTGATAAAATTGTGATCATGATTTTATTTTTTAAAAATCGTGATATGATATTTTTGCCATATCGCCCACCCCTACTTCAAAGTCAGAAAAGCTGAGGATTAATTACAGTCTGATGAAGGTCTAGGACCTGAAACATCACATCTATGGTCATAATTTTCATTGAATTGACTTTGGAGCTCCTGGTGTGCAGACCTTTTGTCTATTTTACCTTCTCTTTGCTGTCTCTAGCACCCTATACTGAACCTTTCAGGCACTCTTTGGAGACTTGATAATCTTGTTAATAAATAAATATTTGCCACCTTGGCTTGTAGGGCTGGGGCGATAGGCTTTTCTCCCGACTAGTTTTTTTTATGATTTCTTAGGTGCTGATTCGATTTAAATAGCAATTGTATGATATTGCTGTTTTTTGCAATCTGTAGTGAGCTTTTTTAACATCAGCAAAAAAGATGAACAATGATGATGCCGACAAACTTTATCAGGAAAAATACACATCACATGTGAGTCAGTTTTTAGGATTTATTCAGCAATATATTTTAACCAGCTATTTATACTCTTTTTTTCAAAAGCCTGGATTGCATTTAAAAGTGGATTATTAACACAGACTAAGTTGAAGCATTTTATTTTGGAAAAAAAATGTGTGAATCTTATGTGAAAATCTTGTGTGAACCGATTTTTTTCCCTCCCCTGCTAATGAGTAAAATTAACATCCTGTTTTTTTTTCTTTTCAGTTCGAAAATTTGAATCTTGGCATTTTAGTGTAATAAACCACGTCTGTTTTGACTGCTTTTTGCTCTGCAGTGCAAAAAATGCATTCATTTTACTCAGTTTAGATCAAAAACTGTCGTCATTTTTGTGTGCAGGAATTGTGTTTTAATAGTGTAAGTTATCTCCCTCAAAGGAATATATAATGTCCTCCAAAAAATATTGTAACAAGCAGATGTTTTTACCCTGATAGATAGATAGATAGATAGATAGATAGATAGATAGATAGATAGATAGATAGATAGATAGATAGATAGATAGATAGATAGATGGATAGATAGATAGATAGATAGATAGAGAGAGAGGGAGAGATAGATAGATAGAGAGAGAGAGAGATAGATAGATAGATAGATAGATAGATAGATAGATAGATAGATAGATAGACAGATAGATAGATAGAAACTTTATTGCCTGTCACAAGTGACAGAAATTCATTTTTGACAGGCTCCTTTACACATTTTTAAAAGGGACATTACAAAAACAAATAAAGGTGATTATCAGCATTAACAGATAGGAAAAAAATTAGCAGACATTTACAGCAGTTATTTAACTGTAGAAAATGTCCATAAATATCTCCTATATAGCCTATATTATTGAAGTATTTACAAATGTGCCATTATAGTTTACCTCATCATCACTGAGTTTCCACTTTATTAAACCAAAACTCAGATTTATGAAAACATAAATTGTCGTTTTTTCAACACATCTGTCTTAAACACAAATGGCTTGTCACAATTAAAGAGACAGGCCAATTTAGTTAAATAAAGACTTTGTGTTCTTGACTAGAAATATCAGCAGTGACCATCAAAAGTTTGGGAATATCAGTGGAAATCCACTTCCATGCACCTTTACTTCCTTCCTGTACTCTCAGTTACATCCATCTATCTATCCACATTATCACTTTCAGCAATGCGGAGGGCTGGAGCCTATCCCAGCTGACATTAGGAGATAGGTGGGCTACACCCTGAACCAGTTGCCAGCCAATCCCAGGGCCACATAGAGAGATAGGTGTTAACACACCAAGCTCGATCTAGCAGTCTTCTTGCTGTGAGACACATGCACTAACCTGCTGCAGTTATATTTAGTCGTGGCTGCTCAGTTTGCTTGCTTTACTAATCTTTGCTAATTTTTGAATCCACTTAACACATTGACGACTTTATTGACACATTTCTAAATATAATCATTTTATTTTTCATTCAGAGCCAAACATACAAATAAGAGTGAAACATTAATGAAAGATTTACTTTTGTTATTTATTTATTCAAGACAGTATGTCTCTCTTCTAATGGGCACAAGGATTGTATCATTTGGTTCATGATGTCCCTTTTAGAATTGTGGACATTTTCTGTTTTGAGGTAAATTTACTTTTGATGGTCCATATTATATGGATCTGGAAAGAAGAAGAATGTTTCTATGTTATTTATGAGCAGATTTTGGAATATGACCTCCATTTATAACAGGGGTATTCAATTAAAAATCACTGAGGTCCAGTTAATAAAATTTCCACCAATAAAAGGTCCAAACCGAAGTCGTGTTGTGTCTTATAGTCATCCCCTATAATGGGCCATGTGTAATGTCTGTGTAGTCAAAACATGAAGCCCTTTAAGACTACGAAATGTCATATGAAAATCCATTCTAATTTTTTTAATCACATGACCCCTGCAGCATAAATGTTATGTCTGGTACATGTTTTCAGTTTGCTAGCCAGGCTTAAATTAGCAATATTCAAAACTTATTTTGACCATTACCAGTACAACTTCCAATATTTAAAAATAACTTGATGTGCAAGTTTATGGCTAAAACACTGATTTATTGAATTACACGTATCAGCCATTTACTGACTGGAACATTAACAAATTACACAAATGCACAATATTGATGCACCTTCTTATCACTGCATTGGTACATTAAAAATCAGGGTTTTTGCAAGAGTTGAAGGCTGTTTTTCTTGTCACTTATCTGCTCCTTGCAAAAATATACCATAACACTGAAAGAGAAAGTCCAATTATTCTAAGTGGAGAGCTGTGCTCTTGACAACAAATATTAGTATTGGCAGTAATGAATAAAAAAATATCAGGATATCAGCAAAAAATCAATATTGTGCATCCCTACAAAGTATATTTTTAATACTTAAATATAATTATGTAATTGTTATCCATGAATTTGCTGCTTAAAAATAGACAAACTAGCAAACGTGAAATTTGTATCATTTTCTAAATCTGTGTATGAATGCTGCTATATTTGGTTTTAATACCACATTTGATGCAGTTAAAAGTGGTCATTTGATGGCTAATGGCTAATGATGCTAATTTGTTGATTATCATCTCATGACTCAGATTTTTTTGGTCCAAAATGTTTTCATTTTTAGCATTTCATGAGGTATGACATGGCATAATGTTTTCAAGCTGGCATTTAAAGGGTTAAATATTTAAACACTGATCTCAACAATACAGTTCATGTCTTTCCTAAGTCTACAGCCACCCTCTGCATGTATTTTAAAAATGTTTAAACAACAAAGACTCTGTAGAGCATTGTCAGATAAAATATGCAGGTCTATAGCAATATTTAAATACATTATCACTCTGTACTCTTCTGTTGAAAATAGATTTACATAGTATTCACAGCACACAGTTCAAACATGATTCAGTTGTGAGGTTATGTTCATGTTGGTGTTGCAGAACTGGGAGATGAGCTACCAGCAGGACACTCCTGTGGCTCCACGCTTCGACGTCAACGCTCCGGATCTCTACATTCCCTCCATGGGCTTCATCACATATGTGCTGGTTGCAGGACTGGCACTCAGCAAACAGAACAAGTAAAGATGGATTCTAAGTTTTAAATGAACATGTCCAAGTTTTTGAAATGGCTAAATAGCTGACCCACTTTTTTTTGTGCTCTGCAGGTTTTCTCCCGAGCTACTGGGAGTTCAGGCCAGCTCAGCCTTGGTGTGGCTCATCATGGAGGTCCTGGCTGTCCTGCTGTCTCTCTACCTTGTGACTGTTAACACCGACCTCACCACCATAGACCTCCTTGCGTTCTCTGGATACTAATATGTTGGGTACGAGCATTTTGTTTTACTGTCAACTTAACCAAACCCCTCTGATTGCCTGTTCTAATCATTTGTATGTATGTTTTATGTTTGTTGTCTTTGTCTTCAGGATGATCATAGGAGTTGTTGCAGGCCTGTTGTTCGGGAGGCTAGCATATTATCTCTCTCTACTGTGGTGCTGTGCCGCCATTTTCGTTTTTATGGTGAGTAGCAGCAAGCAGGAACACATGGGAATATTATCTCGTGATTTTAGAAAATAAGGGTATTGATTGTATGCTGGAAAACATATAAAAAAATGGCGTTGGTTATTTAGAAGACCAACACATGAAGCAACAGCATCAGTATAACATTACGACAATGACATCAATGATGCAAATGTTAATTGAATAAAACCTGTGATAAATGGTAAACAGGCTCAGGCATTTATGACAGTTTTTCAGTTTTCTGACTCTCAAAGCATTTTTCGCTCCATAAGTGATGATTCTATAAACTTGTGTCAAAGCAGAACAAAATACAAGTTAAAGAGAAATATTAAGATAAATCCAAATGCAAGAAGTCAATTTAGCTCAAAATCATCAGTGGCCTGAACTTTAGATCGAGTTGTTTTACCTTTAAAACTGTAGTTTACATAAGTTTAATTACTGTGTTGGCATAAAAAAATACTATTGGAATTAGATTGCTTTTAGAAGTTTGTAAAACTAAACAATTCAAGTCAAGCTGTCTTAATAGCAAATTTATTGAACTGAAAGGATAAGTTCGGTTTCTACAGCTTTCACATTGTTTATAGAATGAAGCAGAACAATATACTCACCCAGAAGGCTTTCCTGATGCAAACAGTGCTTCGGGAGATGTTTAGATCCAAAATCGAGCGGCGGACATCCGTATAATGGTAGCACATAGGGCATACAGCGCCACTCCTAAAACTGCATTAATCGTCCAAAAGCTCATTTGTTTCTTCAGTATTTCATCATGGTCCGCTCGCGCTACTCCTCCATTACAGTCCGGGGTTGCTCCACCCATGTTTTTCTGACTGCTGACCTCTGATTAAGATTGAAGGGTGGGAGGGTGGGTTGAAGAGTCACAGACAAACTGAGTGATGAGGCATGGCTGAGTATAAGTAGGCTTGTCAGCTGATTGGAGGTGGGGTTTGTGGCGTGGTCCCGCTGCTGAACCTAAGTTAATACATTAACTTCATTTCAGTTGGGTCTGGCGTCGCCACTGTTAGCCGATCAGAGCAGAGCCGATTGTGAGCGAGGATTTACCTTTCTCGGTGTGTCTTCACCAGCTCAGTTTACAATGCTAACGATGCGTGGCTAACTTATGCTAAAATCTATTGACAGAGCCTACCCGTTCCGACCAACAATGTTCAGTCATTAGCCAGTATATGCACAGACTAACCAGAGTTATTCAGCAGACATCTCCCACTGTAGTAAACAAAGTTATTACCTGTTCAACAGAAATTCGGCTGTCTCAGCGTCAGTTTTCAGTCCCAAATCATTCTGCAGCTTTTTCCACCGGTCATACGATTCTCCAATGTTGAGTCTCCGTTGGGACCTGTATTGCTCATATTTCTTCCTTTCTTCAGCCTTTTCCTTGAAACTTTACGTTTCCTTCCCTTCGATGTGGAGGGTAACGGAAGTGGCCTCCCGGTTTCGGTGCTGGTCTTCTCCGGCTTCATGACGCTTCAGTAGCTGTGCAGCTAGCTGCTCACTGGTAGTGGGGAGGGGAAGGGATTGGATGGACTCACAGACCAATCCGAACCGCGGGGAACGGCGGTTCGGATTGGTCAACTATTATGCTGCTTTGCAGCAGATATACTGAATGGATTTTTTTTTAATTCTTTTTGGTCTTTAGATTGTGTAGATTGGACCTTAGGACCATAACGGCCTTATAAACGGTGTTATTAAGGTGTGCCAAGCTTCCAAATCGTAGACCATAGCTTTAACTTGGCCAGTCTTTTGTTTTACCTATCACAGCTTTCCTGAAACATGCTGTAGGCATCTAATTCAAAATGAGTCAATATTTGCATGACACAATGAAGTTGATCAGTTTGAACATTCAATATTTTTTCTTGTAGTGTATTTAATTCAATTTACAAATACTTACATTGTGTTTTTTTTTTTGTTTCACACAACCTCCCACCTCCATTAAAACAACTTGAGGAGTTCTGATTATTTTTGTTTGTCATTTATTCCATAATAAAAATGTATATCTTTCCCATTTCACAGGTTTTTTTTGTTTTTTTTATCGGTATCTAAAAAATGCCTCCTGTCACAATCTCAGTCTCAGCCTCAGTCTCAATCTCCAGTCTGCCTCTCCACTGCTGCAGCGTAATCAGCCCAAACTCACCTCACCTGTGCTTCTGCTCACACCTGCACCTCATCTGCTGCAATCAGGTCACCAACATAAACCCCAGCTCCACACACAGTCAGTGTGAGACTGTCTTCGCACTCATGCTGAGCACTCCAGACCTGTCTCTTGGACTGATCACCCGTTGCCGACAAGTTTCGTCCCAGTTTCTGCCTCATACGCCTGACCCTTGGCTTGACTACAAGGTATCGACTAAAGCTTCTGTTCTTCACTCACCCGTCTGCCTGAGTCCCTGACTGTCGATCCTGCTTCCCTCTCTGACGCCAAGTTTTTGCCTGTCCTGATCTGTGGTGGTCTGCCTGGTAACTGATCCCTGCCTGTCTTCGACGCCGTGTTTCCGCCTGAGCCACGCTTCGTGCTGGTCTGCCTGGTAACTGATCCCTGCCTGTCTTCGACGCTGATTTTCCGCCTGAGCCACGCTTCGTGCTGGTCTGCCTGGTAACTGATCCCTGCCTGTCTTCGACGCTGAGTTTCCGCCTGAGTCCCGCTTTGTGCTGTCTGCCTGGTTACTGAACCCTCCACCTGTCTTCGACAACGTGAGTTTGCCTGAGTCACCTCTCCGAGTGTTCCTGAAGGCCTCTGCTCGTCAGTGAGTGAGTCAAGCCACTACCGCTCCCCTCTTAAGACTGTGTGAGCCTTTGTCTGAGCGGCTCCTGTGTGGCTCAGTTGGGAGAGCGCCTGCTTCAGATTCTGCTGCCGCGGGTTTGATCTCCGCTCAAGCCGCAGCTTATCTCCTGTAAAGACTGTGTGAGCCTTTGTCTGAGCGTCTCCTGTGTGGCTCAGTTGGGAGAGCGCCCGTCTTCAGATTCCGCTGCTGCGGGTTCGATCCCCGCTCAAGCCGCAGCTTCTCTCCTGTAAAGACTGTGTGAGCCTTTGTCCAAACGTCTCCTGTGTGGCTCAACTGGGAGAGCACTCGCCCTTCATCCCTAAGAGTGCAGGTTCAATCCCCGCTCTGAACTGTGCCTTGAATATCTGTCAATAAAGACTGTTCATTGTTTGCATCTAACTACGTGCTTCTGGGTCCTAACTACAAACGTGTCAGTACAGTCTGACCAGAAGATGGAACCAGCGAGTACTTCACCATCAGCAATGGATAGACTGGAAAGAGTAGAAGGGGTGTTGGCTCATCACGAGGGACTAATCGCTACATCAACCTTCAGAGGGCTGTGGATACACTCACCCGGACTGTCACCGAACTGGCTTCGAGACTCAAGTGTCACCACCAGCTCCAGATCCTGCACCTGTCACTCAGCCTCCTGCTCCGCCCGAAGCTCCTGAACCACGAGTAGGGTCCCCTGAACATTATGATGGAGATCCTGAGACCTGTGCTGCCTTCATAGCTAACTGCGCCCTGCTATTCGCTCTCCAGCCTCGCACGTTCTCCTCTGAAGCCGCCAAGGTAGCCAATACCATCAATCATCTGACGGGGCGTGCGAGGCTCTGGGGAACTGCTGAGTGGGGCCATCAATCTCCTGCCTGTTCCAGTTTCCTCACCTTCACCACCGAACTTCGAAAGGTGTTTGGCCAGAATCCTGATAGAGCCGGGGTAGCGGCAGGACTCTTGAGGCTCCAACAAGGTCAACGGTCAGTGGCAGACTACTTCATCGACTTCCGCACCCAAGCCAGCCGCAGTGGGTGGAACTCTTTGTACCAGATTGATGCCTTCGTTCACGGATTGGCTGACTACATTAAAGACGGACTGGTCTCGCATGAACTCCCTTCGTCCCTGGATGGCATCACCAACCTTGCCACTCGGATTAATCTCCGCATCAGGGCCAGAAGAGGAGCCAAGAGTCTAACACCGACTTACCTGCCCATCTCCAGTCCACAATACAAGAATCCACCCCGACTGTCTTCTTCTACGCTGACAGGGGACCCCGAACCAATGCAGCTGGGTCGCACCTCCCTCACCCCAGCTGAGAGAAGTCGACGGGTCTCCTCGCAGCTTTGTTTATATTGTGGGGGACAAGGACACTTTGTGAAAGACTGCCCGTTAAAAGAGAAAGCTCACTCGTAAAGGAGGAGATACGAATGAGCTCTTCCCTCCAGACTCCTCAAGTCCTTCGTCCTTCCCTTCCTGCTCGCCTGCTTCTGTCTGACGGACCTCAGACCCTGGCCACCCTCATCGACACTAGGTCCGACTCCTGCCTTATCAGTAAAAAGGTTGCAGAGCAACTTGGACTAAGTCTGGTTTCCCTCAATCACCCAATTCCTGCCAGAGCTCTGGATCGCCACGAGATGGGGGGTCATCACTCATCAAACCTTCCCTGTTACCATGCTCATCTTAGGAAATCATAAAGAGACTGTCCAATTCCACGTGCTAGATCATCCTGAAGTGCCGCTGGTCCTCGGCTATCCTTGGCTTTGACGACACAACCCTGTCTTGGACTGGTCTACTGGCTCCATCCGTGGTTGGGGAACCGCCTGTCATCTCACCTGCCTGAAGGATGCCATGTCTCCGCATCCACCTGTCTGCACCAAGGTCCAGCCTGAACTCTCCAGTGTGCCCCCCGAATATCATGATTTCAGCGCTGTGTTTAGTAAGGTCAATGCCACTTCTCTGCCACCGCATCGTCCTTATGATTGTGCCATTGACCTCCTTCCGGGCACTACACCACCCAAGGGAAGACTGTTTTCCCTTTCAGCGCCAGAAAGACAGGCTTTGGAGGAATACATCGGGAACTCCCTGGCTGCTGGCATCATCTGTCCTTCCTCGTCCCCTGCTGATGCAGGGTTCTTCTTTGTTGAGAAGAAGGACCACTCCCTGAGGCCCTGTATCGACTACAGAGGACTAAATGACATTACGGTGAAGAACTGTTATCCCCTGCCTCTCATCTCCTCAGCATTTGAGTTACTTCAAGGGGCCACTATATTCACCAAACTGGACCTCCGGAATGCCTACCATCTCGTCCGCATCAGGGAGGGGGAAGACAGGGAAGACAGCACTCAACACCCCCATCGGCCATTATGAATGCTTGGTGATGCCCTTCGGATTAACTAATGCACCAGCTGTTTTTCAGGCCTTGGTGAATGACGTACTCAGGGACATGTTGAACAAGTTCGTCTTCGTCTAACTTGATGACATCCTCATCTTCTCGAAGAACCCCAGCGACCACGTGCATCATGCCCAGTCAGTTCTCCAGAGACTTTTAGAAAACTCACTCTTTGTCAAAGCTGAGAAGTGTGAGTTTCATGTCCCCACAGTCTCCTTCCTGGGCTTCATTGTTTCCCAAGGCCACATACAAATGGACCCGGCAAAAGTCTCCGCCGTAACCTCCTGGCCTGTCCCTGAATCCCGTGAGCAGCTCCAAAGGTTCCTGGGTTTTGCCAATTTCTATCGCGGTTCATCAGAAACTACAGCACTGTTGCTGCTCCTCTCACCGCCCTCACCAGCAGCAAAAAGACTTACCTTTGGTTTCCTGACGCAGACACTGCCTTCCACACCCTGAAAGAGAGATTCACCACTGCTCCAATCTTCCAAATACCTGACCCTGATCTCCAGTTCCTGGTAGAGGTAGACGCCTCCGATGTGGGAGTTGGGGGTGTCCTGTCCCAGCGTTCCCCTTCAGACCACAAGCTCCATCCCTGCGCTTTCTTCTCTCGTCGACTGACCCCAGCAGAGAGAAACTACGACATCGGCAACCATGAGCTCCTGGCCGTGAAGCTAGCTTTGGAGGAATGGAGGCACTGGCTCGAGGGAACCAAGGACCCGTTTCTCGTGTGGACTGACCACAAGAACTTGGAGTACATCAAGGCTGCTAAGAGACTCAATGCCCGTCAAGCCCGGTGGTCCCTGTTCTTCTCACGATTCAACTTCACTCTGTCCTATCGACATGGTTCCCGCAACGCCAAACCGGATGCCCTCTCTCGCCAGTATCTCCGGGATGATGATAGCCCAGAGAAACCTGCTCCCATTTTGGCTCCTCCTTGTGTCATCGCCACTCTCACCTGGGACATTAAGGAGAGAGTCAAGTCTGCCACCCAAGATCAGGCTGGTCCTAGTTCTTGTCCTCCTCACTGTCTCTTCGTTTCTGAAGCCCTTCGGTCAGAAGTTCTGCAGTGGGCCCACACTTGAGGAGGATACTCGGGACTTCGTCAAGGCCTGTCAGATCTGCAGCCAACACAAGTCCTCCCATCAGGCTCCTGCCGGTCTCCTCCAACCTCTTCCCATCCCACATCGTCCATGGTCCCACATCTCCATGGACTTCGTCGCCGGTCTACCCTCCTCCGATGGACACACCACCATCCTCACCGTGGTAGACCGGTTCTCAAAGATGGCTCACTTCATTCCCCTGCAGAAGTTCCCGTCTGCCGCACAACTGGTCCTCCATCACGTCTTTCGCCTCCATGGTCTTCCTGTGGACGTGGTGTCGGATCGCGGGCCCCAATTCTCCTCCACCTTCTGGAAAGAGTCCTGCCATCTCCTGGGAGCCACCGCCAGCTTATCATTTGGCTTCCATCCACAATCCAACGGACAATCTGAACGGATGAACCAGGAGATGGAGACGGCTCTTCGGTGCACCGTGTCCAAGAACCCATATACCTGGTCCCAGCAGCTCCTATGGGTTGAGTACGCCCATAACTCCCTGGTCTCGTCCTCCACTGGCTTATCTCCATTTCAGTGTGTGTACGGTTACCAGCCTCCGCTGTTCCCGGCCCTGGACAAAGATGTCTCCTGTCCTTCCGCTCTGGCCTTTGCCCACCATTGCCGAAGAACCTGGGCCCGAGCCAGAGCTGCGCTCCAGAAGGCTGTCCACCGCTACTCCTCCTCAGCCAACCGCTGTCGGACTCCTGCTCCAACCTATCAGGCAGGTCAAAAAGTTTGGTTATCTACCAAAGATCTACCTATTAGGGTTGAGAGCAGGAAGCTTGCACCTAAGTTTGTGGGTCGTTTCGCCATCCAGAGAATCATCAGTCCGACGGCGGTGAGGTTGACGTTTCCCCACTCCATGAGGGTCCTTCCCACCTTTCACGTCTCCCGGATCAAACCTGTCCATGAGAGTCCCCTGTCTCCGGATGTGGCTCCTCCTCGGCTCATCGACAGGGGTCCTGCCTTCACCATCCATCGTCTGCTCCGCTCCCGTCGGAGAGGAAGGGGCCTGCAGTACCTCGTAGATTGGGAAGGTTACGGTCCCGAAGAAAGGTCATGGGTACCTTCCTGGGACATCCTGGATAAAGACCTCGTCAACCGATTCCACGAGGACCACCCGGAGCAGCCGTCCTTGAGAAGGCGGGGACGCCCGTCGCAGCAACCCTCTCTCATCAGTCCTGTTGATCCTCCGACATCCGAGGATTCTGAAGAGGAGGAGGAGGTCTCTATCCCACCTGACGTCCGTGATGACTCCGCCTCGAAAGAGTATTGAGGTACTCTTCCCACCCGCCCCTCCCCTGTTGATGTTGGTGGACGTCTGGGACCGTCCCTTGAGGGGGGGGGTTCTGTCACAATCTCAGTCTCAGCCTCAGTCTCAATCTCCAGTCTGCCTCTCCACTGCTGCAGCGTAATCAGCCCAAACTCACCTCACCTGCACTCCTGCTCACACCTGCACCTCGTCTGCTGCAATCAGGCCACCAACATAAACCCCAGCTCCACACACAGTCAGTGTCAGACTGTCTTCGCACTCATGCTGAGCACTCCAGACCTGTCTCTCGGACTGATCACCCGTTGCCGACAAGTTTCGTCCCAGTTTCTGCCTCATACGCCTGACCTTTGGCTTGACTAGAAGGTATTGACTAAAGTTTCTGTTCTTCACTCACCCGTCTGCCTGAGTCACCTCTCTGAGTGTTCCTGAACGCCTCTGCTCGTCAGAGGCGTCGCTCCCCTCTTAAGACTGTGTGAGCCTTTGTCTGAGCGGCTCCTGTGTGGCTCAGTTGGGAGAGCGCCTGCTTCAGATTCTGCTGCCGCGGGTTTGATCTCCGCTCAAGCCGCAGCTTATGTCCTGTAAAGACTGTGTGAGCCTTTGTCTGAGCGTCTCCCGTGTGGCTCAGTTGGGAGAGCGCCCGTCTTCAGATTCCGCTGCTGCGGGTTCGATCCCCGCTCAAGCCGCAGCTTCTCTCCTGTAAAGACTGTGTGAGCCTTTGTCCAAACGTCTCCTGTGTGGCTCAACTGGGAGAGCACTCGCCCTTCATCCCTAAGAGTGCAGGTTCAATCCCCGCTCTGAACTGTGCCTTGAATATCTGTCAATAAAGACTGTTCATTGTTTGCATCTAACTACTTGCTTCTGGGTCCTGACTACAAACGTGTCAGCTTCCCTTCACCTGATCAGCCTTGAGCCAATATTCCTTCAATGTTATCCCTTTGTGGTTTAGATGGAGGTTTTGCCATTGGTAGACAAATCGTTTGGTTAATCACACCCCTCTCCAGAATCTGTATTCTCATCAACAACATAAGAAATGACTTAAAAAAAAATCTAACTACTTGTAACTTAAACTTGAACTTAAATTCTATTGCTGGACTAGACCTATCTTTTTCCATAATAACTTTAAAAATTTATTTAAATTAAATGGTTTATCTCTTATGTAAAGAGATTAAAAATACATGAGGTATTTTCAGAATTGCATTAAATATTAAAGAGTTGTTGTTTATACCAAGACAGACCATGATTACTTTTTTTTTTTTGTCATTTATTGTTTATTTGGAAAAGCAAGTGGATCAGAAATTTTCTCTTAAGTCCAATACAATGTCAGTAACCTATTAGGGTTACAACAATATCAATTGCTAATCCATTTTTTTTTAAACGAATGAACAAAACAATATATAGTGAGGAGGGGCTTACTCCATTTCTTTTCACATCAGAAAAAGAAATAAAGTGTGTGTGGTTACATAAAACAGAACAAAAATGTATATCATGATAAGGTTTCACATTACAGTCATTCTCAGATGACAGAAATTACCGGTTTTACATATTCCATCCATTTTGACCAGATTCTGAAAAAGGATTCCCTTTGACCTTTAATAGAAAAAGACAACTTTTCCAGAATATAAATATCCTGTACAATTTTGGTCCATTCCTCAATTGTAGGTGCTTCCGTCTTAAACCATTTTCTTGTAACAGTCTTTTTGCTTGCCGCCAGAAGTATTAACAGCAGTTTTTTATCTGTCAGAGTCCAGTCATCACAAGAAATGTCTCCAAAGTACAGGGCTTCACACTTGCAAGGAATTTTCTCTGTGGAAATGTTATTTAAATGTTCGCACAGCTATCACTGGTCAACCCCAGAATATATGGTAGTGATTTGCATTATTTGTCTTACAGAGTCTCCAACAGGTGTCTCCACTGCCTTGATGTTTTTTCTGGGCAGGGGTTACAAAAAATCGGACCATGTTTTTCCAACCAAATTCCCTCAGTGAGTTGGAGCTTGAGGTCATCCATTGAAATTTGTGAATCTTTTCCCAGCTTTCAACTGAAATAATTAGATTTCCTTCTTTTTCCCACTTACTCCTTATGTAATCTGTGTTGTTAGATCACTGAATACCATTATACAGCTTGGAAACAATTTTAGTGCATGAACCTGATTTCAATAATGACAAAAACACATCCAAGAATCCTGGTTCAGCTGTTTTCCAAGTATCTCGTAGATTTTGATTAAAATAGGATCTAACCTGCAGACAGTGTTGGGGAAGTTACTTTTAAAAAGTAGTGTTTGCTCGTTACTCGTTACATCTGAAAAAAGTAACTCTTTACTTTACTTAGTTACCCTCTATGAAGAGTAACTTCTCAAGTTATTTTTCCGTTACTTTTACATTGCTTGATCATGGACAGAACCCCATATCTATTCCTAAATGTGAAGGCCTACATAAAGTTCTACTACAGAGAACATAACAGTTTTTTGTGCTGTTTATTTTACAAAATGTCACATACCCTGTGGAGTGAGAGCTCCTGCCCAGTGTTTCCACATTTTGCTTTTGAAATAAGCAACCTGGTCAATAAAAATAAGCCCAAAATAAGCAACCTCCAGCTATTTCCTTTCCTAATGTGATATACTACTTTTTAAAAAGAGAAGTCTACATAAAGTGTGTTAATTTTTGTCTACATTACATTTCAATATCACAGTGCTAAGTATCTACTCAAGAAAAGACCGTTGCTTATAACAAGCAGAGCTGGCAACTTTGGCTCTGGAGCATGCGCCATGTGCCTGAGTGTGTTTGGGGGCGTGCATATAGCCAGGAAACAAGGAAGTGGACAAACTGCCTACCGCAGTGGTGTATTCCTTTATGAGCTGGAAGATAATCAGGGGATACACACAGACTTAAGAGCCCCAAGAAGCAACTTCACGTCTAGAAACAAGCCCAAAAAACCACAACCTGCAGCCATGACTCACGAGATTTTCAGCCTTTAGACGCTTATAATGAGCGGACTTGGCAGCGCTGCTCGTGTCTGTGCGAGCAGCTGAGAAGGGAGCTTCAGTGTCAGATCTGTCCGAGGGAAATATAATGTCGCGCTGCATTAAAAAAGGAACTACGTTTCGTTACCAAATTTTCAACAGTAGCGCGTTACTTCACTTTTTACCCGAAAAAGTAGTTTCGTTACTGTAACGCGTTACTTTCTAACACGTTTCACACAACATTGCCTGCAGATATCTGTAGAAATCATCCTTTACCAACCCATTAGACCTCTGAAGTTCCTCAAAACTCTGAAACACCCCCTTGTGGACAAATGTGTAATAGGTTGTTAATCCTTTTGGGATCCATTGCTTGAATCTCTGATCATTCTTGTTTGGTTTGAAAGCTGAGTCAAAGGCGCACCACCTGAGTATTTTGATCCTATCACCTAATTGACAAGTCTTAACTATCTTTTTACAGGATCTAACAATGTGTATAATATTGAGTCATGTGGCATCCTCAACTCATCTTGTAATTCTTTATCCATTAAAATAGATATGAGAGGCATTCCTTCCACTGATGTACCTTCTATATCTTTCCATCCAGCTTTGTATTGTGGAGAACACAGGCAGATTAATGGTCTTAGTTGAGCTGCAAGGTAATAGTCCTGCAGGTTGGGAAGACCCAGCCCACCTTTCTCCTTCTTCAACTGCAGAGTTTTGTACCTTACTCTAGCCCTTTTCCCTTGTCAAATGTATTGTGATATTAATCTGTCCCATACTAAAAATTGTTTTTCTGGAATCTGGATTGGTAAACACTGAAATAAATATAACAAAGCGCGGAAGAATGTTCATCCTAACTGACTCAACTCTAGAGTGTAGATTCAAAAAAGGAATCAATTCCGTCTCTGTATGTCCAATTTCAATTTTGAGGTTAGGGGTCCGTAGTTGGCATAAAAAATCCTGGAAAATTCTTTGGTTAGTATGACACCTAAATATTTTATGGATTCTGCTTTCCAGTTCCATCTGTACAAATTCCTAATTATGTTTGGTGGGTTATAATTTAGTGTTAAAACCTGAGTCTTATTAATGTTAATCTTGTAACCTGACAGTGAGCCATACTCCTCAATCATCTCCATTAATGTAGGTAAGGTTTTAGTTGGGTTTGTTATAGTTAACAGTAAATCATCCGCAAACAAGGATAGCTTAATTCCTGATATGTCGGGACTTTGCCTTATCCATTGACTCAATGGCTCTATGAGGAGGGCGAAAAGAAGCGGTGACACACAGCAGCCCTGCTTTGTACCTCTTTCCAAAGTGAATGAGTCTGATCGCTCTCCATTAATTTTTATCTTAGCTGATGGTTTGTTGTATAATGCAGCAAGTACATCAATTAATGTCTTGTGAAATCCAAATTTATACATCACTTTATACAGAAAGGACCATCTAACCGAGTCAAACGCCTTTTCTGCGTCCAAACTCAGCACAACGGTCTCTATTTTTTGTTGTATAACATGACTCAAACATGTTTTTCTGATGTTGTCCTGGGTCTGCCTCTGTTTAATAAAGCCTGTCTGGTCCTTGTTTATAATTTCCGGTAAAATTTTTTCAAGTCTCTGAGATATTATGGCAGTGAATAATTTATAATCAATATTTAACACACTCACTGGGCGGTAGTTACCACAGTTCAACTTATCCTTCCCCTCTTTAGGAATTACTGATATTATTGCGTCTCTCCATGAAGGAGGAATTATTTTCTTTTCCAACACGCAATTGAATGCTCTCAGTAAAGTAGGGACTAACTGATCTTGCATTTCTTTATACCACTCAGGGGTAAAACCGTCTGTACCCGGGGATTTCCCTCCTTTTAGTTTTCCAAAAGCAGATCTTAGTTCTTTTTCAGTTATCTCGGATATTGGCTGTTTATTTTGTTCACTTGTGACTGTAGGGAGAGCCAGGTGGGAAAGAAAGGTGTCTATCTTATGTTCATTGTTCAATTTGGGTTGGGAGTATAAGTTTTGATAAAAAATTTTTGAAACATTTTTCAGTCCTGTCTCAACACTATATGTATTTATGTTTCTTATCTTATGAATAGTTCTATCTGATTGTTGCTTTCATAGTTTAAAAGCTAGAAGTTTCAGAGATTTTCCGCCTGCTTCATAATATTTCTGCTTTGTGAAGAGAAGTTTCCTTTGTATCTCTTGTGTGTTTAATTCATCCATTTCTCTTTTTAGTTCCTTAATTTTAGTTTTTTTTGCCTCTTAGAGGGTTATGGAATGTTCGTTTTGGAGTTTCTTTAAATCTTCCTCCAATTTGTTTTGTTTTTGTTGTCTGATTTTCTTTTCATTTGAGGAAATGGCTATTATCTTTCCCCTGATTACTGCCTTTAAAGCATCCCAGAGTATTGTAGGCCCCACCTCTTCATTATCATTTTCCTCCAAGAATCTTTTGATTTCATTTTTTATATTATTTTTAACTATTGTACTGTTTAATAAGTTTGTGTTTAGCCTCCAGAGAGTGGATTTACTTTTCTTAGTCAGAAAAAGAGACATATATATTGGGCTGTGGTCTGAGATGGGGAACAGACCGATTTCACAACTTTCTATTCTATGGACATCATTTTTATTCATGAAAAAATAATCTATGCGTGAGTATACATTATATGAAGGGGAATAGTGTGTGTAGTCACGACTGGTTGGATTCTTATCTCTCCATACATCCACTAATCCAATTTCCTCTAACATATTTATGATTTTTTTTACTGATATTTTTTGTGTTGGATTTTCCATCAGATGAATCCAATTTATAGTTTAATCTGATATTAAAGTCCCCAGCACATATCAGTATGCCTTGACTTTCTGTTGCTGCCATTTCAAATATACATTTATAAAAGGACCAGTCGCTACCAGGTGGAGCATAAACATTAATAAGAGTTATCAGGACATCATCAATTTTTCCCGTAATTAAAACAAATCTACCTTCCTTGTCTTTATATTCTGCAATATGCTCATAGTGCAGGGCATTAGATATTAAAATTACCACCCCTCTTCTCCTCCCCGAGTCATGGGAGGAAAAATATACATACTTATAGCCCAATTTTTTCAGCTTGGCATGCTCAGAATCATCTAGGTGGGATTCCTGCAGCAATGCTATTTGAACCCTTTCTTTCCTTAGTTTAGACAGGACTTTCCATCTTTTTATTGGATTATGTATACCGTTTATATTAAATGAAACCATCTTTATTTGTATCTTCTCCATTTAAATTATGTTTTTCATTTCACTAATGACACTGGAGAGCCCCCTTAAGCTCACTAGCACTAACAAAATATGAACAGTCAAAACTAGAACATACATACTTACTAAACAGTGGATAACAGAACAAATTGAGCTTCCAAACAGGGGTCTGTTGACTAGACCCTGTTGAGCTTCTTGGTGACAGCCTGAAAGGAAAGGTCCTCCCAAGTCTGTTGGTGAGGGCCCTTCAGGTGGCGGCAGTACAGTTCTGAATGGACTCTGACAAACCTTTTTGTAACTTAATCATCCTTAATTCAGCCCTCATTAGATTTCTCTCTGAGAGGTATACACCAGGAGGAAAAGCGATGGATCTTTCTAATCTCAAGGAGCTGGTGGTGATGTTCTCCTGAATGCCCGGAGCCTCTCTTTGTAGTTATCTCCTCTTGAAGAGCTGGAGGCGCTTTTCTGTGTTCTCCCTTCCTTCCTAGTCCAGGTCAGCCGATCGATCTGCTCCTTCAGGGACTCTGGTGATCTGATGACTTTTATTTTGTATCCTTTTTTGGCCAGGTCCTCAGTAGCTTCCTCTATGGTGTCGTAGGTTCTGGGCCCTTCTTTATATCTCACTCGCAGCCTCGCTGGAAAGAGGGTCTGAAACGAGACTCCGTTTTCTTTCAGTGCCCTCCAAACCTCCGTAAATTCTCTGCATTTTCTAAGGATGGCTGGTGGATAGTTGCGGTCTAGATTAATTCGATTTTCACGCCAGACAAATCCCTTCTGTTGCCAACTCTTGCGGAGTAATGACTCTTTCATTTTGAAGCTCAAAAGCCTCACTACTATTGAACGTGGCGATGAGTTCTCTGGCGGCTGCGGACCCAGCGACCGATGTGCTCGTTCTATCTGCAGGTCTGCCGTGTCACCATCCAGTCCGAGCCCCTCTTTCAGTAAAGTCTTCACAAATGCAATCATCATATCCGAGTCCTTCTCAGACCCCTCTGGAACACCGTAGATCCTGACATTCTCCCTCCGAGATCGGCTCTCCAGGTCCGATAACTTGTCCTCCAGCTTCACGTGTAGCTTTATTAGCTCCGTTAGCACTTCCTCCGTGTTTTGCGTTCTCTCCTCCGTTTTCTCCAACCGCTCCTCTACTTTGTTGATTCTTGCGTTTGCTTTACTAATTTCCTCCTTGATAGTCCTTAATTGCTCCTTGTTTTCCTGGCGGAATCCCCTCAGTTCTTCAAGTAACACTTCCAAGCTAGCCATCTCTTCCTCACTTTCCGGTTAGCTTTGCGTTGGACAGAGTTAGCCGTAACTTCTTGTCCTTTCTTTTCAAGAATGATATATAGCATTAGGGGCTTCGTTGGCCGTCTTACCCCCCCTCTATACGTTTTTCGCGATGTATGGTGGTTATAGTCCTCGGTTGAATGGGGGTAATTCTGTAATTTCTTAGGTTTTCTCAGGAGCCACTCTAACCAGCCGCCCTCTCCATGGTTCTCCGACCGGAAACTCCTTGATTACATTTTTATTAAGCAAAAACAGGAAAACGTATTCAAAAAAGGTCATTGAGCACCCCATGAAGCTGCAATGGGATTACGATGAGGATGATTTTAGAAGCAGGAGGGGTTTGACTGTGAGACTGCAGTCTAATCACAATAATATAAATACTTTGGGTCACCCCTACTTTTTACATTTCCAGTCAGCATGGACTTGTGAAGAAGCACAGCTGAGGACTCAAACGTGTTAGCTTATGCTAAAAAAACGGTGCCTTAATAACCTGAAACTTTATCGTCAGTTGTTTTCATTGTTTGGGATCTGTTTCGAGTAAAGTCCCACTCTGATGGTTATACTTTAAGAGAAAGTAAGTTTCAGGCACGTACATTTTGAAGTAGCTGCTAAGAATCTCATTATGTGGGCCAGGGATGGGCAACTTGGATTATCAGGTGGGCCGACTTTCACATCACACTGCCGGTATAGAATTGACGAAACCACTTCAGTATCAGTTTTATCAGATCTGGACTGCATACCTTTATTAAATTAAAGACAAACACTGCAAACTTCTCTATAATAAGGATATTTTTGCTCTTCTTCCGGCATGTGTTGACAAGTTGTTGTTTATTTTAATAAAGTGGCTCAGATTCTGTAATGCAGTAGCACCCGCCAACTTCATCATCTAAGACCTTGAGATTTTTTCATGACTTTGGAGAAACAACTTGAAAACCACTGCCCTCCTGCCTAAATACTTGACTCCTGATATTTTAAATGTTTTATTTATTAGTGTCCTGATTTAGAAACATCCTTCAAATAGACAATTGATCTGAAGTCTTTTGAGGATTCCCCGTTCTTTGAACTGTTTTTACCTCCCTGGAGTCATTTCATGATCCTCTGCCTTCTCCGTTGCACAGGAAGTACATGGTCTGCAGCTACACACCTGTCTGCTATCACCTTATCACCTTTACCTACAAAGCCAGCTTGTGGACACCTCTCTTTTGCCAGTTGATTTCCACATCTACAGTGGTTTGTTGGCTGTCTATCTTCAGCTCTATACCTTTACCGTGACTGAGCTAAGCCTTTTCATCTCCCATTAGGAGTTTTTTGCCATTGTGCGTACTCTGTGTGTTTTTTGGTTTATCACTCCTATACTTAACATGTGCCTCTGCTCCTTTTCTCCACAGTGTCTCCACAAGCCCTCACCTCGCCAACCACCTTTAAACTCACCTTCCACATGAACCCAGGACTTCCCCCTTAATCCCCTCACCCGGTCTTCCTGCACTAATAAATTTGCCCTCAGCTCTCCTCTTTTGGGTCCAACGCTAAAAACATCGGGTTCATACCTTAACAAATCTGTCATCAAATTCATCACATGGTACAAGAAAATTGTAATATTTAAATAATGGTAAGATTTTTAAATCTGTGAAATATTCTCAGAGTAGGCTTGTTATTTTTCTATTTTCAAAGTTTCATTTAAATGTTTGATTGAAAAACTCATGAGTTGTATGTATAGAGAGAAATGCTACTAAGTGAAGCTTTTTATTTGACATGTAAGAAGTAAAAGTTTAATTTTACAGTAAAACTATAGCTCTGTAAGTTACCTTTCTTGACTTAAGTGGATTTAAACAAAACCTTGTCAGAAGGAGACATGGGGCTGCGAGATAAATTACTTTACTGGACTGTTTATATCATTTTCAAACCCTCAAACTAAAGAAAAATGTTTATTTGGTTTTCTAGCAAGTATTTCAGTGATAAAGCATTTTATCAAACTGGTGGTTCTGTGGTTGTTACATTTATGCAGGTTTCCCATCTTGGCAGCGGTATAATCAATGATTCAGTCCTTTGTGAATGTCCTTTTCAGTTTTTCATCACATTATGACAGTTATTCAGGAATGCATCAGCGGTACCTTCTCCTCCATGCCTTAAAGCTCTGTTGTCAAATCTTGCCGCTTTTCCATTCTTTGAAACTCTTTCAGCTTCTTCGATTTGTCATCTCAGTACTTTAGGTTCTTTTCCTTCCTGTGTTACTGGTCCACCTTGTGCTGCAGTGGTGAGGATCGTCTTCTGTTTGAATCAAGTAATGTGCAATTCTTTGATGTAATCAGTCCCATCTGTTGAATATTCCCAGCTTCTGTCAGCAGGTTCCCATTGGTGTCCTTAATCACAGATGTACTGTCTTTATGTGGTTAGTTACTTCACTAACTTTTAAGCTACTTTTGTGTCATTGTTCTCAAAACCCTTATGAATTTCTTCACATTTGTTTTTTACATACCTTTACTTGGCTCCTTTATCGCTCTTTGAACATCTGTATTCCTGGTCCTGTATGCTTTCTCACAATCTTTATTTTTGTGTTTATCAGCCTTCAATGCTCTCCTTCCATCACATTGTTGCAGGATTTCTGCAGTCATCCACATTTATTTCATTTTCTTATCCTAGCACTTCCAAAGAAGTCTTGTTGAATGCTCCTGTTTAAAGATCCATCATGTCCTGATGAACGTCATTCATTTCAGGGAGTGGGGCAAATCTACCACCTATACTTATCCAAAAGTCCTCACCTATCTTCCCATGTTGGAGTTTTCCAAGTTCACATTTCAGATTAAATTGTTTAAATGAGAGTTTGTCTAAATTAAATCACTGATGCTTTTACAAATGAATGTTGGGTAATAATGGCTGAATATTAGGTCTTTTTTTTTTGCCTTTATGACTCAAGTATCTTGATTGTTAATACACAAAGCACCACAGGCCTTTTAGAACAGAAAACTATTGAGTTCCAAAAGTTGAGTAATAGTTGTTTATGGTCCAATTATTAACAAAAAAAGAACCTTTGAATAAGCTGCAGCCGAAGGGCTCAATGGGACTTGAGGGTGATAGTGTCATACTATCATACTGTTAACCTTTTTTTATAAGTTTTAATAAAAATGAAAAACTCTTTTTTTAATGACAAGCTTCAGAGATGATTGGGTATAACAAACAAAATACTTTGAGCTGTTCACAAATGATTTCCTTCTTTAGTATTTGAGTTGTTTTCTTTTTCTTGATGGTTTTTCTTCTGCGAATTGAAACAAAGAGGTAACAAAAACTCCCTGATGAGGTGTGAAGAGCGTCTCCAGTCCACCGGCACTGAGGAGGCAGTTGAGAGCAAACGACTTCTGTGCAGATCGGTGCAGGGGCGCTCCTCATCGCTGGGCCGCTGGCTGAGGAGGGGGCTGCCACAGGGTGAGGAGGGGGCAGGAGGATCATTTCCTTGGTTCATGTTTACTGTCCGCTGCTCTGGAAAAGAGAGACAAATAAAAGCATATTATTACATTTATTTGCACATTTCAAAATGATTGTTCAAGGTATTGACATAAAATCTACAGCTGCATTCAACACTTTCAAGACCTCGACTCATTTTAAGGCCAAGCTGCTTTTTCTCTTTCTAACTGGTTACACTTATTAAACAGCTCTGCTCATTACTGACTGTAAGATATCAAAACTCAACGCTGATGAGATACTCTGATGTATGTGGAGGAACAAAGAGAAAATGAGCTGAATAATGAACCCAATGAAAGCTTTCACAAGAATTCAAACCCAGTATCTGACCAAAAAGAGATCAAACTAACTGAAGTTTGAAAACAGAATTTTTAACAGTACTATAGGTTAGAAGAAAAGCTCTCAGAATCACTAAGAGTCAGAAAGAAGCTCATCACATTACACAGTTTGATTTTTAATGAAGACCTTTTTTTTTTATCAAAACAATAGAACCGAAATATTATCAATATTATAATTTAAATATTTTAAGATGCTCCAGCTCTCTGGCATCACATTGAACCTTAACTGTGACTCCTCTTAGCATACATTGAGCTAGAAGTGGTCATAAATGTCAAAATATAGCTTCATTAATTTCAAACTTTTATCTATTCTCAAAAGACAAACAATGTCTCCAGAATTTTCACTAAACTTCAGCTGTAATCTACTGTGAGCTTCCATGGTGTAGACTAGGGCTGAACAATTAATTGCAAATTAGATTAAATCGCAATATTGCTTGTTGCAATTTTCAAATCACAGAAGGCTCAATATTTTTAGCCCAAAATGTGTTGAACATTTTGGCATTGTGATGTACGTTTTTGCAATTTCATGCCTATTTTTTACCTCTATTCATACACTTTTATCCTACTTTTGGACCATTTTTACCTTTTTTATCCCAGTTTTCACAACTTTATGCCTATTTTGCCCCCATTCATCTTTTTTGACCACTGTCAGAACCATTTTTGGAATTTTTACATGGTTTTTTGACATTTAATTTCAAATTTAATTCCCAATTTTGCTGCCATAATCAATTGTCCAAAGCCACTTTTGGATTTATTTTGCCAATTTTTCCCTTTTTTGCAATTTCATACCTATTTTGCACCTATTTATCAACCTTTTTTCCACTTTCATACCATTTTTACCCAGTTTTTACAATGTCATACCTATTTTGCTTCTGTTCTTCACTTCTCCACTTTTTCTCAAATCTTTTATCCTTAGATTGATTTAATGTCATATTGGTTTTACTATAAAAAAGATCTACTGCCACTGTTTGTTTAAGAATACATAAGATGAGGAACATTAAAACAATTGCAGAGTAAATCGCCATATTGGGGAAAAATATCCCAATTAGACTATTTTCTCAAATCGTTCAGCCCTAGTATAGACACTTTAAGAGAGGTCCTGAAAGCATGTTCCGTCATATTAGCTCAAACTGTTTTTATCAAAGTTTAACACAAAACCCAAACTTTGAAAAGCTGAAGCTTTTGCCTTTATGGATAGAAATAAAAATGGAAACAAACAACCCCTGATATTTCATAGTTTCTCATGTTGCCCTCAAGACTTGATTCCTCCTTAAGGCCTCAGTCTTTGGCTTCACGGATTCATCAGCTTTAAATCACTTTTTAAGACCACACAGACACAGGGTTCAATGCATTGTCCAAACTGATGAAATAAACCTACAATAAAGATAAAAACTTTAATTGTGGTGGTCAGCTTTCCTTTACCAGAAGGAAAGGTGACCACCGCATCAATCTCTCCTAGACGTAAACATCAGGTCATGTGGAGTTGTCTGTTTCCTCCTTGGCATGGAAGCACAACAATGCATTTATTAAACTATATCTAAGAGGAAGTATGATACATTGAAAACTGCATCAACAAATCGATGATTAACAGTGCAGGGAAATGTTGTCAAAGTTTTTTTCAAATCATACCCTTCCCTTAGTCAGCCATCTATTACAACCAGGGGTGGATCTAGTCATAGGGGGGCCCAAGGCAAACCCAGTCATTGGGGCCCTTCCCTGTACTGTGCTGATACATTTCTTAATTATTTTTAGTAATTTTCCCAACTTATGGAATGGGTGCAGACAAAAAATGAAATTACAGACATCAAACAAGAAGAGGGGAAAAAGGGGCAGAAGAAGAAGAAATGGAGGGTAGTAAATAAAATAAAAAATAACCAACATTAAATTAGATTAAATAATAATATGAAAAGCAAACAGGGTCAGTAACTCAGTATTTCACTGGTTTTCAGCATACGGATACATGTGTATTGTTATTTTAATCTTGTACCAGGTAACATAATGAAACTAAATGATTTTCCTTAAATTCTGTAATTTAGTTCAATTTTGACAGAAGGCAAGTGTGTTAATAAGTCCTGCTGTTGAAATCTGTAACAGTTATCTGACAGCTTAAGTTACGAGTTACATACCCATGTTTATTTGTCCTCCACATCCAGGGAATAAAATGTATCACCAAAAAAAGATTTTGACTCTAAATGTTTTTGATTACGGATCCCCTAATAAGAAGTTTATGGTGCATGACCAAAATTATCCAGTGCATGGGCTGTAAGCTTTTTTATACCAAGTGTCATATAGTTTGAAAAGTTTTGAATTAAAGTATTTTACAGGATATCATGATTGAAAATAAAGCCAATGACATCAAATGTATGAAGTCTACTGACAAATTGATTATAAAATATGGATGTTGATCTCCTCTACTTCAAACTACAGCGTGTGAATTAAGACTAACATAATAATAACTTCTCTGAATCAAAGAAAACTTTAGTAATACTTTTTTGTGAGACGTTTGAGGGGCCCTGGATATCTTGGGGCCCCAGGCAATTGCCTGTGTTTGCCTAATGGTAAGTACACCCCTGTTCCTGAATTTAATGATAACCTCTTTCAAACAGCTGAGCTAGTAGTGAAAGGGTTAAGTATATACAATATAGTGTAGCCCAGTGGTTCCCAAACTGGGGTACGTGTACCCCCAGGGGTACGCAGGGGCGTACTTACCATTAGGCAAACACAGGCAATTGCAAGATGTCCATTGATAAACACATGTATAAACATTGAACAAAATTAAAATAAATAACTTTCAATTTATATAGCCCTTTCAAAAAACCCAAAGGCAACAAACAGAAATAACCACATTAATTGCCAAAAGCCTCCATGAAAAAGTGTCTCTTCAGTGCAGACTTAAAGGAGTGCAGTGTTTTCAGCTGACGAATAGCCAAGGGGAGAGAGTTCCAGAGGGATGGAGCAGCCACACTGAAAGCTCTGTCTCCAAGGGTCCGTTTTGTGCTTGTGGGTACTGAGAGGAGCCCGAGGTCTGCAGATCTCAGGTTCCGCTTCGGGGAGTAGTCCTCAAGGAGATCTGACAGGTACTGTGGGGCTAGGGCATGGAGAGCTTTATAGGTGAGGATGAGCAGTTTGTATTTGATGCAGAACTTGACTGGGAGCCAGTGGAGGCGTTTGAGGGTGGGAGTGATGTGCTGCCAGGATTTGGTGCGGGTGAGCACCCTGGCAGCTGAGTTTTGTACATACTGCAGTCTGTCCAGGGTGGTGTTGGGAGTCGAACAAGAGACCATTGCAGTAATCCAGGCGAGAGGAGATGAAGGGTGGATGAGGGTCTCAGCAACAGAATCCAAGAGTGATGGCCGGAGTCGGGAAATGTTTCGGAGGTGAAAGAAGGCAGATTTGGTGATGGATTTTATGTGGGATTGGTAGGAGAGGGTAGAGTCCAGGATGACACCCAAGTTGCGGACCTCAGGGGCTGGGGAGATGGAGCAGCCATCCACCTGGAGGAAAAAATCTCCGACCTTCTGAAGCAGCGCCTTGGGACCCATGGCCATGAGCTCTTATTTCTTGGTGTTGAGTTTGAGTAGGTTGGTAGTCATCCAGGTTTTTATTTCATGAAGGCAGTTGACTATGGAAAATAACAAATAACAATACAAATGTATCAGCATGCTGAAAACCAGTGAAATACTGAGTTACTGACCCTGTTTGCTTTTCATATTACTATTTAATCTAATTTAATGTTGGTTATTTTTTATTTTATTTACTACCCTCCATTTCTTCTTCTTCTGCCCCTTTTTCCCCTCTTCTTGTTTGATATCTGTAATTTCCTTGTTTATTTTTTGTCTGCACCCATTCCATAAGTTGGGAAAATTACTAAAAATAATTAAAAAATGTATCAGCACAGTACAGGGAAGGGCCCCAATGACTGGGTTTGCCTTGGGCCCCCATATGACTAGATCCGCCCCGGGGGTACGTGAAGTGATGTAGGGGGTACGTGAAAAACTTTCAGGTCTTAACAGTTGTTTCTGTAGTTCAGGCTCAAACTGATAAATGTTTGTATTGTGAGCTTTGATAAAGGCCTGAAGTGTTGGCAGAGAGGCTGAGGCATCTTGGAGAGGGAAATCTTTCCTGAATTATCTAAGATTCTTAAAATAACATACAGTAAGTTCAGTCAGACAGCCTTTTCATTAAAGCTTTAAGTTCATTAATGAAAATGTTTCAGAAATGTATATTTCTTTTTCAAAAATGAACTGGTGTTGCCCACTGACATTGCTGGTAAATGAATCTATTTAGTTAGAAAAAATCCACTTTAATATGTTTTATTTGTGTTATGCATGTAAAACGTGGGAGGTGGGGGTGCGGCAGGCTTAAATATGTATTTTTCTCAGTGTTTGCATGAGAGTAAGGGGTACATGGCTGGAGGTCAAGTGTCGGAAGGGGTACAGGCTGTGAAAAGTTTGGGAACCACTGGTGTAGCCTACAAAGAGTTATCTTCAATTATACAGCCTGGACTGTCTTCCAGTCTATTTATTTCTGTACATAAAGCCTCTTATGTTTTCTAGTCTTAAAGATCTTCTGGAAAGGGTCTTGGGGATCTACCAGTCGATGGAGATGTGAGGGTCGATGTCCCCTGCTCTAACTCAGTACAGTCCACTCACCTGTTGAATCTGTATTGTTTCAAATGTGTTTCACGGTCCTCCCCTTTTTTCAAACACAGCCACAGTGCGCATGCGCGGTCAGTGACGTGTCCAGAAAGTGTCAAACAGAGGGATGTAAAAATGATCGAAAACTCTTCAGAGAAACTCACGGAGAAACGCAAGAGGCGGCCGAAGCTGCAGTTTGGATAACCCTCTCACTCGAATCCCTTTTATGTTTAGATTTTAAAGGCTAATTAGACACCCTTAGCAGAGTTACAGCTAATAGGTTTAGCTCACTTTTATAGCCGCGTCATTGAACGTTGAGCTAAGTCTGTTAGCTTCGATTGTGCTAAGTGTTGGTTGAGTTGGTGAAGCAGCAGGAGGAAGCGTTAGAATGGTAACCAGCTTAACCATCATTAACATGTAGCTTATGTCACCCTGGGAGCCTTAATGTTAGTTAGCCTCTTAGGTTAGTTTTCTGTTTAATCTCTTGTTAAGTAAAGTAGCTCTCAGCCCCGGTATCCAGCCGGGTGGTTGGCAGAGGCAGCAGCAGCAGGACAGATACCCGGGGCAGAGGACGATGTCTCGGCGGAGGTTGGACAGCCGCGGCGGGCTGTCTGCGGGGCTGCTCGGGGAGACCCAGACCCCCATCAGCACGGAGCCCATCGAGGGGGTCTACGAGTTCACCGGGGAGCTGGGAAGGTGAGTCCAAGGGAAGTAGCTGTAAAAACACCTGTTTGAGTGGAGTAAAGAGCAGTGTGAAGGTTTTATAAGTGTTAAAACTGAAACTGGTTGGATGGCACTACATCTGCAAAAGTGTTAAATTTGCTTGGAACTTATAAAAGTTTGTAAAACAGTTAATTTATACATTAACTTTATGCTTGGAGTGGCACAAGGACGAAAGCAATACTTCTGTGTTTCTAATTGACACGCTGTATTTTGGTACGCCAGTTAGAGGAGGAGAAAATATAGTTCAAGAAAATTTTCCTCAAATATTAAGAAAATATAAATCACAATTTCTTCCAGTTCCAAAGGTCTTAAATGGATTGTCTTCTAGCTTATAGACATAGTACACAGTACACCAATTTTAATGACAGTTCAGCTGAATGCCACTATATCCGTCATCATCATTCCTGTCCAGATTATATTCATAATAGGTACTAATTTTAATATCAGATTGATCTCTCTATTTATGGTTGTATTGACTATACATTCACAGTAACTACCTTTACAACCATATAGACACGAGGTCCCTCTTGAAAATGAGATGTCACATCTCAAGAGGCTTATAGGGATGCATGATATTGGAATTTTGCAGATATAATTTTGACTCATTATGGCCGATACCAATAATTCAGGTCAAGAGCACAAACTCTAGTCTGTTCTTAATTAAAATGGACGCATTTCTTTCAGGGTTACATTATATTTATTATCACATTAACAGATGTAAAACAAGAAAAACAGCTTATAACTCTTTCAAAAATGAAACCCTCGATATATAAATGTACCCATGCAGTGATGAGAAAGTGCATCAATTTTGAACATTTTTATTATTTGCTAAATGGCCGATATGTGTGGCCAATTTATGTGCTTTAAGTATGAGCAAAAATTTCAATGTCGGCCAATACTGATACTTAACTTTTTAGGCTGATATCAGACGATACGATACTGATATCAAACCCATAATTTCATGCATCTGGGCTTACTTTAAGTAAATATTTATTCAGCAAAGACAAATATGGTGCTATGTGTATAAATATTGACTGATCTAACCTATAATCAGCAGAGACAAATGCGATGAGAACAGATTAATCCATCTTCAATTTGTGATTTTAGTCCCTTTGTGTCTGCATGGAGGGATATACTCTGTATGTGTGTATGTGTACATAAAAATATATATTTATATGTATTTGTGTCTATGCATTTATGTATCTCTTCATTGACAAGTATGGTTTTAGCCTGCTTTTACTGTAAAATGTCTTGAGGCTACACTTGTTATGAACAGGCTCCATACAAATAAAGACTGATTGATTGATAGATGGTGATAAAAGATACTGGGTTCAACCCATATTCAATATGCTGATATTCAAAAGTAATTTTTACAGATATGCTGGTATAGGTATATAAAGGACAGGGTTGTCAAAAAAAGACATTATTGATACTTTTTTAATACCATATTTTTGAAATGACATGTCGTCAAAAGACTAACCCCCAATTCCACATATTCCAGCTGCATATGTCACTTAGTTGGTTTTCACAGCCTGTACCTCGATCTGTCTCTGGGGCATGACACCCGTGAAGCAGACCAACCAAAACAGGAAGACAAGCACCAAGAGCCTCCAGAATTTAAAATAGTGAGGATGATATTGATGCAGACTGCAAAATAATGTTAGACAGGTAATATAACCAGTTGTGTACATGCAGCTCTAGTTATCTCATGATCTCACAATTTGCTTGTGATGTTGTGGTTCTCTTGTGATCTTCTCGTTTTTCAAACTTATCGTGGCTGTGAAGTACTGTAAATACTGCCGGTGCATGTGGTAATAGCAAATCTGCAGCATGGACAAGACGCTACACAGACGGTCTATTTGGAAATTGAACATACCTAAGAATTATTTAGAAAACCTTTACATTTTCCTTGGCTTGAATATCATGGCTTAACTGACATGACAACCTAAATCTAGATACCAGATATATCACATATTACTGTATTTCAGGCCAAGTACAAGAGCTAAAATGTCTTTATAGTTCTCAAAACAACTGTAAAGTTTATTTTGTTTCTGTCAGGTATTCAGAGGGATGGGAATTGTAAAGCAGTTCTACATGAGAATTTATAAACAGCTCAAGGGATCTATAATTTATCGTAATGATTTCTTTACCTGTTCTTTCCACTATGTTCTGCATGTCTTGGAAACTGAGGTTGTGAAGCCCTCATTTGAAGCAGTCAGCAGAAACCACAACAGAGTCATCATAGATGTGATCGTGGCAGACAGGAGACAGAAGTGGTCAACATTGTGGCTCATTTTTACACAATGCAACACCAACAACACAATATGCAGTGTCTGTGTGATTTACTAAAAGGGGATATAGCAGAAACGTGCCTTAGTTGTCTTGTTTTGATGCCAACGCCTTAATATTTTGTGCAGTTTGGATTCTCTAATGTAAATCCACATGCAATTTTGAATGACTGAAGTCAAGAAATGACCCAATATTTTATACCCAGATCCCCAATTTTAGTTTTTAGTGTGAGTATTTTCTGCTTTTCATTTGTTGTATTCAGTGTTGGGAGTAATACATAACAAAAGTAATGTGATTATTGTAATGTATTCCTTTTTACTGTAAAATTATAATGTAAGGCATTACAAACTAATATTTTGTTCGGTACAAATTTCAGTGATGCAAGTTACAATTAACTTTTAATTTAGCCCAACATGAAGAGGTGTTAATTTATTTGTTTCAATACCAATTCGCCAAATACTCTGTGGGATCAGCAGAGGACAAAAGTCCTCCACTAGGCCTAAAGTTACAGCATCTTTAAAACAATTTACCAGAATTTTACCTTTCTTCTGTTTTTGCTATGATCGTTTCTTGTATTGTGCCACGAGCCATCAGTGTGGCTGTTATATTCTACTGTTTTATCCTTAAGCCAAATTCAGTCAGATAGTGACCACATCACCTTTCACTGGATGTGTAATGAGCATTTTGAGCATAATGAGCTGCATTTAGAATGCCAAATCCATATGTTATTTTGAAACAGAAATGTATGATAATAGTGTAATGCCTTACAATTTCAAATACAGTAATATTATAATCTAACTAATTACTTTGAAATGACTTTAACAAGTAATAAATAGTGCATTACATTTTTGAAGTAACTTGCCCAGCACTGGTTGTATTAAAGTTTTAGATTCTGCATTGTGACAGGCCTGTTAGGAAGTTAGTCTAATAAACAAACAGAGTTGTGCATCAGAATGATGGCAGCTCTAATAGATCATAATAACCACAGTAAAGACCATAATTAACCTTTGTATAAAGCCTGGCCATGGTCCAGACTGACGTTACTGAGGAAAACATTATCAATGCAATAACAAGGAGCCTGACTGAGTCATACATTCCTTTCATTATCACATTCACATGAATGATGGATGATTTGATAATGACGGATATTGTGCACCCACGCCAAAAGATACTCTGTGAATGAGGTGATGAAACCAAACAGTGTCTACAAGCTTAGCTATAGGCTGTTATAGACAGGAGTGCAACCTTAAAGAATACAGACAGTAAATCACTCAGGGGAGTGTTCTCTCTGAACAAATACTTCCTGTTGGAGTATCATGATTGCACATGTATTGTTGTTGCAAATTGAGCTTTCACAATAAACATACAGGGTAGGTCTTTTATTCAGCTGTGTACATTTTAGTTCATATCAGTGCCATTGCTGACTTTGCTTATTGATCCATTTCATTGTCGACTTTCTCATTCATTCTCTGTTTTTTTTCTATGTTAAAGAAGTAAACCTTCGCAGACACTCCTGATCTTGGATGCTGTCCTGCAAATGTTTCTGCATTTTGCTTTCCTGAAATCATACAGACCACAACTATGGCAACACTTGCTTTTTGCATCATTTGTGTAAATTTAGCCACACTATTGATTGATAATGCCTCCTGTCCCTCATGATTACCTGACATTTTTTTGTCGTTAATGCTGACTGCCTCTCACAAGAGTGTGACATGATCATTAAGGCAGACAAAAAACAGTTGGATATGTTTCTCCAGGGAACCATGGTAGAATCACTGCAAGAGCTCAATAAAGGGTGGAAGTTCAAACTAATTAAACTAACGAAATAGGATTTAAGTATTTATTGCTTTTAATTAAGCTGTTAAAATGTATTCGGAATAACTTCTCATCCTTTTATATCAGAAAAATATGCAGAAAAAATGTACTGTTACTGTTAGGAATGGAAATTGATAAGATTTCATGGATATCAATTGATTCTGCGTTTCCTTTCTGTTTCCCTGCGCACAGCTTTGACTGCTGTTTAGTCATTAGTGCGGACTGCCTCTGTTTAGGGCATGAGCTCCATGAAGTATCAGGAAGTAACAAGGGAATTGTTTGGGGTAAAGATAAATAATGTTGACTGATTGATTCTTAACTGGAATTGTTTTTTATTCCCATCTGTAGTCACTATTTTCCAATGTCTAGCCCTGGTGTTGTATAAACTACATTATGTTGAATTTAATTTGCACAAATCTAAAGGTAGCATTAAACACAAAATAACAGAAACAGGTAAAGATGCAGAGTATTTAGTTTATACTGCTCTTTAATATGATGATGTTTCCAAAATCATACTTCATACTATAAAGGTAAAGGTGCCCTGATTGATCAAACACCAGTCAGTATTTACCTATGTTTGTTAAACAAAAACAACAAAAAAACATGATCGATTAATCACAATTAACTCTTGTAGTCACAGAAACAAATCAGCCATGGATTCATCCTGCTGTTCTTCTGGTCTTCTGCTCTGTCACTTTCTCAGATCAGTTGTAGCAAAATTCTCAAAACTCTGTTTTAGTCCTTTTAATCAGAAATATTGAATCAAAGTTTAATTCTGTGCTGAAATTCATGCTGAGATCAGCAGGTTAAAAGCCGATCAGCAAAGCTAAACAAACCACAAAACAAATGCAAATTGAGTTTGGTGATGTGTTTGAGGTCCAGTAAGAAATATTGTGATGTGTTCAGGTCGGCTTGGTAAAATCAGTATTTGATCAAGTTAAGGTCATTTTGTGTTTAAATGTAATCAGCAAAATTTGGGCATTTCAATGTTGTCCAAATGCTCTTTAGATAATGTTGACTTAAAGTGACATTGTTCTTGGCAATATAAAACAATTACGTCAGTAAGATGATGCATTGACAGTTATACAGGGTTTCTACAGAGCATAAAAAGCATTTAGAGTAATTAATTTGATTTTCCAAATATTAAGACCTATAATGGGATTAAAAAAATCATCAAATGTGTTTTTCAGTGGCATTAAAACACTTTCTTTTGTTTTCAAGAAAGTGTTTAATAATATATGAGTATTATAATATAATGATACATAATTATAAACTGTGATCGCCAGATATGAACATCCACATGAACATACTATAAACTTGTTAAGAAAATTTTCATTTTAAAATAATCTAAAAACAATAAATAAAAAAAGTTATACTTTTTCTTGAGTTCACGGTAGGGATGTAATGGTTACTGGTAAAATGGTAAACCACGACCATGGCATGGTCTAATATGACGTGCTGTAACATGGACACTAATGCTGCAGGCAAACTAAAATGTGTGAGTGTTTGTAAAATAGGTAATTTGTTGTTCATTTTCAATTGTTTATGAAGAGAATCTTGTGTAAAGTTCAAATCTGTTGTTTTCTTTTCTTGTAATTACACACAGTTTAAGCATTTATAACATAATAATGACAAAATACTTGCCAGAATTGCTTACTTTTATTTCTAATGAAAGAAGGGTAAAAAATGTACTCAAAGGGCATTTCTGGGCACATTTATTGACAAAAAAGACAAAAAAGAACTGTTAAAATTATAATATTAAAGGGGTTAAATGATTTCAATTTTGTGTTAAAGTGCATTTTGAACATTTTGAGCACACTGCAACAATACCGCGATAATAATGATAACCGTGATACAGAATTTTCATATCGTTACATCCCTAGTTCACTGTCATGGCATTGAAAATTTTACAGTACAGGATTAAAATGACATTAAAAAGCAGTAAACTTGACTGGCTGATTTCCTATTATAAATGTATTGCCTTTTTCTAGTCTGTTTGCACTGTTTTGCCTTTTGAATTAAACCGTTTTAATCAGTCTGTCTTTAATTTCTTAAGCCACATGAATAGAAGTATTAAATTAGTCTTCTCATTGTGTTATTCAGATGTCATGACTGCAGGATACTTTTTGCATTTGCCCTTGAGATCTTTTTGTACTTCTCTGTTGAGCAAACACTGGACCAGTTGTTAAAATAAAACGTGCCCATTATCAGACTTTCTCAGGAACAGCTTATCAGTGATTTATATTTACCTGATCGGGGCATACCTGTTGTGAATATACAAAAAAAAAAAACACAAATTGAAAATGTAATAGATGCATTACTGACAGAATAGGCAGTAAAAACATTGGTTTCTGTAGAGGGATAGAAGTCTCTTAAAGGAAGAGTACAAAGGTCTTGTGAATTTGCAGTTAAGGCCGTGATTCAGTTTGTCCAGAGACGAGCTGGGATAACGTAGTAAAACACTTAAGGCAATGTTATATTTTATTCAGATCTTTATGCCCAAATGTTTGTGGGTGTATACTCCGGTAAAGCTCCAACAGTTGACTCAGAGAAGGTGAACAGTTTCTGGACTTTGGCCTGAAGGCTTTACAGTAAACACCCGAGGCCGGCGGTACCAGGGCCCTGACATGCTGGTGCTACAGTAGACCTTTGTCGCGTGTTTGGCTCTGTGAGTGCACCATGGTAACAGCTGATGGTCGATGATGATCTTATCCTACGAGCTGCGTGCTGCTGGTTTTGAACTAACGTGTCATGAAACAGCTTGTTCTGTATCACTCTGTGCTCTGCTCAGGAGGAAGGAAACCAGCACATGTGGCAATCGGACTTTAGAAAGAAGAAATGGCACAGACCACTTCTGTTCTCTCATGTGTGATTTCTCAAAACAGGAAGCTCTGAGGTGCAACATTTTCAAGAACATGAGAGGGCTGATTGTATTTCTGCTCTTGATCTTTAAAGGGATTAATGTAATCCGCAACTTTGGACTTATATTAATATTAAAAGACCTCTTAATGAGAGAACATTATGTATCGCTATGATTTATGTTTTCTCTTCTCAAGTCAAGTCAAAGTTTATTTCTGGAGCAGGTTTAAAAAGAACCAGTTGACCAAAGTGATGTACAGTTTACAACATGATAATAAAAACAGTAATAATAGTAAAAAAAAAAAAAAAAAGGGAATGATGATCAAAACAGTTATGATGATAAAAAGTAACAATAACAACAGTAATAATAGAAAAAATGTGCTATTACAAAACAGTTATGATAATACAAACAATTGTGATAATAAAAAACTACGATGATAATAAAAACAAGAATGATAATTAAAAATGGTAACAATAATAACAATTGTGATAATATAAACAGTAATGATAATAAAAAATAATGACAATAAAAAACAGTAATGATAATAGAAACATTAATGATAATAAAAACAATCCTGATAATAGAAACATTACAGTAATAATAAAAACAGATTATAACACAAAAAAGCAATGATAATACAACAGCCATGGAAAAAATTAGCACAATATTAGAAGCGTATATATAGAAATAGAAAAACTAAGAATAAAACATGATGAAAGAGTAAAAGAAAAGATAGGGAATGAAAGATAAATCGTAAAACTCAAGTTTACTCATGTAGCTTGACTGAATACCAAAGAAAAAATAGTTTGTTTCTCTTCTGGTGGAAAAACTATATGATATATGATTGCCTTTGGATTTGGATTGGTTGTTTGGAGGTAGATTTATTGTCTGCTCCCTGAATTGCTTTGCATTACCTGTCAGTCAAACTTTATTTGTACAGCACTTTTCATGCAAAATCTTGGAGCACAAAGTCCTCTACATAAAAATGAAATAAAAAAAATAAATTAAATGTAGAAAATTTAATACAATTAAAATACAACTCTACTCCACCTCGCTATCTACATACAGCACACACAAAGACATTAAGAAGAGATTATTACAGAAAACTGAATTATAGGACTGTGGAAACGCCGTCTTGTATTAAAAATGTGGAATAAGGAGCTATGACTAGAAAAAAACATGATAAGGAACTGAAAAAATACTAAAGGAAAAAATAAATAAATAAAATTAAAAAATGCAAAAAGAAATGAGATACAAAAAATACTAGAGGGAAAAATAAATAACATAAATAAAATGTAAAATGAAAGTTTGGCAAAATGAGAGGCAACATCTAAATATATTATAAACTCTGCTAAAGTAGGATAATGAAAAGAAAATTCATTAACAGAAAGTGAAATTCAGAAATCATAAATCTGAATTGAAATGGAAGAATAAAACGGATTAAGATGATTAAAATGAATAAATAAATAAGATGAAGAATTCCAGTGTTGTTGATCGGATTTTTCCAAACACGAGTAAGTCAGACATGCATTTCTTTGTCGTCTCTAACAGCATGTGGATGCTGTTGAATCAGCGATGCCTCAGCAGCACATACGATCTGCTGTCAGACTTGTTCTCTGTGCTCACAGGGGCAGAGCTGATTGTCGCTGTGGCCCATGTATTTTCATTGCGTGTATTTTACATAAACCACATGCAAACTGCTTTTCTTTGCTGCCTCTCAGTTCTGAATAGCCCTTGTTCCCAGCTGACAAAGAGGGAGGATCATCTCAGCCCTGAAGGTAGAAAGCCACAGGATTAATATCAGGACATGGTTTGGTTGAATTTGCTGTGTGCACGTGTGCAACAGTCATACTGCAGGATGTCAGCGGTGTCACATAAAGCATGTCGTTATTTTTTGTTTCTTGTTTTTTTAAGAGTGAAATTCAAATAAGACAATTTTCTTTAGGGATGCACTTTATTTGATTTTAGCAGATACCCGCTATGCCGATATTTCTGACCTTATTATCCCAGATGCCGATATATTTTGCCAAGCCCACAAATCCTCTGACTCTCCTTAATAGACCAGCTTCTCTTATGGGACAATCTGTTTCGGTTGGAGACAGTTATAAAGCAAGACATTTTATTCTCTAATAAATAACACTTTTGGGTGGCACAGCAGGTAGTACAAGTGCCTCACAGAAATAGGGATGGGAATCAAAACCAATTCCAGTTGAGAATCATAAACAGCTCCATCAGAGAATCCATATCATGAGTCTTTTTGATAATCAAATCCTTTAACAATTCCTTCCTCTGACAGGGTTCAGATGCGTCAGAATTGTGGCTCATCTTTTTTTCAAAAGTGAGTGAGTGGAAAGACCAGCAACTTGCAGAAGCAGTTATCTATACTGTGACGTGTGTTTGACATTGTTGCCACAGAAAATCTCCAGGCCAACATTTTCCCACTCGGAAACTCTGCAGGAATCAACAAGGGAGTTGTGAAAGAACAGGATCGATTAGGAGGATTGTTAATAGCATTGGTATCGATAAAATCTTAACAATTCCCATTCCTATACAATAAAGAAGGTTGCCAGTTTGGTCCCCAGGTGGGGGATGTTCGTCCCATGGTTGCGTGGGTTCTGCCGGGCATTAAAAAGCATTCAAAGTCATTAAATTGATTTTGTGAAGATTAAGACCTTAATGGCATTAAAATCATAACATTTGATTGTCAGTGGCTTTCTGTAGTTTTCAAGAAAAATACATAAATATATCTGATAATAATAGTGTACAGTTATAAACCATGATTCATTAGCGTGAACATGCAGAACCATAGTGATGATCGTTTCTTGTCGGTCGGGTACAATTGCCGTAAAACCAGAGGTTTGGAAAGTGGCTAACGGGCTGGACCAGGTGGAGGAAGAAAAGGGAAATGGAGAAATGCAAATTCCAGAAAAATGGCTAGAATGGTACAATGGGTGTCATTGCCGTGAAATCTCACATGCAGTCCGATGGCCACAAATCGTCTATAAGAGGCAAACAACTAATAAACTAAGGCACATGCCTCAAAGAGGAACTAGTGTGTAATATAAGTCATCTCTCTGCTCCATAAGTTCTGATATGTTTTGGTTGAGATATTTGTAGGTACAGTTCCTATAAAAAGCATCCTTTACGAAAAACAAACCTGTAATATTTCTTGAGTTCATGGTGATGACATTACATTTGACTGGCTGATTTCTGAAACCCTGATTAGGTTGATTTGCAACTCCAAATTGCCCATAAGTATGAGTGTGAGCATGATTGGTTATGTCTGTATGTGAACCAGTGATTAGCTGGGGACAGGTTCAGGGTGTAACCTGCCTCTCGCCCAATGACAGCTGGGATAGGCTCCAGCCCCCCTGTGACTGCGAAAGGGATAGGTGGTGTAGAAGGTGAATTAATAAATGACACTTGTGAATTATATGGATGATGAGGTAAAAGAAAGTTGATACCTACTGATACTGATGCTGTCATAATTATATTGTGCACACCTAATTTTATTTTTCCTGAACTATCTGCAGTGAAATTGTCTGATATATGTATCAGTAGGCTATTGAGAGTCCATGGTGCATGCCTTTTTTATTATTCATTCATTTTCTATATCCCTATCGGGGTTTTGTTGGGGCCCACCACTCGCAGGGCCGCATGGACAGACAAACAGTCATTCACGCTCACATTCATACCTAAGGGCAATTAACGGCCACCAACCTATATGTTTTTGGTCTGTGGGATGTAGCCCAAAATGCGCGGAGGGAACCCACATGCAAACTCCACACTGAGGAGGCCCTGCCCGACCCAGGGATCGAACAAGCGACCTTAATGTTGCAAGGCACGTGCACTACCTGCTGTGTCACCATGCTGCCCACCCGCCCTTGTTTATGACTTCCAGTAAAGAATACAAGCTCAACACTTAGCACAGATACAGCGGTGTTACAGCACAAGGGGAGACCGTGTAATATGGAGACTTTTAGCTGATTTCTTCTCCTGTCTTTAGCTTTCATTAAATAATAAAGATAAAATACTCATTCTGTGTCTTTATGAAAATCTAAATAAAGTGATATTTGCTCAGACACTCACTGCTCCCAGAGACAACTAAAAAACATGGAGCTGATCATCCAGATTTGAACCAAGACTTTGTTGAAAATAGTTATAATTGATGCAAAATGTAATGCCACAATTATCTGCAGATTTGATCAAGAAACACGTTGCTGCACACACCTCTTAGTATGTGTGTCATAGTTGCTGTCAGTGGGCCGCAATATTTATCGAGCATAACTGAGTTTATAGAAATCAGTAAGATCCATTTAAGCTTTTGCACATAAAAAGACAGCATTTAATTAAATCGCATTATATAGAGAAAGTAGAAGAGGAAGGGAGTAAGTACTGCAGTATCTTTATCTCAATGTAGTTTAACCACAGTAAAAATCTTATATATACTTAAAAATGTCACTGAATATTTTTAAGGCCTTCAGTCTCAACTTCAGATCAGAAGTGGAGTTGGTAGCACTTAATCCAAAGTACAAAACTTTATCACCCTGTGACGGGTGTAAGGTCGGATGAACACCTTTGCAAAAACGTGAGTCATATCAGATGAATTTCTTTGGTAGTTTTATTCCTCAATTATGCTGTTAATTGCTCGCTAGATTAGATAATCCAATTAGTCCAGAGTCTTGTGGCATGTTGACGTGACAATTGGCCAGCTTGTTGTTTGTATTTTGCTTTATTGGCGTATTGAGTGACAGCTCCCTGGTAACTTAACTTGCTGGTTCGTCTGCTGCTTTTATGGCCATTAAGTGTTGCCACTCTAACATTACCCTCACTACTAAGTAAAGGCACAATATGCTTTCATGTAGTTTATGACCATTAAATGTCTTAAATTAGCACCCTACATTTGCCAGACAAGGGTAAACGTTGAACTTACCAGTTCCATTACTGTGTGACCAGGTTTGATAAAAAATCATAGATTGTGGCTTGTGAATATAATGTATTTCCAATTCATGTCACTACAGCTGATAGATAGACCTCTGGGGAGCACACTGCCTCCCCAATACTGATTCATGTTCATGACTCATGAATTATTGCTGAAGCAAGTTAGCCAAAAGGATTCAGATTTTACGAATATGGAGTAGCTTGGTGGTGCAGTGAGTAACGCTGCAGACTTAAAGCTCCGAGTTGAATGCCAGCGTGGGTTTTCAACCTTTTTGTGGAGTTTGCATGTTCCCTCTGTGCATGTGTTGGTTCTCTCTTGGCACTTTGGTGTCCTCTCACAGACCAAAAAGTTGCTTTTTAGCTTAACTGGGAACTCTAAATTGTCTCTAGGTGCAAGTGTCATCATGCCTGGTCCTTCATTTTTGTATGTCAGCCCTGTGGTTGGCTGTCAACCACTCCAGGTTATACTGCACCTTCCGCCCAAAGACTTCTCTATTAGGCTCCTGTGACACTGATGAAGACCAGAAATGTAGAAAATGTTTGAATTCACTAAAATAATTTAAGCTATGCAGCGCATCAGAGGGTCAGAAACACAGCTCAAAATTAATCTTCATGTTTTTTTAAAATATTTTTTTGCCTCTGCAAAAGATTATTTGTTGGCGTTCCTTCCTCTTCCATTAGCAACATTCCAAGATTTATTTACCCAATCAGAAGCAGATATGTTGGTCAACCTGCTGGTTGACTTGCCTGTTAAGAGTTACAGTATGCTGGGCATGAATGGATTTCTTTCATTTCTGCAACAAACAGAGAGCAAAACGTAGATATTTAGCAGTTGACCCAGTTATCAGGAATCAAAGTCACATTTATTTCCTTCAACTTAATTATGATTGTTAGAGCTTCTGGGAATATGAAATTTTTTTTTTTTTTTTACTCTGATGTATCTTCTTACTGCTAGATTTCTGAGAAGCTATGCAGCAACAATTCACTTCTGTTTTGTCCTAGTTGTAATTAGGGATGGGATGAAATATCGTTTGTCAATATATCGCGATACAGTACGTGACGAAACGCATCGAGTTTGAAAAAAATGGATCACGAAATAAACACGTCACATCCAGTAACAGTGCATGTGACCAGAAGTGACGACAACAAACATTAGCATCAACTACCTTGCCTCCAAAAAGCCGAATGATGGAGTCGAATGAGGTCGGAATTGAGGACACTCTGCCTGGATACAAGTCATCTGTCTGGCAGTATTTTGGCTTTCTCATTAAAAAAGACAAAGACAGCGAAAACGAGCCTACTGCTCGTTATCATACACTCTATCTAACCTCTCTAGGGTTAGAGAGAGTGTTATTGTTTGTGTTTGGCCTGTTAGGCCTTGTGTTTTCCTGTGTGCAACTCAAACAAAAACAAATAAGTTGTAATTACACAGTAATATTTTTTCTTTTTTACTTTTTTGATATTGTATCATGATGTATCGTATCGTGACCCGGGCATTTCGAGGTGCAGCGTATCGTGAGTTTAAGTGCATCGTCCCATCTGTAGTTGGAATACAGTTATATTTATGTACAGCAGTGTCTCCCATCAGATACATATCGGTGTTACATACACTAATCAGAGAGGTGAATAAGGAAAAACAGTCAAAGATGGGCTTTCAAAATTTTAAATACAGTGGTAAGGTGGTAAAGTCAACTGCACGGTTACAATACCAGTCAAAGAGTTAAAAGTAAATATTTCAAATTGTGGCAGTCTGTTGACGTGCCCCTTGTTATTCTGAAGTTCATAAACATGACTTATCAGAAAGCAATGACTCAGTTTTCTACAAAATGATAAATGACTCTGTCAAGAGGACTATAATTCAGTCAATAAAGCCAGTTTAGCTAAGTTAGAGGTCTCAAGAAGCTTTATCTTGTGAGAAAAATGACATCATTTAGGTTAGTCCAGGACATGCTTGGAAAGTACGGTGCTTTTTACGAAATACAGTTCACGAGCACAGTTCAAAATAAGTGAAGTACAGTGTACTGTAATCAGACACTGCTCAGCTGGTTTTATGGGGACTTTTAGGATCCAGCAGTGTGAAAGTGTCAAGTATTTCTTGCCACGATGTCTTTACTCTGTTATCAAAACTTTGCAACTTGTAAAGCACCAATTTGTCTTACACTGTGCACTAATTTGACATTAAAACTGATACGTAGGCTGGCTGTATCAGCGTGGTTGTTAGCCAGTGTTTATTACATTAGTCTGGAGCTCGATGGGAGAAAATCTCTGACTGTGCACTGTGCTTTCCCCTTGTGAAGTGAACATTAAAAATAGTCATTGTTGTACAGCAGATGTGAAATCTACATAGAAATGTATTGTAACAGTGGTAGGTGGTGCTGCAAAGGAGTAGAGAGTTTAGTACCATTGTTCCATTCTTTAAGAGAAATCGCTCTGGGCCTGTAACCTTCACAATCACAACACTTTTGTTTAAGTGTACTAATTTTAGGACTTTGTTTCTTCTGTAGCAGCCATGTAAAGCCAAGTGGGAACCATTTCCTTAAAATGTTATAAATATCAGATGAATACCTTTTTGTTTGTTTAAAGGGTTGATCGAATGAGTTCACTTTATTTTCATTATCCGACGTGCAACATATCTGCAGCAGAGCAGCAAATCGCTGGTCTTTGGCCCACTGAGAGACAAAATACAAGGTCTCTGGTAGGGCTGGGCGATATGGCCTAGAAATAAAATCCCCGATTTTTTTCCACAACACTAGATTTACGATTTCAATCGATTTTTCCCTCCCTAAAAGAAACAAAACTCCCAGTGACATAAAAATGAAACAAATCAAGTTTTGCCTTTATGTTGTCTAAATGTTTCCCTTTGAAAGTCAAAGTCTGGGTCATAAAAGGTTGATGATGTAGTATGAACGTAGGCAAGTTTGTCTACATAAACACTAAAAGGCTGAGGTATTTTTACAGTATTAGCATGAAACTCTCTTTGATCAATATTTAATCTACTTAAATAACAAATGCAAGCCTATAAAAGTGCTTGTGCAAACCTTACAAGACCGACCATCATGAAAATAGTAATCTTTTTCAAAAATTGCAACAACTTACAATTGGACTAAGGCAAGAAAAAAAATCTCTATTTTTTATTTTTTAAATCTTCTGCAGAAAATAATTCGAATTAATCGATTTAAGCGATTTTTTGCCCAGCCCTAGTCTCTGGGATACTTATGAAGTCTTACAAAGTCTAAGATTTTGTTGTTTTTTTAAGTTTATGGGCATAAAATGACTTAAAATGTTGTGCTTTCACTGGACAGGTTATGTTATATTGAAATAGATATCAAATATCAAATTTATTTTCTGGAATTGTATAAGAATTTATCATTGTGAAATTGTGATAATCCCTTGACGGTAGAACCAAACAAAGTGGAAAAAATTGAAATGTCAATATGTTAAACAATGATGCAATTATGATATGATTTACAGTAACAAAGAAAATGGGCATTTTAAGTGTATTTTTTTCAGTGAAACATATCAAAATAATCATTGAAATATTTTAAAATGATCAATAAGTATATATTTTTGTGCAGTTTCTGCAATAAACAAATGTAAATTATTGTTTCTTTGAGTATGATGTAAAAGACAACACCATTCTTGAACAATAATACATTTAAAAAGTATTTTTGCACATTATTAACCTCAAAGAAGTATTGCAGTGTAAAAATTACTGAGGGCCATATTGCTAATAAATTGAAATTATAATGAATGGCTTGGACCCACTTGACCACATTAAATTATTAAAACATTCACAACTGCTTGTGGAAGAGAAGTGACATCAATGCCCAAGGAAATTTGGATAAGAAAAGAATAAAGGCAATAGTAGGTTAACAAGAACAGTATGAAATAGAGCTTTAACTTTGACTATATGATTTAAAGCCATTCAAAACATTTAACTACATGGCGAAGTGATTGAAAAAAAGTATTTAAGGTCTTTATTTTTATATATATGAAAAAAATGTCTAAAACTACCCTGGATAACTTTTTCAATGTGTAGACTCACATTAATATTAGTTATCATCAAAACCTTGTTTATATATTTACAGTGTTGGGGAAGTTACTTTTAAAAAGTCGTGTTTGCTCGTTACTCGTTACATCTGAAAAAAGTAACTCTTTACTTTACTTAGTTACCCTCTATGAAGAGTAACTTCTCAAGTTACTTTTCCATTACTTTTCCATTGCTTAATCATGGACAGAACCCCATATCTATTCCTAAATGTGAAGGCCTACAAAAAGTTCTACTACAGAGAACATAACAGTTTTTTGTGCTCTTTATTTTACAAAATGTCACATACCCTGTGGAATGAGAGCTCCTGCCCAGTGTTTCCACATTTTGCTTCTGAAATAAGCAACCTGGTCAATAAAAATAAGCCCAAAATAAGCAACCTCCAGCTATTTCCTTTCCTAATGTGATATACTACTTTTTAAAAAGAGAAGTCTACACAAAGTGTGTTAATTTTCGTCTACATTACATTTCAATATCACAGCGCTAAGTATCTATTCAAGAAAGGACCGTCGCTTATAACAAGCAGACCTGGCAACTTTGGCTCTGGAGCATGCGCCATGTGCGTGAGTGTGTTTGGGGGCGTGCATATAGCCAGGAAACAAGGAAGTGGACAAACTGCCTACCGCAGTCGTGTATTCCTTTATGAGCTGGAAGATAATCAGGGGGATACACACAGACTTAAGAGCCCCTAGAAGCAACTTCACGTCTAGAAACAAGCCCAATAAACCACAACCTGCAGCCGTGACTCACGAGATTTTCAGCCTTTAGACGCTTATAACGAGCGGACTTGGCAACGCTGCTCAGCTGCTCGTGTCTGTGCGAGCAGCTGAGAAGGCAGCTTCAGTGTCAGATCTGTCCGAGGGAAATGAAACGTCGCGCTGCATTAAAAAAGGAACTACGTGTCATTACCAAATTTTTAACAGTAGCGCGTTACTTTAATTTTTACCCGAAAAAGTAGTTTCGTTACTGTAACGCATTACTTTCTAACGCATTACACACAACACTGTATATTTATAGTGGATCATCAAACTTATATTTTTCCTTTTAAAACTAGCTGCTTCTCCACAATCGTGGTTAACATGATCCATACAATCATGGAGATACTGCAGCACCATAAACACCAAAATATATAGGAATGTTCTGGCTCCAGATAAAACACTGACAGTTATATTTATACACAACCATTGTCACAACTCTGTGGTCCTTTACATCTGAGATTGTATTGTGGAAACATGTATAAGCATATCACTTTCACTTTAATCATGCGTTTGCTGTCTCTCTGCAGGGGAAAGTTTGCTGTGGTCAAGCGCTGTGTGGAGAAGGCCACGGGGAAGGCGTTTGCTGCCAAGTTCCTGCGGAAGAGGAGGCGAGGTCGCGACTGCCGGGCAGAAGTCATTCATGAGATGGCCGTCCTGGAGACAGCCCGAAACAACTCAAGAGTGGTCAACCTGCATGCTGCTTATGAGACGGATCATGACATCGTCCTGGTGCTTGAATAGTGAGTAATAATAAAACCAGTAACTTATTTTGAATCTTATTTCTTGTGTTTCACCCCTAAAATCATGCCTTAAACTCCTTAAAATGACTCAACTCCGAATGAACGTTTGATCTACAAACAAACAAAAGGTTTGAATTTGAATAAACTAATACCTGTGCTTGAGTAAAAGGATAAGTGCTTAGTGAAAAGACCCCTAATCCCAGTCATGCCCCCAAATGTATTACTGATTAGTTATATAACCCACCACATGGCCCTTAGCTGCCTCTGCAACCAAAACAGCAAGACCACCCACAACAGACCCACACTCTGTACATGGAGGCTCCAGGCGGTGATTATGTTGACACTACCTACCCCACCAAATGGCCCCTCACGCCCCCTCAACCCATCTATGTGGACCGGTGGGCAGTGAAAGTCGGTTGTCAGTGAGGGACCCACATTTGTTGGTGTTTTGTCCAACAGGTCCCACAGCATCACCTCTGGAAGACCAGACCGTGAACTCTGGTGTCCAGGAGCTATAGCCCTTCACATGAACAAACAACTCCATTTATTTATCATGGTTACTACTCCAGACTTAATTACTGTATGTGAACCCAAGCTTCAGACTGACACTTTGTCAGAAAAATATATTGATTTGACTCTGTAATGACTCAGGCTAGGGCTGGGAAATAGATTCATTTATTTGAATCATATTCTGCAGAAGATTTAAAATTAAAAATTGTGTTTTTTTTTCTTGACTTACTCCAATTATTCATTGTTTGAAAACATAAATACTGAAAAAATGTACAGTTTTCATGATGGTAGGCCCGGTCCGGTTTTGCAGAAGCACTTTTACCGGCTTGTGTGTTTTTTTTTTAAATGAGATTAATTTTTTCATGTTAATATTCTGTAAAAATAGCTCAGCTTTCAGTGCTTATGTAGACCAACCTGCCTACATTTCAACTACATCAACATTTCATGACACACTTTAATTTTGAGAGGGATTTTTTTTTTTTTTATTTTGGGGGTAATGTGATTAAAATCGTAAATTGTTGTAGAAAAAATTGGGGATTTAATTTTTGGATATATCACGCAGCCCTAAGTCATGCTCATGCGCGGTATCATCAGCGTATGTACACTGTTTAATTTGTTACCTTGCCAAATGAGGTTTATATCATATTTTTCTTCCCTGCTGTACATTTAAACAAAAGCTACTTTTCCACCAAGGTGTCCAGCTTAGTTCGACTCGGTATGGTACACAGGTGCAGGTCCATCCACAGCCAAATAAGGAGAAAAATTACTCAAGTAACCATCCTACTTTTTGACAACCTTGACAACTGACCCTAAAGGGTGGAGCTAAAAATGCTACAGTCTATTGATTAGTCATAAAAATCATTAATTCTAATGTGACAGCAGCTTAAACCTGCCATGGCTTTAGTGATTTAATCACTGCTGTTCCTGTAAAAAATATCCATGTTAAACAATGTTCCATAGTGCTGAAGGTGCTCCATTATTGCATTTTGTTGCTATCACGGACCCCTTCGCTGTGTTTGGCTGCTGCTATGTCAAGCATTTAAAAAGATACTTCAGTGTTTTTATATTTTAATTAGAGCTGAACAATTAATTGCACATTAGATTAAATCGCTATATGGCTTGTTGCAATTTTCAAATCGCAGAAGGTTCAATATTTTTAGCCCAAAATGTGTAGAACATTCTGGCATTGTGATGTAGTTTTTTGCAATTTCATGCCTGTTTTTTACCTCTATTCATACACTTTTTTCCCACTTTTGGACAATTTACCTTTTTTTAACCCCGTTTTTACAACTTTATGCCTATTTTGCCCCCATTCATCTTTTTTGGCCACTGTCAGAACCATTTCTGGAGTTTTTACATGGTTTTTAAAATTTAATTTAAAATTTAATTCCCTATTTTGCTGCCATAATTAATTTTCTTAAGCCACTTTTGGATTTTTTTTTTTGTGCCAGTTTTCCCCATTTTTTTCAATTTCAAACCTATTTTGCACCTATTAACTTTTTTCTGCTTTTGTACCATTTTTTTACCCAGTTTTTACAATTTCATACCTCATTTGCTTCTGTTCTTCACTTCTCCACTTTTTCTCAAATCTTTTATCCTTAGATTAATTAAATGTCATATTGGTTTTACTATAAAAAGATCTACTGCTTATGTTTGTTTAAGAATATAGAAGATGAGGAACATTAAAACAATTGCAGAGTAAATCGCAATATTGGGGAAAAAAATCGCAATTGGATTATTTTCTCAAATCGTTCAGCCCTAATTTTACTGTCTTGTCTCACTCCCGAGTTCTTGATAAGTAGATAGATACCATTCTTTTGACTGTGTGTGAAGTAACAAGAGACAGGCAAGGCTCACCCACTGATATTTAGCTTATCTCAAACACTGAGAGTCAATGGGTAACGTTAGCCTGCCTCTGCCTTCAGTCATCAGATAAACTTCAGCAACTCTCATCTATCCTGTGTGCTTGTTGTGACTAGTCCTTTTTACTCCTTTATGTAATGTTATCTATTTTTAGGCTAAGATTAGCACTTTATGTAATTTTCAGAAGAAATACATACAAAACTAAACCAGCGGGCACATGTGCAAACTACTGTGGAACTGCTTGTAAGTAGGTCAACAAAATAAAGCATGTCCACAGAGGTTTGCACCCTGAGGTTAGGTTTTATACATATGTCTTCTGAAGAATTGAAGTGCTAATTATTGACTAAAACAGATAACTTACAATAATGCAGTTAAAAAAGTGAGTCACAACAAGCACTCAGGACCTACTTTCTCACTGCACGTCTCTTTCTTATTACTGCACACGCAGGTGAAAGAATGGTGTCTATCCGCCTGTCATGGACTCCGGAGTGAGCCAAGACACGAAAACAAAAACACGTTGGCTTATCCCTTTAAGTAGTTGCCATGAACCTTTTTTTTTCTGGCTCAAATCCCTAATTTTAAGTGAAGGTACGGCTTGTGGTGGAAACACAAATAAGGTCAGGGTTAAACACTCCAAACCGAACTGAACCAAAACAAACCACTTAGTCGAAATGAGGCCAAAGAGACATGTGTCAGGACACTTAATGTCTTTACAAACATCTTTATCTGGGACAGCATGGTCGCTCAGTTGCACAAAACAGTGAGCTTTTAAAAGCCAAAGACGTGGCCTAATCATGATGAATCAACATCCTGTGAGGTCATTTATAATGTGGTTTCTTTCGTAACTACAAGATGAAAGTTATGTAAAATTGACGAGGAAACGTGAAACAGCAACAATGCGGCATTTAATTGGAAATACTCTTAAAGACTCGCAATGAATGACACAGGAAGAAAAAGATATGCAATGTTACTTCTTACCGATTCTGTTCGGCCCCATTAGCTGTTTTGAAGAACTTTATTAATCCCTTGGGAAGACTTCGTTAGGGAAATGAAGATTCCAGTATCATTGTATAGAGCACACAGGTAAAAAGGAACATTGGATATCAAAACGTAGAGAGATAGATATGTATATAGAGATAGATAGTTAATCAATTTAAATGATAAATAATAAAATAAAATATGACTAAAGGCTGGCTACTACTGCTCCGTCCCATCCTCTGTCTTCCTGTTACTCCTCCATTTTTAACAGCTTGACCCCAACTTGCACTCAATAATAAACAAACAGTTGCTAACAACAAATGAAAAGAAAGGCACAAAGAACACAAGAGAATATGGCAAGACTCAGAGAGAGCTTAGAAAGAGGATGAGGGAAGGTGTGGTGCCCTGATGAGGGCTAGAACTCTACCCCACAGGGTCAGGCCGAAGCTCCACAGGAGAAGGAGCAGCCGGTCAGACCTGATCCAGCACTCACACTAAAAAAGTAATGGCGGGGTCTATCTCACGTAGCCTTGGGTTGATATATGTCAGGGATGTTAAGTGTTAAAATGACTCAAAGGAATGACATCACAAGAAGGAAATACAAGAAAGAAAGTCACACGTTAACTGTTAACTACTCGTGAACTTTGCACATAAGAATGAGAAAATGACAGGAAGTAACATCTGTAAAATCTGCTCAAACAGACAATATGAAGAGGTAAAACCCCAGTTTCTGTGGTCCAGTTTCTATTTTCCCAGCACTTTATTTTGTCTACCCAGCAAAATGTAATCTTAGGCTGTCTAGACTTTAGGATATGAAGTATTTGAAGATCACAATAAAAAATAACTCCACGATGAACACTGGCGAACCACTTATCTGTAGAATACGATCTCTTCAATCCAGACAAACTGCCTCATTTCTTTACATTTTTGCTCCCGGCAGATTTTTTAGATTAATTTGAAGACTTATCAGAATCGTTGCCAAAAAAAATGTTTCCCTTGAAGATAATTTCTCGAAATGAACCACCTGCATGTGTCTTGGTTATCATCCATCTGGTTTCTCTTTACCATCAAAACAGAAACTAGATGTCCTACCTAGATTGAATTAAAGGAAACTCTGTGCTTGTCTTCAAGTGAATTGCTGTTATTTTTCGGTCACACCTTTTAAAACTTGTGCAGACACTTAAATCCTGTCTTTGAAGCAAAGACAGCTTTAACAATTCACTGTGTTGATCTAAGGCTGTATGAACTCGTACAGAACCTCCCTTTCAGAAAGTTGAATAACCTGAAAAGCTGAATTAAGTGCTCTTGTAGGGCCATACGGCATTACAGTTTTAAGATACACAAATGTACGAGTAGTATTTAAGCATGAGGACTTGGTCCAAGCAACCTGCTGATGTTCAAACCATCTGTTGATCTACTGTGAGTAAGCAGGGAGGAGGCTGTTTTTTTGCCCAATAACAGTTTGCCAGGACATGTTAACATTGAACTGCTGACCCCGGTCATACGTCAGTGCATGTCTGTGTGTCTCAGGTGCACAGACACAACCTGTGGTCATTGTCTCAGCATTCATTTAGAGCAGGGCTGGACAACTTTGGTTACCAAGGGGGCTGTATTACCATTATCTGCAGTGCCAGAGGGCCAAACTGTTCTGCAGTTTGTATGGTGAAAGAAGAGATGACTGTATTTAAGTTCTTTAAAAAGTTACTCTGTCAATATTTCTAAATATTTAATATGAAATTTAACTAGCAGTACTTAATCTGATAACCTGAACAGAGTATTCAAGCTACTTTCAGATACTTTTTTTGATGCAAGTAACAGAGTATTTTGTTTTTTTCAGGCATGCTTTACCCAAGTTTATTATTTCTGTTTTATTAATTATATTGAACATTTAGAGCAGGGATGGGCAACTTTGCTTACCAATGGGGATGCATTACCGTTATCCGCAATACCAGAGGACCAGACTGTTTTGTACATTGTAGGGTGAAAGAAAAGACAACTTTAAGTGCTTTAAAATGTTGCTCAGTCAACATTATTTAATATAAAATTTAACTAGCATTACTTGATCTGATAACCTAAAGAGGGCATTCAAGCTAGTTTCAGCTATTTTTTAAGCAGCTAACTGTATGTTTTGTTTTTTTAGGCTAAATATCTGTTTTATCAATTATTTTACAATAATAAATTAATAAATTTAAAGCAGAGGTGGGCAACTTTGCTTACCAAGGGGGCTGCATCATCATTATCCGCAGTACCAGAGGGCCAAACTGTTTTGGACTTTGTAAGGCAAAAAAAATTGGACAACTTCATAAGGGTACTTAAAAAGTTACTGAATCAACTTTAAAATATTTTAGCTGAAATTTAACTAGCAGTGCTTAATCTGATGAGCTAAACAAGGGATTTAAGCCAGTTTCAGCAACATTTTTATGCAAGTGACAAGAGAGTTTTTATTTTCTCTAGCATATATTTTATATCTGTTTTAGTAAATGCATAGAACAGAGTTTAAAAGCAACAATTAGAGCCAAACAAAGCTTAAAGTCTTTGGAAATGTTACTATTTTTCACGAGTGATTTTGTCCAGTTTTCTTTTGTTATTATGCATTTGTGATATTTTAAAGAGGGCTGCATGTGGCCAGCAGGCTGCCAGTTGCGCATCACTGATGCAGAGCTTTGTTTCAATCTGTCAATGTGCATCTTTGTATTAAAATTTTTTGTGTTTTTTCTTGTTTAGTGCTGCTGGCGGAGAGATCTTTGACCACTGTGTGTCCGAGGAGCTACTGCCTGAAGCCCAGATCACCCGACTGATCAGACAAACACTGGAGGGAGTCCACTACCTCCACCAGAGCAACCTGGTTCACTTAGACCTCAAGGTAAATATATAAATAAAAGGTCTTCACACATAAAATAAAGATATGCATGCATGTCGCAGCACTCAAGGGAAGCTATTTTTACATGTTTACTCACTTCAACATGAACTTCCCCCTTAAGAGCTCGGCTTTGTATTCCCTTTTTTTAGAGCAGCCGAGCTCTCCAAACCCCGGTTTCCTGTTTTCATGACACAGTTAGACCCAGAATGAGGATTATAGGAGGTAACAGAAGCGTTTGCCCACGGCAAAGTGGAGTGGGAATAGTTAGTATCACATGCGACATACACAGGAAACATTAGTCCTTCAGAAGGCTGACTCTACACCACTTTGTGTTTAGACTGAACAGGTGAAGTTGGACCCACCCCTACCACGATGAATGCAAATTACATCCCAAATATTTAATGAATTTGAACGGCTTACACACTTGAGACAGAAGAAAATATTACAGCATGTGTTTGAGATGGCTTCTCCTGTTAGACTGAACCTTTTGTCGTGTTTGTTATAAAAGAAAAAAACAGATTTCCTGTAGTCATTTACATGTTTATTAGATTAATAGATACTGTCCACATGAAATAAAACTTATCACTGTCACTTGTTGGGTTTTCAGTCATTGTTCTTTGGAGCAGAAAGAGGTGAGAGCTACGGGGAGCAAGACAACAGCAGGAAGTGACTCTTACATAGATTAGCATTGATGCTAACAGTTTCAGTAGCAGTTTAATCAGATCTGGACCACTTCCTATCAAATGAAAAACAAACAACACTACAAACTTCTTTGTTGTTAGAATACTTTTTGCTCCACTTCCAAGATGTTTTGCTGAGAGTTTGTTTTACAAAGTGGGTCACGCTCTGTCCCTGACACCCGTGGTAATTTTAATTGCACTTTTTTCTTTAGTTGTAGTTGGAGTCTTTTTGTCTAAGATATATTTTAGTTTTAGCCATGATTTAGTTATCTACATTGTTTTCATTTAAGTCTAGTTTTAGTCGATAAAATTTCACATTTTAGTTGAAGAAATCTCCTGTAAATTTAGTCAGCTAAAATATGAAGTGCAAGGTGTAAGACATTTTTTGTTTCCTTGAATTCCTGAAGTCATGTTTTACACTTGGATAAAACAAAACATCTAAAAACCCTTTACTAAATGTTAGTAAAGTTTGATGTGTAAATAACCAGAAACAAATTTAACTTTTGTGAAATACGGTCGCCTTTATTTAGGCCACCTGGCAGAACATCATAGTTACAATGCCAGAACTGACAACAAACAGTGAACCTGCTCTACATGAATATATCACTTCATAAAGAGAGCAGCTCTGGTTGGATTGCTCCCCACCTTATCCCACCACTACCAAGCTATCTTGTCCCCCTCCAGTCACCTTCTGCTTCTGCCCATTTCCAAACACTTTCTCTGGGCTCTTTTGAAGATGGGCAATTGAAATATAAAAAATGGTCCATGTGGCGTTTCAAGTTCCCATCTTACCTAAACAGTATTTTAGCATTTTCACCATTTTATTGCAAAAATGGTGTCAAATTTTCTTTGTCCAAGTCTTGACTAAGTTTAATTTGATGTTAAAATGTGTGTGAGAACCCTGGATTTCAATATCTGTCCAGGTTGTTTGACTCCAGTGTCAATGTTAGTTGGGGTAGGACTGGTTTGAACATGAATTAGAAGCTAATCCACTTAAAGGTCTCTAAAACCTGAAGTAATTGGTGCAAACACACCCAGAAAGTTTTGACTGTCCTCAAATGTTCCAGAACAAGATTATGAATCATGTAACGATAATGATGTTTGCACAATTTCTGAGGGTCAATACATTTTCAGCAATCAAACAAATGATCATAGAAAGATAAACACAAGTCCACTTCAGGGCGAACGTGTCACTGAGCAAGTGTCGAAAGAGAAAATAAGGACAGCAATGATGTAAGACTTTCTGAGCTCAAAGTACATCTTATCTTTACAGTCCTCTTTCTGAACTACTCAAAGTTAACTCTGTGTGTTTTCTTCTTTTCAGCCTCAGAATATCCTCTTGACTAGCCTGTCCCCTCCAGGAGACATTAAGATCGTAGACTTTGGCCTGGCACGCAGACTGGGTGCGGTCGGAGAGCTGCGAGAGATTCTTGGCACGCCTGAGTATGTGGGTAAGGTGATGCTCATGAAATTCTCTGATACTCAGAAACATCAGGCAGGATGTCAGCGGGAAAACCACATCAAAGTTTGAACCATGAGGAAAATTCTTCTAGCAGAGGTAATACTCTGAAAAGTCTTTGGAGCTCTCTGAGAAATACAGTTTCCAGTTATCAGTGGTTTATGGTCAAAGAGAATTGGTAGACACCAACATTCATTTACCTACATGTGTAGATCATCACACAGACTGAAGGAAACCTCACCTCTTGTGCATATTTATGTAGGATTTAGCTCACCAGCACATCCAAAACCTCAATCACATGGAACTATGTCACTAATCTATCTGGCCTGGCACGCAGACTGCGCGGTCGTGGAGCTGCTAGAGATTCTGGCACGCCTGAGTATGTGGGTAAGGTGATGCTCTGCGAAATTCTCTTGACACTCAGAAACATCAGGCAGGATGTCAGCGGAAAACCCACATCAAAGTTTGAACCCATGAGGAAAATTCTCAGGGGCATACAGTTACTCTGAAAAGCAGGTTTAGCTCTCTGAGAAACTTGGTTTCCACCAACATTCATTTACCTACATGTATATGTATAGACAACACATGAATTTGAAATATCATGCTTTGTGCATCATATCTTACACAGACTGACACATGGTTTAACTATCATTCAGATCCTCAAAGATGGTAGACCAAAGTTAAAAATTTAGGATTATATGCTTCATTATGTAGTGGTTTCTACCTGGTCAAGAACTGTGCCACTGTTAACATTACCAAAGTGTATTTACAACAAGCCGTCAAAATATTTAGCCGCTTATGTAGGATTCTGTAGAATCCAAAAGAGCAGAAATCACAAACGATACACTATCTCGGCGAGTGCGCATCATTTTGCTTGACGATCATTTTGAGCACAGGCCTAGTCCACACCAAGCAATGCTACTATGTGTGATATAACAGCTTGCGGGGTTGTTAGCTTAAACTACCTTATGCTACGGACACACCGGACGCGAATTGGCGTATTTAAACGCCCGTGGTGCCTGTGACGCGCCGTGCGTAACGCCTGAGGCTGGACGCTGGACCATTCTGACAAGCTGAGGGGCGACGCGCGTCACTGCGCAGGCAGAGTGGAGAGCCGGAGCCAGTCGGACTCAGTGATGACCCGTGCAGGCAAATCCAGCTGAATATTTACAGAACTTACCTTCAAAACCTGTCTCCTCAGCGACTTTGCCCCAAGCCTGCTCCTTCTTGTTCCGGTCTCTGTAGAGTACACACGTCGAATCGTATAGCTCCGGATGATGGCAAACAGCGCAGATCAACCTCTCCTCCATCTTTCAGAGGGGTTTGAGCAGGAGCAGGTGGCCAGAGCGTCACACGTCATCAAATCAATGACGTCCGGGGGGAATGTCATCGCTGATTGGCTGCCGCGGCGCAGCGTCATGCGAATTTGCATCGAAAGTTCAATATTTTCAACTCGAGCGTAGAGACGTTTGACGTTTGACGCGCCGTGCCAAACGCATCCAACTCGCTGCCCAGGGCGAATATGCGTCCAAACATGTCTTTGCATTGACTTTCGATGTAATCTCAACGCGCGTCTTTGCCAATTTGCGTGTGGTGTGGCCGCAGCATTAGACTATCATCTTACATTAAATTATACCACCTTGATGTATCATTTAACAGTCTATGTGACATGAGCCTCGTCAAAGGCAATCCCTACCAAGTTTTCCCTGTAATATTCTGAGGAGAGCAGATTTCACCAAGTATCACAGAGTTACTATGACGACCATAGACTAACCAGCATGACCGTGGAGGATTTTTTCGCGTTCCCTCCCAGCAGTGATCCCAGGTCTGGAGAAGAGCAAAAAATGATTCCTATTTAGAAAATCTTCAAGTTTTTGCTCCTCTTTCAAAGAACAAATTGAGTCAATTTCTGATTTTTTTTTTAAAAAGAAGCCTCCATTGTTTTCAAACTTGCAGGCAATTCCTGTTGTCCTCAGCTTCCGCCTCTCTTCCCTAATTGGGCGGTTAAGCATTTAGCTGGGTGAAGTCGTTGGACAATGAAGGTCATGCAGGATTTCAGACAATCATCAGGAATGTCCATCTGCTCTGCAAGGCTAGAAAACACCTGCAAGAGCAGAAACCAGGTACAAAAACAGAAGTGTAGAAGGTAGAGACAGATGAGTGACTGCGGTCGAATCAGCCACTCCTAGATTTGAAGTGCTCATGTATTTGAACCTTTATGGTAAATGCTCTGTGCTGAGTGAGAGATGACATCAAAAGTGTGAATATGGACTCCTGCACACTGTCTAGTTTGCAAGAAATTCATTTATTTGCAACATTTCAGTCTCAGACCTTCATCAGGCAAAAGAAAAACCCTTGCTTGATGAAGATCTGAGACTGAAGTTAGACAACTTAAACAATGTGTGAGAGTATATCTTCATGTTTAATGGACTTTTTTTCTACTATGCACCTGTCTCTTGAATTAGATTTGCAAAGTACGTCCACATTTTGACCATTAAAAGTGTGAAATAAAAGCATCTTTCGTAAAATTGGCTATAAGAGGCCATGTCTTTCAACAAGACTGAACAGACCAAGAAAGCTGGAAGATAATCAACTTAATATCATCGCTGTAATTAGAGAAGTGAAGAGATCAAACAACCTGAGGCGAGGCCCTTCCCAACCCATGTTTTTCTGATCATTGTGTTTGAAAACCAAAACAAACCAAGGTGATTGTCAAGTTTGTACACATTCTAATAATGGATCTGCTCAGTCTTTAACAGAGAAACATACTCTGTCAGTGATTCTGACCCTCCCTACAAACCTCGAATGTTTGAGTGATTGTTGGAGCTTGCCGTTACCATGGAAATGATTAACACTACAGCATGACAACAATCCACTCCTAACAAACAGACGTATTTAAGAATTGTGCTTGTTTTGTCCAAAAAAATAGATTTATTGTCCCACAAGTAGTTTTTAAAAGTATCTGATGACCGTCTTAAATTAAATTCAAATTTTTTTTTTTTTTACTTTAACCATTCAGGCGGTCCTCACCCATATCTTTATGAGTCCAGTCAACAGTATGTTGACAAAAATTGCAAAATATTTGATCACCTGACTCATAGTAATCATAAGGTAACTGCTCTGCTCTGTACTTTGAAGTTAGCCGGGAGTTTTGTATCTTCTTTGCCAGTGTCTCAGGCGCCTGCTTCAGCATGTTTCCATTGTTACTGAGGAGAGAAGGAGGGTGAGGGGAAGTGAAGCGTGCATTGTCCCCAGCCCCAGTGACCCCCTCGGAGCATTTTCCCAAGATATACAGTCTTTTTTTATTCAGAGAAAAAAAAATGTGTCGCCCATTTCCGTGATATTCTGCAGTTATATTGAACTGCACTTTTAATGTCCAAATCTGTGATTCTGAGATTTCAGAATTTTTTTGACCCTATTGACATAATCCTACGCAAGACTGGAAAAAGTTATCACTGCAATATCCAACTTTTCCATGTTTTTTTTTACCAACCCTAGCTAAGATTGCCATGATGTTGGCCCTTCGTAAGAATTTTACAAAAAAAGTTTTTTTCATGTCTCCGATTTAACTTTGAGAGTCTTGATGTGGAAGCAGTAAAAATATTTGATAATATTAATGTTTTCTTTCTTCTTTCAGCTCCAGAGGTCCTAAATTATGAGCCGATCACAACAGCAACAGACCTCTGGTGAGTTCATACTTATAGAACTGACTGTGACTCCATGATGGAGTTTTCTCTGCAGTCAACAAAGCTCTCCTGTGGTGACACCACACCGCAGTATTTTTAATGTTTGTGTCTGAAAGACAAAGCAGTTAGACAACCCCACAGGTTTGTTTGTAAATGAAAGCAGAGGCGATCCCTTGTTGTGTAAAGCCACAAACCACTAAGCATCTGTGAAGAAGATAATAGCTGTTTACGGCTAAAGAAAATATTTACCCTGTCGGCTTTCTTCTGTTTTGTGGTTTAAGAAATACTGAAAATGGCATCCATGTCTGCTTCTTGAGAGTCATTTAGTTAATAATTTGCATGTTAAGACTTGATCCCTCTTAAACTCGTGTGTTTCTAAGGAGTGTGGGTGTCATCGCCTACATGCTGGTGACGGGGGAGTCTCCATTTGCCGGGGACGACAAGCAGGAGACGTATCTGAACGTGTCCCAGGTCAGCGTGGACTACAGCAGGGAGGCCTTCTCCAAGGTGTCTGAACTGGCTGTGGACTTCATCCGTAAACTGCTGGTCAAATCACCAGAGTGAGTAACACAAACCAAACACGAACCCAGAAAAGAAACACAGTCTGATGATTTATTTTAGAGTAGATCAAAACGGAGTGTCTGCCCCGAGCTGTGAACAAAAGCATTAGAGATACTTCTCCATTAGATCACCCAGCCACCACGTCATATTTTATTTTAGATGTGAGACGATCAGCATGCAGTTTGGAAACACTGCGCTGTCTGAGTTTATTCCTCTTAGACAGATATAATAAATAAACTGTATATATATATATGAATGTAAATGCACCAACCAGGCCACTGTGACCACTGACATGTCTTCATCATGACACCTTCATCACAACATTAGCTTAGTAGTGGTGGGATAAGTTGGGGAGCGCTCCAACCAGAGCTTCTCTCTTTATGAAGTGATATATTCATGTAGAGCAGGTTTACTGTTTGTTGTCAGTTCTGTTATTGTAACTGAGATGCTCTGCCAGGTAGACTTAACAAAGGTGACAAAAGTTAAATTTGTTTCAGTTAATTTATGAATTCAGACTTTACTAGCATTCAGGAAAGACTTATTAGATGTTTAATTTCCAAGTAGGGTTGGGAATCAAAAACCAATTCCAGTTGAGAATTGTTAACAGCTCCATCAGAGATTCAATATCATGAGTCTTTTTGATAATCAATTCCCTTACCAATTCTTTTCACTGACAGGGTTCAGAAGCATCAGAATTGTGGCTTAATTTTTTTTTACTAAAGGCAACTACTGCACAACCTTAAGTGAGTGGAAATGCCAGTAAGTTGTAGAAGCAGTTATCTATGCTGTGACATGTGTCTGACATTGCTTCCAGTGTTGTCTACAGACCAACATTTGCCCACATGGAAAATCTGCAGGAATCAATAAGGGAATCGTTAAAGAACTGGATCAATCAGCAGGATTGTTAATAGAATTGGTATCGATAAAATCTCATCAATTCCCATCCCTATTTCTAAGTGGGAAACATGAGTTCAGAAATACAAGGAAATATAAAAATGTCGTACACTTTACATTACTTATTTTAGTCGACTAAATTTACAGCTAATTTCCTCAACTAAAACTAGACTAAAATAACATTTTAGATGACTAAATTATGACTAAAACTAAAAGTTATTTTAGTTAAAAGACTTTTACTAAAACTACATTTAAAATTAGCGTGAAAAAGTAACACTGCACCACACAGGACTATAAAAGGACTGCGGTGTCACACACCTCAAGGTGGATTGACAGTGGAAAAGTAAGTTGTTGAAAGTGATCTGTTGATGTTTTTGTGTTTTTTTACACCCAAAATTCTTGTAAAATGTAGAGCAGAGCTCTGTGAATGTGGCTGATGTTCAGACCAGTTTCATGTACCTCATACAGTCCCACTGAAAAAGTCCCAAACTGCCCCTTTAGTCCAGACCTCAGACCAGGATGACTGTGAATAATTTTCATTGCTCTCGATCACAGGGACCGGCCCAGCGCTGCAGAGTGCATGAGCCACCCCTGGCTGTGGCAGCAGTTCCACCTGAGCCCCGACCCCACCGCCACCCGCCCCGTCAGAGAGAGGAGCTGCGGCACAAAGTGGGCCGCTCCACCCGAAGACCTGGAGGACAAGGAGAACTTCCTGGAGTCGCCGCACGCTCAGGCTAAAAGATTTCGCTTTGAGGAGGAGACGCCCGCCGCTGGAGACGGTGACTTTTGAAAAATTCCATCAAAAAAGGGGAAAAATGAAGTGAATGGAGACGGAGGGGGCGCACTTCTCCTTCTCTCTCTGAGCTTTTAAATTCTTTTTAAAGCTTCCAGAAAACCAGCTGCCCATCACTCAGAAGCTCTTCTTTACTTTATTCCAGCACCCACCTCTCAGACCAAAGATAACCAGCTAAACCCTGAGATCTAAGGCTGCTTGCAGCTCTTCTTAGCTAACGCAGAGTGTGTAACCTAAAGTATTTAAAACCTCTCATTGTTAGACTCTCCCATGTTTTCCAGGCTGCAAAGAAGCCCTCTCTGTGTTCAGTGTTCAGTCGTACCAATGAAGGGTAGCGTTGAGTAATTCTGGGGAACTATGCAATACTTCTCCTGTGAGTTTTTAATCTGTCTTTTCAATAATCTTACGTAACCTCTTAGCGCCCGTCCTTAAAGTGGCAGGTGAGGCGTTTGTAGTCACCATTTCGACTCGCTGCGTAGCTGCACTCAGCTGAAATAAGATACTTTATTTATCACTGAGGGAATTCTTCTTCACTGTTGGTGCCTGAAAAGCACAAAGAGTCACAAAAAAGGAGATTTCAGCTATGAGGAAGTATGATTGTTTCCTTATTTACGTGTTGAAGAGAAAAAGGGACAGCAGCTCCGTACAGCTCTGTGTTGAATTCTGCTGCTGTTTCATCTCTTTCTACCTGCTGCATGGCTGCTGCTCATGTTCAACAGGAGTCAGCAGAGGGGCTGGAAAACCTGCCAGAATAATACATTCCTCCTGAGTTTTCATTCCTTCCAAGACTTTCATTTTCTCCATGTCTGACACAGCAGGAGGGGTTCAGTTGAGCTCAGGGTTTTAGATGAAAGTCACTTTAATAACTGAGACCACAGCAGAGTCCTCGTCCAAACACGTGAGTCTGCCTTCAATGCTGAGAAGAAATCTGTTATTTAAACTTGTCATAGCAGAAAGCAGAGAAGTGAGTATGCTCTATGTGTGAAGTATAAATGCATCCATATCTTTTTCAAACACCCTAAATCAACATTTGAGCTCATGAGCACTGGTTTAGAATGTTGACGGCTCTGTAATGTGACATATCTTGAGTTTTGTGACAGGTTGACAGTACATCAAGAATTATCTTATAAAGTGTTTGACCATATTAGAAGTGCCAGACGATCAGTATCAGGCATATCAGGATTGAGGAAAATATCAAATCTGCTGCTGCAAGCCTCCTAGCTGGAGTGGATCAACTTCCAACCTGCTTCCTCTAAAATGAGCCTTATTGGTTTGGCTGGCTGCTGCTGCTGCTGTGGGTCAGCCACCCTCCAGTCAAAGCAGCCATGATACGAACCCCCGAACTTGGAGAGTATTTTTCTTTGGTATTAACATGAGTTATCTTACTCTCTGTGGCTTCTGTTGTCTTCTAGGTTCACTTTTATTTTATGAACCTTTAAGTAGGACTGGGCAATATGGATAAAAAATGTGTCATGATATCATTTTAGCTGATTACTGTTATATGGTATTTATTGATATTACTGCAGGTTTGACTGTTTCCAAACTCATTTTTGCAGACAATGACACTAATATTTTTGGTCTTGACAAAATGAGACAGTCTGCTTGTGTAAGAAAAAAAACACCATTATATTCTTTAATAAACAATACTGTTAATTTGTAAAAGTGGATATTAAGTGATGATGAGGCAAATAGAATATCTGCAGTAATTTTGATATCAATAATTTGCTTTTTAGGCAATTTATCTCCCAGTGCTATATTGTTTTGATATCATGCATCCCTAAAAATCGCCAATATCATGATATATGGAGGCACCATACTTTATCAATATTTTGTAGGGCAATACTGATATGCTGCAATTTATTAACAATAACAATTGGCAATTGGGAAATTTGTTTCAAATTGTAATTCAGCCTTTGGCTCAAGTTAACAGCAGGCATTGAGCTATTTGATTCCATGAAAATGTATTTCTACTTGCTGGGGCAAACAGATGTTTATTCATTTAAATGGACCAGGCTTGATGTAAATAAAACTGAGTATAATATTGTTTTTCTAACTACAAAACTGGAGGAGGTTTGTAAATACAAAACCCCCCCAAATAAGCTCATTTATTTTGAAAAATCATAACAGTATTAGGATGTATTTTAATGTATAATATTGTTACCATGTATTATTATACAAATCATAATGCCAGATTTTTGCCAGGTCACACCCTTATTGAAGGAATGATCTAAATATTTATTAGCATTCCAATGGTGCTCATATAGTAAATAATCTTTTTACCAACAATTAAGCCTGTCATTCTGTTTTTTCATCATCAATGTAAGTGATGTTAATCTGTTTGTCTTAAAGCAGGACATATTTCCCAGCCCTAAGAACATGTTAAAACAGTTCTAACTAACTTGAAGCCTTAGTGTGGTATTCATGTTATTCCTGTTTATCCCTCCATGCTGCGATGGAAACTCAAAACTGTAATGTCTCAAACGAGCCCCGTGACTCAGGCCGTCTTTTCACATGCCACACCCGCGTGTGCTCAGAGGATTTCCTCAGCGGGCTCTTAAGTTCCTCTTTGTCCGCCTGCCGAGGTGAAACACAACCCCAGCACTTACTTCACGAGCACACGTATTAAAACGATAACGACACAGGAGCTGTTTATGAGAGTCTGTTTGTTTTTCAGCCCCTCGCCACAGCCATGCAGTGTGCGTTCATTTCAATAAGCTGCTTTATTCGTCCCGGCTCGGGCTGAAGTCACAGAAGAACTCGAGCTGATCTCTTCTCAGGGCTCGCTGCTCACTCTGCGCTCGCTGCGTTTTTATACTCTTATTAATAGTGTTCTTATAGGCCTGGTGTTATTTATGTGCTGGACTCATACTTTATATATTTGTGTGTAAATAATGCTCACTCTAATGTCTTATGATGAGAACTAGGATGATCATGCTGTTATTTAAAACAAAGAAAGCTGTAGTGGATTGATTAATACGATTAAAGAGGCTTTGGCTGCAGAAGGTTTAAAGGAAGGTTTAAGTCGAAGGTGATGATGGAAAGTTAAGAAAAAGTGGAAATGGATGATTAGTGAGGTGGTTTTAGTAAAGAGGAAGACGATTAAACACTTAAAATGTGTGATGAATGTGAGTTGACGGAAGTATTTAAAGGAATAGTTTAACATTTGGGGAAATAAAGGCAAAAATATTCTCATTCCAGCTTTGTTGATGCCTGTTTTGATACTGTAGCAACTGAAATAGAGCTCCTACGCACCTAATATTTGGTCATTTCTCATTTTCTCATTCTGCCAAAATGTTTTAACAGTATTTATCAAAGGACTCATCAATCCTGTGCATCATTTTATAAAGTACATGGAGTTAATTTAAGCTTCAGACATGTTATGGTTGTTTTAGTTAAAGAATGTACCTACTTTGAAGACATGGCATCAAAAATACTTTATCAAACACATCGAAGACCTGATCCCTGTAAGTGTCAAACTATTCCTTTAAAATGGAATTCTAGTATTTTTCTTCCACTCCAGGCATTTATGATAAATAACATACATTTTTCCAAAAATAAATCAAATATATATTGTTTTAATCAGGATCAATAAAACAGACATTTGTAGGGAAGATTGAGATACTTTGTTGTGTAAGCATAAAGCCAACATTTTTTTTAAATAGCATCTGATGACATCTTGGCCAACTGTGAGATTTAAAGTTTCCTCACAATATTTGCTGTTGAGTTTTTCAAAGCACATACCAAGCGGCTTTAATTAACTAAACAGACCTTAAAAAGATGTGTTTCACTTCTAATTAAGGCTAAAGCAATTCAAAAATTGTATTTTGGGTGGGGATTATGAGGTTTTTGATACAAACATTACTGATTTGGCCTATTGACTCGATTCGTAAAGGATTTCTTTTTCGATTCCTGTGGATTCTCTGTGTGGACAAAAGCTGGCCTGCATCAGTGTTTAGAGGCAGCAACCCTGCACAGATGAATGCTTCGGTGTTTCCACCAGCTTTAGCTGCATTCACACACTGACATTTTGGCCACCTTTTGCCAACGTAGAGCCTACTGAGTTAGCTTCAGTTTGGCAGCGCTAATGTTCAGACTGGACTCTCTGCTGTACTTTAGGCACCCTTTTGTGGCCATCTTTAGTCCTCTAGGCTTGGTATCAAAATACTGAGACCAGGTGCAGTTGCTTGCCGTGATATTTTACATCGGTCCACGTCCAGTCCATGTTTAAAACCAGTCTGTAAGTAATCAGGAGGCTGTTGAGCTGCATCATCCTCCATCAGCTAAATGTTTCTCTCCGCTTTCGATCTGTCGCCTACGTTAAACACAGACAGTTGATCCCAGGAACTTACACTCGCCAAAATTTTGATGGCTCCTCAACATTGATCATGTCAGCTACTATAAACTGACATGAATGACTTTAATCTGCAGACAGTGTTATCTTGTCAAAGATTAAGTTCTACAGCATGCTATGACTCCTTGGTAATCGTTTTTGCTGACTGCCTCTCATGTGAGTGAGGCCTGTGCCCGATATATCAACAGCAAAATATCGTCTTTTACTCCTTGGGGATACGTTTATCGATAAAGATTTTACTGAATCGATACGGCCTCAATGTTTTGACAAGTGTTATCAATACACTTTGGCTCATGTTAACAATGGCACAGTTCAAAGTAGAAGCCAAACTACATGATGAAACACATGCTCCAAATTTAAACTTAGGTCTACACTTTTTGAGGACCTGAATTTAGGTTTCTTAAATTGTACAACCATTTAAAACTCATCCTTGTACTTTTTCTTCTTGTCATGAAAAACAAAACTTGTCAGTAATTCTTTAAAAGCATATCACAATTTACGTGTGTCGGATAAATATGGTACAGTGGCCTCAGTGTTTGGATACATATCGTATCGTGAGGTTGCTGGTAACACCCATCCCTAATGTGAGAGGGGTGAGGCTGATTGGTAAGGCATGCAGAGAAAAGGAATTGATAAGGGAATTGTTAGGTGTAAAGACTAATGATATTGATTCCTTAAGGGAGCTGGTATCAATTCCCATCCCTAGACATAGAATTGTAGTTTTTCATCAATCAAATTCAATCTCATTTCTTTATTTAGTAAGAAATTGTTAAAAAAAAAAAGATGCTAAAATCAAATCATGAAGTAAACACTAGGAAACACATCTTCTGAATTGAGTGCATTGCTACTTTCTTTTTGTCCTGGTTATAAAAAATACTAGAATTCCTGGTTTGGTGGTGATGTTGGTGTGAAGACATGTTGTTATAGAAGGATCTGAAGCTGATGAGGAAGTAGAAAAGGTGATGTCACTGTTGGAACGAAGCGTAACAGGATCTCAGGTGTATGATGTGAAATATGAGAGGCCGTTGAGTCGCAGGATTTGCCGTCTTTTGTTGTTGTGGAAACTTCACCTCTGCTAACGCTGGCATCTCTGATGGTTCTTAATCTCCAGTCAAACATTCCCCTCTCTCTCTCTCTCTGTCTTTCTCTGTCTCTCTCTCTCTCTGCTCCGAGGTGCCAAACACAGTGAGTCCACATCATTGTGATCATTGTGTGTGTTTGTTGTTGTCACCAGCTGGTACAATGGCCTTTGTGAGGGTGTTGGGCGTCTCCGGCCACGGCCATGCTCTCATCCGTATGCTGTCATCCTTCAAAACTGGAACGCTGTCCCATATTCTCGTCTGTAAGAGGAATCTGTGGTGAGAGGGTTTTCTAGGCCGCTGGAAGGTTGATTCACCTGATGATGTATTTATCTCTTAGCTACTGTGTAAGAAAAAAGCTTGAAACTTTATCTCACAGACTCAAATTCTGCTTCTTATACCTCTGAAAAACACAAAACAGTGTATGAAACATCAATAAAGACTGTAATTGATGCAGGGAGTAGGGCTGGGCAATACAGACCAACTCAATTTTATGATATTTTTGTCTCAATACAGCACATTTTTTATATAAAGAAATAAATGGTTTTCACAACACAAGAATCAAAAACTTTGATGATTCTAGTTTTAAAAAAGCAATATTCACATCTGTTTCATACCACAGCAACAAAAATAAAAATCCTAGACTCCACAACTTTGACCAATTTTTAGTTTTTTTAAATAATGGAGACAAAAGTCACTAGAATTGAGCAGAAACATGGCTACATTTCTGTATGTTGAATACATTCGGTTGAAAATGTGACTGAATATCAACAAGTTTGTTCTTTTTTAATACTGCTGAACATGAAATATTGAGGATTTGATTATTCTGAAACACTCACTGCTGTATTTGACTTCTGTGTTCAATGAAAGGTGGCGCAGCAGGTTAGCTGCTGGTTCGACTCTCCGTGTCAACCAGAATCTTTCTGCGTGGAGTCTGTATGTTCTCCATGTGCTTGCATGGGTTTCCCATGGGCACTCTGGTTCCCTCCAACAGACCAAAAACATGCCCATTACAGCAACTGGTGAGACTAAATTTTTCTTAGTGTGAGAAGAAATGAGTTAGCATTTAGCACTTTCTGGTTCTGAAGCCTGACATGATCCAGGATTTAGAATACTGGCTAAAATGCCTGAAATAAGGATTGTGATCAACACACAAGAGTTCATGTTTAATGGGAACAAAACGCATCTGACATTCTCTACTTTTGAATTGTAAACTCTTGTTGTGTATTTAAAACAACAGCTGCTAACAAACTGCTAAAAAGGACTACAAACATGGCCTTGGAACCAAATGCAAGCCTTTCTGATTGATTTTTAATCATCAGTAAGTAATCCACTACTGCCACAGTCACAAGCACCAACTTTATTGAATTAAGAGAAAAATTCTCAAACAAGAGGGTCACAACAATTTACAGTTGCTTTCAAGGCTGAACCACCATGTTGTAGTTCCATATTAGCTTAATGAAAGCTTTTTACACTCAATGATAATAGCATCAAGTTTAATCGAGACAAGTGTCAGCATTTTTGTTAGCTACAGAGCTTATAATCAGAAATCATGCAGGCTTTTAGTCCAGAAAACTAGCATGATGCTAACTTTGAACTACAACAATGCATCATCCCTGCACCATTCTGGGTTGTCTGTCTCTCTATGTGGCCCTGTGATTGGCCGGCAACTGGTTCAGGGTATAGATGGTGGATTGATGGATAATTTTGATGATCAGTGGTTTAAAAAAGACACTAAACAATCTTCAGTTCAGCAAGTACAGAGGGGCAACACCTTAAAAACTTGATATTTGGGCGAAGTTCTTTGTTATTTGATGTTTTTGTTGATTTTCTGTCAATAACAGTCGTTTTGTTTTCCATCACAGACGTGCTTTATTGACTGTTTTCAGCTTGTCTACATGTTTTTACTCATGCTTAATTCACAGCCACAGCACATTCATAAAGTCAGCCCTGCATATAAACACATATTTTGCCCAGCCCTACAGAGATTCAGATTTTCTCCATCTCATCATATTTCACTGCAGCGTCTGTAAAAACAGGTTCAGAGCTGCGGAGTCACTTGACCTTGTTTTTCAGGGATGACGGGACGCTCCGATGATTGTGGACAAAACGCTGCCGTAGTCCACCTCTGTCACTTGAACATGACTTATGCTGTGGTGTCCATTTTGTTCTTGTACTGTTATTTTCTGCAGCTAGTCACTCGGTGGCCTCTGTGTGTGTGTGGTCGCTCGTCTTTTGACTCTGGGCCGATCACGTTTTTAGATTTAAAATCACCAGCTAACATTCCTGAGACTGAAGGATACTGTAGACACAAGCACAAACAATTAAATGTTCCAGAAATGTTTGTTTATTTTGCATTTTATATATATTTTTTAATGTATGAGCGTTCTGATTGCATCTGAAATGACTAAAAAAGATTGGTTGTATTTTTCTGATCAGCTGCAGGCTAATATATAAGCATCACAAAGCAAACTGGAAAAGCTCATTAAAGGTTTAGAAATATTTTATGGCGTGTTTGATGTTCTTCTTCTGTTTTTAACGTGCTGATCTCTCCTCACTGCTGCCACCTGCTGGATCAATGGGTGCACGACAAACTCACAGGGACCTTTAACACCAACACAGAACTTTGTAATATCATTTTGGGGTCTAAATGACTCAAAGACAACATGGTAATAAATGGAAAGATGGATCAGGGATAGGCAACTGGTGGCCTGGGGCCCACATGCAGCCCGCGACTCATTCAGTGTGGCCAACCTATCTAACCAATTTCGATCAGGTACGGGCAACTTTGGTTCACGAGAAGACATTAAATTAATCTTTTCTGCAGGACATCCAAATTGATAAAAACAATAAAATGTGTATTCAAAATGTATCAAACTATTAGTTTTGTTTATTTTTAATGCTGATCAATGTGCCCATTTTTAGTGAACATAAAATTAGAGCCAATTTATGCTTCCTTTAATCTAATAGACACTTTTTTATTGCTTAATTGAGTCAACTTACTTTTCTATTTTCCTCACACATGCTTTTTGTTATTCATATAGAAGTTAAACTCTATCAACCAGTAAAATGGTCCCGTACAAAGTGGTGAAAATAAGCAAAAAAAACCCAATGATTATGGAAATATTTCTATTTTCAACATTTCATCATAGTCATATTTTTTCACTTAATACAATTTACTGACAGTTAAAGCTGGTTTAAAAGAGAAAAGAGGAGAACTCTAGCCTTCATTTGCACACCTCTAATGTAGAATATAATGCTTAAGAATAGGGATGGGAATTAATAAGATTTTATTGATACCGATGCTATAAACGATCCTGCTAATTGATCCAATTCTTTAACGATTCCCTTATTGATTCCTGTAGTTTTTCAGTGTCAGCAATGTCAGACACATGTCACAGCATAGATAACTGTTTCTGCAAGTTGCTGGTTTTTTACTCAAAGTTGTACAGTAGGCACCTTTGTAAAAAAAAAAAAAAAATCAGCCACAATTCTGACACTTCTGAACCCTGTCAGTGGAAGGAATTGATAAGGGAATTGATAGCAAAAAAAAAGACTCATGATATTGATACTTTGATGGAGCTGTTAAGGATTCTCAACTGGAATTGGTTTTCGATTCCCATCCATACTAAAGACCAATAATAAAACTATTTATGATGGAAACATAACAGAATCTGCCATAAAAACGTTATAATTAGAAATATTCACCAGAAAATATAGTTTGCTACAATTGTTTAAAATAAACACTTATACTTAACTGAATGAATTTGTGAAAAAATGCAAAAACATGAGAAAATATCCTTGAACTGCCAGTTAAAGTTTTTCTCCTTTTAAATGTGTGTACATGTTAACCCCGCCACAAATTTAATTTGGTGGCTTTTGTTAAATATCATAGTTCGTAGCAGACTAAAATATTAGATATTATTAGGATTCTTCCAAAAGATGGAAAGAAAAATAATGTGGGTTTGTTAGTCCAGGATGTCGAGGTCTAAAAACTCTTAAAACTGATCAACCATTTTAGCCAGAACTTCAGCCTCAGATATTGAAATGTTAAAAATTAAAGTTCTGGGATATTACATCTGACAGCTTGCTATTGTTTTAAAAGAAGCCATTGACTAGTGTTTTCTAGTTTTGGATATGCTTTTATCACATCTACTTTAAGAATTATATATTTATTTTAGAATTTGAACTCTATTTGATTCTTATATTCATTTGTAAATCAAACCTTTAGTCAGTTGCCAATTTTCAATCAATAAATCAGTCTTTGCACAGAGCTTCATAACAAGTGTTGACTCAAGACACTTTACAACAGAGCAGGCTGAAGCCATACTCTTTATTACATACACCTGTATGCCTATATATAAATACATATAAACATATTTTATATACACATACAGACATCCAGAGATGTGTCCATACAGGCAGAGACAAAGAGACTAAAATTATATTTGTCTCTGCTGAATATAGACTCAATCTTTATTTGTAAAGCAACATACTTGTTTAATATCAATGTATGAAAGATAAGCCCCAAGAGATGTGGCATCTCATTTTCAAGAGGGACCTCACGTCTATGTGGTTATAAAGATAATAACTATGGATGTATAACCAATACAAACCTTGGATAGAGATCAATGTAATATTAACATAAACATCTATAATGATGAGTATATGTAAGTATGGTAAATAATGTAATTCTCTCTTGTTTTGTTCCATTATTCTGAATTAGACTCCAGAAAAATGAGTGCCTTAAACCTTTTTAATATTTTGAACTTTGGATTTTCTGTATGCAGTGGCAAAAAACACACAGTTCACACTCAAATATATCGAGCAACTGATAATCATTTAGACCCCAAAATCTTCCTCTTACAGACTTGCGTCTCAGGACAAATCAGCATGATATCAATGTAAACAAATGACAAGCAGAAGAGACAAAATGGTAGGTTATCATGACGATGCACTTTTAAAACACTTCATTCTGTGACTTAGGTTTCTGTTTCACAACACACACAGATTTATCATCATAAACACAATGGAATGATCTGAAGTTACATTCAGCAGAGCAGCGTCATCGTCAGCGCAGTGCAAAAGCTCACGGGGTTACACACAGATCAGACTGTTGATCGCGCATGCTGCCACTTTGCTACAGGAAGAAAGAGTGAGCCTTTTTACAATTATACTGAAAATACAGAACAGATTTAAATTTCTTCAGACAAAACAAACAAAAAGAAAAGTTTAACATTCATGATTTCCTCCCACGATCATGACAAGTTACTTCAGTGAAACAGAATCATTACAAAAGGTCTGTCAGCATGGCACAATATTTCAAGGTCATTTGGTGAAGCATAGAGTAAAATATGCTCAGTTAAATGTTATTTAAAATGATTAAAGTTTTTATAAAGCAAAGTTCTTAAAGGGATATGCCAACATCTTCACTCCTGAGTCCATGATAAGCACATAGACACCATTTATTTGACTGACAAGGAAGAGACGGGCAGAGCTAGCCCACCGCTAATTAGCTTAGCTCAAACACTGGGAGTCAATGGGTAGCGTTAGCCTGCCTTTGCCTGCAGTCATCAGATAAACTCTTGAGCAACTCTAAAGAGTCCTGTGTGCTTGTTCTGACTCATTTCTTAAACCATGTTGTGTTGCATTATCTTCCACTATCTTCATATTATCTTTTACTCCTAAATAAGAGTTTTTTGCCGCAATTTGCATTTAGCAGTATCAAAATGAACATATATATTGTCATGGACTCAGGAGTGAGGCAAGACAGAAAAACAAAGAAAATGTTGGCTTGTCCTTGTAAGAAAGTAAAATGAGTTCTTCAAATTAGAAAACAAGTGCTGACACATCAAAACAGCTACTGTGTGAATCACTGATTAAAAATATCTGTTAACAACATAACAAAATAAGAGCTATACACCTCTGTGTCTAAACACAATGACTAAAGAATTTCAAGAACTACTTAAAGTAATCACTAAGTTGTAAAATAAGTGCTAACTTCTAAAAGTGCAGAGTTAATAACTGAAATAAAATGATCTAGAAAGAATCTACTGTAGGTTCAAATCATTTCTATACTTCTGGTCACACATTTGGCCTGAAAAACCATCAAACTCAAAATACAATCAGGATTCTCCACCCAAGGAGATGCAGATAAAGTTCAGACATTCAGCCGTCTTAAAGTCGCTCCTGTGAGTGCAGGTTTTAGGAGAATGAGAAGAGCTTCAGGCAAACAAACATCAATTTAACTAAAAAAACATGCGCAGTCAAGTTAAATTAGCCATCAGTCTACCTTTGGAGATCACCTTAGGTATGATGGAACTGAAGCAACATGATTGGTTCATGTTTCTGAATCAACAGCTAATCTGTCCAAAAAAAACAAGGAACTGATCAGACTAGAGATTCTGCTGAATTTAGATGGACAACCTCTCTGTGACTGTCCTCTCTGGTTTATGCTCTTTAACGGATGCACGGTATCGCTGACATCATATCAGCATCTGCAGATATCAGCCTACTGAGCTAATGCTACGTTCCAGTTGAACCAGGAAGTCAGGATTTCCGAGTTCGGAGTGGGAAATTTCATCTGAAGAACAGAATTTCCCACTGTTGGAAGTCAGCGGATCCTCGCAATCTCTGAATTGACAATCCAAGATGACTGCCCCGGGTGTAAGCAGTTATCAAGCTTCTGTAATATCCCTGTTATTAACACTTTTGACAAGTGTTTGTCGCACTAAATCAGCTGTATACATTTCATTGTTCCAATCATACCTATGGAAATGTTGCTATAGTGTTATCTAATTTCTTCATGTGTTATGTGTGAACTACAACACAGGGCGTGCTAGCAACAGCTAAAAATAGCCTGGAGGATCAACAATTTTTTGGACTTTGTAACTGGAACGTTGATAGCTTGGGTATGACATCATTCCCACTCCCTGCTTCCCAGTTGTGGTTTAAATGAACGCAGCATAAATGCAGAGCTAAAAGTTTCTGCTGATATTTACAGCTGATATTACCCGACACAAGATAAACAGCCGATTTCACTGGTCCATCCATGCAACAGTGCACAGAAAGTGTCTGCGGAGGGCAGAAAGTGAATCAGGAAGATCCAACTGTGCTGGAAAGTTACAGCAAATGTGTATCTTAATGTTTTTTGTCGTTTTTTTTTTATGTCTGCCACCTTGGCTATGTCTCTAGTAAAAGAGAATTTAAATCTCTATTCATTAAATTCAGGTTATATGTGTTAAATTCAGCCTTCTGGCGGTAATTAAAGTCAGACGTTCCGTAATTTAACCCTCCTCCTCTGTATTTCTGTAGTTTTGTATCAGCTGCTACCTTGCCCAGGTCTCTTGTAAAAGAGAATTTAAATCTCAATGGGACGTCCTGGTCAAACAAAGTTACAATACTAACAGAACATTCTGTTTGTAGGGTGTAATATTGGCGGAATGTAAAAACGTACCACAATACTTCATTTTAGGGTGACATGATACTGTATCAATACTCTAAGTGCAAAATCATTATTTTATTAGATCAATATTTTTTAACATTTAGGACATTTGAGTGTCAAACACTTTCTATGGGCTCTTTCCCAGATGGACAACTGAATTATGTAGAATGGTCCATCTGTTGTGCCAGGTAAAGCATCAAGTAGTGTCCTTTTTAATGATTTTTTAAATTTTTATCTGTCTCCAACATAACATGTCTGCTATAATGAGAGAAACAGGTCAAAGAGACTCAGCATGCTTAGCAGAAAAATATGTATCTGTGCAAGCGAAACAAAGTTTGCCGAATCATATCTGCAAGAATCCAATACCGTGCATCCCAGGTATGTTTCGATTGAAATACAAACAATGACCCGTGCTTATTAAAGATTTAAGTATCATTTGATAATATGGATCTTCTTTTGACTGCATTGTGGGAATAATTTACTATTTTTATTTTGGAGTTTTTGTAAAAACTCCATCAAGAGGCCAAAATTCTGTTAAACTAGGGCTGGGAAATATATTGATTAAATCAACTGATTTGAATTCTGCAAAAGATGTAAAAATTAAGAATCAATATTTTTTTCTTGACATACTTTTACTCTTGTAGTAACCTTTGCTTTGTCTCCCTTGTGAAATAGACTTTAAATCTCAATGGGACGTCCTGATAAAACAGAGGTAAAAGTCACAAAGAGCATTCTGTATTTTGGCCATAATATGGTCAGAATGTAAAAAAAAAATTTACCAATATACTTCATCTTAGGGTACCATGATATCATGTTAATACTCTTTAGTGCAATATTAATATTTTATGAGATAATTATTGGTTGAAATTCAGGACATTTGTGTGTCGTTCAGCCTCCTGGCCCTTATTAAAGCCAGACATTCAACCATTTTACCCTCCTTCTCTCTGTATTTTTCAATTTTGTATTGGCTGCCACCTTGGTCATGTCTCTTGTAACAGAGAATTTAAATCTCAATGTGACGTCCAGGTAAAATAAAGGTATAATACACGCTGCAATGTTGTTGCAATGTTTGACAATATAAATACTGAAACTTTAGTTTTTATGATGGTAGGCCTGTTCAGTTTGCACAATCACTTTCATAGGGAGGGTTACATGTTAATATTCTGCTAAAATAGCTCAGCTTTCAGTGTTTATGTAGACAAACCTGCCTACATTTGAACTACATAATCAACATTTTATGACATGCACTAACTTTGAGATTTCTGTTTGGTTTGGGAATATACTTTGACAGCATAAGGCAAAACTTGATTTATGTCATTTTTGTGTAGCTTGGAGTTTTTCTTTTTTCTTGAGAGGGAAAAAAATGAGTAAATTGAGTGCTTTGGGGAAAATAATTGGGAATTCTGGTTTTACAGCCATATCACCCAGCCCTACATTTAACCTCCACTCAGACTTGAAAGGTGCACCACAGGAGCCATGAAAAGAGGGAGGGGCCTGCTTAGGGAACAGAGATGCAGCAGCTTACCAGGGAATCATTGAAGCCGAGCTTAAGTGCATGACGTTTTAGAAAGTAAAGAGACCATCGTCCATCGCTCTGAACTCTGAGCCCTTCAGTCTCAGAAAAATGAGGTAAGAGCAGCGAACAAGACACTTGATCAGAAATAATAATCGAAAGCGCTCAGACGTAATCGCTCAGACTCGAGTGCCTCTCAGAACTCCAGGATGACCCTGAAGTGGTTCTCGATGGACGCAGGCTCGTCCTCAAAGTGCAGCTTCTTGCTGGGACACGCCCCAAACTCCTCCAGGGTTTTAATGAAGAGGGCGTGCTCGCGGCCCACCCACGCCCTCATGGGGTCACACACCTCGTAGGGCGTCACATGGGCGTGGATCGACACCCCGCTGGACGCCAGCTCCTTCAGAACCTGTTTGTCCGTCACCCAGGTCTCGCTGCCCCCCGGGTGTCCCCCGTCCAGCCAGAACATGTCTGTGATCCGTTTGACAAAGTGGGACACCTGAGGGTCCGCCCGGGCCCCCGGCAGCTCGTACACCATCTGGTTGAGGACCACGCAGCCTTTGCTGAAGCCCACCAGAGTGAGGGAGAAGCCTGAGGGGATGCTGTCGGCGCCCCCCTGTGGCTGCAGAGGGTGAGGGAGGTCAGCTCGCTCCATGGCGTGGCTCAGCAGGGACCTGAGGGGAGACACGTGGTCAGACTCTACCAGGACACAAACGGTCTGATGGGTCTCATGTGTGACTATTTTGTTTCTGCGCAGACATGAAGTGTTCAGACTTGACAGGTTACTGCAGATCCTTGTATCCTGATAATCACGAAAGGAAATCAAAACATTCACTGGAAATCCCACAAACTTCAGTCTAGAGAACCAGTGTGATGCCAACTTAAAGGGACAGTTCAGTTCCTTTAAGTGTGGTTTTGTGAGGAACATGGCACAAGCATGAACGTGTGCCACAGTGTCACAGCTCACTTCTGTCTCTGTTCAGAAAAATTTGGGATGGACAGTGTTAATTTTGACAGCATTTTTTAATTTAGCTTTAACAAGAGTCTTTTGCCTAAAATATATAGGTCGACACAATCTACTGTAAATTTAGTCGGCTAAAATATAAAGTGTAAAAAGTTTCCTTGAATTTCAAAAGTCATGTTTTACACTTGGATTAAATGAAATATCCAATAACGTTTTATTGAATGCTAGTAAAGTTTGTATGTAAAAATTGAAAGAAAGAAATTTAACTTTTGTGTGAAATGCAGTCTCCTTTATTTAGGCTACCTGGAAGAGCATCTCAGTTACAATACCAGAACTGACAACAAACAGTGAACCTGCTCTACATGAATATATCAATTCATGAAGAGAGCAGCTCTGATTGGATCGCTTAACAACTTATCCCACCGCCACCAAGCTAAGGCAGCTGTGATTGGATGTTCCTCTTAACTCATCCAATCTTTCCACACAACCAAAGCAGCTGTGATTGGATATATTCCTAACCCCATCCCCAATTTCTAAATGACCAAATTATGTCTGACTCTATGAAGTCTGTCAAAAATGTCTGTTAATTTAATTTTTGTCCATGTGCACTTGTTTCTATTAGTTATTGTCCATTTTTTTGTGAGTGGAAAAACTGCTGTTGACAAAAACTGATGAAAATAATAAGTCAGCAAAATTAACACTGTCTGATGGTGTGTTCCAGTTGTACTCAAAAGTTGGGAATTACAAGTTCCAAGAGGGAAATTTCAACTGGAACACCTCCAGAAGTCGGAATTCTGAGTCAGAAAGTCAAATAATCCCCAGCACCCCCAAGTAGATGCCAGCCCCAGATGTAATGTTGCTTCTCCAGTTGATCTAGGAACTGGCATAGTCCTAGTTGCAGAATAAATTAAATTGAATCAATGGGAACGCCCCCTGCGGTCGGAATTTATCACTTCGAAGTCAGGTGTCTTCAGCTAGCCCAACTCTTCCAGCTTGGTAAGTTGAACTCGTCTAGCTGGGATGTGACAAAATTCCTTCCCTGGTTTCGATGTTAAAGGAACGCACCATTAGCACATCTGCACTCTCATAAGCAACAACAATAGCCTAACTTACAGATATCAGGTAGCTGTTTTATTTAAATTAAATCACATCCTGGTTTAGAAAATGTAAGATATTGAAATTTATGGTTGCGCATATTTCCTAAAAACGGTTAAACTGTGGTAATTATCAGCTGTTGTAATTATGATAAAGTCCCAAGTTGTGTTTCCTGTTCCTCATGAATCTGCAGCTCTTTTGTATCAGACTGTAGTGCCGTTAAACCTATTTGATGAAGCTAATGATATCAAATACATTCATTCATCAATGGTCGGCTGTTAAAGAGAAATAAAATCATCAAACCTGAGGTGAACTACTGTTCCAAAGCTCTTGGAGTACGGTGAATGCTCCGGTGCTCCAAACATGTTGCTCTCCACAAAGTTTTGGTAGCAGCTGAATTTATGGAGGTACATGCGGGACGCCCGGACCACCCAGATGTGGCAGTCTGGGAAACGTCGACCCAACGCGAAAGCGACCTGCTCCAGACTCCAGCGGAGCCACAAAGATCCTTCCGGCTGCAGAGACATCTCCTCCTGGAAGTTCTGCACGAGTAACAAAAGACAGAGAGAAAATTCAAAGCTGCACCAGTTACCTGATTTGATAAAAAAGAATTTACAGTTCTTAACAGAATGAAAAGTGGCTAAACGAGCCAATCATAAGAAGTGTATTTGCCTACTACTGTTTGAATCAACAGGTTTGATGTGTTGTCAGTACTTTAGACATCAGTGAGCATATTTAAATAGAAAATTTTGGCAGAGATACTGATGAGTTTGTAGAAGTTTAACACAGCGGAGTGACAAAAATTGCATTAAATTAAAACAACCATGATGCAAAACTAATTTCTACTTTGTTTTGGAGCATACTTTATCTTAAATCACTGTTATATATTAATTTTAACAACTGCTTAAGTATACTCACAATCAGTAATGTTCCAAAAATCTCCAGCTTTTTATACACTGATCATTTAGAGTTTTTGAAGAGTTTATCTGATGACTGTAGCAGAGGCAGGCTAATACTACCCCTTGACTCCCAGTGTTTGAGCTAAGCTAATTAGCGGTGGGCGAGCTTTGCCTGTCTCTTTCTGGTTACTGTAATCACAGTTAAAGAATGGTGTCTATCTGCTTGTCAGGGACTCGGGAGTGAGGCAAGACACGAAAAGAAAAAAAATGTTGGCGTATCCCTTTAATTATCCCCCAACAAGATGTTTCGTTTGGACCACCAAACTACAAAATTGCCTTGAAAAAGTAAGTTTCCTTGTACTTTTCATCCCTATCTCATAGACTAACACAAGAATCATTCTGACTTTGCCCCTCGAGGTATGTACTTCTATACAGCCTGATGTCTACTGGCTTCAATAATCGCCCCCTGCTGTTAGCTTAAAGGAACTCTTAAGACTAATGTTGGGTCCACGTCTCGCATATAGTCTGCAGCTTTAGGATGAATGCGTCCAGCTGGCAGTGAGGAGGGGGCTTCCCCGCAGAGTTACTGGCCCTTTAAACGCTCCAACTTAAAGAGGGAGAGAGGAAATCCCACACATGCGTCCATGTCTGACACAATGAATTAGTTCCATCTTCTCTGTGTGCTGTCAGTCCGTGTGGTCCTCAACACAATGACCTCATTCTTTTTTTTACATGGAGACATCGTCCCCTGCATACGAACGACTGCCAGCAAACACCAGCGGCCTGTGGGAATATTAACACTCACATGGAGAGCTGCCTAATGAATCTCAGACAGAGACGATGCAGAGATGATACAGAAAATACAGACTGTTTGACACTGCTGCGTGCATTTTCATTATTTTATTTTAGATATAACTTCGGATGTGTTCATGCATATGACTTTAATATTGGTCAGATTGTGTTTTTTTATTTGATCTTATTATTTCCAGCTCAGCTCCTCCAGTATGCCTAAATACACTGAGAACAAACAAGTGTTACACTCAGACTGTTAAAGGCAAAAAAAATTCCTATTGAAACATGTTGTCAAAATGCACCTTTTTTATCTTACTTCCACTAAAGCAGAATACATTTTATTATATCTTAGCATAAACTTACGCTTTTGTCTTGGAAAGAGTAATATTTACTACTCTCCACCTAAAGGCATCATTTTAACCATTTAAGCATGAGTAGGATTATTTGACACTGCACAAAAAAACAATAATTATAAAAAATCAGTGTTGCTGCCAATAACTGATATATGACAGGGTAAATTTTTAATTTTATTTGTCAGCCACCATGAACAGAAAAAAAAAATATTAAACTGATCAGAGTAGAGATGTTCTGCACCAGACTATAGCTTTATAGCTAATTTCCATCTGCAGTCCCTGTGGCGGTCAAGAGAGAAATTAAGGTATAAAGTGCCTTTAAAAAAGCATCAAAAATCATTTTGTTAAAAAAAATGCATATATTCAGTTGTAGCACAAAGACAAATTTAAAACAGAATACATTCACTTACACTCAAAGGCATAGAAATATAATTATTAAACGAAATAATGTTAAAGACTAGTCAATGCTTACCAGCTTGGTCTCTTATAATTCAGTTTTCTGTTTCTCTGGAGAAGACTATAGTTTGTGCTGGTCTATAAGTATTAATAATAATTCAAAACACATTTCTTTTGCATTTGTAGTATCCTGAATATATTCTTTTCTGTTTATTCTAAATCTAAAAAAACATGATATCTTCATGACTAAACACTGAATTTAAACGGTTAAAAATCATTTTAAATTTCATGGATATTTGATCTGCATGATTAGGAGGTTAAAAATCAAGCCTAAAAATACGAAAATAGTATCAAACTTTTTTATAGCTACCTTATAAAAAAGTGAATTTTTGGTGCTTAGAGGTTTGAGCTTAAGTATTTGACACTGCACATAATATAATAATTCATAAAAATTATTATCCTTGGCTGTAATAATCCAAAACAAAGAAATATATTGTGAATTTAATAAAATCTAAATAATTTATTTCTTTATGCTTTTCATCTAAAGACATGGTAATATTATGATTCAAACCTGACATAGAAGGGTAAAATGTTTAAAATTCATGAATATTTGATGTGTATGTTTGGGACTGATGTCTTAAAAACCATAACTGTAAAAAGTTGGAAATAATATAAATATATATTATTTTTATAGCCATGTGAAAAAAGCATTTTTTTCTCAAGCATGGCCACTGATAAGGGGTGAAAAGGGACAAGCTTTTCGGGCCCGGAGTCAAGAAGGGGCCCATGAAGGTCGTCACAGACGTGGTCTATCCTGTATTTAAAGGTGTTATGAGGAGAATCTATTCCCGGCGACATTAAGACTCTGCTACCCATGAGCACGCGTGGCGACTGTTGTAATGATGCATTCCAGTAACCTCAGAACTGGGAGTTACGCCATCTCCGACTTATCTGCGTTCCAGTTTAAGTCGGAAAAAAACATGCCGATCTACCAGGCTGTTGTTAGCTGTTGTTAGCACGCCCTGTGTTGTTGTTCACAAATATCACATGAAGATTGTGATTATCACTATGGCAGCCTTTTTGTAAATAGAAGTCTAACAATACTACGTATACAGCTGATCTAGAGCAACACACCCCAGTCAGGAGTGCAAATAAATGGATTATTACAGGAGCTAAATAACTGTTCACACTGGGGGCATCCATCTTCGATTGTCAACTCAGGGGTGACGAGGTTTCACCGAGTTCCCAGTCGGAAATTCCGACTTCAGGGGACGATCCAGTTGCAGTTTCCTACTCGGAACCCAGAAATTCCTACTTCTGACTACAACATGAACGCACCAAAGACGTGACTGAAGCCAAAGCGTGTGTTTGTTGTGATGCTAATAAATGAAGCTTAGACTTTCCTCAGAACTCTGCATTGCTTTACAACTTCTTTTTTCAACAACTTACAGGATGCAAAGTGACGAGGCAATGTATCTCTTCCTAGTTTCGTAGCGGTAGTTTTTGATGTGTGATGAGCAATTTTTGGAAAACTTGGTATAGTAGCTTTGTAGCCGGCTATATATCGCTACTTACAGATACTAAGATGTGTCTGAATAATCTAAATTTGCTGTAGTTTTAATTGTCTTGTTCCCGAAGTTGAGTATCCAGGCCAGTCCATCCGTGTCCGCCGGGCTAAGCATTTATAGATGACCTATTTTGATGCTATAAAACTCATCTTAAAGTGTGTATTTCGATCAGGCATATATGTAAAAGTGAGACTGTTTTGTAATTACTTAGAAACTCCTCATAGCACCTTCAAGAAATTATATGCTTTTTCTTCTTTAATTCTCACTTTAAGTTTTGAGAGCAAAAAATTAGCTTAAAAAAATTGAGTCACAACAGGCACACAGGACTGTTTAAAGATACTGATGAGTTAATCTGATGACTGTAGGCAGAGTAATACTACCCACTGACTCCCAGTGTTTGAGCTAAGCTAATTAGCTGTGGGCGAGCTCTGCCTGCCTCTTTCTTGTTAGTCAAAAGAATGGTGTATAACAGGTTATCATGGAGTCAGGAGTGAGGCAAGCCAACAAAAAAATATGTTGTATCCCTTTAAAGACATGTTGTCACAGTTTTGTACTAACTCTCTTTATTTTATCTCACTGTTACTGTTTTCCACGATGTCACCTGTCTCACTCCTCTGTATGTTAAACACAGTGTCACATTTAAAGGTAATGGTCAGAGGAATAAAGTTTTAAAAGGTTATTAACTGCATGTGACAGCTCATGGGTGCAGCAGAAGGTTATCAGCTCTTTGATACCAGCTTCATAAAATCAGCTCGTCCAAGTCTGTGAATGGAAGTAAAGCTGATTTACTGCAAACTGACTTTAACTGTGGCTGCAGAAAATCACAGCAGAGCCTCAAATCAGTGTGAGGAGATACCTGAGCCCTCGTATGTGGCTGCTCTTTGCTACATTGATATCAAATTAAGGTTATTTATACTGCAGGCTCCTTCGGCAACAAACAGACTCTGCACTTCAGTAATTCCTCATACAGTTTGGAGGGACGGGCTCTCATTAGTAATTCAAAAAGTTATCCTTACCCTGATTTGTTAGGTCTCCTACATCATAATGATACTGGTAACTGTGGCTGGGCTCCATTTTCACTTTCACGAAGCTAAATCAGGCCAAAAGTTTTGTAATTAGAAAATGAAAAAAAAAATAATTACAAACTTAATTTACAATATTTGCTCTTGACTTAAAATAATAATAATAATAAAAAAAAACTAAATGGAATTAAAACTAAGTGTAAGAGATTGTATTCTAATATCTTATTTTATTTTCAGTTTTAATGATGTGTCATTTTTTCAGTTGCAGGGTTAATATTTTCTGATTTAATTCTTATCTTTCTGGTTTACATGGGGGCGGGGGATTGCATCGACTAAAAGGGCAGGGGATTGTGAGTGGGAGCACACCAAACTCAAATGCCGCCTTCAGGAACCGTGGTAAATTTGATAGATATACCTCAATTTTTTCCCATTGAGTTCTCTTCATACCTGTAATAATATTAAAATAGTTACAGATTTGAAGATCTATCTAGTTTTTTTTATTTAAAAAAAATCATGAACAAACATTGAAATTTCAGTTTTAAATTCTTTTTTTTTTTTTTTTCAAATTACAACATTTTGGCCTGGATTTAGCTGCTTACAACTTTTTATTGTCTCTGCATCTAAAAACAACAACAGACAGATTGGGCACTTTGGTGTAGGGCTGTCATGATACCAGTATTTTGAGCCAATATTTACTGCTAATAAAAATGACTTGTTTCAGATTTTTAGTTATTTTTTAGTTGACAAAGCCAGATAGCTGCGACACTCACAGCCAAAACTACCCAGTGCCACAACACTACAGCTCTGTAGGATGTACGAACCCAAACTCACTCAAGAAATTAAAGTTATTTCCTGATCTTTGAGAGAAGTCCACAGACTCAAACGCCTCTAACAACCTGAAACTTTTCGGATTCACACTCTCAGAGCTTCCTCCTTCCCAGGCCTGAATGACATGGATTTCAACCCCTTCCCATAATTTGTTCTGCTTTTTGAAAAGCCAGGCCTCACATGTTTTCTCTTTGACATGTGACACAATCACATGACATCCCTGTGTATTTTAACACCTGTTACTTGTTGTCAATAATGTCCTGATCAGTAGAAATGCCTCAGATTTTCATCCTTGGGTCCTTGGAAAGCGTCCAAACCTACATTCTTGTCACCACACGCTAGAGCTGGGCAAAAAATCGATTAAATCGATTAATTTGAATTATTTCTACAGAAGATTCAAAAAATTAAAAATTTAGATTTTTTTTCTTGCCTTAGTCCAATTGTAAGTAGTTGCAATTTTTGAAAAAAAAAAAAAAATACAATTTCCATGATGGTCGGCCTTGTATGGTTTGCACAAGCACTTTTATAGGCTTGTATTTGTTATTTAAGTCAATTAAATATTGATCAGAGAGTTTCATGCTAATATTGTAAAAATACCTCAGCCTTTTTGTGTTTATGTAGACAAACCTGCCTACATTTGTACTACATAATCAACCTTTTATGACCCAGACTTTGACTTTAGGAGGGAAACATTTAGACAACATAAAGGCAAAACTTGATCTGTTTCATTTTTATGTTACTGGGAGTTTTGTTTCTTTTAGGGAGCGAAAACTTGATTAAAATCGTAAATCGAGTGTTGTGAAAAAAAATTGGGGATTTTATTTCTAGGCCCTATCGCCCAGCCCTACCACACGCCTTGACCTAGTGAGCACTCATCCCTACATGTTTTCTCTTAAGTCTGAAAATACCTTAATATGTGATATCGGCTGAAAAATCCAATACTGTACATCCCTAGTGAGACCCCTCATCATGCTGCCTGAGAGATTGAAGCAAGAATGAACATTAACTTAATTTAAATTAGTATCAAGGCTAAAAATCCTGGTATCATAACAACTCGGGATGCACAATATTATCAGTTTAACATAGGTTTCAGCAGGAAATAACTTCAAAATCTTCAAACCAGAATTTGACATTCAAAAAAGTGGGTAATTAAGCAAACCGATTTGAGTTGTTTCTATGTACTGGTGTTTATAGCAGTATCCGCCAAAATAAGTTTGAGAATTATAGAGTGTTATATCAGCCGAAAAATCCAATACCGTACATCCCTAGTGAGACTCCTGTCAGGTGGTGTGTTGTTAATAGGAGACCATAACAAAGCCTGGGTCTTCATAAAAAATGCTTAGTCATTGTTGCCACTGTGTTATTACAATATAGCAGAGTTTCCATTACGCTACAGTGGTGTAGTAAACATTAAAGCCCAGTAAAGATGACTTCATTCATGCTACACAGGCAGGTAACATGTTTCTTATTCCCACTTTGAAAACATAAGAGCCTCAGTTAAAGCCCCTCGTCACACCCACCTGGATATCCCCGTGAAAAAACACCACATGCTTGTTATTGCTCTTCTCTTTAGCCGTGTGATTGTCTATCTCAGGCCGGAGAAGCAGCAGGTCGTTCACTCGTTTTGGGTGGTGTCCGGGCACGGCCACCAGCCTCTGGAGCCTCCGCTGCGGGCTCCCGGTGCCTGGACCCGGGCCGGCTGATGCGTGCAGCCCCCGTGGCTCGGAGGATGTCGTCGCTGCCACGGAGGTCATCGTTTTGGCCGCACAGACGAGAGCGAAGCCCACAGCTACTGCTCGGGCGGCTAACATGGACTCATAAATGCGAAATGATAAGGCCCTTTCCTCTACCTGCAGTAAACTTGCCCCATGCTGCTGTCAACTAGGCTAACAAATATGCTAGTCATAATTGCACGCACGTAGAAGCAGCTTTTCGGCTTATGACGTGCGTCAACCTGGGCGCCATGCTGGAGAGGGGTACAATGAAATGAGATTCTACAAACTTATTGAAATGTTGGACAAAGATAGACATTGTATCACACTTTTTAAAACGTGTACATAACACACATTTCGTACAAACCTCACTTACAATGAAATCGGGATGTAAACGTTTTTGGCCAATATTTCATTGAATACAAAACAAAGATAACTTCAAACTGAAAAACTTTGTTGTTAATATTCACTCATTGTGAATTAATGCCTGCATCATTTCCCAAAAACTGGAACAGGGTCATTTTTACCTTGTGGTAAATCACCTTATCTTTAACAACACTGAATAAGCATTGAGAACTGAGGACACTAAATGTTTAAGTTTAATAAGTGGATGCTGTTTCATTCTTGCCCGATGTATGCAGTAAAATGAGCCATACATTTTCAATGAGAGACAGGTCTGGACTGCTGACAGTCCTGTCTAGTGCACACTCTTTGACTCCTTAAGCATGCTGTTTCAGCATGTGTAGAATATGTCTTGACATTGTCTTGCTAAAAAATACTTTGCTTAGATGGCGGTATACGTTGCTCTAAAACCTGTTTGAACACTTTAGCATTAATTGTGCCTTCACAGATGTGCAAGTTGCCCATGCCATGGGCACAAACACTCACCTGTACTATCACAGATGCTGGCTTTTCAACTTTGCTCTGATAACAACCTTGATGGTCCCTTTCCTCTTTAGCTTTGAGGACACCATGATGTCCAAAAACACTTTGAAATGTGGACTAATCAGACCACAGCAGACTTTTCCACTTTGCATCTGTCTGTCTGAGACAAGCTTGGCACAGAGAAGCCAGCAGTGTGTCTGGGTGTTGCAGATATTTGGCTTTGCATGGTAGAGTATTAACTTAAATTTGTAAATTTAGCAAAGAACTGTGTTAACTGGAAACAGTTTTCTGTTTATTCCTCAGACTATGCAAAGCTCGTAGTATTTTAAAATTTAGTTTCATACAATAAATATATATGTATAAAGCTTGTGAGAAAACATATACCTTGACTATGAATTCACATTTCAATTTATAATTTTATTATCGCGAAACTCCATGCCATAATAAGCAGTGGTTCCTGTCGCGACTACCCCTCTCCAAAATGGCGACCGTGATCAGTAGCAGCCGAATTGGAATCTACGTATTTATATCCATAATCCATAGCATCATTCTACCTGCTGCTGAAAGCTGACTAACGTCCGAGCAGTGAGCCTGTGTGCAGCCAAAAAGGCATTTTACTGTCCAATGGGAGTTTTTCTTCATTACTTTAGATTTTAGCATGGTTCTTAAAACTCTACGTTGTAGTTCCACTCTAGCAGCTCTGGTTTTGGCCACGGCGAGGCGCTGTTCAACAACACCAAACTGCCAACCAAGCAAACTGGTGCAGGATGAGGAGGTGATCTGCGCATGTCTGTTCAAAGACTGCAAAGACGAATAAATGACGTCAAATATTTACTTGTGAGTACTTCCGGTTTCGGCATGTCACGAAAACCCAAAAGAAGGCAAAACAGAAAATATAATAATAATAATATATTAGATAAAACAGAAAAACGAGTTAAACATCTAACTTACATTTCACGGCAGGAGTTTCAATAATTGAAATAAAATTAATAATTAAGAATATTAATCCGACAGTCATCTACATACCGGTATGATCCACATTATTAATATTTTGAGAACAAATCATTTTTGAGCTATTAAATCTCAAATTTCCCATCTGTTCGTTTTAGTTAAGGCCTACAAACACATTATCTATGCTGCTGCTTGTTTTGGTCAGGATATTCACTACGTTTATTGTCCTGATTAAATAAAAACTATATGACAAAAGAAGATTATTCCATGTAAAATGCATATCTAAGCGACTGTCATCCTGCCAAGGCTTGTACAATTTACCTTTTTATTTGACTTATTTAAAAGAATCTGATTGAAGTTAAACTCAAACTTAAATAGACATAATAATAATAATAATAATAATAATAATAATAATAATAATAATAATAATATTATTATTATTATTATTATTATTACTGAAAGATAATACAGCCTGGAAAATCATCATTTTATTTGCCTCAAGCTAATGAAATGCATAATTGTTTTTATTAATTAGAGCATTAAGATTTCATCATTACTTTGTTGTAAATATCTTTATACTTCATGTTGTCATTCAGCTGTAGCCCAGTTATGTAAATTAAAAATTTAAAGAACCAGTAAAGCTAAACTTTCTTATCTAATGAAGGCCATCCTTACTTTTATTTTAGTTTGGACACCTCTGACATAAACAGAACAGTAAAAAGCCACCAACCATTCATCATTAAAAATATATATTTATTACTACTCAATATATACGCCGTTAATCAAACACTGATTCAGAACTAAAGTTAATAAATCAATCAGCAGATTGATATTAAAACACCAAAGAACGGAAATGACGGCCGATCTGAAACAGGAAGTGAACCATCTTGACCTGAAATCTTTCAGCTCCATGAGCCTCACGCGCTAAACTTGTGCAAAAGTTTGGAGGTTTGTATCCAGACAGCTCTGCTTTAAAAACAGCTTCACAGTTTGTGCTTTACTAAACACTACAGCTCGTATTTTCCCATCGGAGCGGCCCAAACACCGCCCTGCACGTTTCAGTGTAAAAGAGTAAAAGAAACGCAAGTATGACACTTTAAATGTGAAGATAGTCCAGCTGTGTGTGCATGTTTATCATCTGTACGCCTCAGGTGAAGAGTCTGGACTGAGTTCACTCCAGTCTGGACTTTGACCATGTTCAGTATCTCCACAGAGAGTCTGCACTGATATGAGGTCTGCCTGTGTTTAATAATTCCCATATGCTGCTCCGGACGGCGCATTAAGTATTTAACTGATCCATTATTGATCAGCAGGCTTTATAGAGGGAGACCACATTACCCAAGGTAACTACACTTATTTATTTTCCACAGCTTCTCTTAGAAGGTAAATGTTGCGCTGTGTTTAAACCATTAAATCTCATTATTGCCTCTTTATCATTGATCCCAATAAGACACTCAATGCTTTGACATTTTATTAAAGGATTATTGTGCAGTTCTACAATCTGTCTGCAGGGGACGCAAACATAAGCCATAAGTTTTAATTTTTGTAGGTAGGGTTTTGTTTAACTAAGGTTTTTTTCCAGTGCTTGTTCTTAATCCTCAGTCCGTACCTAACTGTAGGGGACATAAAGGGGGTAAAAGTTAGATTTCTTCTCTTTTACTGTTGTGATGTTATTGTACAATGCATTTTTTTCTTTCTTCTCTTTTGTTATTTTTATTATTTTATCGTTTCAAAAGCCTCCTGTGGACAATGCACATGAGCTAAAACACTCAAACAATACATCTGGTTTGTCCAGTGTCCATATAAAATAAACAATGAATAAATAAGTAAATACACTGACAGCGACCCCTTAGGTTTTTTCAAACTATCGACCTCCTTTCTTTATGCTAAAGGTCTTTGAAGGCCTCTCTTCCCTTGACATACAAGAAATACCAAGGTTTCTTTTTTTTCAGTTGCAATAAAAGTAAAATTCAGGCATGTGCTGCTTTAATGAACTCACATAAAGTTGAATTTATTTTAAAAAAGAAGCACTTTTGAGCACGTCTTAGAAGTTTTTTTGTTTTGTTTATGCTCTTGTTGTACCATAACATTTTAAAATCTTTGAGGCTTTAGAAAATCATCACCAGATTTGAATCTTTTAAAAGGGGTTTATGAGGACTGATTCTACTACAAATACCAATTTTATGAATGCTTGAAATGACCCAAATGCCAGACATTTTTCTGTAGTACACATTTTAACCCACCATTTATTCCAGAGGTGTCCAAATTATGCCCCAGGGGCAAACTGCAAACAATGGTCTGTATTCTTTTGGCTCATGGCTGATTGTAAATATAAAATGAAAATTACCTTGTTTTTATTTCTTGTTTACATAACCAGGCTGAAATTGCGGGACATTGTAAACATATTGCCGAATTATTCGTGAAGCACCAACACTCCCACAACATTTGTCAGCTTTGTGCAGTTTGTTCTTGTTTTGTGTCTGAATGTTGAATGAGTCAGTGTCTCATAGTTCTCCTCTTAAACATGAGTGGATCCAGAGTTCTGATTTTAATATTATTTTTTCTGTGCATGTGGACCACAAAACTCACCCTCTTGGCTCCAGATCTGTGCACAATGAAGTGTGACATCTGTAAAGCTGTATTTCCATTCTTGACTATAAGAGGCACATTTACTGTTCTCACGTTTTTGCTGCTGCAGGATCATGACCTCCACCTCGTTGGGCAGAAAACTGGTGGCTTGTCTCCTCAACGTTTCTGAGGCTCGTAGGAAAGACCTGGTGGAGACGGTGGCCAAGGCGGCTTTATACAATGCTGAAGGTGAGAGCTGTACATCATGATAAATATTCTGGGGTCATAAGTTTGCATTTTATGAGGCCAAATGGAGACTTGTCTTTATATTTACCTTATTTTATTTAAAAGTACTTAATTGGTAAAGGCCTGTTGATGCCTGTTTAAAGCTACAGCAAAAAACTAGAATTTCTAAAAGCCAAATATATTGTGATTTTTTTTACATTTATGTTTGAAGTTTGCAGGCACACAGCTGTGCATGTTCATACATATAAATATAACCATTGTATACTGAGTAATGCCAACAACTCGAGGTTATTTCCAGCTGTTAGTCTGTAACGAGATAAAGTAAGTTCCAGTTTCCTCAAAATTCACAGTCAGCTCTGCAAAAATGAAAAAATATCTGCCTGCTGATTGCTGATCAGCGTCGATATTTCCACGAGTTTGAACATTACACTCTACAAGTCAAGGTAAATTTTATATCTCAGAGCTACAACCAAACAAAAACACAATTTAAGATACAATTAAAATTTTAAACTACAGTTTAGTGTGAACTAGACACCAGAACTCAAAGGGATATTTCCGTATGTTTGAAGTTTAGTTGTGTAAGGTACTTAACAACAGTCAGTGATTTCCCAGTCATGGAAAACATGGAAAATAAGGGAAAAAAGTAAAATGTCCTGGGAAAGCTTGAATTGTTGTGGGAAAAAAAAATATTTATCCCATTTCTACCTTGTTAGTGAACAAAAATCAAACATTGGACATGAATTGAATATGTACTTGGTAACTCATGCACACTTAGTCGTAGAATATTAGTAGATAAAATAATGAAAGTTAAGGACTAAAGTATAAAAACTCCAAACAATGATGACAAAAAGAAATAATTACAAATGGTAAAAATAGGCTTCTTAAACAGGAAATAACCAAAACATATTTATTAAAAACCAGAGTAAGTTGAGATTTAAAAAATGCTTTAACCTTAAATTTATAAAAATAAGACACTACATAAAAATCAGACCAAAAAGACAGTTAACAGACAATCTTCATACCTGAGAGTAACAAAAAATGAATAAAAGGAGGGAGTGAAAACTTCCTGGAAAAGTGACAGTAGATATGAATATGGTTCTGTTTGTGTGATTATATATGTAACTGAAATAAAAAATAAAAAAAAAACATTAAAATTTTGTGCAAAAAATTCCCATGAACCTTACTTAGGGGATTTATCTGATACTGGTATATTAAATCCTTTTTTACTTTGATGGATTGGGAACTAGGACTGAACGATTTGAGAAAATAATCTAACTGCGATCTACTCTGCGATTGTTTTAATGTTCCTCATCTTATGTATTCTTAAACAAACTTAAGCAGTAGATCATTTTATAGTATAACCATATGACATTAAATCAATCTAAGGATGAAAGATTTGAGAAAAAGTGGAGAAGTGAAGAACAGAGGCAAAATAGGTATGAAATTGTAAAAACCAGGTTAAAAAAATGGTACGAAAGCGGAAAAAAAGTTAATAGGTGCAAAATAGGAATGAAATTGCAAAAAAAAAGGCAAAAAAAAAATCAAAAGTGACTAAGGAAAATTGATTATAGCAGCAAAATTAGGATTAAATTTTAAAAAAACATGTAAAAATTCCAAGCATGGTCTGACAGTGGTAAAAAAAAAGATAAATGGGAGCAAGATAGTCATAAAGTTGTAAAAACTGGGTTAAAAAAGGTTAAAATAGGCATGAAATTGCAAGAAACTACATCACAATACCAAAATGTTCAACACATTTTGGATTAGAAATATTGCACTGTCTGCGATTTGAAAATTGCAACAAGCCATGTTGTGATTTAACCTAATTTGCATTTAATTGTTCGGCCCTATTGGGAACCAGGAAGTGCTAAATGCTGCTAATTCACTTCCATGTTTTTGGACTCATTTCCTCACCCCACTGTACTTTACCTCATACACCTCACCTTTAAAAATACTGAACTATCACTTGTAAGTAGAACTGATCCAACAGGCTACTGGTGCAGAAACAGGTGTTTGTTATATTGTAAATGAGCCACGCACCTGTGATGTGATACTGATTTTTAAATGTTCATATAATTTAACTTCAGGTGTTAGACGAGAGGAAACCACCGTGCTCAACATCTTCAATGACCACGACTACAACCGCTCCGTCATCACCATCGTGTCCACCATCGGCTCCATCAGTGAGTCTCCTCCTTTTACGTTTGTGTGTGGATATTCAACATTCACGATCCTGCTCCGGAGGGAGAAGCAGAGCCGCAGCAGTGATTCTTCAGCAGGATTCAGTCTCTGTCCGCTGCTCACCAATCCCCCCGAGAGGAACAAAATCCTTTAATAAGCTTTGTCAGGGATTTAAACACAAAAAAATTCAGGATGAACATTTTTTGGCTTAGATCTCAGAGAAAAGTTCATCTTATTGAAGGCTTGTACCAGACACGACCGTCTGAAAGTACAGACAGAGCTGTTGAGGATTTTAGTGGTTTAGTGGAGACTGATCCTAAAGACAAGTAATTTGTTTAATTTACTCAAAAATACTTTAAAATACTTTTTGATCAGATCAGAAGAGGGCTGCTTAAAGCCTGCTTCATTTGGGGATGCTTGGAGAAGTATTTCTATAAGACTGTAAAACAATCTGTGCTGCAGAAACATACATTTGATCAGTGAATGAAGAATAGAGAGAAACACAAAGCTTATTAACATTACATTTTACAGTTTCACAGAAAACTAAATGTCTTACCTGAACTTCACATCGATATGATCTTTATACAAACCCCTATTCAAGTGAATTTGGGACGTTGGGTTCAAGGTAAGTAAAAACAGGACACATGGAAATTGCAAATCCTTTTTGACCTGTATTCAATTAGATACACTCTAAAGATGAAAAAATACTGTTCACAGTGATAAACTTTACTGTTTTTGCAACTATTCACTCATTTTTAATTCAATACCTGAAACACTGTGAAAAAAGTTTGGATAGGACTAACAAAAGACTGGGAAAGCTGAGAATGCTATAAGCATCTGTGTTTGGACTATTCCACAGGTGAGCTTGTTAACAGGTATCATGACCTGGTTTAAAATGAGCACCTCTGAAAGGCTCAGTTGTTCTCAGTAAGGATGGAACAAGGTTCAACACTTTGTGAACAACTGTGTGAGCAAATAGTCCACAGTTTGAGAACATTTCTCATTATACCACCTTTTTAATTTTTTATCCATTTTATGTTATTTTATCTCTCTTCTTATATTTTTATTATTGTTTAAAGTATGATGGTTTTTAGCTCCAGTACTTCCTCATGGGGGCTCTCCACACTGGGAGCTGCTCCTGGTCCATCTCTGGGGCCGCTGCTGGGGGATGGCTCCGCCTGCATGGCCAGAGGCCCCTGCTCTGTGTTGTGGGGCCTCGTGTCTGTGCGGGAGGATGGAAGTCTCCGGCTGCACTCCTCTTGGGCCGGGAGCCCTCCTCAGTGTTGATGGCCCCCAAAGGTAGCTTATTCCTTACCTCAGTCCTTGGTGCAGAACCATGTCTCTCTTTCTGTCTTTTATGACAGCTTGTATGAATGTTGTGGGTATGTGTGTGTGGGCGCAGGTGTGTGTGTGTGTATGTTGATGTCCGCAAGTGTGTCTGGATATGTATCTTTATTTGTGGGAGGGGGATAGCCGGGTTTCTGTTTTTATGTTGTTTTTAGCCTGTGAGGCACTTTGTGTTGCTAGTAAGTATGAAAAGTGCCTTATAAAGTTTGATTTGATTTGATATACAGTTTTGTCGATTTCATCATCGACAGTCCATAATATCATCTTAAGATTCAGAGAATCCAGAGAAAAAAAAGAGGAAAAGGCTAAAAACGACTCTGAATGCCTGTGACCTTTGAGCCCTCTGTGGCACAGTGTGAAGAAACCAAACATTTGGTAAAACATGTCACCACATGGGCTCATAAAAAGGTTGGAAAACCATCGGTGGTTAACAGTTCATCACTACATCTACAAGTGCAACTTAGAACTCCGCCACGCAAAGACAAACAACACACAGAATCACCACCAGCTCTCTGAGCTCATCTGAGATGGACTGAGGCAAAGTGGAAAAGTCTGCTGTGGTCTGAGTCCACATTTCAGATTGATTTTGGAAATTATGGTGTCAGAGCCGGCTGGTACATAAGGCAATATAGGCAAATGCCAAGGGTGCTGTTGCCTCCAGGGGGCGCTACAAAATTGGGGAAAAATAGAATCTTCAATAAAATAATATCAAACTAGTTATTACTATTGACTCTTTAAATGAAAAAGCTCATATTAATTTAAATGTAACGCGATATCCAGTTAATATTACTTCAATTTATAATACCAAATAAGCAAATATAGCTTATGGATAGAGGTAAAGTGCAAACTGTGTGGTTATTTAAATGGTTTGATATTGAAAGTTGTATTTGTTTTTTTTTTTTGCTATTATTTTTATTTATTCTCTTAATTACAGGATTTTTATTTTGTGACAAGGGTACCTATATTGTATTTCACATTTTTGTATTTATTAGTAATTTGTTAAGCATGTAATATGTTATCATAGGAATTAAAGACGGTGTTAAAAATATTGTTTTTGTGTAAGTCTATGTAAATAGATGATAAAGGGTGGAGCCACTTAAAATTTCAACATTTGGTAGGACAGGCTCTGCGTGGTGTCCTTCAGGCTGAAGAAGAAAAGGACCATCCAGACTGTTAACAGCACAAAGTTTAATAACCGACATCTTTAATGGCATGGTGATGTGCTAGTGCCCATGGCATGGGTAACTTGCACATCTGTGAAGGCAACGTTAATTCTGAAAAGAACATGCAGGGTTTGGAGCAACATGCTGCTGTCCAAGTGAAATCTTTTTCAGCAAGACAATGTCAAGTCACATTCTACATGTGTTAGAACAGCATGGCTTTGCATTAAGAGTGCAGGTACTAGACTGACCTGCCTGCCGTCCAGACCTATCTACCACTGGAAAATGTGTGTTGCATGTTGAAGTACAAGACAAGGGAGACCCCAGACAGTTAAACAACTGAAGTCGTGCATCAAGCAAGAATGGAAAAGAATTCCGCTGACAAAGCTCAAACGATTGGTGTAATCTGTCGATTTCTGTTCTTAATATTTGTTTTTTCTTCACTTTGCCTGATAAGACTGCTCCTTTGACTGTTAATTATTTGTACTCACTTGTTTATAATCAGGCATCTTGCGTTCACCTCAATTTGCTGAATAATTGTAGCCTGAAACATCACTGAGAGAGCTTAAACCTCCGCCTAGGTAAATCACATGTTGTTACATCTATATGCAACGGTCCACGATAAAGCTACCATCATAATATGATTCATTGACCCTGAAAACCAGGGAGTCATGTTGATATGATTATTAGTTAGACGGTTACTGAACAAAATGATCGTTCACTAATGGTGGTTATCTGGATCACCACCATAATCTAATCATTTTTAAGTTGGGCCATTAACATCTCCTGAAAATTTCACCAAAATCCATCGAGTAGTTTATCTGTAATTTTCTAAGATAGTAATAAATGGAGATAATAAATGGGTTAAACTAGAGGCCTGTGGTATGTGATTTTCATTTTTATTATCCCACAATCAGAAAGAAAAATATATTGAAAAGCAGTACTTCCATGCTAACAATAGAGGGACATTTAAGTTCATCCTGTGTTTATCTAAAAAAGCTCCACACACATCTCAACATGACGCCTCTTTGACAGTATGTCTGCTGTCGTGTCCCCTGTGTTTCAGAGGAGTCCGTCCTGTCTGCGTGCGAGCAAGCCTGTGGGCTGATCGACATGCGTGCTCACATCGGGGTTCACCCGTGTATGGGTGCTGTCGACCTCGTCCCCATCTACCCGCTGGGGGACGAGGTGGGGGTGGAGGACTGTGCTGCGGAGGCTCGAGGTGAGAGAGATGTCCTTCACGTGTGTGTCAGTTTGTGTTTGTGTATGTGTGTCAGTGTGTGTTAGTGTAAGTGCACTCAGAAATACAGCATGTCCTTGTCAGATGTATTGATCTCCTATTGGATCGTTGTGTTAGCTTTCAGGCCTCTTTACATCAGACTGTGTGGTTTTGTATTCTGTGAAGCATCTGCACAGGCTCAAATATATAAAAAGCATTTGATCCCTCTACAGACTTCTTCTTTTTTACCTCCCCACCAAGGAGGTTGTGCTTTTTCGTTAGCATCATTCAAAAAACTACTGGATGGATTTTGCTGAAATTTTCAGGAGATGCACACAGTCCTTTTTTTTTTAAACAATATATTTATTGAATTTTGTATTTTTAAGTCCAAGACAGAAAATAGAAAATTAGCATATAAGAGTGCCAATAAACAAAAGCACCCAACACACCAACGTACAAACATCCCTTCTCAGACCTATGCCATCTTCCTTATTCTACACTATAAAAAAATAGTATGTACAGACATTGCTAACCAAAAGAAAAGATATATTTGAAAGCATTTCGTCATTTTCTTTGAGTTGAATTCATATGTCCATGTTACAAGGTTTCCACCCCAGAGAGTTCAAACATTCTTCTTCTTCTCCCTTTGAAAAATCAATCTTTAACAAAAGCAATAAATGGACTCCATATTTGACACAGACCTTTTTACTCAATAACTGTCTAACTAATAATGACATCAACATGATTATGAGTGCTAGGTGTGGGTTTTCAGGGTTGAGCAATCATAATATGATGGTAATTTTGTCAAGGAACTGGTGATTGTAGATGTTTCAACTAGAGCTGCCCCCCCCAAAAAAATGGCTCAATTCACGATGCGATTCAGTGCCCCCGCCCCATTTAAAATGAAATAACTACTCACTGTAAATTTATTTCCAAAAAATAGATTGATTTATACTTAAAATATAAATTTAAAGTGCCTCCAGGTCAAAAAATCAACACAGAAATCGACACAAAGTGCCTGTGCACTGAAGTTTTATTCACTTCTTTGATTTAACTATGAAGATAACAAAATGCCTGAGGTAACGCTTGTTGTAAAAAAATAAAAATCTCAATATAAAACTCAACTCTTGTTGTAAAAAACGTATAAGTATGCAAATTAATGAGAAAAGTGCCTCAAAGTGGGAATGTGAAATTAATGAATTAAAAAAAAAAAAAAAAAAAACAATGTTTGACCTACCTTGGTGAAGGTTTGTGCTCTCTGAGTGCTTTCTAGTTCCTATTTTGTCACACTGAAATGTTCCAGATAAAAATATTATCATACAAAGATAACCCAAGTTAATACAAAAAGCTTTTTTTAAGTGTTTATTTATTTTTCAAGGGAAATAAGCTACCCAAGCTAACTTGGCTCTGTGTAAAAAAGTAATTGCCAACCCTTGTTAAATTCAGAATTAACTGTAATTAACCACATTTTTTGGAAAGTCAAGTTCAATTTCAGTAGCCACGCACAGGTTTAAATACGACCTGTAGAATCAAAACACACTCAAATAGAACCTGTCTGACAACATGGTGTTGATGAAAAGGTCTCAAAAAGCAACACACGGTGTCCCAATCCAAAGAAAAACAAGAACAGATGAGAAACAATGTTTTGACACCTGTCAGTCTGTAAAATGTTTTAAAGCCATTTCTGAGGCTTTGGGATTCAAGTGAGAGCCATAGATAGATAAGATATAACAGTGGGGAACCTTCCAAGAGTTGGCCAGCCTACCCAAATTACTCTAAAAGTGCACTGATGATTCACTCAGGAGGCCACAAAACAACCCAGAACACCTAAAGCACTTCAGGCCTCGCTGGCCTCAGGTAAAGTCAGTGTTCAGACTGAGACTTCCAAGACATGGAAGTGAAACAAGCAGGAGTAACCATGAGGAAAGGGACAGAGGATAGGAGCAGATAGGTTCAATATACCGTATTTCACTAGTCTATGTGGGAAAGAGCCCATAAAAAGTGTTTGAGAATAGGCAGAACCTTTCAAAAGCAGATCTAGCAGGTGATTGGACGATTGTTCTGTCAATCACATTCATTATAGGCCAGGCGGATAATGCAGTAGGCTTTTGTGTAAAAGACAGAACATCAGCCACAAAGAAGAACATACTCTTGTGATAGAGAGGTTTGCAGTGTTATTTGTTTATCATTGAATAAATAAATGCAGTAACAAGCTGATTAAACTTCTACTGAAGCTTGGAGCTCCTCCTGCTATGGGACGCTTACTGTTGTTGTAGGTTGGAGCTTGGAAAGATGGCTCTGCCTGATTACAGACATTAATTAGTTGAATCCATCTGCATTGCAAGGTTCGAAAGTTTGCGTCGAACCTTGGATGTAAGATGAACAATCCTGTTGTCTGTACCAGGGGTGGGCAACTGGCAGCCCGGGGGCCACATATGACCGTCCGCCTTATTAAATGTGCCCCACTGTTCATTTCTAAAAACGTACAAATTATAAACATAAAGAAAACGTAAGAGAATCTAGTAAATGTGCTCAACCTGAGATATGAATACAATCTCTTTCATGAAGCAGTACGACATATCAAGTTTTGCTCAATACTCAATTTAGAAAATGGCAGCAGTGCATTATTTGTACTTTGAAAATTGGAAAAACAGTCATTGTTTCATTGATTTAAAAAATTCCTGAATTGGCTTTAATTCTGTGTAGGTTCATTTTAATCCTGCCTAATAACTTGTATTTGTGTTATATTAATATACTACCTTATGACTACTATCTTTTGCATATTTTGTTCATCAAACTTGATTTTTCTCATTAAGAGTACCTAACAATTTGTGACAATGTGGCCCTCAGGCTGGGAAAAAAAGTTTTATGTGGAACTTTTACATACTTAAATTTGCACAACCCTGGCCTATTTGTTGCAACACTGTGGCCACTTCAAGATGGCCTAGAATCAGAGAGAACAACCCCCTTAATGACTTACTAATTCAATGTAGTGCCCATAACAAGAACAATTATACACCGTCACCAAAATTAGGCACAATATAAATTGAAATTTGAGCCTCTCTTTCTTATTAAACATAAAAAATAAATAAATTAATGAAGCAGCCATAAATAGACAAAAAAGTTTGTACTCACATCCAAGGAATTACCTCCAAGATGCTCTTTAAATCCAGTCGTGGCTTCTTGAACTCCACATCCAGCACACTGGTTTAGAAAGTTCATGTAGATAAACTGAAATGAGTCCTCCAGTGGAGTTTATTTAAATGTGTTTAATAAGTGTTGATGTGACAGATTCAGCTTCCTGAGCTGTTGATTAGTTTCACAGCTTAGCAGATGACTTAGCAGCCATGTTTCCTGCTAATAATGAGCAGTAACACAGCATGAAGCCTGCACGCCTGAAGCCTGCTCCCTGTATGCTAATCTGTGTGCTGTGATTGCAGATTAAAGACCGGCTAACTTACTAACAAGCATCATATTTATGCGTGCGTGTAATCAGAGCTCCATGTGTCCATACTCTCCCTTAGTCTGAGTTTCTAACAGAGCCCCTCGGGTGTGTTTGGCCTGCCACGCTCTCTCCCTCTCTGCTCTCGTGTCTTTGAATTCGTGTACATGTGATGATGACATACGCTTCATTTGCTGGTTAGCTAACATGTCTGTGGTGTTGTTGTCGGGGGGCTCAGCTGTGGCTCAGGGACTCACTGAGCGGGTCCAGGGCACCAGCGCCTTCCTGTTCGGCTGGGCAGACTCCCCGCTTCAGAGGGGGCTGGCGCGCAGGAGGAAGGAGATGGGCTGGTTTAAGAAGACGACAGACCTGCAGACCATCAGGCCCGACGTGGGGCCTCTGCCGCAGAGACAGTTTGGCCTCACAGGTGAGTCAGAAGAAGGGAGGAAACTGAACACCAGACATACATTTTATGATTAAAGTTCGAGTTTGAACGATGATGATTAAAAAGAATTTGCCCCTCTCAAAGGGATACACCAACTTTTTTGTTTTTTTGGATTCCAGAGTCCCTGACAAGCAGATAGACGCCATTCTTTCAACTGTACGTGTAGTAACAAGGCAGATATGGGCATAGCTCACCAACCCGTAATTAGCTTAGCTCAAACACTGGGAATAAATGAGTAGTGTTAGCCTATCTTTGCCTACAGTAATCAGACAAACTCTTCACAAGTCTAAACAGTCCTTTGAGCTTGTTGTACCTTTTTTCCACGTTATGCTACATTATCTTCTAGTATAATCCTATCATCTTCTTCTATTCGTGAACAGAGACTTTGTTTTGTTAATCTTCTTCTGCAGTGGTTTGCGCTAAAGATGTAACTTTCACAAACAAAGTGAGTCTTTTGAACTGCTCTTTTAATTGAATGATGAGAAACAAGTTGCAGTTGTGATTGAGCCGTTTGTTTGCTAGCCATTCTTCAGCGCTAATTGCCTGCAAATTTACTGACTGTAGGCAGAGGCAGGCTAACAGTTCCCTCAGACTCCTAGTGTTTGAGCTAAGCTTATAAGTGGTTGGCAAGCTCTGCCAGTCTCTTCCTTGTTACTGCATGCATATACAGTCAAAGAATGGTGTCTTATCTGCTTGGCATGAACTCAGGAGTGAGATAAGACACAAACCCCCCCAAAAAAGTTGACAAGCTACTAAACGCACATGTAATACTACCCTTTGATCAAAGTGATACATACTATAAATATTATACAATGACAAATAAACATTCCTGTATGTTGTATAAATCAAGACCACAGTCATCAGCATCTAAATCATTTTTTTTTTCAGAACTGCAAGGACAGAAAAGCGGCTTTAAATTTAGCCGATGACAGTTCGCTCATCTTGCCGCGAGTCTTTCCGTGTAAAGTTTGATGGCTTGGTTCAGCTACTGACTGTGTTAACTGCTGACTTTTAATGATTGAGGAAGATTTCTGTCCTGTTGTTTACAGTTTAAAAAGCAATCTAAATTACCCAAACCTTTATTTAATTACAAGAATATTAAAATACCTGAAGGCTTTGGAACGTTCTGATTTGTCTGTTACTCTGCAGGTGTCGGGGCCAGCCCTTACGTCATGAACTGTAACGTCACCATCGACACCCAGGACCTCGCCATGGGACGCAGCATCGCCACAGCCATCAGGGAGTCGACCCCGGGGGGCCTGCCCGGAGTGCAGGTACTGGCTTTACCACATGAGGGCACTGTTGAAATCGCCTGTAATGTGGAGAGCGTGAAGGGGAACCCGCCCGCTGACATGACCGCAAATGAACCGTGGCCGTCTTTCATCATTGACGGACAGCCATACTGTCACGCTCCAGCATCACTCATCACGGCGAGGGTTGCAGAGCTGGCGGGCAAACAGGGGGTTAAAGTAAAGGGCACGGCACTGGTGGGGTTTACCCCCCGAGAGTGCAGGGGCTTGGCGGAGTTAGCTCTGTCTCAGGGGATTGCTGAGTTCTGGAAAGAGCAGAGAAGGATCCGGATGTGAAAACAGTCCTTATCAAAGTAATGAAAAGCTTTAACAGGACGTCCTCTATGAGTGATGAGACTTTATCAACATGTGATATGAAGCCACGATCATCTGACAAAACCCTAGATTGTTCAAGACATGGCTGTGCTCTCAGTTATCCTCCTAGAGACAATTTATTAATTAATCTAAGAATGCAGAATATTGATATAAGTATAAACAGATAATTGCTTTAAAAGCTAATTATGAGTTTTAGCAGTTATGAAAATGTCCACAGCTGTTATAGTAGCATTTAACAGCATTGAGCTTGTGAGCTTTAAATATCAATTTTAATTGAATGCACAAGATCTGAGAATAGGGCCATTTTTCTGTCAACAGGTTGGGAAACCACTGTCAATGTTGTGTAGTGCAGCTCTTAAAATGGACAGGTAAGGGGTGCTGGTTTGACGGCAGATAACACATGGTTTAAGGTTACAGTTAGAAAAACATTGGACTTATAATATAGGTACAATAATTACAAATATCAAAATTGAAAATGTTAGAATATCACAAACTGGAAAAAAACACATTATCCAAAATTATACTGTGCATCCCTGAATTTATGGCTGGACCCTCAAAGAACTGGGGAAAGGCTTTAAAAACATCATGCACATGAAGTTAAGTAGCTCTCAATTTGCCTTGAGCTTCCCCAAGTCATACACATCGGTCAGAGCTCTGTATTTTTAAAGTTATGTATGAGCACTGCTACCAGACACAGCAGTGAGTTTATCTCAGGTCATGCTTATTTGTGCATTGTAGCAGTGACAGAGACAGACCCTGTTTCTGCTCAGGTTATTTGTGTTTCTCTATGGCCCAAAATCAGTCCATGGAGCCGCTGTTGGGGATCTTAAACCAGGTAAAGCTCGGCAGACTAACAGTAAAAACTGACTATTTTTACACAGCACATTAAACTGTGACCTTCATTATCAATTGATCTGATTACCGTTGTGTCTGACTGCATGGACAAACCTACTTTTTTGCTGTAGTGCTACATCAGTTTAATGAAAATAACACAATTTGAGTAGAAAGAACAATAAATTATGTAATCAAGAGCTTCTTCTACCTGTTTGTTTTCTTCTGTGCCATTATCCAGTCACGTTTTGTTCCACCAAAGATCTGAACTGCAACATTTAAGTAGTTCAGTGGGGCTTTGTGTCATAAGCTGTGTTCACACCGAACGCGACTGAAATCGCGTTGCCCACCCAGGTAGCATAGTCTTTCCATAAAAATCCCATTTTGGTCACCACCGCCCGCTCAAGTTTCACAACGATCATGTCATATAAAAGGACGGGATGTGTTTGCTTAGATTGATGGACAATTTACATAGAAACTCAGAACTATCAGTGAGTGAATATGAGAGTGAATGGGCAGATTAGACCTGCAGTGTAGAAGTAATCACACAGACTGGAAAAAGTTCATTTACCATCCATTCATCCATCTTCTACTGTTTATCTAGGACCAGGTCACAGGGGAAGGCAGGTCTAGCAGGTCAGTCCAGACTTTCCTCTCCTGTGTCATATTTTCCAGTTCTCCCTGGGAGAGTCCAAGGTCTTCTGAGACTGCACAGGCTATATAATCCCTCCAACAAGTTCTGGGTCTGCCTGGGGGTCTTCTCCTAGTTCAAAGAATATTTATAAAAATATGCCAATACAACAACACAATTGGAATAAAAAAACTGTTCTTATTACTAATACATAAAGAAAATAAATACAAGTGGAATAGGGCCAATGATGAGAAAAAGTGTTTCAGAATTCTGTTTTTTTTCCTCACAAACTTAATAATAAAAATTCAAATTGTCACTTATTTTTTAATGACCCTTCCATATATAGCACTATGAAATACATTTATGAATAAACATAATCTAAAACATTCATTATGTGTCAGTTAGGCATTATTTCGGCAGCAGCTACTCTTTAATTGGACAACTATGTGTATCAGTCAGCAGGAAGAGAGTCAATAAATGAAGACACATTTTATTGAACTTATTAACAAAACCAGTTATTGTGTGTCTGATTTCCTCACTAAGACAGCAGCTCTGCTCAGTAACCATGTGAACATTTTCTGTAATGTTTTGTCTCAGTGACAGTTTATGGTTACTAAAGCTAAATGAAATAAAATCTATGAATGTGTTTTTGCCTGAAGCTTCAGAATTATCCTTGCACACATTTACTACCAGCTGACAGCCCTAATTCCCACTTTTGGGTTTTGACCCACCACTTGAGAACCCCTGCTCTTTAAAAACCTGCACGGTGCCTTCATAATCTGACACTCTGACATGAAGAGATTTCCGTATTTATCCAATCAACCCGACCAAGAATCAAATCATAAATCCCAGCGTGTCGCCCTCTGAACTCAAAGTTAAAGTCCAACATATGTGCATGTGTGTGTGTCATTTCCTGTCCTCAGCATTGGGACACTTGTGTTTACAGATGAATCTCTGCTGATGAGTCCTTTCCCATCATTTCCCCCCGTCAGCTTCAGCGAGCATGACTCTGTGGGAGCGTCGCCATCTGTGTGTGAAACGGCTATTTTTATCACAAGTCAGCGGCTGAATCTTCGAGAAACACACTTTTTGCTCTAACATATGAAAAAAAACTACTTCATTTTTTACTTAAAGTTGTTTACCAATTAATTTACTATATTGTCTTGCATATTCATAGTGTGCACTCCTGCTGCTGGGATTAACCCTTTAATAACATGGAGATGAATTTGGCTGGAGGACAGGTCAGGAATTAACTGGGGCGAGATGATTCTACTCATATCTTACATAAGGCGAGCATAAAGCGCTGAATAGCAGCACATTCATGGAGAAAGGATGTATAGATTTGAGTCATTAGGTAAAAATAACCGAGCCTGTATGGATGAGGAACAAAAGCAGAGGCAGAGTGGGTGTTCAAAAGGCTGGAAAAGCATTAAAATAAGATTAAAATTACAGCATATGTGGAATTTACGGCAGCAGTAATCACCTAATCTACATATAGAGTGGAGTGGGTGTTAATCTGTTCTATGCTGCACTCATACGTGGGTAGAAACCCCCCAGGGTGATTTTCTATGGTGTATGGATTCACTACCACTGCATTGTTTAGAGTGATTTTTCTGCTTTTTAGTCATCAAGACCTCAATAGAAGCTTGTCCCAATTAAAGACCCTTCCCACTGTACCAGCCAGAAAAGTTCAGTGCTTTTTAAGTAGTCCTTAACCTTTTCATACCATGGTAAGGTTTATTTAATATTGTGTGGGGGGATAGTTCAATCAGAGAGAACCATGAGCTTGTTTTTAAACTCTACTAAAGAGACATTAATGAGGACTCACTCTGTTTTTATCAGCTGATTAACAGTGACATTTAGGAACACTTTAAAGGCTGAAAGTCACCAATTGGCATCGCACTGTAACTAATCCAACTGCTACACCCAACATTTATGCATTGCTTACATTGTGTTTTATCCTCCTGTCATCACTCTGAGCTGATGTGATGTTTCTTTTAATTATTGATCAGTATTTTATCAGTCCTGTCTCCTGAACTGAATCCTTCCACATCAAAAAGTTGAGCCTCAACTGTCCTGCAGTCGCACACAGAATACAAAGACTAATATTTTTTCATCTATGTACAGAGAACAGGTGCAGAAGTACAGCAGCATATGTTGCTCCAAAGCCTATATGTACCAAGCAAGTTACCCATGCCATGGGCACTAACATCCCCCCTGATGAAAGTCACTGATGCTGGCTTTGAGCTTAACGCTGATAACAGTCTAGATGATCTTTTCCCTTCTTTAGCCCAGAGGACACCACGTCCATGATTTCAAAAGCAGTCTGAAATGTGGACTCGGACCACAGCAGACTCTTCCACTTTGTCTCAGTCCATCTCAGATAAGGCCCAGAGAAACCAGCAGTGTTTTTGAGTGTTGTTGATATTTGGATTTGGCTTTGCATGGTAGAGTTTTAACTTAAAGTTGTAGAGGAAGGGGTCAACGGTGTTAACTAACATTATTTTTCTCAAGTGTTCCTGAGCCCACACGGCAATTTCCTTAACTGAATGATGTTGGTGCCCCTCTAGGGATCGAAGGTCACAGGCATTCAGTGTTGGTTTTCTGCCTTTCTGCTTATTTCCTTTAAGGTATTATGGACGCTCAATGATAAAATACCTAAATTCCTTGCCAATGTACTTCTAGCAACGTTCCTTTAAGACTGTTGGACTGTTGCTTACACAGTTGAGCACAAAGTTGTGAACCTCTCGCCTGCCTTTAACTTGTTCAGAGCTTTAAAACGTGTTTTTTTAAATCATATTCCTTACCTTATTATCCTTACCTTAGTAGTATTAGGAGTATTAGTAGTAGTTGCAGTATTTGCATTGTTTATTTTCACATGTGTATTTTATGTATTGCCCATTCTTAACCTTAAAAATAATTGTGTCACAGCATATATCTTAGTAAGAGCATGTGGGACTCGTTTTTAAGTCCATGGCCTGTAACCCCTTCTCCCATTAAACATCATTATCATAGCCTCACGTAACCTCCAACCCCCTCAGATCTGAGTGTTTCCAAAGGGGAGGGAAGAAGAGCTGCGTCTGATCTGTTAAAGTGCTGATTTTTTTTTTTAATCAGCTGAAGTCAATATCTTGCCTAAAAGACACCCAAGATGTGATGTTAACATTCAAATACACCAGAACATGGGGTCTTAAAAGTGTTTCCACATCTCAAACAAGGTGGTTGCAAACAAGTGGATTACTATAACTGTTGGTATTGGGAGTAATCATGTTTTGTATTCTTGATGTCAGTATCTATTAAAATATGATTTGTCATAAAGCAGCCCTGCTTTGTTGCGTATTTAAAAGTATATAGGTCAAACAGCATTTACAGTTCATTGGATTTAGTATTTTTGCTCTACATAATGTTTCAGCTTCCTTTGAATCAGGGCTCGCATTGTGTTACCAACTGTTTGTATTTAAATAAAACTTGTGAAAGTATTTTTACAGTAATAGTTTAACATGTGATATACAATAATAATGTAGTCTTTGTTTTCTTTCAGAAGGCATCGTACAATTGTTGTCTCATGACTCAGACTTTCAGATCTGCCGATTTACAGTAGAATCAAATCTCTTGTATCATGAATGATTTTAAACAAACAGGCCGCCACAATAACATTTAAATGAGATTTTTCGGTGTTCTGGACTTATTATGTAAAAAGATCAGTATGCTGGATAGCGTCAAAATCAAACATGGTGCCTCCCTGTCATTTTCCCCTTTCTTGTGTTTTCAGTTACATAAGGCTCTCCTTTAAGGCAGAAGCGGTGCCGTTTTTTCATCGGCCTGTGCTGCTGTGGATAAGCTCCCTTACTGCGCGATTATTCACCTCTTTGTATGTCATCCAGCTGAGGCTCTTAGTCACACACACACATGAAACGTAGCCGTGCAGCTCCAGCTCATACGTGCATGCACGACTCCCTCCCTCCCTCACACACACATCGTTCCTCCCTCGTCTCTGCCGTCTCCCTCTCTGTTCTGCATCCAACCACGCATGCATACGCACTTACTCCACGACACACACTCTTACACACACACACACAGCCTGCCAGGCTCTGGAGCATCAAGGCCTAATCTAGGTCACAGCATAAGCCCAGAGGTATCCTGGTCTCTGCACACTTAAACACACGCATGTTTTTTTGCATTTTTAATCCTTTTTGGCCTAACTAATTTTGCATTAATTAGCAGTGAAATGTTTTAATTTTGACCACAGATGCACAACATCTCCCTCTCAAAAGAAGATTCAAAGGGAAGCAAGTGGATCTCATATTTTCCCAAACTCTCGCCCCGTTTTCATCCCCCCCTCTCCTCCACTCCTCCGCCAAATAACCTAATTTGTAACGGCTCTCATGATTGTCACAAGGCCATCGTTTCCCTGATTAAGTGCACTTTGCTGATCTCTCCGCCGCAGATCACTGAGTCAACATCCATTTGAGCAACACTTGAAGCTTGAACGCCGCACCCGCCCCGAGCTAAATCGATTATTTGGTGTGCGATCTGCTCACGTAAAGACGCCGGATTCTTCTGCAGCGTTACTGTGAGCATCCTCGCTGCAGGAGAGGCACCACCATAGGATCCCTTTTGATCTGACGCCGCCTGACAGCGTACCATCCGAGATGCGACCGTGTGTCACAGCACAGAAATAGAGGAGCTTATTTCTTTACATCAGTCTCCTCAGCCGTCTATAAATATTCCAAAGCTCTCTGTTCTCTCCCTTTTCTCCGTCTTGCTGCTCCTTCCTGTGTTCTCTATCTCTCTCTGTTTGTCCGTTTTTTCCTACACACTCTGCTTCCCACATCTTCCATTTTTCCCTCTGTTTGTCGTGTAATGTGGAAAAATGTGCCTCTGTTTGGTCTGGAAAGAAGCAGAACAAAAACAGTTGTGTTTGTACAGTTTGTTTTCTTTCCCCTCTCAGCTGACAGACAGAGGAATAACCCTCACCCCTCTTTTTTTAAACTTTATATGTCCACAAATGCCCACAATATGAGCGAGGGCTTATTTTATTGAGTAAATATTGTAATATTTAGTAGTTAGCTTAGAAGTACTGCAGGACTGTGACCTAAAACTCAAAACTGGATTAGCATTTTTGAACTTCTCTTCCATTTACTGAAAGTCTGTGGGATTTTCGAATTAGTTTTCAGTTACACGCCCAAAAAAAGGTCAACAGCAAAGTCAAGCTGTGCTGAAAATGTTCCACTTCTGAATCTTAAAGGCCTTAAGTCCAGCAGAATCCATTTTCTTCACTTTAAATGTTGTTAGAAGAGGTTTTGGGAGCAGAAGACCATCACACCTTTAACTGAACTCTCATTTCACGGAGAAATGTGCTATAGTTCTTTAAAAAACACCCTTTAAAATGCTCTGCTTTCTACTTCCTGGCTTTTATGATGTCATAGCTATACAACCTCCACCTACATGTGTGATTTCTACAAGCCTGACAGTTAAGAAAATCCACTCCATTTCCCATCAGATATTGTTTGGGCAGCCAATCTGTGGAGAGCTTATTATCATAGCCTCCCACCCCTTCAAATCTGAGCGTTTCCAAAGGGGAGGGGAAAAGAGCTGCATCTGATCTGCTACAGAGCTGAACATTTTTGTTTTTTATTCAACTTAAATCAAATTCTTGCCTTTAAGACACCCAACACATAATGTAAACTGTCAAACACACCAGAACATAGGACCTTTAAATGTTTCCACATCTCAAACAAAGTGGTTGAAAACAGGTGGATTACTTTAACTACAGGGATTGTCTGCAGTGTTTAAGAGCCCACTTTGTTAATTAGCCAATCGAACTTGGTTAATATAGCACTTTTTTTTTTTTTTTTTTAATAAATTCAGTTGCTGTTTTAAGTGCTTTACATGGGAGCAGCAAAAGTGATTGACAAAAAGATTTAAAATATAACTTCCATAGTAAGAAAAATAGTGAGGATGTTTAGAGGGATTTGGATATCAGTGTACACCAATATGGCTAAATTAAAAGAAACGATATAATCAAGAATCAACTGAAAATAGTTAATTAAAACTTAAAGAAAAAGGCAGGTTAACAAAAAAGAAAATCTAAAATGAGTGATAAAAACTAAATGTTCATTATTATGTCTCTCCTGAAGACGTGCATGTGTTGGCAGGCCTTTCCTAATTTTATTCAGTTAAGTTTTATCTTCTTTTTAAATGAGTTCATTCTTTTTAAAGTTGCTTTATAAGAATGTAATGCCTTTTGGAAGTATTTTAAATGATTTTATATTTTAAAGTATTTGGTATTTTGTTGATTTAATTTTCTTGCCTATGGTTTAATAACTTTTGTGTTGTATGTTTAATTTTGATTAATTTAATTACTGCTGTCCTTATATAAGACTTTGTGAAGTTGTTTTTACTGTGGATCAAGATTTTTATGACTGTTATAAGAAGTAAATATAAGTGCTGAAGTATATAATTTTAAACATATAAATGAACAATACTATAATGTTTAAAAGTGTTACCCATAAATAAATGTCATGAAAATGATATAGTACTACATGAATTACAGACTGGAAAATGAGTTTTTAGATATTGTTTGTATTTGTTTTTGAGTTTCAAATGCTCTTTAGTCTGCTCTAGATATTTTTCCTCTGCCTGATGGAGCACTTAAATGTAGTGTTATGTCATACCATTGGTTCATCAGAACTTTAAGCCCTTTGGCCCGCAGTTGGAAGTAGAGTGAATGCAGAGTTGTTGACAATTTGGCTTTTAGCAGCACTAAACTGACTGATCATAAGATTGGGCCAATAAGACAATGACCCTAATGCCAGATTTTGGGAAAAAAAAAATGTCTGGATGACCCTGATACCAAATTTGGACTGAAATTGACAAATTGACCATGACACCAAAAATGAGCTTGAATCTTCCGTCCTTGGAGTCAAAATTTTGCCAAAAAATGCTGACATGGGTGTGTAACCATATTTGAAAAAAAAAAATCTTCCACCTTTGTCAGGAGTCAAAATTTCCTCAAAAAACAATAACCCCCGCCATAAAACCAAGCTTGAGCGAAATTCTGCCATCACTGTAGGGTATCAAAATTTGGCAAAAAAAAAAAACATCCCATAACTAAAATTGAACAAAAGAGATGTCAAATTTAAGCTTAAATTGTTTGCTTTTGCAGGGAGTCAAAATTATGTTGAAAAATGATTACCCAAAACTGTGATGCCAAATCTGACCAAATATCTGCCATCCTTGTAGGGAGGAAACATTTTTCCCAAAACTTGTTGACCCCCATGCCAAATTTGGTTGAAAACTGGACAGATGACACCCACCAGCTATGAGCAAAAGTATCATCTTTGTAGGAAGTTGATATTTGGCCACAGAACTTTGAAACCTGCCCTGTAGCCAAATTTTAGCAAAAGATGGCTAAACCCTTGGGGTGCTGGTTTGGTGGAGTGGTTAGCAACCATGCACCTCCCACATACATACTTCTGCCAACCTAGATTCGAATCCAGCCTGTGACCAGTTTGCAGAGTGTCTTCCCCTATGTTCTCACCCCCTTTCACAAGCCTATCCACTGTCCCTCTCCTATCAATAAAAGCACAAAATGCCCAAAAAATATATTTAAAAAAAAAAGTTGGCTAAGCCCCCCAACGCCAATTTTAAGGGAAAATTGGTTGTCCTTGTAGGGAGTCAAAATTTAATCAAAGAATGAAGACCCTAGCCCTGATGCTAATTTGAGCAAAATTGGCTGAATGACCCTTATCGCCAACTTCAAGACAAAATATGTCATTATAGGAAGTCAAAAACTGGCCTAAAAAAAAATGTGTAAAGCCAAAATTTGGTGAAAATTTTTGTCCCCAAAAAAACATGACCCTGGCTGTGTCACCATATTTACCAGAAGATCTTCCCTCCTTGTAGGAAGTCAAAATTGGTCCCAAAAAACAATGACCCTGATCCCAGATTTGAGCTGAAATTGGCCGTCTTGGAAGGAAGTCCAAATTTGCAAAAAAAGAACAAAAAAAAAAAACTATGACCCTGGCTGTGTTGCCAAATGAAATGATAAAATAAGTAAAATAATTATCTTCCAGTCAGACCAAATATTTAAAATAGAAAATGAGTGATCAATAAGTGTCATATCTATTTTTGTCAAAATGAATATTTAAATCCAAACAATATCAAATTATTTAAGTGTTTTAAAATGGTTTAAAAACTTGATATATTTTCCAGCCCTAAATCAAGCTCAGTTAAAACGTTAAAACAGCCTGTAAGGATTTGAAATGGCCAGAAAAAGAGTGCCAGCAGATTCCTATCCAAAGCCCACTGTCACTTCGATGCTGCTGTTTCCCAAAAATGTGAGCTGCTGCACAGCGCCGTCCTCTCTAACCTATCAGTGTGGGAAGTAAGCGTGCCACCTATGAAGTCAGCAGTCACCCAACCCCCACCCTCAACACATGTTCAACATCCTCTGGGCACAGGCTGAGCGCAGCACGGAGACACAGCTGAGAATAAGAGAGAGAGGGAGAGAGAGAGGGAGCAGTGAAGTGGAAATATGGGTGAGCATCAGAGAAAGACAGAAATAGAGCGATAAAGGAGTGAATTAGGCAGAGAGGAAGAGGAGGAGGAGGAGAGTGCTTCCTGCAGACTGCCTTGTTTTTTTGTGAGCCCCTTGCTGTGTGGATGTGAGCGTTTTGTGGATTTGGAATTCGTTGCCTCTGGATTTGAAGCAGCTGAGGATGCAACTGAGGCTGGATGTTATGATCCACGCTGGCCTGTGACGTCTGCAATCCCATCAGCGGCCACCTTCTCCTTCTTCTCCTTCTTCTCCCCCACAAGGATGTCTCCAGCAGCTCTGACCCAGATTGTGGAGGATTGGTGGCTCTTCGTCGTGCCCTGCTTCTCCTCGGCTACTCTCTGAACGTGATGCTGCAGACCAGGCATGCTCTATACCTCCACCGAGCCTGCTGACATCTGTCTCCGTGGCAACAAACAGCAACGAGAAGGGTAAGGATGCTCACCGCTGACCTGCACGCTCGAAATGTCAACCTGAAGGGGGTTTGTATGTTTGTGTGCGTGTGTGCTGACATTACAAAACACCACCACCATTTAGATCTACCGCTTAGGGCTGGGAAATATGTCAGGATTTCAAGGTTTATATGTTTTAACAAAATGTAGGTTAAAACAATTTCATTAATTTCATTTATTTGTGCCTATATTGTGTATGTTAATAAGCAAATTAAAGTGCCAGGCCTAATGGTTTAAAGGTTGCTCCACCAACTATTGTGTTAACTGAACCAAAAGGTGATTGATTTGAAAGGTTACGTCTGATTGCTAAAAACATTTTATGTTTGTTTTTTATGTATGAAAGAAGTACGGTATCTGAACTTCTTGTAAATATCTTATTTTAAAATGAGGCAACAAAAAAGCCCTTAACACCCTCAGCTCTGGGTAATTGCTTCAGTTGCTGTCTGAATTGCGCAAATTTGACAGTAGCATATGAAAAATTGTGTTAAACAGCCAAGGATGGAGTTCAACTTTCCTGAAAACATCTGAAAAAGTCAGTGCAGATGTCCTGGAGTGGGTCTAAATTGCAGGAATGCCTATAAAATGTAGAAAAGCAGTTGAAAAACAGCTAAAACCAAGTTTAAGTTGCCAAAATGTACTGTTGTTTTTTTTCTGTAAAAAAAAAAAGGGGATCAAGTGTGGGAAAACTGGTCTAAGTTGCACAAATATGTTGACAACATGAAGATATGTTGGTTGAACTTGTAAAAAGCAAGTTTAAACAGAACAAATATGTCGGCAATGTAGAAAAATGTAGGAGGAAAATGGTGCAAAGCAAGTTTAAATTGTTTAAATGCATATACAACATTCAGAAAAGTAGCTGAAACTAGTAAAAATGGAGCCTAAATAACTGAAATGCATTTGCAGTTTCAACAAAAGAAGGTAAAAAGAGTGACAGAACCAGTCTAAAATGCAAATAATTGTTAATAATGGGGGGAGATCTGTACAGGGCCGGTCTAAGTTGCACAAATACATTGGTGACATTTTAAAAAAGTGGGCGGACTTAGTAACTGTTGAGTCTAAATTGCACAAATGTCTTTGTAGCATTTGCAAAAGGCATAAATACACTCGTAAAATAAGAGGAACTTGCAAGGAAGGAGTCTTATTTGTGCAACTTCACTGACAACAATGTAAGTTTATGGAATTAGCAAACAGAATCTAGAGCTAGAAGTACACTGGCACAATTCAAATCTGAGGTTTTCCTCTGTTTAAAAAAAGTCATTTTTTTAAGAATATGCAAAAAACATATAAAGGTCTATAAACTGGTATCTGCGCTATGATATGCACTATTTGTTGTGTGATTCCTCTGCAAAAGCAATTTTATGTACAACTTTTTTCCTAGCACAATGTCTGACTGGTGTTATGGATTAACTTGAGGCTGTGTTAACTGGTGATAGCAGTTTCCTTCATTCATATTTAATTTTGAGACATATTTGATAATCCTGATCAAGTCCTGTCATTAAAAAGTTTTGTGGCGCCTCCTGTTGGTTTCGACAACTATTAAAGCCATGGAAACCACTGACGCAAGGACCGATGAGTCATCAGTCAGCACGGTCACTTTTGAAACTGTTATACATCCCAAACATTTGTATTGTTTGTATCTTTAGAGTGTTGACGATTGTCCAGTCAGCAACACTTCCAAAAAAATCTAAGAGAAAGCCAGTGGGACTGGTGTGGAGTAAGTCAATGTTGCCAAAAGAAATTATGTAACACATCAGAAGTATGAAAAACACGCAGAAAGTTTGGCTCCATTATTGCAAATATGTTGGCAACATTTAAGAAAAGGTGTTGCTACTAGTTTAAATTGGAAAAAATGGGTGGAATTGACTGAGCAGCATTTTCAAAGGTGGGAAATGCCCAGATGGCAACATTATGTTCACAGCATTTCTAAAAATGGGTAAAGTTGGGGTGCTGGTTTGGCGGAGAGGTTAGCAACCAGGCACATCCCATATACATACTTCTGCCGGCCCAGGTCTGAATCCAGCCTGTAGTTAGTTTTAGAGTGTCTCCCCTACTCTCTCACCCCTTTCACAAGCCTATCCACTGTCATTCTCTCCTAACAATAAAGGCACAAAATGCAAATCCCAAAAAATGCATTACAAAATTAGAATAAAAATGGGTGAATTTGCAAGATGAAGTTTCGAAAAGTGAAGTGAAATGTAAAAGATTGAGGTATAATTGCTCAAATGTCTGTACAGTTTTTGGAAAAGTGAGCGTAACTGGCAAGAAATCCTTGCTCCTCATTTCCAAACACTTCTCTATAACTGGCTGTCTGGCATGTTATGTTTAAAAAGTTGGTGAAATTGGCAAGAAACACGTCTGAACTGCACAAATATGTTGTCAACTTATGAAATGTGAGTGAAGTGAGTCCATATTGCAAAAAAAAAAAAAAGATATCACGTGAAAAGTCTGGGAAACTTCAAGAAACACAATGTAATTATACAAATATGTTGGCAACATTTAAGAAAAAGAGTTTGACCAGCTAGCAAAATTCTAGATTTTATAAATATGTTGGCAGCATTTAAGAAAAGGAGGTGTAACCAGCAGGTACCCAGCCTACACTGCACAGGCAAATGTCAAGCAACTAGTTTAAATTCCATAAACATGTTTGCAGGGTAAGGGAAAGGACGAGAGATGAGCTAGTCAAAATTTCACATAACCATTGATAACGTCAATCAGAATCAGAATCGCAAAATTATGTCACAACATTTGGAAAAGTTGATCAATGTTGCAGAAGGAAAATTGGGGAAAATATGGCAGATTGAGGTTGAATGGGGTTTAATTAGAATAGCAGGAGGTAGTGCATGTGCCCCCCGTGACCCGGAATGATGCAAAGATGAATATATCTGAAACGAAACCTTTGCTCCTCATCATTTTCAAACACTTTTCAATATGTTTTTGCAACTTTGATACTGCTTTTTTCTTTCATTGAAGATTCAAAAACGAGGCAACTGAACTGTGTTGAGTTTTGGGAAACATTTCACTTCTCATCCAAAAAGCTTCTTCAGTTGCAAATGGCAAAAATGGCTTCACCTGCCATTTGGAACCATAGACTGTAAAAATCATGGACATCATGTGGCTGGGCTTGAATTGAAGCCGCCACGAAAACTGCTCCCCCTGGTGACTGGCTGCAGTATAGGTCCAATCTCCGTCTCCCCCATTCATCTGGACGGGCCGAAGTGAAACTTCAAAAAATTAATACACCTCGTAGAAATATTTCTCCCATCCGTATGCTGTGGTGATATGAAAGTATTATTGGGCTGCGCATTTTCCAAGTCCTCTTTTTTTCTGAAAAGTTTCTTTTTCATCAGTTATTAGACTTTAAAAATAACTGCGGTTTACAGCAGCTTCACAATGATTGTGTACGGTGTATGCTGCGGAGTGTTGCGACCGTTTACGACAGCTGCGTCCGGATTATGGTCCAAATTCTCTACTGGCTGCACAATGGCGGCGCCCTGATGGGGGATATTCTGGCTTCAAATCCGTAACATGGTGGAAGGCGGAGCCACGATATCCAGTTCTTATAATACATCCATGTTTGGAACTGAAGGAGCTTCTTGGATGAGAAATGAAACGTCTTCCCAAAACTCGACACAGTCCAGTTGCCTCATTTTTGAATCTTCAAGATAACCATGACCTGGATGAATCAGAATCTGCAGACTTTTTCTCCTTTGGTTTAAATATGCTTGAAGATCACTAAGTTTCTGTCATTTTTAACACCTCTAATCATCAAAATGGTGAAGGCTTTATCATTTTAAAGCACTTGATATTTAAGAGAATGATCCTGGCAACCTCAATATGCATACATGTTTTCATTTTAGTGCATATTATGAAATATGTTGAAGTCTGGCTGTCAGTTTTTGATGTACAACACTAAAAAATGACAGTGTTTGTCAAGGACTTCTGTTGTTGCAGTGGAATAAGAAAGCTTTTAATACTATTGGAATTTTGCTAGAATTTAAACAAACTCTGGAGAATTCTGGTCATATTAAGACAGTTTTTTTCACTGGGAAGAAACCAAGATGTATTGTGTGCATCACAATATTATTCATGGTCCATATCAACCATCCCTACAGTCATCTCAAACACGCCTCCCTGTCTCTGCGTCTCTGCATGAATACATTTCCTGTCAGAGGAATCAAACTGTGCCACATTCAGGCTGTGATGGTGAACCGTGTATCCATGCACTGTGCAGAATATCCTCATGTTTAATGTATGACCTGAGAGATATCATGGTCAGCAACAAGTCACTGCGTTTCCCCCAAAGTGCAGAGGAAAGTAGGTTAAGGATGACACAGGCAGAGGAGACTGGGGGGATGAAAAATTGATCAAGTTCTTTTGGTTTCTGGAAGCTTTTGGCTCCGTTCTGCATGAATGGATAGAGGACATGCATGAGGGAAAATGTGAAAGTAAAAATGCTGCTGTATGGTCAGTTCGGCTACATCCCGTCTGACCTAGTCTCTGTGGAGGTTGTTAAAATCTTTGATACTCCAAACCAAGTGTTTGAAAGAACAAAATCTGTTATTTTAATGATTGATGGTGTCAAGAAGTTTCACAGTGTTAGACCTTGACACACATTTTCAACCAAAAGCCGGGGATGCTTTTTGTAAGTCTGAGTCTCCAGGCAAAGAGCAGTGTGAGCTGGTTAAATATTTATCTCAAAGCAATCATAGCCAGTGAGGACAAATATTTTAAGTTGTCTTTTTTGACCTTGAAATGACTGAAGACTAAAGAACCCGTATATGGATCATAGTGACGACACAAAACCAGCTGTTTTTAATCATCATGACTCATTTTAATGACTCAAGTGTAGCCTGGACATAGTTTAAATGTCTTGGGAACAACCAAGTGGTGACTTCCTTTGTTGAAAGTTGAAGCAAGTTTACACTAGAAACTGTCAGTTGGACCTTCTTTTGCCTTCAGAGTTGTCTTTATGTAGATTCAACAAGGTGCTGGATACATTCCTCAGAGATTTTGGTTCTTATTGACATGATAGCATCACACACACATCCCAAAGGTGCTCCATTCGAGTAAGACCTGGTGATTGTGGAGGCCACTGGAATACAGCCAACTCATTATCATGTACAAGAGACAAGTTTGAGATGATTTGAGCTTTGTGATGTGGAGCACTACGCCTCTAGAAGTAGCCATCATGAGATCTGTGGTTGTAAAGGGATGGATATGGTCTGCAGTAATGAATCAGGTAGTCTGCGAGGTATAAACAGCTCTCGTGGTGCCACGAGGCCCATAACATCCTTCACATCTTTATTATTTATGTAACAAGTGGTTGTTATCTCCACCAAGCAGGTTGTGCCATGAAGGTGATTGTTGGTTTGTTATTCTTTGAACAAAATAACTCAAAAAGTCTTCAACAGGTTTTGATGAAGTTTTCAGGAGTTGTTGGTCATGGCACAAGGAAGAAGTGAAATGATTTTGGTGGTGATCCAATTTAGGATTAACCTGACATGGTAGATCGAATGTTCAATATAATTCACCAGTCCGCTTGGGGAAAGAGGCTATAGAAAGTGCTTGGGGAGGGTGGAACCTGTCATGTCTGTCTGGCAGGTAATTGGATGATTGCTCCATCAGTCAGTTTCATTATGAGCCGGTCAGTTTATGTGGATTACTGCCGCAGTTAAAAGCCATTCCATATAGTAGTAATCTAATATAATAGTAATCTCTTTCCGAAAGAGGAGCAAAAATATCATTGCTATTAAGAAATGTTTTCAGTGTTGTTTTGATTAAATAAAAAAACAGATATGACAAAACTACTAACGCTGTTAGCATCTATGCTAATCTGTATACCAGCAGCAGCTTTCTGCTATCATCTAGCTCGTAGCTCCACCTCTTTCTGCTCCAAATGATCGTGATTGAGTCATCCTGCTTTGGGCTGCTTACAACAGTTTTATACTGAAGCTTAGCGAGATGAATCTGAGTGATTACAGACACTGAATTATGCTAATCCATCTGTCACTGCAAAGTTAATTCTGGATGGGGATCCAGGTTTTTGTTTAGTTTTTGGAAACATTGACACAATAAATCAGCTAACAATGTCAAAATTGCCTTGCCAGAGGTTTTTGGTCTTCTGGTTTGAGTTTCATTTGTCTTTTTATCGACCTGGTGCACTCTGGCCAATAAGGCATTTTAGCCCAGAGAACAACAGCTTGCTGGATATTCTCTCTTTTTTGGTCCATTCTCTGTAAAGAGACGTTAAAATCCTAGCAGATCAGTCTGTCTGGCACTGATGTCCATGCATTCAAAGTTGCATAAATCACCTTCTTCTTTACTCTGATGATGGGTTTGAATTCAGCAGGTTGTCTTGACTATGTCTACATGCTTTATGCACTGAGTTGCTACCATATGATTGGCTGATTAGCGATTTGCAATTACAAGAAGCTGAAAAGATGTATTGAATAAATCTCTCATCGCCATTCAGATAAGATATTTATCCAAATTATTCTGCTGTTTAATCCATGTTTCCCGTCCTCTTCCTCCTCTTTCTGGTTACCACAGTTCACTTTAGGTCAATGGGGGTTAATTAGATTAAATTCAGTGTCCAAAAACAAGTCAATAAGACAGAGCAAAGATCAGCAGGTACTCTAACACAACAAGAATAACATCAGAGTCATTTTATTAAAGGTCAGAGGGTTTTTCACCCACTGACCTCCATCTGACCACCGAGCGAAGAGCAAAAATGTCACATTTCATCCGTCTGAAAAAGGTGACCGTAAAGGTGAGGGCGAGATGCTGACTTTAGAGTTTTTACACGCAACTCTGTGTTTATTTTTGTCCTTTTGAAGAAGATGAAAGAAGCTGCAGAGAGACAGAAGGACATTCATTCCTACGGACTCATTAGGATGAATAATGGCTCCCTCTGAGGGTGCCTCTTTATTTAAATATACAAAGGGCGTCACGCCACAAATGAACAGGAAGCATATTTGTTCTACGTGTTTTCATACATCAGCCTAACGTCAAAAAATAAGATCCTGAGACGTTTGAAGTGAGGGCTGTGATGCTTCAAGGTCAAAACGATGAAGGCATGATTTCAATAAAACACAAGGCTCCAGATTCTGATTAAATGACGAGTGTTTTCCTCACAAACAGATTTAATCAAGCTCTCGTGCCTTGATAATATTCTTCTTCACTCAGACGATCAGATGATGGTGAACAGGATGCTGATGGGACTGATCAATCCTAAGTTACAAACATTTCCCCTCATATGTTAATTTAATGTTTTTTATTGCTTTATTTGGACATGAAAGTGGATCATGAAGTGTTCTCAGGAAAAGATCGTTCCAAAAAGGATGTCGTCTGAAGTCTAGGGTGGGCGAGTCTGTTTTGCGAGAGTGACATTTTAACTTTTTCCCCATTGCCAGAGCTCCAAATCATTGCAATTAGTATATTTAACTGAATGTAATCAGACACACCAGAGAGACAGTTCATGATATAGAATACATAATAAATTTCCAATAGAAAGTGTTTGGGAGTGAGCAGAACCTTTTAAAAACATGATCGGATGACTGCTCTGTCAATCATATCAATTACAGGCAGTCAGATAATGTAGATGGCGGGGACAAAATGTGGGCCACTGTGTTGGACAAACTCTCACCAAAAGTGGAGTGAAAAACATCCTTTTTATTTATGATTGCTTTTAGTGTTATTTGTTTTTCATGCTGCGTTCCATTTACCTCGGAACTGGGAAATGGAAGTGACATCATCTCCAACTTATCGGCGTTCCAGTTGAAGTCAGAAAAAAACGTGCCGATAGACCATTCTATTGTTAGCCATTGTTAGCATGCCATGCGTTGTTCACAAATATCACATGAAGAATGTGATTATCACTATGGCAGCATTTTTGTAAATATAAGTCTAACACTACTACGTGTCCAGCTGACTTAGAACGACACACACTGGTCAGAAGTGCAAATAAATTGATTGTTACAGAAGCTAAATAACTGTTCATACTGGGGGATGCCATCTTTGATTGTCAGCTCGGGGGTGGCGAGGTTTCCTGAGTTCCTAGTAGGAAATTCCGACCTCGGGGGGCGTTCCAGATAAAATTTCCTACTCGGAACTGGGAAATTCCGTCTTCCGACTACAACTGGAACGCACCATTATTTGATTAAAAAAAATGCTACTGAAGTTATTAGCATCTTTGCTAATCTCTTTATGTGCGGTCACTTCCTGCTGTCATCTCAGCTCCCACCTCTTCTTGCTCTGAAAGACTCTAATTGGTTCGTCCTGCTTTGGGTTGCTCTCAGTCATTGTTGACTGGAACTTGTCAAGATGGATCATCCTACTTACCGACATTAAATCAGGTGGATCAAGCTGCTCTGCAAGGTCAGGTTATCCTACTCTTTACAATAATAACACAAATAATTTTATGAAAGTGATAAATACAGTACATTACAATAAGATATAATGTTAACATTTATAAGTTCACTGAGTAAAACTGAATTACAAATAAAGCAGTGAATCTTATTTCTGCTTTTTAAATATTTCAGAGTGTTTTCTGGTTATTAAATTATATTTTACTTACATTTTTACATGTTATCTTATAAATTAACTAAAGGTAGTTATACAAACAACTTTGCCATTTTTAATGTTGCCAAAGCAGATTCTATCACATTTATTTCACATCTTTGCATTTTTGGGACGCTTTAAATTTTTTAGTTGCATAGGAGGGCCGCATGTGGCCCGCAGGCTGCCGGTTGCCCTTTACTGTCCTAAGCAGATGCACATTTTCATTTTACTCCATTTTGCCAAAATGCCATTTTGCCACATTTGAGTTTTTTTCTAAAATGGATAAGTTAATCATCTTGAAGGAGGCTTTGTTTTTGCCTGTGTTTTTTTGTTGGTTATTTTTCTGTCTGTCTGTGATCAAGATAAAGTGAAAAGTTCTTAATGGATTTTAATGACATTTTCAAGAATTAATGGTTGTGGCAGAAGATGTGGTAGTGATCTGAACCAGGATGCATTTCCAGATAATTTTTTTTTTGTATTTCTGGGAGCTTCCTCAGCCTTGTTGAGAGAGGACGGTATGTGGATTTTCTTGGAAAGGAGGCTAGAGAGCAAAGGAAGACATAAGGCAAATGGCCCTCAGGTCAGATTTGAACCAGGGCTGCCAACATGAGACAAGTGTCTCAGTATATTGTAAGTGTGCAGTTGACACTCCCAACAAAACAGCAAATTGATCAGTTACTTTTTCTTAAAGTTGCAAGATATAGGGCATTTTACACATTTTTTAATAGTACAAACAATTCTTAACAGACCTTCAATATGTTTTCAGGCAACATTGGTCACAAGAAAGTAGTGCTTACTTTTTATGGAGGATCAAAATAGAGATGCAGAATCAGGACTTTTTTAAAGAATTTCTTAACATCGTTTTCCATATTTTCAATAGTAACTCACAAAATTCATGTTTGACTTTGATCAAATTTTCAGGGAAAGTTGGTCACGGCATATGAAAGAAGCAGTTCGATTTTGGTTGTGATCTGAATCTGGATGCAGATACAGGATGTTTTTATTGGACTCTTAACACTGCACAATCGGGCAGTTTTCTACTAACCCTGTAGACCAGCTGGATTGTCCACGTCCGTCATCAGGCAGATCCATCTTGCTCTAAGCTCCAAGCAGGAATAATTATTCTGACCAGACTTTTATTGTGTTGAAATGGATGAAGATGCAGAGGCCCTGAGTGTGGACTAGTTGTTATAAGTTAGAAGTGACTGCAAGCATCTGATGAGCCTTTTAATGAATGTGGCAGGCAGAACATTTATGATAAAGTCCATCTGGTGTGTCCAGTCTGTTGTCCACATTTTCACTAATACATTAAATAACTGTCAGAAAAGCCTTGGCAGAGATTTTTGCTCCTCTAATTATCTTTGTATTCTGATGTTTTCACCCAATAATGCATTACTTTTATCAAGAACTTTGGCAGGCATTCAGAATGTACATGTTGTCATACTGCAAGAGAAATTATTAATCATGTACTTGCTCTTTATGTACTTTTTGTCCTGAATACGTCAAGATTTGATAGAGGTCTTAAAATTTTGATTAACTCAAAAACTGTTGGTGTTTAAAGAATCTTTGCAGAGTTACACAACACAAAAATGAAAATGATCGTTTGAAAGCTCCCCTTTTGAGTGATCATGGTGCAGTGGCTCTACAGAGAGCTTCAGCAGAAAGGGTTAACAGCTGAAGTGTCTGACCGGAGAGCCGAGTCAGATGTGACAGCTGACAATTAAAATGAATAAATAAAAGTGAACAACCAGGCCTGTCCCTCATGGCAACAAACTCCAACCTGTCACTTTACAATAATTGCTCCAGTGACATGACAATCAATCAGGACAGAGGAGATAATTTATTCTCATCAGGACTGGACCATGTGGACTGTGGAGTCGGACTAACAAAACCTTATCTCTTCTTCTTTGTGCCCCATCATCTCTGAAATTTTGATTCATATCCATCGAGCACTTTTAGATTTACCTTACTCACAGATGGACAGACAAAAACGCAACATCCTCTGCAAAGATAGTTTATACCCATTGGAGCTGGACATACTGACTTACTGATACTCCTAGTCAAATTATTTTTGCACAATGTTGACAAGTAAAATATTCCTGGTTCCACATCCATTTTCACCAACAAACTCACTAACAAAATCAAACCACTGCTTCTTTTTGCCATGACCAATATTTCCAGAAAATTGTATCCAGATCTGTCGAGAACTTTCAGTATTCTTGCTCACAGATGGACTCATGGACAAACAAACAAGCCAAAAAACAAGAACAACAAAAAAATAAAACAAATGTACAAAAACACAACCTCCTTGGTACCGGTAGATATAATCATTTATTTATATTTATTTACACAAAGATACAAGAGAAGTGTAAGAAAACAGTGAATAAGATTAAGTTGCATGTGCAGGTTAGGAAACCCAGTGTGCACAGATTTATAAACCTCACCTTAAGAAAAGGAAAATACAGAATAAATAACATAAATAAGAAATACTACTAATAAAAAGAAATGAAATAAACATTTTACCAAAAAAAGAAAGTGCACCAACACAAAAGTGGTACATTTTTGTTAAGCTAAATTAAAAATGTATTATAAGACTGATCATCATGAACAAAAATTCTATAATATCATATATTATTTTATTGTTTTTAAACAAAGAAATAACAAATGGTTGTTACAAGTACAGTAGTCACAGTCTGGACATGCATTATCCTGTCATGTGATTCAGAGGATGCTGTTTTGTCACTTGTGTTTTTGTTGAATGAACCTAAAACCACAGATTTTCTTGTTTTCTTGAATTTCTAAAAAAAAAAACAATCCATCTTATAACACAACCAGGAGACTTACCACAGTGCATCAGAGGTGAAAGTAAGCCGGAATGCACTGGAACACCTTTGAAAAGCAACTTTCACTCATGCATACATGCAAGCCCTTTCTTATTCCAAGCAAATTTTACCGAAATAAATGTAAAATTGATCAATGCATAAAGCTTATCTCCAGCCTACGCCTTCTGTGACGTGTTGAACAAGGTTTTAATGCGCCTAACGAACACTAGGCTATCATTTGTAGGCTATGGTACTCGCTTACTCGCTTAGCGTAACATTGATCCAATGTCCACTGGTGTGTGTTTTTTGCAGACAACAGGTTAGTCATTTTCGCAAAATAAGCAAAACAAAAATCCAGAAGTAATAAATTGTGAGGTTTTACGCGTTGTGAAATACTCTCTGTCTCTCTGTCATGCGAGCAGCACCACTCCTGCAAACAAGCACACATGGTGGTGTCACTAATTTTGGGGACAAAAACACAAAATGACTGCTTTTCAATATAAAAAATTATTGGAGCCTGGAGATTTTTTTTTTCCTTTATCACAGTCTTGGATATAACAAAGTATTAGTAACAACACTGGCTTTGATGCATTATTAGTTTTTATGTACAATCAGATTTTAACTTTTTCTCCCTTTCATGCCATTAAGGCCAAAAACAGCCACTAACAAAACTGTTGTAAAAATTTGACGTATAACTATTTTTCTCCACTTTCTTGGTTTAAATGTGTTATGTAGGCTAGAAGTCTAATTTAGCAGGCTAATAATTCAGTAATTTATACTTATACACCAATACTGTCATTATTGTTCTGATCTTATCTCTCCCTAAAGAAAATAAATGTTTTGCCACATATTACATTGTGTGTCTGACATCTTACATTATGCACTCAAGGATGTGCACAGTGGTCAGAAAAGAGCAGGCTTTATCGATATCTATCTTGTATGATGCTCGCACACAAAGCGTGTGAGCTAAAAAAAAATTGAGTTGCACAGTACATCAGTACACAGTTGCACATCTTACTTTCACCCCTGCAGTGCATGCCCGATACCTGCACACAAAATGTAGGAGCTACTGACAACACAAATCATAGAGATATTAAAGTCCTTAGTGTGACTGTGTTCACTGGATGCTTTCTTTTTTCAGAAATCTTTTAGTTAGCATTATAAAACACTCATTATATGTGTATGCAGGTATCATCTAATCAAACAAACATATGTTAAGAACTTTCCATCTTCTGAATGATATTAAGATCTAAGATCTATAAACTCAACATATTTCTCTGCCCTAATTTTCAGAGCCCACTCTGCTATAACCTTTCTTTTCCCATGAACACAACATCATTCTCTGCTGCAGATTGTCCTGTTTAATGGGAGAAAACCTCCTGAAGGTTTTCATCGTCGGGACACGGCTGACCTGACCTCAATGTAAAAAAGTCTTTACAGAGGAGAGGATGTACAGTAGCCCCAGGCGAGGGGATGACCATTGTCTGCCACTGAAGCTCCTCCATGTTTGGTGCACTGGAGCAGATCGTCCGATGCCTGTGATTGGGGGAGCTGATGGGAGCTTTGTGCAGCAGCAGCAGCAGGGAAAGGGGTCAGTGTTAGCCTAAAGGTTAAAGAAACACTCAGACAATGAGGGTTAATGCTCCATACCGGTCAGACAAAAACATAGTACTGCTCATTTCATAAAGTCATTGTGCTGAAGTCATAGTACAAGCTGTAATCAATATTTCTAAACCATCCATGATCCAAGCTTTTGTTTGGAGTCAGAATCTCTGCCTGCTGGATCTACACATTTTGACAGATCAGGCATAGATTGACTGGTTCCCATTTGTGTTGTTTTGTTCTTATTATAGTGCACACAAAACAAAAAGCCCAATCATTAACAGTATTGTTATGACCATTGTCCCACCACTTACATCAGTAATTTCAGCCCATTGGCAGGCAGCTCTAAAGAAGAGCATGGAGTGGTGCAGGAGTCCAAAAACACAGTCCGAGTCCAATTGAATTAGCATTTAGAAATTCCTTGTTCCCAAAGGTGAAGGTCAATGGCTTTCACAAATAATTATTCTGTATAAAAAAGTTATTTTGGAAAAATATTTGCAACAGTCCAATACAACCCTCGTTATTTAGATATCACAACTAAACATAACCAAAAAAAAGTTTAGCAAAGTGCTGCACAGTGTGTACCAAGCAGAAATAATACTGAATAAAATAAAATAAAGGTGAAATAAATAAAAAATATCAGTAACCAGTTGAAAAAAACAATAAAGATCATAAAGATGTAAAACTTTAAGAAAAAAGAATAACTGAAGACATGATAACACAACAATTTGTTGAAATTAAAGATAACTTATGAAGGTTAAACACAATAAGCAGACACCACACAAAGCTCATGTGAATGGATAAAAGTAAGTATAATACAAGATATTAAGGCAGGTCCAGTTGGGGGAAATTCTGATTTTAAGACAGATGGTTCCATAATTTAGTGTCTACTGTAGAAAAGGCCCCTCAAGTTTGAAGCCTTGCCTTTGGATCAACAGGGGGTAGACTTTTCAAGATCAGAGATGCATCATGGGGAAAATTCATTTAAAAGCTTTAAAATAAACAGTAAAATCTCAAAATAAATTCTAAGCTGAACTCGTAGCTCATGAAGAGAGGCCTGGATGGGGTTGATACTCTCCTGCTATCCAGTACCTGTTAAAGACGGGCAGCAGCACTTTGGACTAAGTGTAAGCGAGTGATGGATGCCAGATTTAATCCAACGTAAAAGTGCTTTACAGCAGTCCAAACGAGAAGAAATGAAGGTATTAATCAGTCACTCCAAGTCAATGAAACATTAAAAGGATTTAATCTCTGAAAAAAGCCTTGGGTGATGAAACTAGATATAACAACAGAGTTTACTAGTTCTTATATTGTTATGACGTCTTCTTTCAAATGCAGTTTTGATGTTTTTATTGATTATCTGCTTCCCGTCTGGTGTTGAAATGTGCACCAATAAAAAAAACCTACTGTGTCCTGAGGTCAACAATTTGGGTTCGCAGTAAGATCGAACTACCTCCTGTTTTGAAGTCTTCGAATCCAGTCACAAGAGTGTCAGCCCTTCTTCTAACATTATTACATCAGTCATATGCAGTCAATTTCAGTCATGTTGTCTGTCTTACTCCGTCATAGTGACCGTTGTAACAAAACAAAACAATCTCATCGTCTGACCTCATCATAAAAGTTAACATAAAACTCAAACAGCAACTATGATATAGGTATTAATGGATTCTCCTTGACCTAGCAGAGGTCACTTTTCTGCCTTTTTACACACGAGGGTCTGCAGCTTTGTTTCAGGTTCAGAACACGCTGTTCAACAAATTTGACGGCAGACGTCCTGAGCTGTTTTAGCTTAGAGGGGCTGAGGGACATCAGCAGGCTGTTTGACATGCAGGAGAAAAGCTGAGGTGTAAATAATGGATTGAATCATGGATGAAATCCAGTCAGCTGCTCTACTTTCTGCTTCCCACTTTAAAGGCTATTAAGACGAGTAAATAAAACAAACAAATGGATTATGTAATAAGTCACACCTGTGCTTTTTTTAACCGTATTTAAGAAGAATTGTATATTCACACTGGACTGTGTGATGCAACCTTAGGATTTTACCCTAGCAGAAGGAAGCATAGCAGAAGAACATCCCTGATTTATACATACTGGGGCACACAGTTTAAACATTTTAGATATTTAAGTGGTAAATTCTTATCAAGATGTACATTGTACAATTTCTCCAGGTCTTCTTGAAGATATAAGCCTGGAGAGTGAAGTCATTGTGCATAAGGCTTTAGGTTTTAGATATCCACACAAGTCAGTTATGCAACCATACAATATATAAACTAAAAATAAGTAAAGTTACAAAGTATATACACAAATGCATTGCAACTTTATAAAACATCTGTTGTGAAAATGAGAAAACAAAAACATCAGAAATCCTTCAAAAACTTGTTTTAAACTGCTTTTTTGTGGCAAATAGCAAACTATAACAACTTAATAGTCATTTTTCCTACACATAATAACCCGAATAATAACTGAAATACATTTTTTACCCCCTTTGGCCTTGATAACATCTGCATTTTGTTTTTATGTAATTTTGAGAGTCTCTCTGTTACGTGGATTTTTAGTAATTTGCTCACAGCATTTACACAAATGAAGAGTATTGCTTCTGCCTGCTCTGTTGTAAAGTGAACACTTGTTATGAATTGGCACAATACAAATTAAGATTAACTTATTGATTGATATTCACACTGATATTAATAATTATATTGGGTGGTGGTGTAATAAAGTTGTCAAGCCTGTGTCTAGTCAGAGTATGGCCTTTTATAATAGGCAGTCTAAACAGTGTATTCCTCGTCATAAAGGTGTTAAACTCATAGGATAAAATATGGAGCTGTGTAAGAAGCCCATCTCTGAACAGCTGAATCATCCTCTAAATGAAATACAGTTAGAATTAAGAAACAAAACCCTGTAATAATAGCTCCTCATCAAAGATTGAACCTGACATTTCCTCCAAAATTTACCGCAGCAAGCAAACGACAGAATGGTAACAACATTTCTGTGAGTTTGAACCTTTTCAACATCAAGGACGCAGAAAAAAAAAAAAGAAAAGCTTTGTGCTAAAAATACCCAACGACTATTTATGGACTGGAGCAAAGAGGGATGCATAAAATTTCCATGTTTGCCAGACAAATTAAAACCCACTGAAACCCCGGCTGAGGAGATTGGAGTTTAAGTTTATTATGAATAATTTATAAAGTTTATCGTGTTGTTTTGGTGTTTTCAGGACATTCTAGTGTTTATTAACGTCTGCAAGCATTAGGGGTGAAAGGCTTTAGATAAAAATGCTCTGACCTTGAATAGTTCACATGTAACTGAATGTGGATCACAGGAAATATGTTTAGTTTAAGTCATTCTGTCAGTGCAGTATAACCTCTTAGTTAGTCTTCTCTTAGATTAAAAATGGGCTCTGAATGTTACAGTGATTCAGATTTTACTGACATAACAGTGACACACCACCATGTGTCATATTGGATCACTATTTAATGCTATAATTTAAATTCGAACCAAAAAATAGATAATTTTAACATTTGGCTGCAGTGTGGTTACTTGTGCAACACCAGTCATGTGACTCAGAGCGTGCTGCTGTTTGTGTGTTTGATGGAACTAAAAACCACCTGTTTTTAAGTTTCCTTGACTTTACACAGTAAATCTCCATCTGATATCTCTACCAGTAAGTGAGTGACTCTTTAACGGACACTTAAATCTGATTTTTTTCTGTCTCTAGCCTTTTAAATATAATTTAAACACCCAGTTCCAAAGAAGTTGGGACATGGTGTAATTTGTAGAGTTGAACACTCTTCAAAAACAAAATATTAAATGTTAAAATGATAACTATAGTGCTTTTTCACAAATATTCACTCTGTTTGAATTAGATGCCTGCAACATCTTCCATAAAAGCTGGGACTGAGGTTTCTTTACCACTGTTACGTCAAGCTTTTAGTAGCTGAGGACAGTAATTGCTGAAGCTTTGGAGGCAGCAGTTTTTCCCATTTTTGCTTGATTCATAAATCCAGCTGCTTAACAGTCCCGGTGTATCCGATGCACCATACGTTTTCCATGGAAGATCAGTCTGGACTGCAGGCGGGCCAGTCTAGTGCCATCAGTCTTTTATTATGCAATGTAGCTCTTGCAGACTGTGTCATGTGACACGTGACATCCGTGAAAAGATGTCACTTGGATGGCAGCATGTTGCTCCAACATCTGTATGTACCTTTCCTTTAGTGATGCCTGCACAGATGTGCAAGTTACCCATGGCATGGGCACTAACACCACCCATACCACCACAGATGCTGACTTTTGACCTTTGCTCTGATAACATTCTGAATGGTTCTTTCCTCTTTAATCTAGAGGACACCATGTCCATGATTTCCAAAAACAATTTGAAATGTGGACTCAGACTGCAGCAGACTTTTCCGCTTAACTTGACTTGTCAATCTAAAATGAGTTTGGGTCCAGAGAAGCTGATGGCGTTTTTGGGTGTTGTTGGTTTATGGCTTTGGCTTGCATGATAGAGTTTAAACTTGAAATGACAATGGTTTTCTTAAGTAATCCTGAGCCCCCGTGGTAATATCCTTTACAGAATTATGTTTTTGAACGCAGTGTCACCTCGAGGATTGATGGTCACAGGCATTCAAGGTTAGTTTTGACCTTGATGCTTTAAAACAAGACATATGAATATAGTTGGCAGGAGCTAGCTTGCATCTGTTACAGACATCACTGAGATTAGGGGCAGATCCCAGCAAGCTTTGTATTTGTCTTATGAATTTCAGGAAGAACAGGCATATGATGAAGAGAGGTGGACCAATTTTTTTTTAACTTCCTGGGGTTTATGATGTCATAGCTATACAGCCTCCACCTACATGTGTGTTTTTTTACTTGTCACAGGCAGTCGCCGTGACTATTTTCAAAGTCCCTCTCCTTTAGGAGTATCCAAAGCGGAGGCAAAAAGTGCTCCATCTGAGCCTGAAGGGAAACAAAATGTTCCATTTTTCTTAATAGAAACACAAGACATGGACATGGGAGTTTGAATAGCTAATCACACATTTTTTCTTTCATGTTGAATTGTTATTATGCTTCATGCTCATAATCTCCTTGCTTTATTAGAAGAAATACAACTCTTTATAAGTTTATTCTTTATTCATATGATCTTATCACTCTTTGCTAAAAATGTACTTTTGGCCATTAATTTGCCTTTATGTTTTTGTAAAGCTGTAACTCTACTCTCATAATATTTTTAATTTTGTCTTGAAATATTGTATATTTCCTGTAATGCCTTTATTTTACCACTCTATTTGATATTGAATGCAATTTGACCTACTTTTGCAAAGCTTTATTCTTAAAACATCATGACTTTATTCTCTGAGTTTTAACTTTATTCCATCATTGCAGAACAGAATCATTGTTGTTTAATGCCGCCCAATTAGAAGCCATTTTACTGCTCAGATTTTAAAGCACCCACAGCACCCAGTTCAAACTACTTTTATCCCCTCATTCCTCCGTCTGAGTTTAAGTTGCTTCTTAGTTTACGTTTATCCCTTCAGTCATAAGCCTTGACTCTTGACTCTTGCCTGCTCGTCTCTCAGCAGGATGTGATTTGGAGTTGAAGTATGTATTTGTGAAATACCCAGGGGGCAAAATCTGAGCGGCGTCCCGTCCTAATTCACTCCAACATCAACGCCAGAGGCTGAACCGCTGCCATGATTATACCAATTTAAACTCCCACCCACCCAAAGGAAGACGTGTAATTACTGTGTTTACACTGGAGAGACGGACTTCACCGAGACGTCCACGAGTAAACACTTTCAAACTTTGTCATTCTTCTGCGGGACGCTCATTATGACTGAAAAGTGAAGTAAACGTCAGCCTGTTTTGATGTGGAGTAACATTTACTGCTCTAGCAGAATATTTAAGGCTGTTATCGACTCTAAAATGGACCACTATATAAACTTAAAGGATAAACTACCATCAGGTTTCACAAACAGCTAACTGAAGTTCAGATAAAGTTCTTGAGACTGCAGAAGTTAAATCAAACAGCTAAGTTACCTTTTAATGTTCAGCTTAATCTACAGCAATTTACTGTTAACATAATAATTAGTGATCAAACAACATTTTCATCATATCATACATACAAATTTAGGGAAGTAATAATGAAAAAAATTGAGAGTTAAGGATTTGGTAAAGAGAGGAGTGTCCAAGGGACTCTAAAAATCCTAAACCATCAGCTTTTTGCTTTTTCCCTCTGTTATGACTGTGGATGAGGGTTCAGTCTGTTTGAACGTGACCTGTCCAAACTTCTATACGTCTGTTTGTTGTTGCGCTTTTGCAGGCCTTGTGCATCTGATGTCTTGAGAGCTTTGAAGATTTTCAATCACCTTTTTACAAATGTCCACTTTGTCTACGATGAATCGATTTGATGTTAAAAGACAAGGGTAAGACCCATAGCATCTTAACGAGTGGTGCAGGAATGAGTCCCAACATATGAATCTGAGTTAGCATTTTAGCACTTCTGGTTCCCAGTACCCAAAGCCTGTAAGATTTTAGAAAAGCATTTCCAGATGCAGACCTAAAACTAGAGGTGCTCTGAGAGCACCAAGCATTTCCAACATTGTCAAGTAAGCTGTTGTTAAAAAATAAATATAGCCATATTATTTTACTTTAAACTCTGAAATGATAGTTTCACAGTTGTTTTATCAGTAAAACATCTTATCAAAAATAGCTGTATCTTTTATATCCTTTTGATTTATTTATTTTTCTGCTCAGTCACTCACTCTTTTTCTCCTCTTGGCCTCATCCGTTATCTGCCTTTTCCATTTAACAACAACAACCTGCCACATCTGTTTTTTTCTGTTGTTTTGCTGATTTTATTGTTCTATTGTGATTTTATAGATGCTGTTTATTACCTCCGCCAAGGAGGTTTTGTTTTCGGGAGAGTTTGTTTGTCTGTCTGTCTGTCTGTCTGTCTGTCTGTCTGTTTGTCTGTTTGTCTGTTTGTCTGTCTGTCTGTTTGTCTGTCTGTCTGTCTGTCTATCTGTGAACAAAATAACTCAAAAAGTTATGGATGGATTTTGATGAAATTTTCAGGAAATGTTCAGCATGGGAAAAGGAAGAAGTGATTCAATTTTGGTGTTGATCCAGATCACCATCTGGGAACTGTGCGGCGCTCTCCGAGTGCTTTTCTAGTTTTGTTTATACTTGGTACAGTGTCATGGAGTGTCTTGAAAGGCACTTTTACGTCAAATATATTATCATCATTATTATTATTTCCATTTTTTCGTCTCCCATTTGATCAAACAATAACAAGATGGGCTTGCTGGCTTCCCAGCTCAGGTGTGTGAACATTTTCATATGTCTTTCTTCATCGTTTTGAAGGCAGTTCTTCCTGTTAAATGGTTCTCTCGAACAGCAAAACAACTATTTAATGGTGGAAATTGTTTCTATAAGCAGAAGTAAGGTACATCTTGTTAGTGTCAGGTTAGAATCTCCTTTTTGCCCTCAGAACTGCCCTAACTTTTCATGGCATAGATTCTACAAGGTACTGGAAACCCTTCTCAGAGATTTAACATCACATATTTGCTGAAGGTTTGTCTGCTGCACGTCCATGATGTGTATTTTCCTGCTTGATTTGAGCTTTGTGACATGGGGTGTTATCCAAGTAGAAGTATCCATTAGCAGATGGGTACACTGTGGCCAAAAAGGGATGGACATGGTCAGCAACAACAATCACATAGGCAGTGGGGTTGAAACAATGCTCAGTTAGTACTAACCCCCACCCCATTACACCAACACGGGCCTGAACCATTGATACAAGAGAATCTAAATGTGTCTCAATTGTTCTCATTGTCCAGTTTTGGTAAATTGTAGCCTCAGCTTCCCATTTTTAGCTGACAGAAGCAGCAGGTGAGTGTGGTCTTGTGCTGCTGTCGTCCATCTGCTTCAAGATTTGATGTGTTGTTTGCTCAGAAATATTCTTCTGCACACCTAGGTTGAGTTGCTGTTGCCTTTCTATAATCTTGAGCCACTCTTGCCATTCTCCTCTAAATTCTTGCATCAATAAGGCATTTCAACCCAGAGAACTGCCACTCACTGGATATTTCCCTTTTTTCAGACCATTCTTCATAAACCCAAAAGATGGTTGTGGGTAAAAATCACAGAACAGCAGTTTCTTATATAACAGCATGTTTTGCACAGCAAGTATCCAGTGTTTGAAGTCACTTTCTGATGCTCAGTTTGAACTTCAACAGGTTTTCTTGGCCTTATTTGCATACCTTAAAGCATTGAGTTGCTTCCATGTGATTAGCTAACTAGCTTGTTTGCATTAACAGGCAATGGAGTGGATATTCCTGGTAAAGATTGTTGTTTATTTCTGAGTAATGTTAAACTCAATGCTTCCTCCTACCATAACCCTCTGATTATTTGTTGTAAAGCTTTTATCTGCCGAATTGAACAGATTATCTCAGAAATTCAGATCAACATTTTCAATGTTTTTACTATTCATTCTTCCTTTCTCCTTCAACTTCAACATGTTTTAATTTGCCTTAGGCTTCAGTTTGTGCCTTTCTCATCTCATTACTCTATAAGTCCCTCACTATAACCATTTCCAGCTCTATTGTTAGCAGAAGTCGTAATTTCTCTTCCCTAATTGAGATTCTTTATTGAATGAAACGTTTTGATGAACACAAAATGACCTCTGTTAGCATTAGTTGGATAAAACGCTGTTGAGATTGTGCCCCAAAGAACCGCTTGTCACTGTTTGTTTTAATAGAGGATGAAGAGTCATAATGGAGACCTTTCAGTGTCAGTGGTCTAAAAATGAAGCGCGCCTACAGTGGGCTGTTGTGATTTATCTGCTGTGTATTTGTATACTTGATACATCCCCGAGGGGGAAATACATGAAGCTGAACTAACAACCTCATTCTGAGAATATTTTTAGGTTTCATGTCTATTTACGCCTCAGGGCGGGCGAGAGTCAGGGTGGTTTTCAGGCTCTCCGTCCATCTGTCCTGACCAGTCCTAGAAGATGTGAAATCTTGGGATCATCTTCAGGGATTTTCTTCAGACTTTGCACAAATGATGCTCTTTCTCAAAGACGGACTGCTGAGGCTTTAGGGGTCAAAGTTAATGGACATAGTACTTTATTTCATACCCGTTTGTGAACACATTGTCTTCGAGAACGCTCCAAGGCATTTCCTTCAGAGCTTTCTTTGCATTATGCTTTCACCTTTCATTCAAGGTTAAACTGAAAACATTTGAAAGGTCAACAGTCAAGGTCAAAGCAAAATCGTACTTTTTAAGGTCTCAGCAGCCTTGTATCATATTGTGATCTTTTTAAAGAGCCCCATAGTTGTACCTAGGAACAAATGAGCCCTTCCCTGAAGACACACACTGTGCAAAGTAAAGATCAATGTTTATTGTTCTCTTGGTTAAAATGAAGACAAACTGGTTTCCACTGGTTTAACTCTGTCTAAGCTGACAGAGCCTTGCACCCCCCTGAGACCCACAGGCTTTATGTACACCAAGTTGGGAACCAAGCGGGGCCAAATTTAACCATGTTGCTGCAGCTGGATCTGCCCCATTACCTCCAACAAGTGGGTAATGTTTTTTCCGGTGTATGATGTTGTATGTTTGTTTGAATGTCTGTTAGCAAGATTACACAAAAACTACTGGATGGATTTTGCTGATATCTTCAGGAGATATTGGTGATGGCCCAACTTAAAAAGATTTGCAAATGAATGTTTTTGCTCAATAACTGTCCAACTAATAATGATATCAACATGATTCAGAGTGTTAGGTATGGGTTTTAAGGGTCAAGGAATCATATTGTTATGGTATCTTTATCACTGAACTATTGCTTATAGATGTAACAGCAATATGTGAGCTATATTGGTGGAGGTCCCTGATCAGTGTCCATTAAATTTCAGCATCAACACACTTGCAGTTACAGGGTGTCCTCATGAAATCAGGGTTCTCTCACAAGAACACATCCTGTGGGTTTTCAAGTTTTACCCTTATGGTGCGTCTCCATTTGATCTGAGAGGTCAGATTGTCCAGGTTGCAAATTGGACACGTCATCTTAAGTGTCCCTGTGGTTAGAATTTCAACTTGGGGGTCAGACGATCTTCAGGTTTCTAAACTTAACAAAGTTCTGTGATCAATGGAGCACACCATTGTCAAAGTAACATTAGCCCAAACCAGTCACTACGTATTTTTCAAGTTACTGTGGAGGATCTCATTACAGTTGAAGGGTTCCAGCACATTCCAGTCATGGACCAGCCAAAATTCAGTCATTGAAAAAGAGGATTTAAGTGGCTTCATCTGTGTTACCGTAAAAAACAGGTTGGCCAGTCAGAATAGACAGGGCTCACATGGGAAGGGGGCGTTAAAGTGACAGTTGCTCAAACAAACCCCGTTTTATCCTATAAAATTGAAAGCAAATTTGTTAAAAAAAAATGGCAGGAATATGATTTTTTAAAATTCCACCCAATGTTAAAGGGCAACTCCGGTTTTTTGACACCTGGACCTTATTTACAGATGTGTGCATGCTCATATACTCACTCAGACAAACATCGTGCAGCTCGGAGTCTTTCAGAAGTTATTTAGATCCAACCGATTTAGCCGCACTTAGCGGGGGCCACGGCAAGGGAGCTTCAGCGCGGAACATAATCTCTGCAAAATCGCTCGTCTCTACCACAGCCCGGTTTGTCATTGCAGAGAAATCCTCCAGAGTAGTCAGACATATATTCCTGGATAGATCCATACGCTTGTCAGCCGGTTTCAAGTCCCACTCTGAGCAGCTAACACACTCCTCTTCTGTTGCTATAGGCGAACACTGTCCACAAGCGCACACCAATTCGCATTGAGTCGTGGACGTGCTCCTGTTTGTTGTTCTTGAGCCAGCTGTTCGTCTTTCTCCCTCCGCATTCTTCTCTCATGGAGCTCCTCGTCCGTGTTCTCAGACTCAAACCGGTCGTCGTAGTCTGACTCTTCGGCATCAGATAAATATTCTGCCATGTTGCTCAGCAATGCCGGCTAAAAGTAAGTCAGCTGTACCTTTGTGTCGCGGGGCTATGACGTCATCAAAAGTTTGTTTACCAGGTCAGCTGACCCACCTGAAGACGTTAGACGAGCTGACTTTATGATAACACTGGCGATGGATGAAAAAATATAGTCGAAATGAGCGATTTTGCAGAGATTATGTCCCGCGCTGATTCTCCATTGCCGATTTAGTGCGGCTAAATCGGTTAGATCTAAATAACTTCTGAAGGACTCCGAGCTGCACGATGTTTGTCTGAGTGAGTATATCAGCATGCACAAACCTAAAAATAAGGTCCAGATGTCAAAAAACCGGAGTTGCCCTTTAACATATGGGAATTTTTGATTTTTTTTTCTGCATCCAGACAGATATAAATAATGTGAAAATCTGATCATTTCAAATTTTGGTCATTACCAACATCTCCTGAAATGTCAGGAGGTATCTGTCCTGTAGTTTTTGCATACTTTTGCTAACAAACTAACGAACAAACATAGATAAGCCGGCCATAACATAACCTCCTTGCCGGGGGTAATAAACAGCAGGATACCAACAATGATCAGTAAGCTGTGGTCCAGGTAATTCAAAGTTCACACTCATTGTTTAATGCATGGGCACTGGATGGTGCAGTGGTCAGTATAGTAACCCACTGACAACTGTAAACCCAGGATCTGGTTTGAATCCTGGTTTAACGGAGCCATTCTGGGTTCAACCTGTGTTCCTGTACTACCTCCATGTTCCATAATGTGTTTGATAGTTTAACTAGTGAGATTGGTCATAGGTGTGAGTGTGTCCGGTTGTTTTTCTATTCATGTCAACCTTGTAACTGAATGTAGACTTGCTCAGTGACAGCCCTCTGCAACCTGTGTGGGAAAACATCAGTTTGACCCCCATGGAATAAATACTCTGTAATCCAAAGTTTGTCAGAAAATATTCACCTAAACTGTTAAAGAACTGAGATTTGAACTACACAGCAAAATCTGCATTGACAAATTAACACTATCACAGTTAACATTCATCAGTGTGTGTACGGGTCCACACTGCAAGAGTCAGTACGTTAACTCTCATCAAGTGTAATTAAATATAAAGCTTTGTAACACTTGAGAGCGTGACTTATGATCAGCACTTCTATGTCAGAAGTGCAAATAAATGGATTATTACAGGAGCTAAATAACTGTTCACACTGGGGGCATTCATCTTTGATTGTCAACTCGGGGGTGGCGAGGTTTCACCGAGTTCCCAGTAGGAAATTCTGACTTCAGGGAACGTTCCAGTTGCAGTTTCCTACTCAGAACCCGGAAATTCCTACTTCTGACTACAACTGGAACGCACCAAAGACGTTACTGAAGCCAAAGCGTGTGTTTGTTGTGATAAATGCAGCTCGGACCTTCCTCAGAACTCTGCATTGCTTTACAACTTCTTTTTTCAACAACTTACAGGATGAAAAGCGACGAGGTAATGTATCTCTTTCTAGTTACGTAGCGGTAGTTTTTGATGTGTGACAACAAGCAATTTTTGGAAAGCTTAGTATAGTCGTTGTAGTCGGCTATATATCGCTACTTACAGCACGGTGCTCTAAGACGTGTAATATAAATAATAAAATAATATAAATTTGCTCTAGTTTTAATTGTCTGGTTCCTGAAGTTGAGTATCCAGGCCAGTCCAGCCTGTCCGACCCGACCGGAAGGCTAAGGAATAACATTTATAGATAAAAATAAAACTCATCTTAAAGTGTGTATTTCGATCAGGCATATATCTAAAAGTGAGACTTTTTTGTAATTACTTAGAAACTCCTCACAGTCTCTTTATGGTTATTTCTGTATTAACACTGCAAAGTGTAAACATTACTGTATTTTTTTATTGTACATTAATGTGGATATTAGTCTAGCTCAAATAAAGCTACCGTGTTTAGTCAAGGTACAATCTAAAAAGAACACATTTGGCATCTCTTGATATTTGTCCAATTATTGGGGACAGGTGGGATGATTGACTCCACAAGTGTCATTTCACATGTTTGGAGTTCAGAGTGACACCTATGGATTTGAGCTAAGAGTAAATTTTCAGGGATTTGACCCGATCCAGAGTAGAATGAACTCTGCACTTGCTGAAATTCTGCCAGCACTAAAATGTAAACGCTTCTCAATTTACAGTGTTATCACACTACTGCAAAAACTACTCCAGCACTTCTTCTTGGCCCAACACTGAAATTTTCACTGTGCAGCTATTGAGGTAAATAAGCACAAAGTCTGTTGTTTAAGACTCATCGTGCTTACAAAATGGTTGACACCACAAAATGGTGTTTTTCAACACAATGTTGTTCTTATTCTTTTAATCAGACTTTCACATCAGCAAATGAATCATACTTGAGGAGACACACTTGAAGATGTTTGAATCACCAAGAAAAACTCATTTTAGAAATTGAATTAAATATTTTTAGATGAAACATTTCTATTGATGAACCCGAACCCTTTAGTGTATAATTTTCAGTCAGACTTCCTTTGCCCCTAAAAGCACAGTTTGTTGTCAGGAAAAGGTCACACAGAGGTACATGTGAGTCAGCAGACTGAACCAGCAGCTTTAACGTGATGTGTAACATGTCTGCAGGCTGCTCACTGCTGCGTTCTCTTTTGCTTCTGTATCACAGCGGGACTGAAACAACAACAGACACACTTAATGAAAGAAACATACAGTTTGTTTAAAGGCAAGTGATAGATGCAGGCTGAGGAAAATGAATAAAGAACTCCCTCTACTGGACAAATACTGACAAACACACTTCAAATATTGCCTTCAACACCATTTCCAAATAACTGGGATGCTGCATGAAAATGTATGCCGGAGTAAAAACATGATCACAGGGAGTTTAACCATCAGGCAAAGACAGGCAACTGATTTGGGTCTTGATCTGCAAGTAATCCTCAGCTATGTTCATTATGGGAGGGCAAAGAGTTTAAATTGTCAATTAATTTATGTATTTTAGATGTAAATAAGGGTTAACAAGAGACCAAGAGTGAGTTCAGTAGCATCAAAATATATATATTTTTAAGATTCAACAAATCCCTGGTGAGGATTCAAGTCACAAGAAAACTAAAATGCCATTATATCCAAAATAATTATAGCTGGGCTGATTCTATATAAGTGTATGTGCATCACAGCAAGAAGGTTTGATATCTTTCAGGTCCCTTCTGTGTGGACTCTGCATGTTCTCCCTCTGCATGTGTAGGTTCACTTCAGGCACTCTGTCTTCCTCCTACAGACCAAAAACATTGTCAGTAGGCTGGTTGGTGACTCCAAATTGCCCTTTGGTGTGAGTATTACTCTAAATGATTGTCTGTCTCTCCTTGTGGTTCTGCAATTGGCTGGCAACTAGTTCAGATACCCTACCTCTCCAGCAGGGAATACCTGAAAGGGATGAATGGAAAAGGTAATGAATGGATAAACTTATTGAACAGGAAATACATAACCTAAGACTTCTACTTCATCAACATCATTTAGTTTATCAATTTGTCTCTACTGATTTTCATTTTCCAGGCAACAAAATAGCTCATTGGCTCTCAGCCTTTACAAAATAATAGTAAAGTTTGATCAAGATTGCATTCTAAAGGGAAGAATTGATTGTGTCATGATACTGTTGGATAATTCATGGAGAGGTGAGTTTTGTATGTATCTGAATCCATAAAACCACAAACTCTGTTCAAAAATCAATCATCTTTTCAAAATTGGCTTGATTTTAGGGTGTTTTTCATTATGTATTTTTTCACAATATTTGAAAAAATCCCAGACTGAAACAGCCTCATAAAAAATGTTTTCTTTTACCAGCACAGTAAAACCCTTTTTATACCCAGGCTTGTGATAAAACTGTGTACCGATCCAGAGACACCACAAGATGGCAGTGCAGACTTACACTTCTTGTAACTGTGTGGCTCCTGCATGTTGATTATTTATTACTAAGACAGACGAATTCACTGAATGTGTGCTCGATGTCTTTATTTTCTGTTGATGTGTATTTATCATTTGTTGGATCAGAAAAGTAAAAGACTCTCAATACACAGCAAAGTCAAATTAATATTACTATAGTTCATATTAACACATCTAAAGTGTCTGTAAGAGTCTAAAACACAGAGAGCTGATTTAATTTTTGGAGAGCTCTCATTAACACTAGTTATGTCTAATTACTAACTATCTTTGCAGTTAAAATTTTACACTTTTGTCCGCACCAATATATAGTGTTAGAAATAATGCCATCTCTCAGAGTATATTTATTAACTTTCCAAGTAGAGCTGCCAAATTAACACTGCAAGGTGTAAACATTACAGCAAACAATTATTTCATATTTACTGGAAAATGTTGCTTTATTAAAGATGCTGTGTTTGGTTATAATGTGTATTTTGAAATATTTGCACAACAATAATTTACAATACTTTCTCAAACATATGTAGTGCTAATAGTGATTATTACTGATAATGCACTTTTCAAGGGTCTTAATTAAATAAGATGATTAATGCAGCACAGTGAGTTCATCAGTTTGTTTCTCTGTACAATTAATTGTTTATTTAGAGTATTGATAGCTTAACTTGAGATTGATTGATTCATCAAATACTTTATTTTAAATGTGAATGGAAGAAAAACGAAAGCACAAATTGCTCATGCAAATGTGGTCGAGCATTAAAAAGAAAGAAAAATATGTCTGCACTGTTGATGTGCAGAAGAAATAAATAATGAAAAACAGACTCACTGAATGTTCCATTTTGTTCCACTCCTTTGTAAAATGTGTTTGATCCCACCTCTTCTCCCTTAATCAGCACTGATTAATCCATTTTTGTGTGTTTGTCACAGTATGTCTGCATACAAATACATTTTCTCTGACTTTACAGAAGAGAGATAGTGACAAAAAATCAAAACAAAGCAGTAAGTAATGAAGAAACAGTAATCAAATGATAAACACCCAGTGGCAGCTCTTTGTTCTTCTACATCATTAAAATCTTTTCTTCATTTCTCCTTTTAAACTGCTTAATGTTTCCTGTAGCTCCACCCTCAACACTGGTCCACAGTTTGACTCCACAGTTGAAGCACGCTGTTCATGAACTGCTACTTGAGATTATCTTAAATATGTAGGAGGTCGTGGAATGTTCTAGAGCATAAAACAGATCAATCCAGTGCGAAGTTCAATATATTTCATTGATCTATCTGGGAAGCAGCCCATAGTAAGTGTTTGGAAATGGGCAGAAACTTTCAGAAGCATATCCAGCAGGTGATGTAGCAGGTACTACTGGCACTACTGTACTACAGAATTCGAGCCATTCATCAAAAATAGAAACTTCAGTGGCACTAAGATGATGTAAAAACAAACCTGCTAAATATGTTTTGTTGAAATTTCCAAGTTGATTCAAGACTTAATTTTGTTCCCGGCATAAATTAAAGTTGATGCCCACTGTCTTAATTTTTGATAAACTTCCATTTGCCATGACTCAAATTCTTCATTCTTACAACTCAATAAGTAATGAGTCTCTTCAATTAACCTGACAGCAGACTATTAATCAGATTATCCTCTGTGTGAATGTGACAGGCAGGTCTTTCAAAGTTTGGATATTTGGGAGTAGCTAATGAAATTCAGCAATTATTACAATTTGTTTAATTAGGAGCCCTGATTTGATTGTGCTGCAGACGTATGATAAAGCAAAATTGACATTTGTGACTCAATTTACCAAGACTATTTAAGATAAGGTGAGTCCAAAACAGACCAAAACAGGCAGAAAATGACCCTGGACCAGGTCGATCATTTCTTTAGAAGACCGTGAAATAACTTTGATTGACACTTTTGTTGGACTCTTTGTGTCCTTGAACAGATGGGGGAGAAATTAACTTTCTCTTATTATTTTGAAGTACAGATTCAATGACTATGGAAGCAGTGATAAATGAAATTGGGAATCTTTTAAATTGGGTCACGTCAACTCATTAATTGCAGTGAAAAAAAGAGTCAAACTTTAATGAGTCGCAATTTCTATTTCTATTTTTTATAGCATGAGTTGCATACAAGTTCTACATTCAGGTGCTTCATATTTAATCTACCATACTGCAGTGTCCTTATGCTCTCATGGAAGACGAGTCAAAATAATGTACTCACTGTGATGTCACACATTTCAGTTTAGATATCTTCAGTTACGTTTTGATCCACAAGAAGTTGCTCAATTTACATAAAAATAATAGAAAAAAGAGTAAAAAACACTCTGAGCCAAAGACGGCCGATAAGTAAAAAGATGAAGCACAACAAACTCTTTCTGCTGTTAATTCCTTCTCTTCATCAACTCCATCTGGGTAATTTATACTTCTAAACCTGAACTTCCAAAAGGTATAAATGCTATCACCTTAAGTAGCATATTTCTTAATATACTGTTTAGCTGAAAATAAAACTTTGCAATATTTTATCCAGAGATGTCGTGAATTTAGAACAGACTAACATAGCAGTGCAGCTCACTTTTACTTGATAAATCTATAAATCAGCTTCAGCAAACAATAAAACATTGTTAAATTCATTAAATAATGTGGATATTTGAAAGAGAGGATGATTTAAAGATTGACCGAATGGATTCATGGGTGAATGGATTAGCAGACAGATGGACAGAAACATGGATCGATCAATGTAAAAAGTAGTTGTTTTTTTGCCTTTATTTGATTCCTGAATGTTGGATAAATGTAGGGACAAATGGATGTAAAGGTGGATTAACAAACAGATTGATGGAAAAATTAATAGATGAAGGGATTGATCATTATTAGACTGATGGATTGATCAGTGATTGAGATATGGATGAGTTTTATGGTCTTTTACTGTATCATCCATGGATGGATGACTGGAAGGACAAATAAATGTACAGATGGTTCAATGAATGGATGGATGAACAAGTTGATAAGTACAAGATGGATGATTTGATCAATAAATAGAAAGAAAGATGGGTATTATGGTCTTTTATTTGATTATTGATTAAATATATAGATGGATAAATGAATGAAAAACTCAATTTTAAAATGGAGCGATTGATCAGCAAATAGATTAGTGGGTTTTATGGCCTTTATGTTTTTCAGTTTATTAACGGATGACTGGAAGGAAAAATAAATGTGTAGATAGATAATTAAATGGATGGATGACAGTTTTAATCATTACAAGATGGATGGACTGATGGATGATTGGGCGGAGGGATGGATGGAAAGATAGATGGATACATAAACCAGGAGATTAGTTGATGGTTCATTTAGTAGTTAGATGGTAAAATGGACTTAATGATTTCAAACTGGTGATAAAATATAAAATTTGGACTAAATTCAAGGGTCTCATTTTTTGCAGTAACTTTGGTTCATTTGTTTAGCTCACTGACTGGAAGACGTACTGGTTACTGATTCGACTGGCACATACCACTGACCTCTTTCTATCCCACAATCGGAGACTATTGAACATCTGGAAACCTTTTACCTCAAAAATCAGGTTCACAGCGTATTTTTCTCAAATGTATCACCTGCTGAAGAACGTGCACCGGCTGCAGCCATGATTCACTTTCCTCTTCAGCTGACTAATATACAAACAGGTAAACACCCAGAGGACAGGTCGAAAGGTGATGCTCTTACTGAAACATTAACATCTCCTGAACTTTTGCGACCACAACAGCACCAGGGCATCTTAGAGTGTTTAGAATTTACAGGTAAATGGTCCCAGAATGACAGCTTACCCACAGGCTGTGTTCAAATGTCAGGAGGAAGCAGAGATTGTAAACTCACGACCTGTCGGCTGAGGGGAGGAAATACAAATGAGGATGTTAATCCAAAGCTACAGAGTGTGAGGTACAGGGAGGAGATGCTGTCATGGTCACAGTCTTCTTACAAGCAAACAAGGCATGGTGTGTGGCCTCCACAGCCAGGGGGCGCCCCATCAAAACATAAACAAAACATAGAGGGTTAGATCCTCAAACATAAATAAAACAAAGAGGGTCATGCTGCATTCCAGGCGACCCGTAACTCGATAATTTCCCAGTTAAAATCTCCAAGTTCCGACCTGAAAGTGGTCCAGGCAAATTAAAACTTTGGTTTGAGCGCAAGGAAATCTGGTATGTAAATTAACCAACATGGCAGGCATTATAAGATTTATGCATTATCAACTTTAGCTCATTTGAGTGAAACAGAAGCGGAGAAATGACACATAAGGTAACAGAAGCTTATACTTTACAGTGTTTGTCATTATTAAGAGTCTGCCATATTGTTTAGGCAGTGATGTGACGTTGCAAGTCGTAACTAGGAGTACATCGATCTGGTACGAGTTCACGGGTTGGAAGTTCTTGTGCACTTTCACCAGTTACAGGTGGGAAAAACACAAGTTATGGGTTGCCTGAAATGCAGCATCAGATCCTCAAAAGGATTGCACTGCTTTTGCGACCGCTAAACCTGTGCAAATGACAGAAAACAATAGCGTACTATCCACAAAGCAAACTCAAAGGGTGAAATGCACGCAAACTGAACACAAACTACACTGCCACTCCTCCCTGCGCTGGTCCAATTTGCATGCATGTAAATAAGGGAATATTCATAAATTCAACGCAACATTGCCCCTTTCCTATGCAAATGAGCCTCAGTGCAAATACCACCTAATCCAGGAAGACCAGCGCTAATTGCCACTGGCAGTAAAGCGGTGCTATTTAGCGCCAGTGAGACCTGTGTATTAAATCTGCACAATTTTTCTTTCTCCCTCTCTCACTCTCTCTCTTTCTCAAAATGATTGCAAATTGCTCTGAGTTGGTGATAGCTGTGGAGCAGAGCCTATATAAGGGCTGTCATGCCAGGACTCTCCGGTAACCATGGCAGCAGTGATTTTAGCCAGGTGAATACACCGTGACAGGCAAGATGGCAGGTGTGCTCAAGAGAGGATTTACTTTTTGATTTAAGTGACAATGAAATCATTGGAGATAGCGGTTGCCAGGCTGCATGATCCTTGCACTACTGTGACATCAAGGATGACAGCAATATAGCCTACTGTGTTTGTCTCTGCGACCATTCCTCCATTTTTAAGTTAACATAAATAATTTGTTTTAATACAGTCTGTAAGATACCCCTATGACACCCCTGACCACTTTTTGGTCATCTGAGTTGTATTTTCTGCATTTATTTTGCGATCAGAGGCACAAAGTGCACTCAGCTGCCAAACTGCGTGGCAGTGTTAGCACCGGCATATGATTAGAGCAATTCCTTTTGGATAAGGCACCAAAACAGGGCCGATTGTGTGAGCTAATACTGCGCAAGTGACGGCGCTATTAGCAGGAGCAATCCATTCTTTGTGGATCTGGCCCAGAGTGTAGAAGCAATAGGCTGGAGAGAACTAAGTAATGCTGTTTGTTACTGGGCATGATGGGGTGGTTGGTCCAATATATGGTACCGTCCATGTTTCAAACTGTCAACAAATGAACCTGGACATAGACAAGAGGCAAAAAATGTTATTGGTACCAATGCCGTCATTAGTTTTGATTGTTAATCCAGTTCAAAATAGATTCCAATGAGGATTTTTGCTGATTTTCTGTGGCATGATAGCATCACAGTTTCTGTATATTTGTCAGCTACACATCCATGGTGTGAATCTCCCATCCAATAACATCCCAAAGGTGCTACAAACTCATGCCATGTCCATTAAACCAGTTTATGATGATTGGAGCTTTGTCACATGGCATGTTATCCTGCTGGAAGTAGCCATTAGAAGATGAGTTCACTGTAGTCATAGAAGGATGGACTTACTCAGAGAGACTGTGAGGTTCAAACAACGCCCAGTTGGTACCAAAGGGCCCAAGGCCTGCCAAGAAAATATCCCCCACAACATTAAACCACCATCAACCTGAGCTTTTACCACAAAGTAAGGATGAATTCATGATTTCACGATGTTTACTCCAAATTCTGACCCTACCTTCTGAATGCAGCAGCAGAAATCCACTCAATCGACCAGACAGCATTTTCCCAGTCCTTATTTTGGTGATCCAGGATAAACTGTTGCCTCAGTTTCCTGTTCTTTGCAACCAGGAGTGGTACTGAGTGTGGTCTTCTGCTGCTTTAGCCCATCTGCTTCAGCAATCAACACGTTATAGGTGTTAGCAATGATCCTCTGGATACCTGGGTTGTAACATGAGGTTAGTTGAGTTACTGTTGTCTTTCTATCATCTTGAACCAATCTAGCCATTCTTCCCTGGCCTTCGGCATCAATGAGATATTTGATTTTACTGGATATTTGCTCTTTTCTTAACTGTATTGTTTAGATGTTAGGGAGTAGATCAGCAGTTTCTGAAATACTCAGACCAGCACCAACAACCATACCCTGTTCAATTAAACTGTAGCAGGACTTTTTGACCATATCTGCATGTCCAAATGCAATGAATTACTGCCATGTGACTGGCTAATTAGTTGATTTTCAGGACTCTCACTGGGACAGCAATTGGTCTTGCCATTTTCTGACCAGTAACCAGAGTACCAGACTAAAGTTTTGCTAAGTGAATTTGCTCATGTCAAATATGAAATCTTTAAAATCAAGCAAACCTGAATTTCACGTTTAGGAGGATAAAAGCTGTTCTCGTATTTGTACACTGAAAGGGCTGCTTGTAGCACAAACCAGGGAGACCAGGTTTAACAGCTTTTCTCCCTTATCTTGGAAAAAGTCCCCAGTTTATGCAGAATGGCTGATGGAGGTGGGCAAAGAAATGTTTGTACTATGAGGGCTTGGACATGTAGGAGAGGACAGAGTTGTATGAAAAAGAATAACTGTGATGATTGAGATGAAGAAACAGGCCTCCAGTAGCAGTTATCACTTTCTTATGTAACATTATTTAAAGAGGCTATGAGGAGTTTTTAAGATATAACAAAAAAAATCTCACTTTTAGATATATGCCTGATCAAAATACACACTTTAAGATGAGTTTTATAGCATCAAAATAGGTTATCTATAAATGCTATTCCTTAGCCTTCCGGTCGGGTTGGACAGGGATGGACTGGCCTGGATACTCAACTTTGGGATCAAGATAGTTAAAACTAGAACAAATTTATATTATTCGGACACGTCTTAGAGCATGGGGCTGTAAGTAGCGATATATAGACGGCTGCAAAACTGCGATACTAAGTTTTCCAAAAATTGCTTGTTGTCACACATCAAAAACTACCGCTACGTAACTAGAAAGAGATACATTACCTCATCGCTCTGCATCCTGTAAGTTGTTGAAAAAAGAAGTTGTAAAGCAATGCAGAGTTCTGAGGACGGTCCGAGCTGCATTCATTAGCATCACAACAAACACACGCTTTGACTTGGGTCACGTCTTTTGGTGCGTTCCAGTTGTAGTCAGAAGTAGGAATTTCCGGGTTCAGAGTAGGAAACTGCAACTGGAACGTTCCTTGAAGTCAAATTTCCTACAGGGAACTCGGTGAAACCTCACCAACCCCGAGTTGACAATTGAAGATGGATACCCCCCCATGCTCATGGGTAGCAGAGTCTTTTTGTTGCCGGTAATAGATTCTCCTCATAGCACCTTTAATGTAATACTTTGAAAGCATGTCATGTCTTGTAATGGCAAGTCTTTAATTCAGCTTGGACTAGTACAACTAATTGAGGATTTCTCCTGGCTTAAAAGATGTTTGGAAATATTCAAATAATGCAACCTAAAAAATATAGCATATACTATGATTTTATTATAAGAATGGAGACATTGCTGTGCAAGAATTTGTACAAACTTTGCCTTTAACTTCCTAAAAAATTGCGAAAGTACCTGCAAGCAGATGCCCTGTATTTTTAAAATTGTCAGTGGGATTATAAAATGCAAGATTAACAACAACCTAACTGTGTTTACTTGTGTCCCCTACAGCTACGCCACCATCGCTGATCCTCAATAATAATCCCCCGCTGGAGAACAAACAGCATCTGGGTGAGCAGAGGAAGGAGCGGGAGGAGTCTCAGCAGGGCGGGCAGCAGATGGTTACACTGCAGCAGCACTTCTCCAGGTAAAACACACACACCTTCAACACAACATGACACACACCGTGAGAGCCTGACTGACAGTGGTTATTAAAATGCAAACACCGGCACAGATTAAGAGGAACTTTATCGACCTTCAAATCAAAGCCTGTTTACAACTCAGGGAGGGATGTTGTATTTGAAAAAAAGTTAAATAAAGTCTTTGTGGTTTCAGTGGGAGCTACATAAAGTTATAAGATATTTGGTATGAGGAAGACTGTGCATGAAGTTGAAACAAAACAAGTTTGACACCAAAATAAACATTTAAGGCTTTTTTGCATCACTGATTTCATCTAGCACCCAAAATAAAACCCATAAATCACAAAAATAAATGCCAAGGATTCTGAAATGTTGTTTGCAGTGTTCTACAAATTAGTTTTTAAAATGCCCTTTTCTTGAATAAAGGCTGTTTGATGATTAAACCTCTGCAAAGTAAGGAAAGATGTGTTGATGTGCTGAAATTAATGGATGAATAAATGGATGGATGAATGGATTGATTGATTGATTGATGAATGGGTAAAAGACGGACTGATGGATGGACTGGATGGGTCGGTAAATAAAAGCATGGATAGGTTACTGTATGAATAGATTGGATGGACTGGTCGATGGCTGGATTGATGGATAGTTGGATGGATGGATGGATGGATGGAGAGGTGGATTGTGATAGATTAATCTCTAGATAAACATGGATGGACAGATGTGTTATCATTTATTGGTGGAGAGATTATGTTTAAATGGATCAATAGATAATGGATTATTTAAAGAATATAAAGATGGATTGATGGACAGTGGTTGGAGTTGTAGAACTCAGACAAATAGACACATAGTTGGATGGATGGATGGATGATGGTTATATGGATGGATCTATATACGTAAGCATGTATGTATATACATGTGCATGGATCATGTTTTAGGCTGTTAATGGATGGATAGTTGATCGTTGAATAATGTATTGGTTTAAGGAAAGTTTGATGGCTCAGGGATAACGCTTCAGGCCTTAAGTAGATGTTTGGCTCCCATTTGTATATAAATAAGGATAAATTGTGCTTTTGGCTTTAAATTGATTGATGGATGGGTGGATCACTGGAACAATGGATAAGTATTTGGTTGATTGATGGATTTAGAGATAGTTGATTGATTAATGGTGTTTCAGGCCACGGAAATTGGTGGATGGCAAAAGAGACGGGTGAAGATGGATGAATGGACTGTGTTTTTGGAATGAATGAAAATAAATTCTTGATTCATTAATTACAAATGAACGGATAAATGGATGGATTGTAGATTGGTGGATTTATGATAAATCAATGGAAGGATCACTGAAAAATAGATATTGACTAAAGGCTGATTTGATGGATTGATGGATTATGAATGGTTCTTCCAGATCTTAAAAAGATGAATGGATGGTTCGTCAGATGAATAATCTGTATGTGCAAAATGGGGGAATGAATGGCCCTGGCTTTGAATAGATCGATGGATTATGGATACATTTTTCAGTCAATAAAAGATTAACTGATGGATAGATTAAAGAATAATTTGACTATACTTTTGTTTCAGGCCCTAGATTGATGGATGGATGAATGGTTGAATGATGAGGAATAATGGATGGATGAATGGATCAATGGAGGAAAGAATGATTGATAGATCGATGGCTAATTGAATGATTGGTGGTGATTCATAGCATGGATGGATGGACAGATTAATGGATGAATGATCATGTTTTGACTTTGAATGGAAGGATGAATGGATAAGCATATACAAAAGACGTAATGATAGATGGGATGGATGGTTTGATGAATGATGGATGGTGTTGGATAGATGAATGAAGGATTGGAGCCTCTGTTTTTGGCTTTGGATGAATGGATGGATGGATGGATGGATCAGCAGATGAAAGATTGAACGATAGATAGATTAATGATTAATTGGATCATTTATATGACCCCAAACCATCCACCAACCCACTCATTCATTATTCGTATACTCATGCATCCATCCATCTACTGATCCTTCATTCATACATTTTACATCTTATTGTGATTTTTCCATATCTGTTCACAATCATTTTTCCAGATCACCTTTATTGATTTTTGAAGTAAGTGTTGAAGAGTGCCCAAAAAAATCCTGCATCTCCATATTTGATTATTTCCTGTTAGATTTAGGCATTTGCCATAAACTTTAAATAACCTACGGACTTTAAATGAACTACTTTAGCTACCATCACATATAACACATAACACATCTACTGAAGGCCAAACACACGTAATGTGATGAAGTGTGAGCCTCTGTGGAGGCTTTCAGCATTTTCATTAAGTTAAGAGCACTCTTCATGTCGAGATCATCCTTAACAGTACAAATTTGTGGCTTTATTGAAGCATGCGACACTTAAACTTGATATGAAGTGTCAACTGTCCGCAGAGTGAGACTGCTAATGTGTTGCTTCTTTATTGATCTCCAGCCCAGTGTGCTGTAAAGGGAAATAATAACTGAGCATTAAGTCCAGTCGACTGTTGGGCATCTGACGAGCCCTCGTGATCCTACTTCGATCTCATCTGCATTTGCTCAGCCAGCTGTGAGATTACCCCGATGATTTGTGACTATGAATTAATTCAGTCCTGTCATGTGGAAGATATTTGAACCACTGCCTAATATTTAGGGGAAATTAGAAATTACGTTTTTTTTCTGTCTCTCTGTGGTTAGCAGAGGATGATGGACCGATCAGGCGGGGAGAAAAACCTGTATTTCAAATCATAAAAGTTTCTTAAATCAGCAGCTGCAGTGGCAAAAGTTTCTAAGATTTTCATGTTTTGTTGATAGCACAACATTCTTTAGCTGGTAAGAATAACTCATAGTTATTGAGACCTCATTTGTCATGTAAGTAAATCAACCAGCTTGGTTTAACCTTCCACCTGGATCCTCCTGATTCAGCATCTCCAGTCTTCAGTGCTTTTCCTGAAGTGGCACGGCCCAGTTTGCATCCTTGAAGCAGGAAGAGGTGGGAGCAACAAGAGAGACAACAACTGCTCATACAGAGATTAGCATAGATGCTAACAGTTTCAGTAGAAGTTTTATCAGATCTTTAAATTTCTCTTATTAAATGGAATAACAAATAACGCTGAAATATTTTTTTAATGTAAGGATATTATTGTTCCATTTCCAACATGTTTTAGCAAGAGTTTGCTCTATGAATTGACTCACATTTTGTAAAAGTACAAAGTGAAAAAGGTTTGATTTGTTACATATATTTGACATAGCTACATCCAGGATCTTACATATTCTTATATATTATTTTAAACCCCTGACTGTCAGTCTTCATGTAATGATTTTCTGGTGAGTAATCTTTTAGTTAGTGGCATGAAAAGACTCCAAAGTGAAGCAAGTGAAGTTTAGGCTTTTGACCTCATACTTTATTTACAGGACATCATTAAGACAGAAGATTTAGTTAACTTCATAAATGAAAATATTTTTCACATGGAAGTCTCCTTTTGATAAAACATTAATCAACAACTGCTTTAATGCTCTTAACAAATGTCCAATAGACTCAGGGTAACTTTTGGATCTTGTTTTTGGTCAAAAGTTTCCTCTTAAGCCTCCTTATAAATAAATAAGGATGTTTTTTATACAAAACCTTTTACTCTTTAACAGTGAACTTTTGTAACAGTTATAGAGAGAGGACACAGTTTAGGCTCAGGCCCCACTAACACCAAGGCTTGCTGAATTATACTCATTAAACTGTGATTAGCCATACATTCCTTTTCACTCAGCACTCACCTGTTCAAATGCTTAACAAATAGCTAAACAACCAATCACATGCCAGCAACTCAGTGCATGAAGACATGTAGATGTGATGAAGACATCCTGCTGAAGTTCAAACCGAACATCAGGAAAGTTGATTTAAGTGACTTTCATTCGTTTTAAGTGACAGAGATTAGGCAATATAAGCAAATGCTAAGGGTGTCATGGCCTCCAGGGAGTGCCACAAAACCTAGAAAGATTCACCTTCAGTATAATTATATTAAAGTTAGTTATTAACATTAACTCTTAAAATAAAAGCTCACATTGACTCTGATGTAAAGAAATTCCCAACCGATATTACTACAAATGGTAATACCAAATAACCTGTTACTATTTATTCATTTGTGGTGGTGGTAAGGGTATTCATATTTCATTTATGATTTTTTAAAATTTATTTGTAAGTTGTTAAGCATGTAAATTGGGTTATGTGTTACTACTAATTAGAATAAATGAATGACAATGGTAAAAACATTGCTATTTGACATCTTCTGTAAGAGAATGTGTATCGCTGATGGGGTTGAGCACCACATAAAATCTTAATTGGATGCCACATTGAGTTTGGTGGGCTCTGGTTCAGAAAACTTTCAACAAGTTGAAGAAACTGTTCAACATGATCAACAACTCAGTATGAGACTGTTACCTCCACGGCTAAAAGGAGGTAACATAAAACAGATGGAACAGTATAACAGAGGTGTTTAACAAAAATAAAGAATTTTACCAAAAATCAAAATTTACACTCAATACCAAAGCAAGGTAATTACAAAAAGATAGGCTTACACTACAAAACAATACAAGAACTAAAACTTTATCAAAAGCAATTTTGATGTCTTTGTGCCAGAAGAGGTTGAGCGACAGTTCACTTCAGACACAACCACCTGCAAATGACGATGAACTTAACAGCCTTAACAGAGACTAATTGCAGAAATGATCTCCAATGATAAAGAGACAGTTTTGCAGACCTTGAACATGACAATAGTTTGTGCCAAAGTTGGTCCAAAAACCTTCTTACAACTCAATTTGTTTCAAAATGTCCTGAAAAATGTGCTCATTTTTCCTTTTGATCGGGAGTCAGAAGTGCTTTGGCAAATGCTTTCATAATAACTTTTTAAGCCGTTAGCAAAACAAAGTGTACTTCAACATGGAAATGCTAAAACACTGAAACATTAAAAAAAACATGATTTTCATTTGTGAAGACATTCAGCCTTGGAAATAGAAAATCATGCCGCATTCAAAATATGACAATCACTGAAAAACTCTTCAAAAGTGGAGGTCGGTACAGCCTGTTCTGATTCGGCTGATGTTTTGTTTAATGTCATCAAAAAATTCCAGATAACGTGTTGTTCAGTTGTTAATGTCGTCATTGTTTGATGCCTTAGCAAAAACACATTCACTTCAATTGTAACGAGCAGTGAAGATGAGTCATCTACTGTAGACTTACAGCAGCTGTACCTGAAAACCCAACCCTAAATATTTAAAGGAGACATATCATGCTGATGCATGATTTAATACTTTCATATAATATAATAAATTTGAAAACAAGACCTTACACCCCCTTAATTTTCAAAAAATGAGATATTGTATTTTTTCTGATATCCTAGAACGAGATTTGATGCCTCTGAAAATAGGTCATTGCGAGATGTCCGCGAGATTTAAATCGTCGTGACAACACGAGGTACATTTCTTTTTATTGGAGTAATCTGATAAAACAGCTCCTCCTCAGTGATGTCCATTAACCACAAAACCCTCACCGAGGAACACATCCACCAAGCAGCAGTATATAGCTCCCTAGCTCACACCCGCTCATTTCCAGCTCTGGCCTGTAGGGGGACTCAATACGCGGTCACTGCTTTGAGCCTGCCAGAAAATACAGTAGAAGAAGAAGGACAGGCTGGCTCAACCCCGATAGAACTGACCAATCAGAGCACAAAGGGCTGTGACGTTGCAAGGTTACTATAGGGCAGCCTGAAAACTGAGCGTTTCAACGAGAGCTTGATAATGGCCTAAAATGAGGATTTTGAGAACGCTACTGTGGGGCAATGAAGGAACTAAATGACTTGTACTGAGGGCAGAAATGCTTTACAGGCATCCTAGTCTGGCATAGTGAAAAGGAGAAACAAGCATGATATGTCTCCTTTAACATTTGATAGCCATACTTTGTACACTCTGTCTTTCATTTGTTGTTGATCCAGTTTGACCCTCTATGCGTGGTGTATTAAACCGATTAAAAGGCAAACTGAGTCACATTAAAGTGAGTTTTCTGGTCATGAACAGTTTAACCAAACTTATAAAACTCTCTGTTGAGTTCTTTCATAATGCTGCCAGCACCACCACATAACCATCTGACAAACCCTTGTTCTTAATCGTTGACTGTGAGCCAAACAAAAATTCATTCAGCAGCACATCTGAAAAAGCGGCTGAACACAGAGGAACAATTGGACCGCAGACTTTTCTGCTGCCAAACTGCAGTCATGAGACCTGGATGGAGCGCACCAGGCCTCGTTCGCTGAAGCCAGACAGGGTGGGAACTTGTTTTTCCCCCTTTTTGAGAGCACTCAGCTGCACATTATGTCCCACTGGGTCCACAGGGAGACCAGCAGACCCATTTTACATCGACCAATCACAAACACAGAGCGGTAACTAACGCTGAGCTGAGGACCCGGAGGACCCGTGGGGTGAGCTTCATTTTAAATGACCGGGCCTGTGGAGAGTCAGTAGGAGAGCAGCATGGGGTGAGTGATGACTGAGAGGGGAGGAAGGAAGCAGGGAATCAAATATTTCTGAGGATAACATGAATTTTAGAGAGGGAGCAGGTGGAGCTGGGCTGCTTGAAGGGGTGTAAACCTGATGAGCTCAATGTCTCAAACTGAATCCTCTGTTCTGATTATCTGGTTCACATTTCAGTGACTGCTTTTTGAGGTTGTGTTGCTCAGATCGAGACAAACCTGGCAAGAAATGAATCATTTGACATGGTTGACAAAGTTTAGAGGAATTTAGCAACTTTAGTTCTTGTGATTGTGGGTTGTGAAAGAAGATGAGTTCACAATAGTGTCACATTTTCAGTCAAATGAATGAATCTATGTCCAGTTCTGTCAAACCTTTGCAGCAGGATCAAATTATTTGCCCACTTCTCCAATAAAAGGTAAATAATTACAAATATTCTGAGTCCATCCATTTTTAGCCCGCATCTGAAGCTTCAGTGTGACATTCAGGGACCTCTTGTTGCTCTTTTATTTGGGGATAAAACTATTAGCCTTTATTGGCACTAGCTGCAAGATTACAAAACAATACAAGCTATATTCAGAGTATATTTAAACCATGTTCTGTATTAAGAACATGTCTGTCAAGTTTGGGATTTGAGAATATGGGAAATTTTCCGCTGCCTGCTGCAAGCTTTCCCATCACCCCAACCAAGCTCCAATATCTCTTACATTTTAAGACAGGTGTACAAGAAATCTAAATTGACCACTTTGTTTTTTCTTATGGCACCAACCCCACGATAACAAGTGGCAGTTCTCGTAAGGCTTTTTCTTCTTCGGTTTTACAGCAGTCCATCACTTTGTTGCTTTACTGCCCCATTCTCATGAGGCTATTGACAGAGTTCAGTTTGGAGAGGCAGAGGAATTGTATTTTATTATTGTATTATAATATGGGAAGGCGGCTGGAAAGAGGGGTGAGATAAGGTAGTTTCAAGGCCAAAACGAGATACTTGACAGCTATGATAAAGAATAAGACAAAAACACTTTTTAGAACCACATAGTACACATTATTTTGCCAAAATCCGCAGTACTCCAAAAGTTTATGTCATTATACTTCAGCAATATTATCTGTCTGCATTTGACCAGTCTACCTCACGTCTTGTTTCCCACAATGCAAAGCAACAACAAAACAGGGGCCCAAATGGCAGAAAGCTTATGTATCCATGGTAGTAGCCTTAATACTACCATTAGCATTAGCATTAATAACATTTACAGAGCAGTTAAGTGAATAAACAGCTTTTAACTTTTGAGTTTTTTATGTATATTACACATCAGACAAATGAATATTAGGTGGTGAAAATGAAATAAATTATTTGTAAAAACATTTTTCAGTCCATACTGTACATGGAGCTCATTTATTCAGAAAGAAACCTGATTATAAATAGGGAAGCACAGGGGCGCAGTAGGTAGTGCACGTACCTCAGGGCAAGAAGGTTGCTGGTTTGAGCCCTGTGTTGATCACGGCTTTTCACTGTGGAATTTACATGTCCCTCGATGCATGAATGAGTTCTCCCCGGAAGCTCTCATTTCCTCTCACAGACCAAAAACATGCAATTTAGGTTGACTGTTGACTCTACCTTGCCCATAGGTATGAATGTGAGAGTGAATGGTTGTCTGTCTGTCTATGTGGCCCTGTGATTGGCTGGTGGCAAGTTTAGGGTGTACCCACCTCTTGCCCAATGTCAGCTGGGATGGGCCCCAGCCCCCCACAACCCTGAAAAGGAAAAGTGGTACAGACGATTGATGAATTATTAATGTGTGTAATTTAGTTATTGCACTATCAAATACAGCAACCCAACCTTTTGATACATCAGACTGGTCATACGGAAGAAAATATGTTTAACAGAGCTGTTATGAGGGGGTGTTGGCACGCCAGATGCAAGACACCATATCGTGTCATGAGCTTTTTTCATGTATGATAATCCTTTTGCATGCTTAACCAGGGACTGTGTAAACAAGTGACTTTTAGGTGAGTGTGTGGTTGTGTTTGTGTTATTCCATTTTTTCAAATCATTATTTGTTACATATATACTTGAAATATCTTTACATAAAATTAAAAAGTCAAAACAGACACCCAGGAGGACTTGTAAAAGTAGAATAACAATTTCACCCAATATTGCTGTCCCGTTGGCTGTGCATATCAACTATAAAATCAAAATATTCCATATTTTAGCTGTAATATATGCAGGATGTTTGGATGGACATTTCACCCCAAATCACTAAAAGTCTGTATTTTTAAAGCAACAATTTAATTTATAAGAAAATGAAATGTTTTCCTTTTATTATCAGTTTCTAACAAAAGAAAAACTTTCACAATGACAGAGATTGGTCAATTTTAGTACAGACAATGTGCTCTCAAAAAATATATCAGTAATAAGTCTGAAAACATCTTTATAAAGCTTATCAGCAAGAAATGCACAATTATTTTTCAAGTGTTAGGTTTGCCAATTTTGGTCTTTAAATTCACCCTCACAGCAGTTTTCTCTCTCCCTCTGTCGCCCGCTGCCTTCATTTAGCTCGGGTTTGTTTCAGGTCAGTGGCAGTGACTCGGGGCAGGAATGACAATGATGTGCTCGCAGTCAGCACCTCGTGCTAATGGCTGCGCCACTCGCATCAAACCGGGCTTAAAACTGCTGTGGAAGTGACAGGGCAAAATGTCAGCCCCTATAACAGGAAGAGGAACATGGTCAGTGTCCATCAGAGTCTCACAGCTGGAGGGAGGAACAGCTGCAGAATCATAAAGACGGATTATACGCTGATGCAGAAAGTGTCACTTAAATAAATGTCAGCAGATGAAGCCTTGTTGATGTCGGTGCACTTATTACAGGTTGAAAATAGGTTTGATGGTGAAATGTAAATAAGAAACAAAGATTTAGGGCTCCATAGGACTTCACTTTGCAAATGTTCTGTTCTATGTTTGCAACACAACCTTAAATTAAACAGAGCTCCACTGCATCGTCTCAATCTTTCCAGAACTAACAGAACTAGAAAAGCACTCGAAGAACACAGACTTCCGCCAGTGCCACGGTCCTCATCCATATTGTGATTTTCACCATAAATATTTTTCCTACCTTAATTTCATCTAAATCTTATGATTCCTTGACCGTGAAAACATACCATTAACCATTGGATTCATAATGATATCTATTGTACTTCAGTAGTTATTCACGAAAATCGCATTGCAGATCCAGATGGTGATCCGGATCACTCCCAAAATCTAATCATTTGTTCCTTGTTCCAATCCGGACATTTCCTGAAAATTTCATCAAAATCCATCCATTACTTTTTGAGTTATCTTGCCAACAGAGAGTCAAACAAACAAACTAACAAAAAAACAAACAGATGCCAGCAATAACATCACCTCCTGGTGGAGGTAACAATGTTTGGTGGTAAAAAGGTCATGTTATCTGATCTATACTGTAGATCCAAGTCCCCCCTCAGTCCTGCAGAGTGTTGTATGATCTTGTGTCTTGTTTGTTTTGTCTCTTGAAGCTCCTCTGTTTGGATTCACTCTCTCTGTTTTTCATCAGCATTGAGCCGCAGCAGGAGACTGTCTGACTTCAGGCCCTTTTCAAACCCAACACACAATTTCTGTCTCACAACAAACTACTGAAAAATAAAGTTGGCAGCATGCAAGTGTATGAAGCAAAATAAAATCAATCATCAGGGAAATTTAGATTTGAATGATTCAGGAGGAAATTAAGAGAGGAGCAGGGCTCAAACACTCAGTAAGTAAAAGACAAAAGGCCCTATCGTGTGCCGGATGCAGCGTTTGGCCCTGATTCTGCCTGATGCAGGTGCCATTTATACCCCGTGCACTCAGGCGATTATAAGAGCAAATGATCAAGCTCTCAGATTTGTGCTAAAAGGTTTGTTTGTGATCAGACTCAAAGCTGGTGTGTTCCTAAATCTAGAATGTAGAAATTGACTTATTACTTTAAAGGGATATGCCAACATTTTTTTTGTTTTCATGTTTTATCTCACTCCAGAGTCCATGGCAAGCAGATCGACAACATTCTTTTGACTGCGTGTGCAGTAAGAAGAAAGGGAGGGGAAGAGCCCACCCACCACCAGTTTAGCTTAACTCAAACACTGGGAGTCAATGGGTAGGGTTAGCCTGCCTTTGCCTGCAGTCATCAGAAAACCCGTGTGATGTTTATTATGACTTGTTTTATTGTGGCAGTAGGTCAGGTTATCAATTTTGTAGACTAAAATTAGCACTTTCTGTAATACAAACGAACTGTACACGAACAGCTTCTCTTTGTTCTTCCTCTGTATATTCTGGTTCAAAGAGGTAAGGGCGTGGATCTTTGTTGGTGCCGAAAAAATCATCCTCATCCTCTCTTATAAGATCGGCCATAATTCTTAGTGCAAATGTTCTTCTACTCATAAACAGAGACTTTGTTTTATGTATGTAAACTTACAAGGTTTACATCAGTTTCGTATGTATCTCTTTAGAAAATTTCACAAAGTGCTAATCTTCGTCTAAAAATAGGTAACATAACAAAATACAGTGAAAAAATGAGTCACAACAAGCACACAGGACCGTTTAGAGCTGCGGAAGAGTTTATTTGATGACTGTAGACAGAGGCAGGCTAATGCTACCCATTGACTCCCAGTGTTTGAGCTAAGCTAATTATCAGTGAGCAAGCTCTGCTAGTCACCATCTTGTTGTTGCACACACAGTTGATAGTTGGACTCGGGAGGGAAGCAAGACATGAAACAAAAAAAAAGTTGGTGTATCCCGTTAAACCTCCTACCTGAACTAAAGTCTAAAGTCTGCATTGTATATTGTGGCTTTTTGCAGCGCTGCTTAGTTCTCTCAAGCTTGCCCATTACCTCTTAAAACAACAAAAACACATAAAGGTTTAAAGATTTTCTTGAAAAACAGGTCAACATTTCTGATATTTGTATGCACTCTAATGCTGAATGTCAATTTCAACTCTTAGCATCACATTTGGCATGCTGAAGTATTAATTCTTTGGTAACTCTGACGTTTTTTTCTGTTTTGTTCTTGAATGCAGCATGGAGGAGACGGTGCGAACGCTACTACAGAACCAGGACTCACTGGAGGGGCCCAAAGTGGACCCACTGGACCTCATGAAAGCTTACAAGGTACAACAACAACCAGTCAAGCATCACATACTATATTTAATACACATCACATCAAATTAACGATCCTATATTCTTTTTATACCCTTTAAATTTGCTGAAATCTTCTCTGGAAACAGAATAATTTATTTAAATCAACAATTAAAGGCTAAAAAAGATTCAAAATCATATTCAGACAGCTTTACTAATTCCTCATAGGCAATTCAGTTCACAGCTACTGAGTGTTATTAGACTATAAAGCAAATGAAACAATCACTGCAATATTTATGCAATCACATTCACATTTCATCTGTCAGCATCAACAGTCATGAGATCAACTGGGTCATCCATGAATAAAAAGCACAGTTATTTATCTATAAATATTAAGCACATAATGACTTTGGAGTTCTCCGATGTGCAACAAGCATAAGTCATTTCATTTCTCACACTTAATTCAAGAAGCACAATTAATAGTGGAACTGAATGATAACTGAATGAAATGGATATCTATTTGGCAGCAACAATTAAAAATGACTTAATGGCTTTATTGTAAGATAACAGCATGTTTTGACTCGAGGAACAACAGGTGAAACAATGTAGTCTTAAGTAAAGTCATTGTTCAGTTTGCAACTGAATCTCTTCTATTCTTTAAAAAACATTATTGGATATTTTACTGTTTTTAATGATCTGAAACTTATAGGCTGGCTGTCTGGACTGTACAATATTTTGACAGATTAAAAAAAGGTAAAACTAACATGGAGGAAGAGTTAGAAACCTCCTTGGCAGTTTCACCCACTGAGACTGCTCCACTGTATCAATATTTTATAGAGCAGTATTGCGATATTTTATCAATTTTACATTTGTAGAAATCCATTGCACTTGTTTTGTACATTTTGTAGCCTATCCTTGCTGTTAAATGTATTAATATTATTTTCTCTAGGAGAACAAAGATAATATTTTGTTGACAACGCTGATTAGAAACTATTTTTGATGGCTTTCAAAATATAAAAGACTTCTCATTGTGGAAAGACTGTGACATATCATCGATCTCTTAATATTGCAGTCTATATTATAGTATACCTTGTTCTATCACCAGATTCTTGGCAGTACACACTCCTTATTGGGTGTCTAGGGTATTATTTTTGGTTGCTGTGCCAGACAGATTTTGGTGTTGTTTGGTTTTCTCTCGACCATATCAAAGGTTTTTATTCTGGTATTATTTCTGTAGAGACAAAAATATTAAGATAGGACCTTTACTCCGATTGTTCAGACTTTGAATAAGTTGCAGAATTAAGAGTTTTGTTTTCAGCATGACTTTTCCATCATACCCGGATCCCTCTGTGACCTGTTCAACTTCTTTTTCATTACTCCATGATTCTGTGGCTGCCCCTTCATCATCTCTCTCTGTTTTTCAGGATAAACTCCTGGAGGAGATGTGGAAGCAGCAGGACAGTCTGGAGGGTCCCACATCCGCAGCGGCAGAGACGGCTGCCTCGCCGGAGGCCGGCGGAGGGTCAGAGGAAGATTCAAAGGACAGCAATCCTCTGCTCGAGCGACTCCGGGCCCTGGAGGTAAAGAGGATGGCACGCTCTACTTCCTATCCTCCCATCTTACACCATTACTGTCCCTATTTACCCACCTTTCTTCCTGTGTCCTCTGCCTCCATCCCAGCAATGTCAGATTGATTGATGCAGAGCATTAAGGGAGGGAGGTATAGGATAAGATACATTCCACTTGACATGAAAAGAAGCTTTGAATACGTGATATGCTCTAGAGCGATGAAGTATTCTCTTCATTCAAGGACAGAGCACTTGTTTAATGGTTTATGATCACATTAAGCACTGAAAGCTTGAGTTTGCAGAAATGTTAAAAATGTTGGTGTGGCTTCCAAATGCACTACACTTTTACAGCACTTTCCAATATTTCATTATCTACACCCTTATCCCTTTTGGGGACTCTGAACCAGGTGCTGGTCTCAGAATTTGCCATTTATTCAAAATTTGACCAAATTTCCACACTGATGAGAGATTGTGCTAATGTGATTTTGGGGGCTAAGGATCAGATGTCAGGCCATTAAAGCAAATCCATTAGAACATGTTTGAGCCCATTTTCTATTGATTTTATCTAAGACAGCTAAAAACTTGAATTCCAATGAAGTTGGGTTGTTGAGTAAAACACACAAAAAAAGCAAATACAACTGTTTGCAAATCCTATTTGATCTAAATTTGAATAAACAACATATATATTTTAGATATTTAATATTTAAAGAACAAACTATCGTTTTTTTTCAAATATTCGTCCATCCATTATTTACAATGCTTTTCCCTTTTGGGTAGGGGGAGGGTTGAAGCCTATCTGACATTGGGCAAGAGGAGTGTTAGAACCTGATGTGAAACAATGACACGAAATGTTATTAAAAATAAAAAATAATTAAACCTGAAATGTAGTAATTGGTCAATAATGTAACAAAAGTGTTCAGCCCAAAATGTATAAAAAATGTTTAAAAAAAAACAAAATATAATAACTGGTCAGTAATGTTAAAAGAAGCTTAGCCCAAAACGTAATCACTTTTTGCCCAATGTTTTTCAACTTGTTACATTTTGAGTTAGTAATTACATAATGGGGCATGTAAAGTATTTTTTAATAATTTATGTAATATAGGGCTTGTTGTTTCAATGTAATAATAATAATAATAATTATGCATTTCATTTATAACGCGCTTCACATTCTTGTGAATCTCAAAGTGCGTACAGAGTTAAAAGCAGACCATAAAAGCATTAAAAACATATAAAAGCAGTAAAAAAAATTCAAGCAAACGCTTTAGAAAAAAGGTAAGTTTTGAGTCCTTTTTAAAGGTGGTTGTAGGTTGTGATGCTCTCAGGTGATCAGGGAGGGCATTCAACAGGCTTGGGGCAGTGAAGGAGAAGGCCCGGTCGCCCATGGTGTGAAGTTTGGTATCTGGGATGAGGAGAAGGTTCTTGTTGGAGGAACGGAGGGTTCGGGTGGCTGGTTTCAATTTGATCAGTTCTTTGAGGTAGGGGGGTGCATCGCCATACAGGCACTGGTGTGTAAGGAGGGAGATTTTGTATTCAGTCCGGAAAGTTATGGGGAGCCAGTGAAGTGAGCGGAGGATTGGGGTGATGTGGTCGTATTTCCGTACCCTCATCAGGATCCTTGCAGCGCAGTTTTGAATATGTTGAAGCCTACTATGTACAGCATAGTATCACACAAAATCACCCCCTCCTACATTTATATACTGTACTTTTAAAAAACCTAGGAGACCTAAGCTTTTTCTTTAACCTCTGATGAGTTTACCTCTTACCTTTGTTCAATTTCAGCTCATTCACTGGACTTGAACTGTTTTGAATTCAATAACACCGAAAGAATGGGGCTGTTCTACACTTTGGACCTTTAGTTTATATATATATATATATATATATATATATATATATATATATATATATATATATATATATATATATATACATATAGATATAGATATATAGATATATATAGATATAGATATAGATATATATATATATATCAGTGGCGATTGCTCTAAGACTGCAAGGGAAGCTCAGCTTCCCCTGAAATGTCCCCCAAAAAAGTGGTGATATGTTCTGCTGTGTGTACATTTCATTGACTAAATATGCGCTAGAATACCTTCATCTTTTGTTCAGAATCAGCTACTTATCACAGGTAACTGGAGCGACTTCCTTCTCATTCATCCCCGCAGCGTCCCAGCGCTTCAACACAGCCGGACGCTGAGCATCTTCAGACTTCAGCGCTTAAATATAGAGTGGGTTGTTCCACTTTGGAAACTGGACGGTCATTGGATAAACGCTGAGCTTTGTCCCGCCCATCGGACGCTCAGCGTCTCTGGGGGTCTATGAGGCAGTGGGCTGGCCTGGACGCTCAGCTTCTGCATGATGATTGGATGATCTGTCTGAGGCCGAATCCTTTTTTGATTGACAGTGAAATGAGCCAATCAGCGATCTTGAAGGCTCACCCTTCACCGGGGTATCTTCTAAGTTTTACATTCAGTTGTTCTGGACTGATTCGGGGGATTTATCGGTCACCAGCGACTTTATCTTTCTTAAAAACGACTAGCGTTGTGTTTGAAGATTCTCTCCTGCCACCTTTTCTTTTCACCAACGAGCAGCTGTGGCTGGGGAGCTTCTCTCCCTCTCACTCACACTCACAGCCTGTCAAACAGTAGTCTCACGTAGCTGCTCCAGCTGCTAGAAAGCTGCACGTCATGGCAGATAGTATGAATGTTGTAGACCAGATTTTGGCGAGGCCATTTGATAGTCTTCCTTACGAAGAGAAAATTAGAGTCAAACAGCAGGGCAGATCAACTCCTAAGATTGATTTAGTGCAAAAGGTGGGGAAAAGTATCAGGTCTTTTCAGCATTCCTGGTATGACAAGGTGAGCTGGCTCACTGTAAGTGCTGTCACAAATAAAATGTGTTGTCTGGTCAAAAGTGGGTTTTGGGGAATAAAATCCCAGGAAAAGACACCTAGTTGGTACAACAGGGTCACAGATCATTTACATAAATAAATAAATTTATGATGTAGGCCAGAAAAAAAAAAAGAGCTTCCCCTCCCTGACTGACCAGCAGCCGCCACTGATATATATATATATATATACCTTTACATCGATATATCTTTACTGATGATTGCTCAAGTCATTTAGTCTCCTGTTCTCTTAAAGTGAGGAGATAACACACAAGATATTTAGAGGTCAATTATGGATACATAAAAACAAATACACAGTAAAAATGATAGTATGAATTTGTGTTTTACACAAGGTATTGCATTTTTGACAAAGTATTACATTTAAGGTTTTATCTCATTGTTTTATTACATTTTGGGTCATTGTTACATACTGGGCTCAAACAAGGCCGGGGACACCCTGAACTGGTTACCAGACAATCACAGGGCGGCACAGAGAGACAGACAGCCATTCACACTCATACTGGGTATTCCGAGTCACCAATCAACCTACTGAGTGTGTTTTTGGTGGAGTGCCTGGAGAGAAACCATGCAAACCTGGAGAAACACAGAAAAACACAGTGCATGTGCACTACCTGCTGCGCCATATACACAAAATGTTTTGGTCTGCAGCGCAGGTGTCTTTCCTTTTTTCCTCTTGGCACTGGAGTCCAATACCAACCCCTCATGTGAGTGCCAGCAGAAGAGATGAGGGCATGGATTTTGCCAGTGGAGGTGGGCAGCCGAGGAATTTCTGGGCAGTCACTGAGCATCCTGTCCAGACTCAGAATCAGAGGTTCCAATAGGAGTGGGCCAGTGGTCATTGCAATAAAACAAGCCAAGACAGCATCGAGGTAGAAAGGAAACAGCACAGAGAAGTGATGGTGGAGCCATCAAGGAGGCTGCCTCAGGACACTGGGGTCAGCTGTCAAGCCATCTGGAAGTGCTGTAGATGTACTTATGAAACACTGGTGAAGGCCCCAACAATCCAAAGACCCATGCTGTAACCAGACCCGGTCATTGACCATGGTGCAATTGTGTTATAGACCTTCAACTCCTTAAGAGCACTAGATATTGTTTGTTACAGCTTTAACCGTCACATATGATCATTGAAGGTCAAAGGCATTAGGTGGTAAACTGAGTGATGGGATGTCACGAGTGCACCTGACTGTGTGCCTTCATTAGAAAACAGCAGTGAAGCATGTAGGAGACAAACAAGAACAATCAGTTTGGTGCTCACCTCCATCTGTGAGCGTTAGAGGAAATGAGACTCCATTAGTCTGAAGAGAAGAGAAAACATATCAGGAGACAAAGAAGTTATTCATACCCTGGAGGTGATAATTAAAATGCTGACAGAGTGATTAACATTTACAGTCAGTGCTCCAGATAATCTACAGTCACACCCACTGCTCAGAGGTGAGCGGCTCATACCATCTGTTAAAAGTCTGACTGGTATTTTCAGTGAATATCACATCTACAGCTTTATAGTGGTCAAATAAAAAAGTTAGATTAAGCTACATTAAGCTACTCTGCAGGTTTTTATCCACCGGGTGTAAGGTTTAGGTGCTCTTGCTTTTAAATGGGGACTTTAAAAGATCTGTTTTATAAATGGGTCTTACCTTAAAGGCCCTCACCTATATTTTGGGGTTTTTTTTGTGTGTCTTGCCTCACTCTCAACTCCTTTACAAGCAGATAGACACCATCTTTTTGACAAGGGGTGTCCCAATCCGATATTGATATTGGATATTGGTCCGATAAAACAAATATCAGATTATACTGGCCTGCATCTAAAATATCCAATATAAGCACTCTGACACAAGTAGTTATTTAATTTAGTTGTGGAATATGCTGATATTTAAAGCTGGGGTTGGCGATTTTGGAAAACTAGCATGAATTTGAAAGTAGCATCTCCTCAGGGCTCCTGAAATCTTTGTGTTTATAAGTCAGGGGTGTCTGTGTAAACATAGCCTAATTAAATTTTGGAGGCATTGGGTCAGAGGTTTGGCCATCACAACACACTCATTAGAACGTCTTTAAACTAATTTTAGCTTGATTTCATCAAAGACAGTTACAGACCCTAATTACAATGAAGTTGGGACTTTGTGAGAGTTAAATTATAAACGGAATACAATCATGTGAATCCTTTTTGACCTTGTGTACTTATTTAGTTGAATACTCTGCAGATATATATCTAAGCTATTTGATGTTCAAATTGATTATTTTTATTGGCTCATTTTGCAGATGTTCATTTATCCATCCATTATCTATACTGCTTACCCTTTCAGAAAGTGGGGGGCTGAAGCCCATCCCAGCTGACATTGGGTAAGAGAGTGGGCACACCTTGGTCCAATCACCAGCCAATCACAAGGCCATGTAGAGGGACAGATGACCATTCATGCTCACACTCAAACCTAAGGGCTATCTGAAGTCAGAAATTGACCTACAATATGGTTTTGGTCAGTGGGATGAAGCCTGAGTGCCTGAGAGAACTCACACATGCTCAGGGAGAACATGTAAACTCCACACAGAAGGGCCCTGACTGGCCTGGGGGTCAAACCAGCAAACTTCTTGCTGCACTACTTGTTGTGCCACTGTGCTGCAGCGCAAATATTCACTCATTTTGAATTTGACCCCTGCAACATAGTCCAAAAAATCAGGGACAGGGGCATACTTATCAATTTTACATCCCATTTCCTTCTAAAAATCAGCAATAAATGCTTTTAGTAAGCCATACTTAGTGTTTTATAATTACAGTTTCATTCATTTAAGCTTAATATTATTTAAGATTATCTATTTCTTGAGTTTAACGGTTTATCTTGTTATGCTTCTTTTTTTTTACTTGAACTGATTTTGTTTTTTCCAGCAAATGGCAACAAAACAGAAACAGTACACTTTGCTCATAGACTTATACAAGAGGTTTAAGTTAACCCAAAAAATAATAATGAAAAAAAAAATCTCATGAAACAGAAGCAAAGGGGTCTTTGGAACTCGTTGAAATGATGGTCCAGGTGATTAGCGCAGTTCAGGGTTAGTGTTCATCTGTTACCAAAGGGATGGATAAAAGACCAATGGACAGTTAATGTTGCTTCAGAGCTATGTCTCAAGATTCTGTAGAGGTAGGTAAGGAAGGTTGTTATGCTTTATTGATCCATCTGTTATTTTTTTCATTTGAAATTGACTGGCAGTCCGCCCACCCTTTGTTATAAAATAAAACTTTGTTGTTGATTACTTGTTCTATCTCAAATCACATAACTGGAAGAGGAGGCAGAAAAGAAACATTTTGTCTATTTATTACATGCTCAAAATGATTTTTCATCTCCTGTGCACTTTGTAAAAGAAAGAAGAAAAAACAAAAAGCCTCAGTGGTGTGTGCGTGGAGCTTCTTTTAGCCCACTTCAAGGAAGGATTATTTTAGAGAAAAAAGATCTTTGTCTGTGTACAAATGAGTCAATCCTAACACTTTGTTTTTCAAGCTTACTTCCACTTTGATTGCAGTTTTAATTATCGTAAAAAGGTCATCATTAATGCTGTCCATCACGAGCAAAAAACTCCGTCAACCTGTCCAGAATCAAAATTATCTATGAAAATCAGCACACTTTTGGTATTACTGCAAGGAAATAGATCGGAGTATTCACAAAGGCAAACAAAGTATGTGATGATCAATTGAACATAAACTATGTGAGCATTAATTTTATGGTGAACAACTGCATGCAGCTTGTACAAGTGGTAATAATAGGCTACATGTGAAGAGTTCACCGATGCATCATGATATTCATGCATGACTTATGTGAATTACAGGCTTCAGTGCTTACTTATAGAAAATGGCTGAGCACCATGTTAGAGATTTTCCTCTCTTCATACATCTGTTGGATTGTTAGTTGGTACTTAAAGAACCTTCAGAATCACTCTGTTATTAGGGATGATCTTTCAAAAGCCCTTTCAGTCTTTAATTACTGCGGTTTTCCCGTGTAATCTGTTAACCCTGGAAGTTTCAGATTGTGATTTTATGTCATTGCCTTTTCACAGTGGCTGCTTTTATTTCCCCCACATTAGTGATTAACACTGAGCTGCAGAGTTATTACCAGGCTCAGCTTCACACTGGTTTTCACACACTTTGGTTGTTTACAGAGTTTGAAGGATTAACATGTTTGCTACAAGAACCACAGAAAAAAAGATCTTATAGATCAATAATCAAAATAAACTGAGCCTGGTGTGCTTTTGATGGAGGACAAGTCCCTGACTCCTCTGAAGCAGAAAGTAATATTCATTGGAAGTTTACAGTTAAGCTGATTGATGTCGTGCTTGTTGCAGATCAAGCGTGTTAACTCTGCGTTAAGAAACAAGGATGAAGGAGCACAGCGGTAAACACGATGACATACACTTAGCTCTCTGTAAATGATTTATTTTTACATTCAGGATCATCTTTTATATATAAAGTAATTCATGCAGAAGAAAACAAATTTGTGTGATTTTTTATTTAATCCTAAAATGAAATGACTGCTTGCCTGGTGTTTTGTTTTTGCCCCTGCGGTATATATACATATAATCTAATCAGACTGTCCTTTAATCTAAGATAGGGATGGGCAACTCGGATTAACAAGAGGGCTGCATAGCTTCATTGTTAGTGCCTGAGGACAGCAGTTACATTTTGTTAGGCATTCTCAGTGAGGAAAAAAATGCATGAATAAAAAAAGCAAATATAAAGCTTCAAAAAAGGATGACACACACATACCTAAAGCCAATTTAAGTTTATTTGTAATGTATTGAAATAGGGAATGTTTATCACTTTTTAAAGTACAAATATATTACCTTCAACATCGTTTCCAAACATAGTTTTTACTAATACTATATACTATGTTTTAATGCCTCTTCGAATATATTTAGAGATACAGTAAAAGCAAAGTAAGTTCTGTCATGACTTGTAAAAAACAGAAAATTTTTTATCACCTACCCTGATTTGTAAATTGTGCAGTACGGTTTGCTCATGAATCATCTTTAAACAGTTATCATGTTTTCTTCATATTTCCTTTTTTCCCCCTGGTCTAAGAGGAAATCTGAGCAAATTTATAAAACAGACAAAAATGTTTTACATATCACAAGAACAAGTGTAGGATCAACATACTTTCTGTTCATTTTACTAACAAGGAATTTTTATTGTTACTGTCCTCAAAACAGACACACTTCCACTGTCAAATTGTTCATTTTTTTCCACATTTATTGTTTATAATTTATTGCCTTAATCTCTCCTGTAAGTTGTATTTATTAGGATGTGTTGCTGACATCTTTGCCAGGTCGTGTGAAAAGAAGCAGTGGGACTTATCTGGTTAAATAAATGTTAAAGGGGACATATCATGCTGATGCATGATTTAATACTTACATATAATATAATAAATTTGAAAACAAGACCTTACACCCCCTTAATTTTCAAAAAAAGAGATATTGTATTTTTCTGATATCCTAGAATGAGATTTGATGCCTCTGAAAATAGGTCATTGCGTCCGCGAGATTTAAATCGTCGTGACGACACGAGGTACCTTTCTTTTTATTGGAGTAATCTGATAAAACACTTCCTCCTCTGTGATGTCCGTTAGCCACAAAACCGTCACAGAGGAACACATCCACCCAGCAGCAGTGTATAGATCCCTAGCTCACATTCACTCATTACCAGCTCTGACCTGTAGGGGGACTCAATACACGGTCGCTGCTTTGAGCCTGCCGGAAAATACAGTAGAAGAAGAAGGACAGGCTGGCTCTACCCCCGATAGAACTGACCAATCAGAGCACAAAGGGCTGTGACGTTGCAAGGTAACTAGGTCATCCTGAGATCCTCATGTTTCAACGAGAGCGTGATAATGGCCTAAAATGAGGATTTTGAGAACGCTATTGTGGGGCAATGAAGGAACTAAATGACTTGTACAGAGGGCAGAAATGCTTTACAGGCATCCTAGTCTGGCATAGTGAAAAGGAGAAACAAGCATGATATGTCTCCTTTAAATAAAATAAGAAGAACCTTTAGCCCTCAAAATCTCATCAGATCATCTGAGAGTCAGGATAGAGGATTTTGATAAGGTTGAAGAAATTCCTTAAACAATCTCAGGATATTTTGTTTAAAAGCAAATGATTCACATGAGGCTCCGTGATCTATAAGCTTGATGTCCACACTTCTTTCTGTGCATTTTGACCTTCTGTCTACACTTAAACTGCATTTTAGGTCCCTGAAAATACATGTTTTGAAAAATTCAACTCAGGTTAAGACTTCTGATCAGTGTTAACCACTCCAAACTGTACCAAATCAAACCTTTTCACTTAATGAAACAAGGCAAAATAATCAGACAGCAATATATTTTCCCCTGATTTGATGGTGGAAGCACCTGTAACTGCGTACTTTACTGAGCCGAACTGAACCGGACTGCATGGTGGAAAAAAAGGATTCTCAAGTTATCACAGTCACAAGGATGGGACAGTGGGACGGCAAGTGATCGGCCCATTTCTTATGCAGACTCTTGATGGGACATGTTGAATGATTTATGACCTGCAGTCAGCTGTCCAACATGCTGATCAATCAAGCTCATCTGTTAATTTGATATACTGTCACATTGCACACTTTGTAAATGGGCCCAACCCTTTAAAAGTCCAGCCTCATAACTTGGACTTCCCTGACCTTTCCTCAAACAGCTACACGCCTGCTGGCTGATCTGTGGCCTTTTAAACACAGACCACAGAATCCTGCTACGAGAAGAGGAGTCAGAACAATCAATGCTCCTGCTTCTCAGTTTTAGGATTTAAACAGCTTCATCTGGTGCATAAAAACGCTAATAGGGTTAGATAAGTAAATGTTGTATACCTTTTCCCTTTTGGATATATATCCAATTATTCCACACTTACAGAGTAAAGAATCTAGACTTGTAGAGATGCTTATATTACAAGCTAAATGTATCATTTCCCTTTATTGGAGAAATGTTGATGGACCAAGAATTGCAAGGTGGATTAAAAAGATGGTTTCAAACATGACGATGGAAAAGACAACATACATTATTAGACAGAAACAATGACATGATGCCAATGTTGGTATCTTACTTCTGAAGAAATAGAATGTCCATGTGGCTTTATATAAAGTTATAATGTCCTGAGAAACATCCATTAAATCCATCATAGTCATAACTGTTTTGGTTATTTGTCTGTATAATTACAGTAAGAGTGTACACGTATATATGTATATGTGTTGATGTGGGCATGTATACTGTGTAATATACCCAGGATCTTATTGCTATCAGCATTACTTAAGCTTTTATTTTTATTTTATTTCCATCATATTTCTATTTTTAAACAGTTGTTTGTACATATTTGGTGAGGGGAAGAGGGGAGGGGAGGGAGAAGAGGGAGGTAGTTTGTTGTATGTAAAAGTATCTTGCTGTTTAAATTTGCTGGCAAACAAAAGACTAATAAACACGTGAAAAAATCTCATACCTGGTGATGATGCAAATGTGGATTAGGTGAATCTGTGATTGCTACAGGGCCTTTAACAACCCCCCTTCTCATGTCAGGGACCCCTGCTGTGATATCCCCCCCTCTGTGAGTTTCTCTGTTAGATTTAGTTGTTGCAAGAGTTGCCCTAAGTGAAAACATGCCATCTCAGGTAGAAAAGTCTTGAAGATTTACTGGATTAATCATTTCAGTGGAAACTCACCTCCTGAGTTCCCAGAATGCTTTGTGTTCCCTGCAGTGCTGAACCTCTGTCAGTAATTGAATTTAGTGAGAGTACCTGAAGTGAACCTGACAGACATGGAGCAGAGCTGCAGGCCTGAGTTTAGATACCTGAAATTTAGGACCTCATTTATTTAGGACTACCATTTGTCCTGCAGAGCTGCAGGCAGAAAAGCTCTTTATCCGTACTGACGCCTTTCTCTGGTTTTTAAGAAGACAATGAAATCAATTATTTTACAGACTTGTCCAGCCAAGTAAGTCCTGTAAAATCAGAGATCTCTTTTTCAGGGGAGATCTGAAAATAAATAAAAACAATGCTGTTTGAACGATAACATAACACAACCTAATTCAGTGATTGTTGAAAGCCTCATGTCCTGCTGTAGTGGGCTTCTTCTGGGGAAAAATATGGCATTATCAGAAAGATACTTTTTTAGGGTTTTTATTCCACCAATCTCCCAACATTGGGAAAACATACATATATGTACAAAGTCACAAAAAAATTACAAAATTATTTACAAAAAATAAACAGTGGGTTCAAACTGCAATGGGTTCTTCAGTAACCCCAAACTACAGCTGAACAACCAGCAAAAACTAAGACAACATCCCAAAAAATCCGGTCACTGTAACTATAAATATCCGCGTTTTCTTCATATAGAAACAACAAAAATTGGATTAAAAAACATTCACAAACTGAGAAATGTCTCTTTTACTTTTCCTCAATTATATGTTTTCACTCAGTCTCCAATACTGACAAATAAACCATAATTAGGTCAAACAAATCTGATAACCATTTTACCACTTTGTGCCCTTTAAACACCAGGAAATGGATGTGCTCTTGTTTTGCTGATGCCGGGCCTAAAGGAAGTCAGTGGGGGGGTATGTGATGAGTGTTGGGTGGCATGTAGCCTGTAGCATGTGTGTGTGTGCTGCTTGCACTTAGTGACGGGGCCACTCCATCACTAAATCAATTTTTTTTTTGCTTTTAATGTTGTTAGAAAGGTCTTGGAGAGCAGCAGAACACTTCACCTCTTACTCAACTCTTAGTTCAAGGAGAAATGCTCTATGCAACATTAAAGAAAATGCCCCTTAAAATGCTCTGTTTCTACTTCCTGTGGTTTATGACATCATAGCTGTACAGCCTCTTCCTACATGTTTGTTTCCTGCTGGTCACAGGCAGACGCTATGACTTTTTTGATAGTTTACTCTTCGACCTGTGTCCCCTCCTCCTATCAGACAGTTTGGGCAGCCAATCAGTGCAGAGCTCATTATTACAGCCTCCTGCAGACTCCTCATCCCCTCAGATTAAAGCATTTCCAAAGGGGAGGGAAAAGAGCTCCATCGGATCCTCCACAGAGACAAAAGCGCTGATCTTTCAATTCAACTTACATAAACTTTTGACTGGTTTGATCCCCATGTAGGTCAGCGTTTTCTGTGTGCATTTGGTTTCTCTCTGGGCACTCCGGCTGCCTCCCACAGACCAAAAACATGCTCATTAGGTTGAATGATGACTCCAAATTGCCTTGAGGTATGACTGAGACTGTGAATTGTTTATCTCCCTGGACTTGCGATGCCTGGTTACTGGTTCAGAGTGTACCCCGCCTATTGACCGATGTCAGCTGGGATAGGCTCCATCCCCGAGATGCATAAGTGGTATAGATAATAGGTGTATTGATGGATGAATCCTAACTTAACAGACACCCAAGACACGAAGTAAACGATCAAACTCAACAGGACATGTGATCTTTACAAAAGTAAGGTCACATCAAACCATCAAAAATTACATCTATGACACTTCCTGGGTGTTTTTTACAGGAACTACTTTGTCGTTTTTAAATTAATATTACTGAGTGGCTAGAAACATTTTGAATGAACCTGTTATTCATGCTGTTTTTTTTCTGTCAATGTCTACAGGCGGAGAATTCTGCTCTGTCCATGGAAAATGACAACCAGAGGAAGCAGTACGAACGCTGTCTGGATGAGGTGAGTGTTCCAGATCTAACAGCAAAGTCCAGAACATTAGGTCACATGTTTCATTAAGATAATTATATGGATAAATTGGCAGGTGAGTCAAGGGGCAGCATGAGTCACTGTTGGCAAGAGAGGAGTCAAGTGTGTTTCTCTCAGGATCCGACCATGGTCGGCAGGCCTGTTACCAGGCAAGTGAAGTGCAATCAGCTATCAGGGACGAGCAAACTGGGAATCCGCACTGTCCTGTCCTCGAAGAAGGGGAGCAATCTTTTTGCAAAATGAAGAGAACGGGGTTTCCCTCTAGAATGTAAGACCATAATTTTCCCAGAGCAAAGGAATCACAACAGTTTTCCAATATGTGCTCTGTATCATGGGGACCCCAGTGAAGTCCCCATGAGAGTGGCTATTCTGAGTCTCACAACAAAGTGCAATACAATATGTTTAGCCTGACACACAAAGTAGACCATTTCATTATGTTTTATTTCACAAATCAATCTCTGCAACAGCCCATAGAAACTGTTTGGGGATGGGCAGAACATTTTTAAAAGCATATTGGGGCAGGTTATTGGATGATTGTTCTGTCAGTCACATTCATTACAGGCCAGTTGGATAATGTAGTAGGCGGACGTTACTGCCACAGCATCAAGTACAAAACTTAAGCTACTTCATAGAACAAACTAGGGACGTTCAGTACCATTTTTTCCCCTCTTGATGAGTATTGTGAGTATCTGCCGATACAGAGTACCGATCCAACACCAGTATTTTCTAAAAATAATCCATACTATGCCTGCATGACTGTTATATGATTATCGTTGTGGTAAGGCCTGGCTCAGGTCAAAAGCTTTGCAAAACATGAATAAATACAGCAATGATGCAGCATGATTATGCTAGTTAGCTTAGCTCCAAGCCTCATGTCAACCAGCTCTGATGCACAGCGCTACATTATTAGGAGCAGCGAAGAAGAACTGTGACAGAGTTTAACAATGCTTAACAGTAAAAAGATTACTCATTTAAATAAATTACACAGTATCGGATGGTGCCTGGACTCGAGTAGTCTCCGATACCGATGCCAACATTTTCTGCAGTACTGGTATTGGAATCGGAACAAATTTTCAACAGTCGCCACCGCATGACTTAAGTGCAGGAAAATATTTCTATTGATAGATGCTGTCAGTGTTCATTCAATAAAGAAATAGTCACTTCCTGCTGTCTTCTCGCTTGTAGCTCCACCTCTTCATACTATTAAGGACCATGATTGGGTTGGCTGCTTTGGGCCACTCCCAATCATTTTAGATTGGAGCTTGGCAAGTCGTATCTGCCAGATTACGCACATTGAATTAGGCAGATCCATCTGATAGGTTGCCATTTGTTCCCTTCTTACCAAAACTAGGACAGGGCTGGTCCAATATGACTGAATCATTTAATTGACTAAGATGACAGCCAACAAAGACTGAACCACAGAAGAAAATCTCAAAAATAGCTCACATCCATACAGTGACTGTCAGCTTCCAGCTAAGTGACACTCTGGCCATTTCCCATAGCGCTAGAGAAGTCCATAGAGGACAGACAGGAAAGGGGAACATCTCTAATTGAAGCGGACAGACAACAGAGCTGGGGGCGATATGGGACGAGAGCTGGAGGGCCGAATGTCAGCGCTCAGGAGGACGAACACTCACCTGCTCCTCTCTCACCTCTTCTCCCTGATGAATCTCTGATTGTCTGACCGTCTCGTCCCCTGTCCTTCCTTCATCTCTCCAGCCAGGGAGTCTGCTTCACTTCACTTTTTAAGGAGCTTTCACTAATGGGCTTGTTACTATGGAGATTGGAGCCCATGAGAGTTTAACATAATGGTTGAGGATGGAAAAATTTCAGACTTTCAGCTCTGGGATTCATTTCTCCTCTCCTGCTCTCAGTCTTATTATGCACATTAATCTTTTTGGATGGAAAGCATTCAGAGGGCTTCTCTGTCATGGTCTGAATGAGCTGAAGCGACTCGTTTTGATAGAAAGATGAAAGAGGCGAAGGAGAATTATTTGGCAGCCGACAAAAGAGGAAACATGGTTATTCTTCCAGCGTGAAGGTGTAATGAATGCTTCTGCTCCTTGAATCAAAATAAGATGGAAAGAAGGTATTTCAGGTGATACTGAAGCAGAACTATAAATAAACTGAACTTTAAAAAAAAAAGACTGGAGCTACTGTCAGTTTTACTGCTGGTGTAGGTTCATGTTTCATAAAAGACATTGGATTTAAATATAAAGCTTCAAGGGATATGCCAACACTTTTTGTTGTTTTCGTGTCTTACCTCACTCCTGAGTACATGACTAGCAGATAGACACCAGTCTTTTGACTGTGCGTGCAGGAACAAGGAAGAGACGAACAGAGCTTGCCCAAAGCTAATTAGCTTAACTCTGACACTGGAAGTCAATGAGTAGCATTAGCCTGCCACTGCCTACAATCATTAGATAAACACCAGCATCTCTAAACAGTCCTGTGTGTGCTTTTCTTTTTTTTTACCGCTTTATGTTACATTATATATCCGATATTATTTTCAAATTAGTAGTGTAGTTTTTGAAAGAAATATATACAAAGCTACTTTGACCTCCTAAGGGTTTGAGTCCACAGATGTAGTTTCTTTGCACTGACGGCATTATATTTTCTTAAAAAAACAGATTAGTCTAGTGTTTTAGAGTGGAAAACACCCCTAACAATGTGTTGGTACCAAAAGCTAAAAACATATTAATGTCACTTCATTGTGCAACAACATTTTGTGCATGGATTTGCACGTTTAAATGGTTCTTATTTATTTAGGTGAATTTGCAAGAAGGTCCCCAGTTCAATCCCCTCTGGGTTGGTAAGGGCCTTTCTAGTTCAAACAATTTTTAATGATGCTCCAGAGACAAGAACAAGGGATAAGTTTAACAACAGCACCAAACAGGATTTTTAAACAATATTATTCCCCCACCCACACCCAAGAAAGAGAGAAAATAAAATAAAAAGATAAAAATAATAATACCAATAATAATTATAACAATCATAGTAATACTAATAATAACAGTTTAAAGAAAAAAGTATATATGTCAATATCACCCTCAAGTGGTAAGGGCCTTTCTTTGTGGAGTTTGCATGTTCTTCCTGTGCATGTGTGGGTTCTCTCTGGGCACTCCAGTTTCCTCCTGCAGATCAAAACATGTTGATTAGGTTGATTGTGATTCCCAAATGCCCTTAAGTATGAGTGTAAATGTGAACTGCTGTCTGTCTATGTGGCCCTGGTTCAGGGTATACCCCACCTCTCACACAATGCCAGCTGGGTTAGGCTCCTGCCCTATTATTCCCAAAAGATAAGCAGTGTAGGGAATGGCTATATGGACCTGGAAGATGAGAGAGGGGAGTGGGCCTGTCTCCTAGCCTTAACTACATGTTTTTCTGCCTTCTCAATCCAAAATCAGCCATCACAATCGCTGTCTTCTTCCTGTTCTTGAAAATGAGAAGGTGAATGACCCAGAAAAATCCAAAATAGAAATGCATCCATCTGCTGCTCCATAACATCCTCTGTTTCTAAATCCGCCCCTCTTCACTTTACTCCTCTCTCCCCGGTCTATTCTTTCTCTCGTGGGTGCTCTGGTAGCTCTTCCCTGAGGTTCGGCATATTTTCTCTGGTTCTAAACAAGTAAAATCGCCGCTAGTAAGCCAGAAAAACACACCAATATCCTTCTAGCAGTTGTGCTAAGTACTGTTGTGTTGGCAGACTTCATTTACACTAGAGTCCATGAAAAGTGTTAAATAAACATGACCAAAACTTACCAGATACTCAAAACTCTCCGGAGACTTTCTCCTCTATTTGGCTCAGGCCCTGCACACTAATGTCACCGTGTAGAGGAGCTCCAATGCTGACATGCAGCTATGTTTACTTCTACTACTACCTCATCACATTCACTATTGATGCTGATTGGCTGTGACACCACGGTTCCAGGGAAGTTCGTGTGGAAGTTGGATATTTTAACTTGGTAGCTAGGGAAGCTAAAGAGGCCAAATTTGTGTTGCTCAGGCAATTTCTCAAATTGTAGAGGTCTATAAGAAACATTAAGTGCTGGTACTGAAACTGACATTGGCCATATTGACATGCACATAAAACAATCAGAATAAACCAAAAAACAATGTGATTAGAGTTCAAATGTAAACATGTTAACTGGAACATTGTGATCCTAAAAAGTAATCTTAAGAAGATCATTCACAATTTTTTTTAATGACAGGGTGGTTTATGCAGAGTGTTATTCTTTCATAGAAGCAGCTGAAATGTTTATAACAAAGAAGAAATCAGTGGCTGAATCTTATTTAAAGCTGTACTGATTAACAGGGGCACATGGTAGCCCAGCAGGTAGTGCACATGCCTCTTTGCAAGAGCATAGTTAGCAAGTTCTCCCCGTGCATGCATAGGTTCTGTCGTGGCACTCCAGCTAACTCACACAGACCAAAAAACATGCTTGTAAGGTTAATTGGTCACACTTAATTGCCCATAGGTATCGGTATGAGTGTGAATGGTTGTTAGTCTCCCTATGTGGCCCTGTGATTTGCTGGTGACTGGTTCAGCGTTTACCCCGTCTCTTGACAAATATCAGAAAGGAAGAACATGCAAACTCCACACAGAAGGGCCCTGCCCAACACTGAGATTGAACCGGCAACCTTTTTGCTGTGAGGTATGTGCACTACCTGCTGCATAAATATTTGAAAAATCTGAGACCCAGTTGTCTTGACCTTTCAATCGTTTTAATTAATCTTTGAGTGGATATTTGTGCAAAGCTTGAAGAAAATCCCCTAAAATCTTCTTGAGATATTACACTATAAGCAACATTAACTTAAAGAGACTGTTAGGAGTTTCTAAGTAATTACAAAAAAGTCTCACTTTTAGATATATGCCTGATGGAAATACACACTTTAAGATGAGTTTTATAGCATCAAAATAGGTTATCTATACATGCTATTCCTTAGCCTTCTGGTCGGGTCGGACAGGGCTGGACTGGCCAGGATACTCAACTTCGGGAACAAGACAATTAAAACTTGAGCAAATTTATATTATTTTATTTACATTACACGTCTTAGAGCACCGGGCTGTAAGTAGCGATATATAGCCGGCTACAACTATGATAATAAGTTTTCCAAAAATTGCTTGTTGTCCCACATCAAAAACTACCGCTACGTAACTAGAAAGAGATACATTACCTCGTCACTTTGCATCCTGTAAGTTGTTGAAAAAAGAAGTTGTAAAGCAATGCAGAGTTCTGAGGAAGGTCCGCACTGCATTTATCACAACAAACACACGCTTTGGCTTCAGTCACGTCTTTTGGTGCGTTCCAGTTGTAGTCAGAAGTAGGAATTTCCGGGTTCCAAGTAGGAAACTGCAACTGGATCGCTCCCCTGAAGTCGGAATTTCCTACTGGGAACTCGGTGAAACCTCGCCACCCCTGAGCTGACAATCATGGATGGCTGCCCCCAGTGTGAACAGTTATTTAGCTCCTGTAATAATCAATTTATTTGCACTTCTGACTGGGGTGTGTCGCTCTAGATCAGCTGTATACATAGTATTGTTAGACTTATATTAAAGAAAATGCTGCCATAGTGATAATCACATTCTTCATGTGATATTTGTGAACAACAACACAGGGCGTGCTAACAACAGCTAACAATAGCCTGGTAGATCGGCATGTTTTTTTCCGACTTCAACTGGAACGCCGATAAGTCGGAGATGACATCACTCCCATTTCCGAGGTTACTGGACCGCATCATTACGACAGTCACCGCGCTTGCTCATGGGTAGCAGAGTCTTAATTTCGCCGGTAATAGATTCTCCTCATAGCACCTTTAAGACCTGGCACCTCTGACCTCCAATATTAAGACCAAAGTTTCTCCTTGAGTCAGGATGGATACCCCTGACTTAAAAAGGAACTTAACTATCTTTTTAAGTAAATTCCTCATTTCTTGAAAATGCCACGTTCATATGAGTGGCTCTGAATGATTTTTAGTGCATAAACATTAATCCTGTGAGGCTGGCAGTCACTGCCACAGAGGCGTTGAAATAAACTACATCAAGGCTCAGTACAAAAAGACAACTCTTAAAAATGCATTTTTATGGCTGTATTTTGGTTTATCTGTTTTCTGAGGATAAGTTTTGACATAACCACAGGCAGCGTGCGTGTGATTCTTCTGAATCTGACTGTGATGCAACATGCTGTCAATTTGTCCTCCCTGCATTAAATACGCTGCAGGATTCTCTCTGATGCTGTTTGTGCTCGGTCATCTCCATTTACAGTCCCTCTTCATCTCAAAGCTGCACACCAAGATCTGAAACTCTCTCGACATACCGAAGTCTAACTTTTCTGACATGTTTTTACTTTAATTTTCTCTTCTCTCCTCAAGGTGGCGAACCAGGTGGTCCAGGCCCTCCTCACACAGAAGGTTTGTCTTAACCTCTGCTATATAAAAACATTTTTACTGATACGCTCAGTGGTGAAAATGAGCCCAAAGCTATTTGTACACATAATTCGCCACATAATCCCCCTAAATATGAACAACAAACCTGGGTCTGTTCTTATTAAAATGGTTGCTCTACTGGTTCAAACCCACAAAAAGCCTATGAGATTTTTCACTGTTTTAAACCATCACTGATTATAAACTCTGCAACAACAAAAATTCTGAAGCTAAATGTTCTGCAATCAAATCTGTTTTCATAAGTTTTTAAGCTTAAATAATCAGCGAATGTGAAAAGCTATTACGCTACATTGGAACTACCACATGGCGGTTTGACTCATAAGCTTCTACCAAATATAAACTCTTGTTTGAAAATGTCCTCATAATCCAATAATCTCATTAAGATGGTCCTCTTGACTGTGGCGATGATGTTTAACATATTGATTATTACAAAACTTAGAAGTGTTTGCAGTCAGGTGCCGGCAATTTTTGTAGTCCTTGTTAGCAGTTCATCAGCAAATGTTGTTTTAAACACACAGCAACGGCTAAAATAGATTTAAAAGCAGGCAACATCAGAAGCATTTATTATTTTCCATTTAACATTAAAGTCTAGCGTGCATGTGTTTACTACATACCTTATTTCAGGCATTTATCTGAAACCAATATTCAAAATTTAACATAGTTTTGGGCCTAGGAGCCGGGAAGTGCTAAATGACAACTCACTTATAGTGTGTCCCAAATTGCATGCTTCCATACTTAAATATTTAAGATTTTGAGTATACTGCTTCAAAATGAAAAACAGTATGCATAGTATGCTAAAAATGAGTATGCAAAAGTACCCGAATGATGTACTCAAATCTTTGTTTTGGACTTAGTGTTGCTCCACTCTATCTATACCCGACAGAAGTGTGTGTTCATCATATAGGCATAATTTCAACACTACACTGTAAAAATAAAAAAGCTACAAAAATTCAAAATTTCAAGGTCTCTGTCTTGTGTCATTTTGGAGTTATCTCTTGGTTCTAAGTTTCAAGAAAAACTGCTTGAAATCAACACAACACATCTTGTTTTGAGGTAACTTAAAATTCAGAAAAAATACTTCAAAATCTATAATGAATGACAATATTAAAAAATGAAATATTGACCATGATGGCAAAATACTACACTGTCAAAGCACCAGAAAGCACAACAGGCCTCTGCAGAATAGTCTGGGGGACCCTATTCTTTCTTTTTTTGTTGTTGTTTTATGTGTGTTTTGTGGCATTTTATTGCCTTTATCTGATAGTTTATTTTATTTGAAAGTGGGTGTGGAAGAGACAAATGGGCCTTGGGTGGGTATCAAACTCAGGCCAGCTGAAGGGTCTACGGGTCGTGCCTGGTTGCCACTGTGCCAAACCAGCACCACAGAGACCCCCTTCTTTACACAAAACATGTGCACAGAGCTTGGCCTGGCTACCTCTGACTTCAGATCACTTGTTTTAAGTTTTCCCAGATTGAGTTAAGAATGAGACCAACTTTACATAAAGATTGTTGAGATCAATACTTTGGTAAAGTTTATAACACAACAAGAAACACTTGTTTCACTGATTGACAGAAATTTTAGGTTTTCATCATTACTTCATTGGAGTCTGGACCTGAGTAAAATGACACAAAACTAGCTGTGTTGTGTTTTGTTGCTGTAAAATGATCCTTAACATTCTTGTTTCTCTGAAATATCCCGTCAGTCACATTTGTTCTCACTTTTTTCCTCCTTGTATGCTCTTTAGGACTTAAAGGAGGAGTGTGTGAAGCTGCGGACTCGCGTGTTCGACCTGGAGCAGCAGAACCGAATACTGAGTGTGCTATTTCAACAACGAGTCAAGATATCCACAAATCCCATCTCCCAGGTAACACACAACGACAGCACAGACACAAACACACAAATACACAACTGACTGTATTTTACTCCAGCGGGAATCCTCGGTTAAAGGTTACTCTTGTTAGAGAGACATCAAGAATTAGAGAGGATGTCTGCAAAATAGTTGAAATTTTAGGGGATTACCAGTTTTACTGTCAGATTAGGGACTAAAATGGATTTGATTCTTGGGATTGTATTCTTGTTCCTCATCCAGTGTGGTGGTTAGTGTCAAAGCAGCATGCTCCTGTGAACAGTAGGACGTTCAACAAGAATTACTGTCCCTAATATTCAGTTTTTATGTTAATTCAGACAAAGGATTCAGACATATTGAGTCTTTGGGGAAGCTGGTTAATATCCCTCTTTTGCACAGTGGTGCTAGTTTTGATCCCTAATAAACAAAATCAGGGTCAAGTTGTTCAACACATCACTCACTGCTGTTTTATAGATGCACACCAGTAGGGCTGGGCAGTATATCAATTAAGTCGATTAATTGGAATTATTTTCTGCAGAGGATTTAAAAATAAAAAAACAAGATTTTTTCATTCACGTACTTAAATTGTAAGTTGTTGCAAAGTTTGAAAAAAATATAAACACTGAAATCTTACAGTTTTCATGATGGTGGCCCTGTCAGGTTTTGCACAAGCACTTTTAATTACTTGTATTTATTTTTAAAAATTAGATAAAATATTGATCAGAGAGAAAAATGTTAACAAGGTGCGAAAATCCCGCAGCTTTCATTGTTTATGTAGGCAAACCTGCCTGGTTTAGAACTACATAATCAACATTTTATGACACACACATTTATTTTAAGAGGGAAATTCTGATTGATTTAGGAAAATATTTTGACAACATGAAGGCGGAACTTGATTCCTGTCTTTTTTGTGTCACTTTGAGTTTTTTTTTTTTTTTGTTTGAGAGGGGAAAAAAATCTATTTGAAATCGTAAATCAAGTTTTATGGGGAAACATCGAGGATTTTATTTTTAGGCCATATCGCCCAGCCCTACCCACCAGTATTAAAAGAGCCCATGTTTGGCTGTTAATCAGGTCCATATATTTGATTTCAATGACTGTTATGTTAAATCAACCTTAAGATACTGATTACGCCTGATCAACCTTATTTCAAAACCAGACGCACTCTTTTGGAGCTCCTGCCTCTTTAAGCCCCCCTTCCAGCATGGGCTTAGCTCACTCTGATTGGTCAGTTGTTTTTTCTGTGATAACTGGTCAGTTCAGCACTACTCAGGGACAAGTTTTCAACGGCTCTGCAAATGTAAGAGTCCATGCCTTGCACTGACCTTCCCCCTGAATACTAACTTACCCCTAAATTCCCCATAACATGAAAGCGACATGCCGAGCAGCTCATAGCCCTGTAGGGGGAGGGCTGATCCACGGAGAGCCACATGAGAATAGCAATGTCACATGTTCATACAGCATGTTATGGACTGAGAAAAGAAATAAAGAACACCTCACTTCGCTTCTCTAAGGTCCCTTTGGTGGTCCCAATCATACAACTTTGTGATTTATTCAACTTCTATCCGCCTATATCCTTGTGGAAAGGATCTCTGGTGTCATACAATGTTATATACGTATCTACCTCTACGATTCACTTATCCTCGTCTATGGTACTGTGCCCTGAACTCTGTCTTAGGGCGTTTTCACACCAACCACATTTGGTGCGCACCAAAGAAGTTTTGGCCCAGGGTTTGGTACGTTAGTGTCAATGTAAATGCAACCACCGCACTTTGGTGCGCACCAAATCAGCAGGTCCGAGACCTCCATGAAGGGGTGGTCTCGTTCCACTCCATCTCCCGACATTTGGTGCGGTTTCACTGGTGTGAAACAAAGTGGTCCGAACCGATCTACTTTTGATGCATTACTTCCTGTTAATCCTGCGGTTGAATCTTTTGCTTACTCAATTTGTCGATTCGTTTATTCTGGTTGAGGATTACGATGATTTACGAGGGTCCAGAAGGTCACTGATGCCGTCTCAAACACGATAAAAAAAAAACCACATGAAGGAAAATGTAGAAGAGAGCAAAAAGTCAACATTGGTTGTCTGGTGTAGGAAATGGTTACCATGGCCTCTTCTTCGTTCTCCTCCGTAGCAGGTTTGGTAACCAGTTACGTGCATATCACCCCCTGCTGTTTCAAACTGAGTAAATACACAAGTGGGTCCAGACATTGTTCCTTATTGCCAGTGTGAATGCAAGGCTGTGGGGGAGGGGGAGGGGGCGAACCCATGGCGAACCGCACCGCAGCACAGTTGGAAACAAGTGGACCTAATGTGAAAACGCCCTCAATCTCAAAATTTTGATTTTCTTCACAGAATTATTACTTTAGTCTAAAAATTATGACAAAGTCTTAGAATTTGGACTTAAATTTCTGACTTAATCTCAGGATTTTGACTCAATTTAGGAATTCTGACTTAATCCGAAAATATGACTTAATTTCACAACTTGGACTCAATCTCAGAATTAAGATGAAATCGTAGAATTCTGACTTTTTTCACAGAATTTTGATTTGAATCCCAGAATTATTTGTTTTGATAAAGAAAAGCTTTTTCAGTGACCCTAATACTCTTCAGTAAAGAAGTAAAGGTTAAAATAAAAACAGTCTTTTGATATTCAGAAAATTAAAGTCATAATAATAATTAATATTTAGAAGATGTATTAAAACACAGAATTATTATAATAATTCTCACAGTTTGTTAATTTTGTGAACACCTTGACTGATGATATTGAACCTGTACGTTCATGTTCCTCCTTCAGAGAGAGATGTTAACCACTGATTTTCAGTAATATTTTTGCTTTGGTCTTTTTCTTTGCAATAACAGTGAAATCCACTTAAACAGCACCCTGTAAAGATGAATGTTCCTCTAATGATTTCTTCCAGCGGTGGCTCTGACTGTGTAACCTCGCTGACAGGATGAGTTTAACAGCTTTGATCAGTGTCTGATAATAATGAGGCCGCACTGCAGGGCGACGGCTGAATTATCAGATTTTTAATTGATGAAAATCCACAAAGATCTGAAGTATGTTTAGCACGAGAGAAGCAATACTCCTCAAACTTTTCTATCATTGATTTGTTTTTCATTTGGAGGTGTGAATGTCCAAATAATTCAGTTCATATTTGATCATGACACCGAGCATTAGGCGAGTGACATCTCTCAAAATCTAAATAGTTTGTTTACAGTTCAAGCTCACTGATAAAACAGGTTTCCAAACATTGAATCAGAGCAAACAAACAAAAAACATGTTTCTGACCACAACAACACCAATGTGCTGCGATGCCCAGGAGGTCCTGTGATGAAACTCACATGAAGTTTAGAGTCATCTGATCTGGAGTCTGTCATAAATGAACGATGTTGAATCATCATCTGACGGACACATGATTCTTTTTTTTTTTTTTTTTCAAATGTATTTTTTGGGGCATTTTCTGCCTTTACTGATAGGAGAGAGACAGTGGATGGACTCTGAAAGGGGGTGAGAGAATAGGGGAAGACACTCTACAAACTGGTCACAGGCGGGATTCGAACCTGGACCGGCAGCAGCAAATACATGGGGTGCCTGGTTGCTAACCACTCTACCACACCAGCACCCCACATGATTCTTTTTACATTCTGAGCTAAATGTGAAAAATCAGACTGACTGAAGCCTAATTGACAAAAATGTTGCTTTATCAAACAACAAGGAGTATCTGATACTGTCATTGTACTGACAGAACACACTTCTGTTGAATCCTTTTTTCTTCTTTTTTTAAGATTTATGTAATGAATTATTGAAAGGTGGCACTTAGATATAAAAACTGAGGGCAAAAATATAAATCATGACTGACAATGAGCAGAAAAAAATAATTTTATATGATCTTTCCTATTTATAACAGGATAACAAAGAACAATATTCAAAATGAATTACAAAACTTTCTTTAAATAGTTGCAGGGACAAACACGCCCTCGCTTTCCTCAATAAATTACATTAATTTATTTTACATTTTAGAAAAATGGTCAAACAATAATGTACCTGAAATCACTACACAGACTGATTTTTTTTTAATTCTCAGTTTTTATACTATTTTAATTTATTTTTTTTAAGGAAGTTTTGGTTTCTCCTTTTTTGATGATCCAGTGTTTAATTAGTTTGGTTCTGAATCTCCTCTTTTGAAAGATCTTTGTTCCCTTTAAGTAAAATTTACATTTTTTTGCAAATATTTTCTGTTTGTTTTTCATTTGTTTGTTGGTAAAATATTCTTATAAGCTTTATGCATTATTTAAAGGATACTGAAATCCACTGATTCATTAAATTTAAACAGTTTCCATCCATCTAAACTTGCACAGCTCCAATCTAAAACAATACAGCAGGAAGTGACCGCACATACAGGGATAAGCATAGCTGCTAACAGCTTCAGTAGCAGCTTTATCAGATTATTACTGCATTTCTTTAATAAATTAAAAACAAATCAATCCTGCTAACTTCTCTCTAGTGAGAATATTTTTTGCTCCACATCCGTCATGTTTTGATAATGTTTTTTTTCATGATGTGACAGATCCCTACAGTATCTGATTGGCCAGTAATAAATGTTGATTGATGGAACAATCATCTAATCACCTGCCAGATGTGCTACTGAGGTCTGAGTGATAAATTAAAACTATGTCCAGACATAGAGCAGTTTAAGACATACAAGTATAAAATCATGATTTCGAAAAGGCACAAGGATGAGAATAAAGAGCACTGAAGGTTGATTTAGTTTCTGTTCCTTTTGTTTATTCATTTATTTTTTCTTTGATTACTTTTTGTGTTATTATGTTTTTCCTATTTGGTTTACTTTGTTTATGTGTGATTAATTATTATTATTATCATTATTATTATTTGGAAGTGGGTTAATTACTGACAGCTTGTGTAAGGTGGAGGGGTGGAACCAGATAAGTTTCAGCTTCCATTTTTAACGCGCAAGTGATATAGATATAGATATTGTTTTTTGCACTTTGATTGCTGTTTTTGTTTGGTGATATGTTTAATTACTTGTTTATATTCAAAATAAATAAGTAATGAAATAAATAGATAAAGAGGTTGTGCCCTACCTCAAACACTTTCTGTGGTCTCTTTCCCTGATGGACAAGGGAAATATCATGAATGGTTGATCTGGTGTTCAAGTAACTTCATCACTGAGCCTGAAATAAACCAGTATGTCCCACCTTTTGACTGGCAGCTTGACAAAAAAAAATCTCAGGCCATTTTTTTTTAACTAATATGTTGAAATCTGTGTTCAAATTCTCAGAGTAAAAGCTATTTATTAAACTTTACTCAGCTGGCATATGGCTACTAGGAGTGGGAGAAAAAATCGATACACCTAAGTATCGCGATATTTTGTCTGCCGATTTTAAAATCGATTTTTTTATTCAAAAATCGATACCCCCCCACAGACACACACGCACACACACACTATAGGCGCTAAAGTCGCCAAATTGAGGCAAGTGACATTGCTGGATAAAACAGGCCATAGCTGTTAAAATAGTGCTGAGTAGATTTACTACTTTTCACCAGCAGATAGTGGACAGGTGAGAGGTTTCTATTCAAAGTTTTGGCGTTTATTTATTTTAAAACACACACACCGGACCGAGGGACGCGAGTGTGGCTGTAGAGGCTGTGGAGCGGAGCAGAGAGAGAGACACAGAGTGATAGAGACTTAGTAAGAGTACTCACGATGCCGAGAGTACTTTGTCAAGTACTGTCTGACTCTGAATTTGAGGAATATTTACTCTCTGAGGATGACGGTCAGTCGTCCAGTGAGCAGCTTAGTGGCAGCAAGAGCGGAGCGGCTCACAAGGCCATTACAGTCCCCGAGCAGTAGCCTACATACCGAGAGCTTTTCCTCTCCCTGGCCGGCGACTACCGAAGAGGGTACATGGTCTGGGATGCAGGGAAGCTCAAAACACCACGAAAAGTGACGGTGTTAGCGGAGAATGAGAAAGACCGCAGAGCTCTGGTCAAACGAGGGAGAAGCCGGGGGTAAACAGTGCAGGCAGCAGAGGCGTTCATGCTCGGCCCGTAAATTACAGTGATGACGATGGCTGGGAAAACTAACCACTTTGAAACTATAGCCTTTTCAAATCTTGATAGCAAAATTGAATATTTCTTGAAAAAACTCTGTTGCCTGAAGGGATAATAAGCCACTTTTTTTTGCAATCCAGGCTTTTGAAGAGAGGGAGCATAAACAGCTGGTTAATATATATTGCTGAATAAATCCAAAAAACAGACTCACATGTGATGTTTTTCCTGATATAGTCTGTAGGCATCATCATTGTTCATCTTTTTCACTGGTGTTAAAAAAGCTAACTAAAGATTCCAAAAATCGGCAATATCGTAGAATCGCAATTTAAATCGTATCGGCACCTACAAAAATCGCAATAAATCGAATCGGGAGAAAAGTGAATCGTCCCAGCCCTAATGGCCACTATGTGATATGTTCAAGTTCAGCTCAGAATAATGATGATTAGACAAATTTAAATGTAAATAGTCATCATGATGTGTTTAAATGCAACATCGAGAGAAGCAAAAATCTGTTTTGGTGAGAATCTTGATTATGTCCAGTATCACTAGTACCACAGGAAAGCGTAATCCAGTTGGTTGATAAACATGAGCATAAACACGATATTCAGATGCTGAAGCTCATGTTAGAGACAGTATTTTAAATGGGTATAAATTTGATGTTCCTTGAGATTCTGGCTAGATCTTGGTGTGCCTTTGGTAAAAAAAAAAAAAAAAAAGAAAGAAGGAAAGAAAAAGTTTGAAAACTACTGCTCTACAGAAAAAAAGAAAAAAAAGAAAAAGTTTGGTGACTGTGCTGGCTGTGAATGCATTAAAGTTTCCCGCCTGAGAATCGTCTACAAGGAGAAAGCCCTGACTTCAGACCAACTCATGAATTGAGTCATTCAAAGTTATTCAGGGAGTTGCAGAAACTTTTGGCTGTAAGACTAAACTTTGTGTTGTACTTGAGGCCATTTTAAATATATATATATATTAGGGCTGTCACTTTAGTGCATTAATTAGATTAATTAATTACACCGCAAATTAATGCATTATTAAAATTAATCACAAGATTAATCATAGCACACAAACATTTTGATATTGTCCAGCTGGAGGACCGGTACATGGCAGTGGCACGTCACTTCACACATGCGTCTCTAGTCAAACCAAACAAAGCCCAGATGACAACAGGAATGGCCTATTTAAGACTTAGTCTTATTTTATTTTTGAATTTATTTATCTATATTTGTACTACATTCTTTAATAATCAGGCATCAGGCCTAATTGTTTTGCTGGATGTCCTCGACCTTTTTCTTATTTTGAATTTGATTTATGAAACACACTTAAATTGTAATTTGAGTTGCCTGATTGGGCTTAGAATTTTCTGGACAAGTTGCCCTGACTTTGGTTTTATTCAGTCACCAATAAAAATGTAGATTTACAAATCTTCACTTCTTAGTGTATTCATTTGATTAGTCATGCACTACAATTTTACAATATCCTAGAATTCAAATTCTTTATTTGGGTACTTTAAGCAGATATGAGATTAAAATGCGATTAATTCGATTAATTAATTATAAATCCAGTAATTAATTAGATTAATTTTTTTAATCGTCTGACAGCACTAATATATATATAAAAACATTTAAATATTTCACCACTCCTTACTCTAAAGTAAAGTTAGATGTACAGCTAAGACAGTAATAGATGTAAAATGTCTTTTGTCAATAACATGTTAAATTTATTCACTCGTAGTTGCCGTTGTCTTCCAGGACAAACCCCACAGTGTACTGTTGGATGAATCATTGCCAAACTTCCCTCACCAACTCTGTTAATCTGACTCCTGCAGTTCTCTCAGAGTTTAAATCATGATTCAGAAAGCAGACTTAAAGTTTCTGGGTTTCTAAAGGTCTCTCTGCTTGTCGAGCTCTCAGTGTGACTCCTCTCCTCTGACAGACGGCGGCTCTCTGATTTCAGGGGACCACTTTGATTTTACAGACAGATCTGCCTATTAACAGAAATATTGAATAAACTGGCGATTCTCTCTTCCAGCCACGTAAAAAAAAAACAGTCTTGGAAAGACTTGGAAATTCCCAGACCAGGTCATTAAGTATGCCGAGAGTGAAGCAGAGCAGGACTCACTGTCCTTCTTCTTTAACCTTTTCAGTAAAGGTCAATGTAGTGAAGTCATGCCTGAGTGTCGTGGAAGGTGGTAGGAAGGCAAGCACAGAGCAGTTCTTTTCCAACCAGGCGTGTCTTTATTTACAGTGAGTTAAAACACGTGTTAAATTAACAAAAACAACAAAAGTTCAAACTGAAATAAGGCTAATGAACTCATAATTAAACTCAAAATAAGGCACGTGTTTGAGGCAGCACGGCCCCCTGCTCTCTCCCCCCGAATTGCAACTCTCCCCTCAGCTTTATAACCTGCCCAATTGCCCGATTACTTGCAGCTGAGTGGGTGACCTGACTCACAGGGGGTGTTTACAGCATCCTTAACAATCAACCAAAGAAACAAACTCTTAAATTTATCTTTAACTAATCTACTCAATTAAATGAATCACAACAAAGAAATCTCCAACTTTTAATGAAACAAAATGCATCAATTAAACCTAAAAAGAAATGAATCTCCAAACAAGAAACCCCTGCAGATGGTTTGGCCCTGTGATGTCACCAATGACATCACCACCTCTATAAAAAGGCAGGAAGTGCAGGGCCATCCCTTTCTGTCTGCAGATCCATGTGGTGCACTAACAAAGGAACAAACAAAGGTCAGTATGAACAAAGAAACAAACTAATGAATATTGTGCACTTTAAACTAAATAAAGTGACTTGATCAACTAAAAACTGTGTGATTGCTTTAAATTACTTTGTACTGTGATGGAAAATGTAACTTACTGCTAACACCAACAAACCCGGGATAGTAAGTGCTGCAATGTTACAGGGACAAAAGTAAAGTAAGGCAAAAATTAGCAAATGTGCAAAGTAATTTTTAAGGAAACATTTGATGCTTTAAGTGACAAGTGGGTTTACTAAAGCAGGGTCTCACCCACTTCGTCACACTCCCCCTTCTGAGAGTCACTCCTCAAAGGAACGTGAAAGGAAGTCAGCCACCACGTTCTTGTGTCCTGGCTTGTACTGAATCCTGAAACGAAAGGGCTGCAGGGACAGATACCATCTTGTGATCCTAGCATTTGAATCTTTCATCTTGTTCATCCACTGTAAAGCACGATGATCAGTCTCCAGCACAAATTCATCTCCCATCAGATAGTACTTTAAAGTGTCCAAGGCCCATTTCACTGCTAAGGCTTCAATTGTTGAGTACCTTGTTTCCCTTGGGAAGAGCTTTCTGCTTATGTACTGCACTGGCCTTTGGTCCTTTCCATCACCCTGCAGCAACACAGCTCCAAGTCCAACCCCTGATGCATCCGTTTGCACTGTGAATGGCTTGCTGAAATCTGGACACTGCAACACAGGCTCTCCACACAAACAGTTTTTCAGGTCCACAAAAGCAGCATCACACTCTGAAGTCCATTTAATCTTATTAGGGCTGGATTTACGAGTTAGATCACTCAAAACAGCTGACCTGGCAGAGAAGTTGGGTATGAAACGGCGATACCAACCGGCTAGACCCAGAAATGATTTCACTTTTCTCTTGGTAGTGGGAGGAGGTTGAGAAGCAAGGGCATCAATCTTACTCACCTGAGGGCGAATGACTCCACCCCCAATGATGTATCCAAGATATTCCACCTCAGACTTTGCAATGTGGCATTTGTGAGCATTGATGACCAGCCCTGCTTTTTGAATCCTTTGAAGAACATCTGAAAGATGCTTGACATGATCCTGCCAGGTCTCACTAAATACAACGATGTCATCAATGTAGGCCGCCGCATACTTATCAGCACCTCTCAGAATTTCGTCCACCAGCCTCTGAAATGTGGCAGGGGCCCCATGGAGTCCAAAAGGCATTGTCCTGAAACGATAAAGTCCACTGGGGACTCTAAATGTTGTTAAATCTTTAGAGGAATCAGTCAATGGTACTTGCCAATACCCTTTACAAAGGTCAAGGGTTGTCAGATATTTTGCATGACCCAAACGTTCAATTAGATCCTCCACTCTTGGCATTGGGTAGGCATCAAAAGCAGAAACAGCATTCAGTTTAGAAAAATTTATGCAAAATCTTTGTTTTGTGTCATCTTTCTTGGGTACCAGCACCACTGGACTGCACCACTCACCTCTAGATGGCTCGATGACCCCCATGGAAAGCATCTCCTCCACTTCTTGTTTTAAAGCAGGCATGAGTTTGGCTGGTATTCGGGAGGTGGTGTCTCGAATGGGCTGTTGACTGGGACAGCGGAGGCGGATCTCATGCTTGATGAGATCCGTGCAGCCTGGCTTTGTACTGAAGAGCTCCGCAGGCATGATCGCTTCCAGCTCCTCTTGTTTGTGAACTTCAAGATGACTTAAATCTGGGAATGGCTGCTCCTCACCTGCTGATGGAAAAAACTGCTCCAAAGCTTCCTCCTCCTCAACAACAGTGCGAGCCCACAGCTGCAGCGATGATGCTGGTCTGTCAACCCACTCCCTCAGTAAATTGATATGAAATACCTGATGTTTCTTGCGGCGATCTGGCATGTACAGTTCGAGGTGACTGGGCCAACCTTCTTGCTGATCACATAAGGTCCTTGCCATTTAGCCAAGAGCCCACTGTCAGATGTTGGAAGAAGAAGCAGAACTTTCTGACCCTCATTGAAGATCCGCCGACGAGCCACCTTGTCATAGCACCGCTTTTGCCGCTCTTGAGCTTCAGTTAGGTGTGTGTTGGCCATTTCCTGGAACTTTTCAAGTTTGTCTCTCATCTTCAACACGTAGGAGAGAACATTGCATTGTTTCTGCGGTTTAGGACCCTCCCAGGCCTCTTTGAGCACATCAAGCGGACCTCGAACCACATGACCATACAAGAGCTGGAATGGAGAAAAACCTGTAGAAGTTTGTGGCACCTCTCTGTAGGCAAACAACAGGAAGGGCAGCCATTGGTCCCAATCTGCACCTGAATCCTCCACAAACTTCTTCAACATGGATTTTAGAGTTTTGTTGAAGCGTTCCACAAGGCCATCAGTTTGTGGGTGGTATGGGGTCGTTGTCAGTCCCTTGATCCCCAGTAGTTTGTACACTTCTTTCAGGAGAGTAGAGGTGAAGTTGGAGCCCTGATCTGTGATAATTTCCCTGGGGATACCCACCCTCGAAAACATCTGAATCAGACAGTTTGCCACCTGACGGGCCTTGACCTTCCTGAGAGGAAATGCTTCTGGGTATCTGGTGGCGTAGTCGCATACTACTAAGATATACCTGTGGCCTGCACTAGTTCTCTCTAATGGGCCTACAATGTCCATGGCAATTCGGGAGAAGGGAGTGTCAATGACTGGCATAGTGATAAGTGGAGCCCTGTCACTCTTTCTACCTGGTGTTGTTAGCTGACATTGAGGGCATGATTTACAAAACTGAACTGTATCACTAAACTGTTGAGGCCAATAGAAGCGAGATGCCATTCTGGAGAAGGTTTTTGTTTGGCCTAAATGACCTGACCAAGGAACAGAATGTGCTAGCTTTAAGACTGTTGCTCTCAAGCTCTGAGGAACAACTAACTGGTCTCCCACCCTGCTACGGCGATACAGCTGCTCATCCTTAAGAAGGAAAACTTCCCTGACTTTATCTGTAACTTGAGTAGAGTTGGAAACACACTTGGAAAACAGGGAAGCTAGTGAGGGGTCCTGCCTCTGAAGCTGAGCTAAATCACCAGGTAAGACAAATAGCTCATTATCCTCTGGCTCTGTAATTGACTCAACCATCTTTGTACCCCTGACCTTATCCTGTCTTCGCTGCCCTTTGCTTTTCTTTGACACAAGTTGCCTGGGTCCCTCAGTATCAGGGATTTCATCTTCAGCAAAAGGTAACTCGCTCCACTCTAGCCCTGCCTCTGACTGGTGCTCCCTGTTTCTGGACCTGGTGACTGCAATCAAACCCGAACATGATACTATGGGTTCTTCTACCCCTTTAGCTATCATATCGATGAGGATGGGTAAGTCTGTGCCTAACACTACTTGGTATGGGAGTTTGCCCATCACTCCCACAGCAAGTAGATACTGCTGACCCTCCACTTGAATGTTAACATTAGCTATTGGATAGTCAATATTGTCACCATGGACACACCAGACTTTAACTTTCCCACTAAAGGTAACATCCTTTGGAAGACAATCCTGTCTGACCAGAGTGCGACTGCTACCTGAATCTAAAAGTGCAACACATGGTTTGTCTTCAATGAAAACACAGGTGGTGAGCTTCTGATCAGTAGGGGTGTTAATGTCTCAGCTACCTCGGTGTGACAAACTGAAGACTTATGTGAAAAGCTCAAATATGTCTTACTAATTTGCTGACTTGGACATTCTGCTTTAAAGTGACCTGTTTGTCCACATGCATGACAAACTGAGGAGCCTCTAGGCTTAAACTCTTTAACCCTGCCACTTGAGGTATTAGAGGGGCCTGGGTTGGAATTCCTGAACCTGTACCCATTCCCACCCGCTATCTTACCCGAAGAAGGAGGAGCTGTGCTGGGTCTGGGCATGACAAGGCTCTTGAAAGGGCGGCGGGCGGAGAGGAAAACTTCAGCCATCTCTGCAGCTTGTTTTGATGTAGTGGGGTTACGCTCCTTCAACCAAGTTCGAAGGTCAGGGTTGACAACTCTCAGAAACTGTTCCATCACAATGGCATCTCCAATCTGTTCCTTTGTTTTATCTCTTGGAATCATCCACTTGTCATACAGATCTTTAAAGCATGTTCGCAACTCTTTGGGAGTCTCACCTTCTTGCAATGTGGTGGCGCCGAACCTTAGGCGATAAGTCTCTGCGCTTATTTCAAACTTCTCAAGAACAGCGCCTTTCACTTTTCCATAGTCCATTGTATCTTCAATGTTCATCGCTACATAAGCTGCTCGTGCCTTACCATTGAGAAGTGGGGCAAGATGCAAGGCCCACTCTTCTGGAGGCCACTGACATGCACTCGCAATTCTTTCAAATGTTGTCAAGTAATGCTCAATATCTTCATCCTCATGAAAGGGCTGCATTTTGGGGCCCTTCCAGCCAGGGAACCTTGTTGAGCTCAAAGCAGGTGGAGCAGGTGATGCCTCCTGCTGGTCCAGCCTTTGAGCAGCAAGATGGGGCGCAGGCTGCTCAGGAGTGGGTCTCAAAATTCTTACAGTATCAGCGGCTGCACCTTCCGTCAACTGCTGGTGCTCCCTGCGCTCCATCTGCACCTCCTGTTGGAGCTGAGTGAACTGATGCTGCATTCTTTTCCAACGTTCCTCCTGCCTCTGCCTGTCCTGCTCCCATCTATCTTCTCTGTCTGACTGCTGCTTCATCATACCTCTTAGCAGGTTGGAAAGCTCATGAATAGATTGGGAATCTGTAGGTTGCCCCGCTGCTGCACCCTGCTGGATGACCTTCTCTGGAGCATCTTCTGCTGGACAGTCCACCTGTAGCTGTTGCTTTGCTCTGGTTGATTTCTGCATTGTCACTTCCTACTGGCCTGGAGCCACCACTGCCACCATTTGTAGTGAAGTCATGCCTGAGTGTCGTGGAAGGTGGTAGGAAGGCAAGCACAGAGCAGTTCTTTTCCAACCAGGCGTGTCTTTATTTACAGTGAGTTAAAACACGTGTTAAATTAACAAAAACAACAAAAGTTCAAACTGAAATAAGGCTAATGAACTCATAATTAAACTCAAAATAAGGCACGTGTTTGAGGCAGCACGGCCCCCTGCTCTCTCCCCAGTGCAACTCTCCCTCAGCTTTATAACCTGCCCAATTGCCCGATTACTTGCAGCTGAGTGGGTGACCTGACTCACAGGGGGTGTTTACAGCATCCTTAACAATCAACCAAAGAAACAAACTCTTAAATTTATCTTTAACTAATCTACTCAATTAAATGAATCACAACAAAGAAATCTCCAACTTTTAATGAAACAAAATGCATCAATTAAACCTAAAAAGAAATGAATCTCCAAACAAGAAACCCCTGCAGATGGTTTGGCCCTGTGATGTCACCAATGACATCACCACCTCTATAAAAAGGCAGGAAGTGCAGGGCCATCCCTTTCTGTCTGCAGATCCATGTGGTGCACTAACAAAGGAACAAACAAAGGTCAGTATGAACAAAGAAACAAACTAATGAATATTGTGCACTTTAAACTAAATAAAGTGACTTGATCAACTAAAAACTGTGTGATTGCTTTAAATTACTTTGTACTGTGATGGAAAATGTAACTTACTGCTAACACCAACAAACCCGGGATAGTAAGTGCTGCAATGTTACAGGGACAAAAGTAAAGTAAGGCAAAAATTAGCAAATGTGCAAAGTAATTTTTAAGGAAACATTTGATGCTTTAAGTGACAAGTGGGTTTACTAAAGCAGGGGTCTCACCCACTTCGTCACAGTCAAACCGGCAGACTGTGCTAAAAGACGAGCTCTGTCGGTGAAAGAGGACGATATGTATCAGAGCAGAGCTGCTTCTGCTGAAAACAAGGATTATACATGCTGACATTTAACTGAGGACTCTGAAAATACAGGGAACTGTTGTTAATTCACCTCTGATGTAACATTTTGCTGCAGTTTGTTTGGCTTCTTGGAAAGTTACTATACTCCTCAAAATAGTTTGGAAATGTTTCACTTGATTATTTCTCCCCTTTAATCGCACCAACTGGTATCGTGTTTTGTATCATTGGAAAGCCTGATTAGTCTCCTTTACAACAATGTATAATTTCTAAGGATAGCGCATTCATGAAAAGAGTAACACAGCCAAACGTGTGGGTTAGTGCCCCCCAGACATGTACCAAAATCCCCTCTTCCCCTCTAGTAAAGCCTACAGTTTCTCAGTGACGTATCAATGGTATATTCTGCATATCAAACCACCAGCCTCCACGCAGGGCATTTTGGCACATTTTTTGAGGTGTCACCCACATGTTTAGCTCTGTTGCTTATGCTGTGATCCTTACAAGTCTACTTTGTTGTAAAGGTTTCTAATCAGGCTTTCCAATGATATCAAATACAATACTAGTTAGTATTTATAACCCTTTAACTCCCAGCTCAACTGTTTGGCAGTTTACATCCTGACTGTAAAAATCCCCCTCTGAGCACCGAGGTCAGGGAGAGATCTGGAGTAACACTGGAGATTACACCTAGGGTTAATTTCCTGAGGAGAGTCTCCGACTGTTTTATTGTATGCTAATATATGCTAATATACAAATACATATTTATAAACTTGTATGAACACAAACATACATCCAGAGATGTATCCATCCAGGAAGAAATATAAGGACTGAAAGTAAGAACTTATGACAGTGACAAACCCAGACCATAAATCTGTCCTTGCCATATATGTCTCTGTTGAACATAGATTTATTCAAGGTTAGCCCCTTGAAAGGTGGCATCTCTTTTTCATGAGGGACCTCATGTCAATATGCCTCTAAAGGTATTGATTATGGAGGTTTTATCAATGACGACCATGAATAGAGAGGTCATTCTAATATTAACATCAACATCTGTACTGATCATAAGCTGGAGAGGAATGATGCCAATCAATGTAGCAGCATTTAGAACTCCATTTACTTTCAATGTATTTTCTTTTAGCAACAAACTGAAGCTCACGTTTTGTATGAACACAACTTAAGAAAGTGCAATATACATCATGGAACGACAAAATGTTAGAGAACAATATTTTCCAAATAGTTCCCAGCACGACTGTGCATCTGAAGTATAGAGGCAGTTAATCTCACAGTGGGTGGCCTGGGTCCTTTTTTGCAGCTCTTTCCCCTCATGTCACTCTGTGTTCTCTCTCTTACCTGTTTCCAACTTTCTCGTGATCTCTCACTGTGATAATGATGTAAAAAACCCAGCAAAAGATCTTTAAAATGTTGCTTTCCGGACATTAGTTTATTGTTCTTTCTGCAACGTCTAAATCAAAGCAGTGGCAGACAAACATGCATTTTTATGCACTTATCCAAAGATAATAGTTGCTTAAGATTTCTGTGACAAACATTCATAACTATTTTCTTTCTGAAACTTGGAAATGTGTTTTGTTGACATCAAAGTTACCTTAAATAGAGATCTCCAAATCTGACTTTAGAATTTTAATGTTTTAACAAGCATAATGGAGCAGGAAAAGACTTTTAACAACTCAACGTCGCTGGCAGCATCAGCCAGAAAACCTTTTATGTGCAAAACACTCCCTTTGATTCACTAATGCAGTGTTGTGAGTTATCCAGGAGGCCAAATAAGAGTAGGATAATTATCTCCTGCCTCCAGCTTATTTGAATATTTCTCTCTAGTTAAAACAAAAACAAAAGTTTCTCGGAGTAAGCCTTACATTTTAATGATTTATCTCAGTTGTAGTTGTGTCTGTGAGAAGAGTTGTAGATCTTGTTTTCTGCTGTGCGATGAGCCGCATTCTGTCGTTTGGTTCACTGTATGGATTCTTCGTGTCTAAAGAAGAAGTTTGGAAGTTTTTTGATGTTATGATGCTTTGCTGAAATAACGAGATAAACACCTACTAATGCTGAAGTGGCTGGCCGTTTAAATCTTAAAGCTTGATTATGTTACTCACTAATTTTAACATTTGTAAGTTTGCTGTTTGACACTTTGCTTATTGCTCAAAAGCTATTCAGAAGACTGTTCTTCTACAAATCAGGTGTGGATCAACGACCAAAAAGTGTGAGTTAGTCGCATGCTAATTTTGGTGATCAGTTATTATAATGTTATATTTTGATACAAACTAATATTTTAGGATAGGAGTGAACATTTTGACATAGGCTTGTATATAGGGTGTTAGATCATCATAATCATTTCTAAATGTTTTTAAGGTTATTTATCTTTATGAGGCAAAAAAAAAAATGTCTTTTTATAAGTTGCAATAAGTGCATACATACATACGTATAGAGCTGCAGCTATCGAATCTTTTTGTAATCAATTACTCGTTCAAATTTTTATCGAGTAATCGGAAAACAGTTACATTGCGCTCACTGCTATTTTTTTTTTTACATTGAATCACTACACATTATTATTAGTAACACACAAAACAGAAAAGCCAGGTCACTTAAATTAACAACTTATTTTTCTTATTTTGTACATTCTGAGCATAAATGGGATCTCAAAATCTATACTTTTATTTTTACTCTGGGCCATATCTTGCTTTTTTCAGTATTTTTTTGAAAGTATGGTTATTTTTATTTTTTGTTCATGCTTTTCTCTTTTTGCTAAATTATTGCCTTTATTACTGTACCATATTGATGATCTTATTTTGCTTACTTTATTTCTAGGACCAAATGATATCATACTTAGATACTAAGATAATTTAACTAGCTAATGTAAATTTCTATAACATATGAAAAGATTCCCTACACCTGTTTCCTCTACTCACTGTCAGTGTTTCCTCTTCTACTCTCTGCAATCAAATTAAATGTAAAGTTATTGGATGTGAAAAGTATGTGAACAAAATACACATGATTCAGGGCAAGTAGCCTCCGCATTGATTTACGTTCTGAACCAGCCTTTACACGGAGCCATAATCAAAGTAGGTTATTTACTAGCCCATATCTCAGTTATTGATCACATTAGCTGCTTCTGTTGATGTATCATGAGTGTCATCCTGTTGTGTCGCTCTGACGACGCACAGACCGGATGTTTACTGTTGACGAGCTACAGCATTGACGACGTGCTATCATGCTAAGCTACGTGCTTAGCTAACTCCGTTTGACATCAGACACACTGCACTGTGTTCTCTTTTCGTCCCTTCATGTAGTGACCACACACTTGGGACACTCTGCCATTTCTCCTGTGGACTCTCTCCTTTCTGTCCCTCTCTTTTCTCTTCCTTCATGATTTTAAAAGCCACGCAGCAGCTGAGGTAGCAGGCGCATTGTGCCACAGAAATGACCGTCCGCGTCAAACACCGTGCACTGCATAGTAGTCCAGATATATATTTTATATGTATGATTATATATTAAACGAGGCTTTGAGGCACACAATTTGCCTTGAAGATATTTTGTAATCGAATATTCGCGATTATTCGAGGAATCGTTTCAGCTCTACATACAGAGAAACAAACTTTGATGCTTAGTAGAGAAGGAGTAGGATTTGATCAGTTTGTAATTCATGTCACTTCTTTTCAGGGATTTAAATTAAATTTTTGCTCGTTGTCTTAATACATGCTCACACCAAGGCAATTACAGACATAAAATCACTAATTTACCTAACAAGCATGTTTTTGGTCTGTGTGAGGAAACCAGTGCACCTGGAGAAAACCCACGCATGTACCGGAAGAACATGTTCACTCCGAGGAGAAAGCCCCCAGTTGACGCAGGGTTCAAAGCAGAAAACTTCTTGCCTTCTTCCTACCAAGCCACCCCAGTATTATATCATCCATCCATTCATTATCTATAACACTTATCCCTCTTGTGGCCCTGGAGCCAACTCCAGCAGACATTAAGGTTGTTGCTGTGAGGCACCAGCACTGCCTGCTGCACCACTGTGCCGCCAAAGTCAGAAACCAAAGGGGGGATTGATCTAAATTTACTGAGAAGTAAAATTTGTTTTTCACCGTGAGTTCTGCTTGTTAGCTCCTTTAATCAGTGTGAAGGCGCACCTGTTCCCCGTCACGTCGACTGACTGTGAGCAAGGTTGCAGAGGAGCATTGGTTTCATTACCGCGCGCATAAAAGATAAAAACAGAGAGTGGGAGCATCTCTACTGTCTGTTTTTTTACTCAGGGAGTGTTAAAAAATTACAGGCATGTGAGCACAAATGAGGAGCATGAATAAGAAAAGTGCTTTGATGCTCGCAGACACCTGCTCTGCTGGAGGACACAAAAGATTCCAAGGAGACTTCTCAATAATCTGAACCGAAGAATCTCAGGCACGACTGGAACGAATGAAGACAAAGACTCAGAATAATTCTGTACCCGACTATTCAGGAGGAGAAAACAGTGTTTCCTTTTACACTTTTGTCTTGGAAATGAGAAACATCTGAAAAGCTGATGTGAGATGAGGTTTAACCCTCCATGCCAGTCAGTTAGTCAGATGGTGATGATCCAAATTTAGATGCAGATGTTGGAATTTTTCAATGATTCCTCAACAATGTGAGTTCAGACTCATTTTTAACAATAACTCGCAGGACTCGAGCTGGAAATCCCTCTGCAGAGTTTGTCATCTCTGAGCACTTCTGGTTTAGTTTTACAACTTTATTTCTGCACTTAGACAACACAGTGACACATCAGGTTAGATGGCCTAAAAGCAAAAGTATCACTGCTTCCTCTGTATGGCGTTAACACATGTGAAAATATGACCATTAGGTTACACCTTTATGTGGCCCTGTGATCAGACAGTGATCCACGGTGGGCCTCTTTTGCCTAAAGTTAGTTGGGTTAGACTCCAGTTCTCTGACACCCCCCCAAAAAGGGGTAGCAGGCCCAGCTCCTGAGTCCACATCTAATTTAAATCATCACCATCTATTCACTTCCTTCTTGTGCCACAACTAATATTCTTTAAAAACATCATCACATTTTGTTCATAACTTTTGAGCCGTGATGTTCACAAGCTAACAAACTTAAAAACGGTCAAAAACATAACCCCCTTGGCAATAATAATAAAGATCAAAACAGAAACAGTTAAAAAAAAATACTTAAAAAAGAGTTAATGGAGCAACAACAAAATGCCACATTGAATAAATAACAAAAAAATGGAAATGTAAATTTATAGAGATAAACAATATGCTTACATGACATTGAAAACATCATAGGAAACAGTACATGAAAGGAAATAAAAGCATATAAAAAGCAACAATAAATTTAAAAAAGCACTTTTGAAAAATCCTTTAAAAATTTCCTTGACCCACATCTGAATTTGGATGATAACCAAATCATGAACATGTCTGTGCCATGACCAACATTCTGTAAAATTAATTCAAACAGGTCCTTGACTTTTTAGTTATCCTATTCTGAAAAAAGAAACTACACATAGGTTTAAAGATCAAAACAGCAAATAGAAAACAAAATGAAACAAATCTCTTCGTAGTAAAACAACAAGAAAAGCTGCAACATCAAATAAAAAACATAAACAAATAGAGAAATTTCATTCTAATAGGATGGAAAATGTGAAATTGAATGAAAAGGACAACAAATGAAGTTAAACGGATAAAAAGCAAAACCAAGGAGCAAAATACCGTATAAATAAAATCATGCAACAAAACAAAAAAACAAATCAGACAAAAAACATCAAATGAAAAATGTTACAAAAATTTAAATTACAGTATCACTTAGAAAAAGCATCAGAAAATAGGAATTTGCAACAAAAAAAATGTAACACTAAATATAAAACAACAAATAAAAAGGGAACAAATAATGAAACACTACAAATCAAGAGAGGGGATAACAGCATTTACAAAGCAATTACAAAACAGACAAAAATGTAAAAAAAAAAATTGCAAAATCGTTTTAAGATATATCAGGAACAGTGTCAGCCCAAACTAGAGTTGAGCGGCTGCACTGCAGCTGGGATGTGACAATGGTCTGGCTTAAAATGCCAGATTCAATAACTATAAATATTCTGTTTATTGGATGAGTACTTCTTGTTTAACAGTTAAATTATCCATTCCAACATTGAGAGGCTTTCTGTTGGCCCTGTTTTAACTGTTCAATAGTCTATTTAATCAGTCCCTGAAGGTCTTAAATTTCTCAACATAACTCATTAATTTTAATTTCAGTATCCTTCATGATGCGTAATCTACAGCCCTTATTGTTTTACACTTTTACTTGTATTTTAAACATGTTACCCAAACAACTGATTGTGCCTCTAAATGACTTAGTCAAGCCGTTTTCTTTTTAACCCTTCAGCCCTGTTTCCCTCACATTAAAGTGAGCAGCATGGGGTCTGAGCTCAGCCCTGCAGGCAGAACACAACGAGGGCAGAGCAGCAGAGCAGCAGCAGGTGAAGGTGAGGTTTACACTGAGGACAGAGGCTGAGTTTACAGAATGATAGTGAGCTGATAGCAGAGAGGGCGACAACTGTTTCAGAGACTAAAATGAAGAAACTGAGATGTGTGTAGCGGTTCAGTGAGTGTAACCTTGCTTTGAGCGGCTTGGGGGGGACGCATGGATGGATTTTGATGAGATTGTGGAATTTAAAGTGAACTCAGAAGTCCATGAAAGTGCGTCGTCCTTGTGTCTAAAGGGTGTGTTGATCCACAGCCCGAGTCAATGACAGTGAATGAGAAAACGCCCTATGGGAATTATCGTTTTAATGTTGCATGGTACACACAATTTAATACTCTTTTCTCGGATTATGGTGTAAACAGGTAGAGGGGGAACAACCATCTAACAGCTATATCCAACCGGGAGGCATAAAACTGAGAGACTGTGAAAGTGCAAGTCTGGATGTTGTATAAGACCAAAAAAAACCAAACCAAACAAAACAAAAGGCAAGATATGTAATGGTCAAACTGATAAACTTTATTGTTTTAATGCAAATATTCACTTATTTTGAATGTTATGCCTGCATCATGTTCCAAAACAAATGAGACAGTAGCATATTTACCACTGTTCCTGTATACAAAAACATTAAGCATTTGGTAACTGAGGACACTGGTTGTTGAAGCTTTGTACCTAAATCCTTTAACATTCTTGTTTGATGTACAACTTCATTTGCTCAGCAGTCCAAGGTCTCCATTCTCAAATCAAAAGATGTCATTTGGACAGAAAAACCTGTATGCACCTTTCAGCATTGATAGTGCCCTCACAGATGTGCAAGTTACCCTTGCCACGGGCACTAACACACATACACGGCTTTTGAACTTTGTACTGAAAACAGTCTGAATGGTCCTTAGCTTCTTTCGGACACAATGTTTATGATTTCCATAGAGCTATTTGAAATGTGGACTCATGAGACCACAGCACTCTTTTCCACTTTGCATCAGAAGCTGTCAGTGTGTCTGGATGTTGATGATATATGGCTTTGGCTTTGCATGGTAGAGTTTTAACTTGTCCTTGTAGATGTGGCGGCAAATTGTGTTAACTGACAAATGACTTTCTGAAAAGTGTCTGAACCCATGTGGAATTTCCTTCATGGAATTATGTTGTTTTTTTATGCAGAGCCACCTGGGGGACCGAAGGTCGTGAGCATTAAATGTTGGTTTTCAGGCCTTGCTACTCGAGTGCAGAGTTACTCTGGACTTTCTGTATCTTTTGATGAGATAACTGACTGTAGGTGATGAATCCCTGTGGTCCATGCATTTGTAAATGGAGAAGTGTTGTTATTAAAGTGTTAGGCAGTTGTTAAGAAAGAGGTGAACCTCATCCCATCCTTGTTTGTGAACAACTTAATCTTTCCTGATGTGCCTTTTACAACCATGACACTGAAGTTTGGACATTAAATATCTTGCCTTTAAAATGCATTTGTTTAAATATAGGCTAAAAGACAGAAACTGACAGAAACTTAGATACATGAAATGATACATTTACATTTATAGTTTTGAATGCATTCAGTCACTTCATTAAATCTAAATGACATCTTTGATTCAGACCTTAAAAACACAGTTTATTAATTACCTCCGCCAAGGAGGTTATGTTTTCAGGAGAGTTTGTCCGTCTGTCTGTGAACAAAATGACTCAAAAAGTAATGGATGGATTTTGATTAAATTTTCAGGAAATGTTCAGCATGGGAAAAGGAACAACTGATTCTATTTTGGTGTTGATCTGGATCAGCGTCTGGCCGCCATGGCGAAAAATGTGATTTTCATGAATAACTACTGAACTAATATAGATATCATTATGAATCCAGTTGCTAATGGTATGTTTTCATGGTCAAGGAATCGAAATATTTCGGTCAAATAAAGGCAGGACTAATATTTATGGTGAAAATCACAATACAGGTGAGGACTGTGGCGCTAGCTGTGGTCTCCGAGTGCTTTTCTAGTTAAACCTGTAATCAGCACAAAAGATCATTATAAGGTTATTCTTTATGTGTAAGATGAGATGGACAGTCAGTCTGATGCCAACATCACATTTGGCATCCTTGAACTGTTATTTTAGTTTGTACAAAAATCTTCGAAAGAGTTTAGTTCAAGTGTAATTTCTAAACCCACTGCAATGATGCATGACGGTACAGTACCGCAACAAGACTGAGATGAAAACATCATGATGCAGTAACAGAGAACAGTCGGCTCTGTGGGGGTCTTCATGTTTCTGCTTTATTCTGACTGAGAGGGCTGAACCGCTGCAGAGAGACAGAATGATTTATTTACACAAATCTCTCCTACTGGCTCCCTCGGAGGGGAATTTTATCTTGAAATATTCACAAGGATGATTAATAAATACAGCTTGGATGGATAAATGTTGAGGTTTATGGTCCATTATAAAGGAGTATAACAAAAATGTTCATTATACTTAAAGTTTGGGAGACCTCCAACTTTTCCAGACTAAATCATCTCACCTTTAATCCTTTCATCCCACTTTGGAACATTTTTTGGCAGATATTTTTCACATTCGTGGTACTGAATCTTTAAAAGGAGCAGATTTTTTCACTTCCTATAAACTCGTGTCCTTATGTGTGATAAAGAACATAAATTTTATGACGTCATTCTGCAATGAAGGGAAAAACACAAAGAGAAGAAAATATCTCCACAGCCTTTGACTTTGCCCTTGACGATAAGTCCACTACCCCTCTGACTGAAGGTTTTGTTAACTATCACTCGTGTCAAATCTCCGACACCCCTTGACATGCCGGCTGTAATTAGTTCCCAGATTAATCCAGACAAGCTTGGCCGAATGTCGCCCATCTCTCCCACAGTTCACGTGAAATAAAAGCTGGCACGGATAATCAAATAATAGGTGAATATCAATGAATGGACCAAATCACTCCAGTCCCCAGCTCCCTCATGCAATTATTTCCCATTCACATTAATTATTGCTAACAGATGACATTAATGACTTTGAGGGGAAGCTGGCCGAGCAGCCCGGGAGAAGATCGATGCTTTTCTTAATGGGGTCACAATGCTGGACACCTTTGGGTGGGTATGATTGGAAATGGCATAGAGTCAGGCAGAATCTAGAGGCATGCCAGTTTACAGTGCCAGCAGTTTTTACTTAAAGACTGTCAGCTCAGCAGGGACAAAAGAACTTGTGAGGAAAAGTTCACCTGTAGGCGTGCTTGAAGTCTACATTAACATTAAAATCACAGTGAGAGATGACATTTTGGTTTCAAAGGTTGAAAACTTAATGGCAACTGACTGTTCACCAACAGCACCAAGAGCAGAAACATGCATTTGCTTAGACTTTTTAAAAGTTTATTCAAAGCTTCTCCTGACATTTTACATCTGATGGCACAGTTCTGCTAGCTCCCACATAGATGACAAGAGGGACATGTTACATGCTGGATGTAGGGCTTAATGAATGCTCTCCAGGGTCATTCAAGCTTAGGCCCAGGGGCCAACTGTGGTAACCTTACACTTCAGATTAACCATTTAATATATTTAACTATATTAAATCTCAGCAACAGCTCATAGAAATGTTTGGGAGTGGGCAGAAAAAGCATATCCAGCAGGTGATTGGATGGTTGTTCTGTCAGTCACATTCATTAAAAGCCAATTAGATAACAAAGTAGGCGGCCAAAAAAGGAAGGTAGTTAAGGAAAAATTGGTATCTGATCATCTTCACTGACCCCTTATTTCTTCTGCAGGAGGTCCAAAGAAATGGAAAGGCAGGTATTCCTGCAGGACGTTGGCCCAGCCTGCTGAGTCTCACATGTCCTCGTAGTAGTGGAAGTGGAAGTGGTAGCGAGCTGTCTCTTTCCAGCGCCTGTAGCGAGTACTCAAGTGGCTCCCACACTTGGGCAGAGGGACGTGGACTCTCCAATAAGGTTTGTTTCCCCTTTTCAGGCAAATAGTTGAAACTGCTTAATGTAGATTATGTATTGTGTTACCTTACATGACAAATGTTTTATTCAAGCATTTTGGTACCTGTGTGTGGGGTCTAGTCACTTGTGTGTCCAAGGGTAGAGAAATAATTTCTAAAAAGATGATGACTGTCGACTGAATTACTGCTCATTCCTGTCACCAGTGCACTTAGTGCTGAAAGAGTGGGTCTTTATTTTTTGCCAAACATGCTCTTTCTGTTAATTTTAAAGCCTAGGGAGTTTTAATGAATTAACTGGATTTACACCTTGATACTTAAATTAAAGAAAATAAGTATTGGTAGAGAAAAATTACAAATTTCTCTTAAGATGTTAAAGTATTAAAACATGATTGTACATATTCCTTGCTTCAAGACACACCAGTGTTCTCTGCTACACTATTTGAAAGCCATTGATTTGAAGTATGATTCATAACCTTTGATATCTTTTTTGATTCCAGTGTGCCATAAGCCGGGATAAAAGGTTGAGCACAGGTTCTGTATCCAGCAATAACTCAGCACCCATTGAGCCAACAGAACTGGGGTGGAAGGAAGGACACATCCTCAAAGGCCTGAAGCGTCTTCAAACAGGCTCTAAGGATGCCTCCACCATTGCAGCTCTACCACACTGCAAAGACTGTATGACCTTTAATGAGCGGAGTTTGCAGTTCATTTGTAGTTTGAAGTGTGGCTAAGGTAGGCCAAACAAGTAGCCCACAACACCTGTCAAGTCAGCCTGGTTCTTTTGCCACCTGTCGATTTGATATCCTCTAGAGGAGATTACACTATCCAGAGGAAGATTCACCTAAATTAGAAAGAACAGAGTCCAGTGATCAAGGATGGCTTGGAGAAGCTGGAGATGCTACTGAAACAAGATGAACTAAGCTTGCAAGGGATTCGGGTCTTTTCCCTTCACCTGTTGCTGACAATTTCTTATTTTTGGAAGGCCCCACTGTCAAACCAGGTGTCAGCCCAACTGAGAGCCTTACAAATCTGGAGGAGAGGAAGGACTCACTTGAAAAACAAAAGTCTTTGGGCAAAAACAGGACAAGTCACAACAATAACCAAGAGAGTGACATCGTGAATAAGATCCAGGCAAAGAAAAAGACAAGACTCCAGAATAATCAGCTCAAAAGACAAGTTGAAGACAAACAAATCTGGAGGAGAGGAAGGACTCACTTGAAAAACAAAAGTCTTTGGGGTTAAAATTCAGTGACAAGAACAATAACCAAGAGAGGTCTACTGATCGTAAATCCAGGCTTGATCATGTCAAAAGACAAGAGGGAATAATTCCAGACAAGCCGGTTGAAGCGGGTACAAATGATGTTAGCCCCTCAATTCAAAACTCAGCCACAAGAGCTCTGAGCTGTGTGAGTGCAGCTAGGCAGCGCAGCTCGTCCATGGAGGTTCCTTACTGCAGGGATCAGGCAAGCCAAGCTGGAGGTGAAATCCAGAGCTACACCCTCTCAGAATCTCCTCAGAGGAAACCCAAACCTCAACCATGTGACTCTGCAAGGAAAGCTTTCATTCTGCGGAGCAAGAGTGCGGATGCAGGACAGGAACAAACTAAGCTCACACACTCCCCCCTCCACCAAAAGCTCATCAAGAGTCACAGGCCTAAAGGACAGTCAAACTCCCCTGCACACAGTGTCCCCAACAAAAGGGCAACTCTTACTAAGACACAAGGAACAAGCAAGACTGCTTTACCTAAGGTGGAGAAAGATGAGGATGCTGCAATACCAACAAGTTCTAAGTCTCTCAAGAGTGTGCAGCAGTGTTCCCCTCTTGCTTCTCCTGTGAAACAATCAAAAACTTATAAACCTCCAGGGATCAATGATTCCTCAAAGAGTCCAACAAAACTACCTTTGCAAATGACCAGACCTCAACCAGTCAACGACTCAGCGGAATACGGTGTTTACGACAACTTGCCCTGCTCTCCACGGAAGCAACGCCGCCAGGACCAGCACTGTGATGCATCTCCTCAAGAGCCAAGGTCCCCATCCCCGCCTGCACCCCCTGGTCGGACCACCTCTCTGGTTCTTAGACCTGGTTGCGACAGCTTACCCAAAGGGCATGCATCTGCAGGTCAGGCTCAAAGCTCTACTACTGGGAAGACAACACTGAGTACTACCAGGCTTTCTTCTTCACAGCCTCAACAGTTCAACACAACACAAGATAATCCACACACAACCACAGGAGCTGGAGCAGAAGGTATGAATTTGAAGGAAATCCCCAATAAGCCATACCTTACCAGCTCATCCAAGATCCCATCCATCCCAGTTCAAGAGTCACAAGTTCCAGAGCCAGTCCAACCATCTTTAGAGAGGTGTGTCACTTGTCACTATGAGAACGGCCCTCCTGTTATGTTGGCAAGTCAGAGCATCTTGCAAAGATCCCAACAGAGCATCAGTGAGCCTAAACTCTCTGAAGTGCTGCCTCAGGCATATTCTAATGTTTACTACCATGGGATTGCAAATAATCTCCAGAGTTCAACCTCAAGAGCTGTAAAAATGGCTCATCCAGCAAATGCAAAATCTCATGAAGCTATCTCTGGACAAGACAGCAATACCTTCCTCCTTTTTGGAAGACAAGGCAAAGACAATACAAACCCTGCTCCAAAAAATATCCAGACCTTCCAGACTTTTACATGTGATCCACAGATGATGCATGATTGTGGTGCTCGGGATAATGCCCGCAGAAAGATTGAGACCCGCTGCAACTCGCTGGATTCTGAGCCCCCAGTTCAACCCGTCCCATCAGATAGTGGTGTGATGCTTGACTGGGGGTTTGATGAGGAAGGTTGGCTGTTCAAACGATCTGTGTCTGTATCAACAAGGCCGCCACTGAAGCCAGTGATGGGCATGAATGGTGCCAAGGCTCGCAGTCAGAGTTTTGGTGCTCGCTACATGGACAGGCCAAGCTTTAACAGGTCTGGAAAAGTCCGTACGCAGATTAAAACCCACTCAGGCAGCTCCTTAAACTCTCTTAGTGATGTCCTACCTGGAAGTATGAGCTGCTCCAGTAGCTACCATTGCCCAATGAATAGATCACTTTTGAACAACTTCCTGATTGAAGAGGGTCTAGCAGTTCCCCAACAGTTAGGCTCATCCAGTGAAAGGCTTCAAAGTCTTAAACTCCAACGGGAACAAGCAAGGCGCCTCCAGATTGAGCAGCAGTTTTCAAGCGCCTTTGGGGAGCCAGTGTCTGAAGAACCAGAGAGACAAAGCACCATTACCACAATCGAGGAGAAAGTGATGCTCGGAATAGAGGAGAACCTGCACAAGTCTCAGGAACAGGAGAGAAGCGTTGAGGTGAAGCAGAAATCTGGGTCAACACTGGCAAATTGGTTTGGTTTTCGTAAGAGTAAACTCCCTGCTCCAAGCAGTAAAAAGACGGATCCACCAAAAGTAAAGGAGGAGAAGAGAGAGCAGAAGATCACATCACTTCTTGGAGGGAAGCAGACAAAGTCAGACAAGAAGAAGGACAGAAGGAAAAGTGATGGGAAAGACTGGTATGTAATCTTTTTTTCTGTTCCACACATTGTCGGGTATTTTTGTCATACACATGGCTTTTTACATGTGTTTTTGCCAAAGTCAATGCTGTTTTGGGTCACTTAAGATAAATATTTTTGAGATATCCCTCCAGGGTTTAGCATAGACTTTGTTTAATTTTCATTACACTAAGACCAAGAAAAGAGCATTTCAGACATTTTGTCATGATATGATACCAGAGCAGTAGTATTTTAATTGAGCTTATTTTGCAGTTATTTATCAGCACACATCTGAATTTAGTGGTATGGCTCTTGTTAAGCATTCCCTGCCTCCCCACACGCCAGTAGCACACATTTCTGCAATTGTAGTGCCTGCAAGGAAAGCATCAATGTCATTGTGACAATAATTAAGATTGCTTCCACAACTGAACTGAAAGTGTGCAGACTTGGTTCATTTTGGGTTTGAAGTTGCAACATTGTTTCATTTATCACTTGGTTTGATTTGCATTCACACTGCTCTTTGTCAGGTGGACCAAAGTCTGCCGTTGTATTGCCGCTTACCACTAGTTGGGTCTGTAGCTGCAGTCTTTGCTCCTGCCATCCAGCTTACTGTTGCATTATGAGCTGGAAGTATTTTATTTTTTTGTCAGAGACCAGAAAAAAACATGAAACTCAACAGAATGGAGGTGTTCTGCACCAGATTATAGTTTTCTAGGTAATTTCCATCTGAAGTCCCCTTGGCAGGCAAGAGAGAAATCAAGGTATATATATAAAGTGCATTTATAGTTTACTTTACTATTTACTTAACTATTGACTGGAGCAAAAAATAACCATATTACGAACAGATAGCCATTAATCACCTGGTGGTGTAGGCAATGCCAACATTACTCTCAGCTTTATATTGTCAACGAATGCTAAATTATCTTTTCTGTTGTGATGTTCAGCCAAATCTGAACTATATTTTAATCCTTTTTGGCTTGCTTAGCTTGTTTGAACCTTGTTTGGAACTATGTTCTGCCTGGAAGTGAACCAAAACCCCTGTTTTTTTGGTTGTTCTAGCTATAACACAAACCCAAATCATCTTTAAAAAAAGCTACCAAGGTTTGGTAACTTTTGGTGTGCACCAAACATGTGTGTGAAAGTCAGAAAGTAGCATACAGGGAGAGCTGGGGAGGAGGAGGGTCACAAAGCAGCTTGCAGCAGGAGCAGCAAAGAGTAGGCAGGCTAGAGCATCTTAGATACAATGTTTTGGGTGCATTTAGCCTACTGTGTCCTTACAGAACTGATGCTATGGTCTGAACTTTGCAAGCAAGGCTGTACATTATTGTTACAGGGCTTCTCTACGATGACAGTCTTGAACAGGAGAAAACACACAGCTTGGAGTACCATTAGCATATGGACTGCTGATTCCATTCAAATCAGCTGATGTTATTCTGTATCTACAGTGCCTCTGGAAACATGTGCAGCCACTCACTGCCTCCATATACAAATTTCATTCTTGGGTTTGTTCAAAAAGTATGACAGCATTCAAAAATATTGTTAATTTAGCTGTTAGGGCAAAAGCACTGTTCTGAACAAACAACTTTATGAACATCCCCACTATGAAGTCTCATCACATCAAACCTTAAACACTTTTTCTAACAAATTTCATCATAGCTCACAGCAAATTAAACATTTAGCTGCCTCACGTAACTTTTTTCATTTTTATTGAGAGGTATAAGATAAATGTACTCAATAGATTAGCTGCCAGGTTTAAAAGATAAAGGACAATTCATCAGTTGAATCCCTCATGACACATTGGTTCGATATCTGTCAATCTGAGTATGCTGTGGTTGATGACAGTCTATTTTCTTGCAGCTCTGTGGGGAGGAGAGAGTCCCATGATGCAGTGCGAGCGTGCATCTCCATGCCCTGTCCAGGGATGTCCATGAATGAGATGCAAGGACATGCTGAGATCATCGGGGACCCAAAGGTAAATTAAATTACTCACTAAATCAAAAAGAAAGTTATTTAATTGGTATGCAGCTGCTTTTAAGTCTAATTATAAAGAGTTCCTCATGCAAAGGGGAATTTACTCTGTGACAGTTCTGTCTTTTGAACCAGAGGACATGCTTAAAAAGCATTTGGTCATGTTGTTTATTTCAAATGAAAATTGTAGAGACGTTGATATGGATTAAGACCCAACCTCATAAAGGAGACATGATAACAGTGTCAGTTTAAACGAAAATAAACATTCCCATCCCCCGCTGTTTCACATGAAAAAGAAAAACACAATTACCTGACTTTCTTAACAAATGAAAGGTACTTCAGGCTAATTTTACCAGCTGTCCCTCAAACCCTGTTACACATAGTTTCATCACTCGGTCCTTCATTATCAACCTTGTTTTAAGACCCTTAAATTCATCCCCGTATTCACTACTTCGCCCATAGTGCCAATTTATTCATTCAAAGCATGTATCAAAAATTCAACAGGTGATTGCATCAAAATTTCAGAAGCATCAGTCAGATTTGCTTTTCTGAATCCTGAGAGTTGTGTTTGTATATCAAGTTCAAAACCTGTGAGAGGAGAGCAGTAAACACCTTCAGGGAGAGATGCTTTTGTAAAGCCTGAAATCTCTCCTCCTACCTTTAAGAACCGCAGGAGTGTGTAAATCATAGACCATGTCAGGTAAAGGTCAAAGATAAATGCTGGTAACATGGTGTTAATGGGGAGAAAATGAAGCAGAATAAGAAGAAAGGCAGAGACAAACCAGCCGGATACAAAGCAGATTAACGAACGAGCCACGTTACGACTGCCTCTGTCAAGGTCAGGTGCTTTTGTCAGCATTAGCCATACAAGGATTACTAACATCTGAATTTAAAGGCAGGGAAAGTTTATTTAAACAGTATCCAATTCAGAGTGAATGCTTCTGCCTTACCAAAAATTATTGCAATGCATATAAATATATTTTATGGATTGATCTTGGGTCTTCACAATCCATGTAGCCACATAGTAGACAACAAGTCAACCCTTGTATAAGCCTCAGTCTGTTATCTTAAACATTTATTATCTAAGGACTTCTTTGCACTCAACAAAGCCCACAACATGTCATTTCTATGCTGTGTAGCTCTGTTACTGCCATCTTTACTTACTTGAACAGTTTAAAATCATGCAAGTTTCTTGTTTGGCTGCATCTCCCTGTCTCACCCACTGTCTTAAAGCCCATATTTTGCCTTAATTCTGGTTTACTTTTTTTATTTTTAATGACGACCAGCTGCTGGATTGTAGTTTTCATATTTAACAATTGCAGATGTGACGAAAAAGACGCCACTCAGTTCTATACACAGCAGAAGTATTGTAGATGCCAATAGACTGTAATGCAGTCTAGATGATAGCTACTAAAATAAATGCATTTTCAGGCCTCCAAAATAACAGAAAGTGTAATTAATTTGGATAAAAATGTCTGTAATAGAAGTTGAGGTGCCTAAAATGGCTCACAAACTGAAAAACTAGATGTGGACTCTGCTGAAATAGCCACTTTTTCTGTGCGTAGGTAGTAGGATAGCATGATCCACCTGTATTCTCTCTGTAAAAGAAGCTATGGTAAAACTCCTGCCCCCATTTAAAGCTCCCTTCACCTTATGGGATCAGCCTGCTTTGATAATTTGACTGGCCTACGCTGACGTGGTTCCATATTTTCTGGATCGCTGCATTGATTATACGGTCACTGCTCTGCCTTGTCTTGCCAGCAAATAGGCTTAAACTGATAACAAAATAATGGCAGGATGTTACACTGGTTGCTTTTGGGGGGAAACAAAGTTTTTCAGGCAGCAGCTGGGGCCATAAATATGAGTAGAGGGATAAGTTCTGATGCTGTGGACTTTGTCTTGTTCATAGGAGAACTCTATAAAACTCTAAAAACAAATTACAGGACTCTTTTAGTCACATAAGGCTAAGCTACTCTCAAGCGTTTTCTCTAAATGCAATATTATCACCTAATGAGGGAGGAAAGCTGTTAAAAAGTGGAGCTGCCAGCTTTGTCTTTTTCACCATGTATCTCAGCAAAGTTTAGCAAAGCAGCAACTTTTAAACACAGTGATTGGAGGAGGTTTTTAGTAAAGACAGGTGGCTTACTGTAGTTCATAGTGGCAGCAGGTGCCAAGTAATAGATAAAGCAAACTTAATGAGTAAAATGGATAAATGACAGTTCATGTGAACAAGTGAGCTAAGTAACTGCTCACTCACACAGATGCAGATGATGAACCGGAGAGCTGATGGAGAGAATGGATCCACTGTGAAGACCCCCAACCAGGAAGCTGTGATAGGTAAGGATCTGTGTTCTCTTTTCATTTTGGTGCTCGATTTAACTGTAGTTGCATGAACATATGGCTCTGTCAGGTTACACTACAGCTGTCTGCAGTGCTATTGTGTGCATGCATAAGTTAAGGTTTAATCTGTGTTTACCGTTTTACAGTTTGCAGACAGAAGTGAAGACCAAAAAATGAGAGAAGTGTGTAAGTTCTTCACGTGGTGAATTTACTGAATGCAGTCAAACAAAGAGGCAAAATGCAGAATTTTGTCAGTGTGTGTGTTTCTCTCCATGTTTCCCTTCATTTTATTTGTTCCTATTCAGCATTTATTTGTTGTTTTTGGTGGTGATTTAAGTCAGGACCATTTCACCACGGCTGTGTTTCATGCAGAGTTTGACCCCTGATGATGGCATCATCCCCACAGAATCATGCACTAAAATTCTGCATGCTCAGACTCATTACATCAGGATGGACAGATTTACCTTTGTGATAGACTGAGCTCCCCACCTGACCAGGTTAAGAAGAAAACCTGCAGCCACAATTTTGTTGTTTATCACTTTTTCAAGAATACTTTAAGGCACTGCTTCTCAACTGTGAGCCCTATCTATTTTTTTCTATCTATCTATCTATCTATCTATCTATCTATCTATCTATCTATCTATCTATCTATCTATCTATCTATCTATCTATCTATCTATCTATCTATCTATCTATCTATCTATCTATCTATCTATCCAGCCATCCATCCATCCATCCAGCCATCTATATATCTAACTATCCAACCATCCATCCATTCAGCCATCTATATATGTAACTATCCATCCATCCAGCCATCTATATATCTGACTATCCAACCATCCATCCAGCCATCTATATATCTAACTATCCTACCATCCGTCCAGCCAGCCATCCAATCCATCTATATATCTAACTATCCAACCATCCATCCATCCATTCAGCCATCTATATATGTAACTATCCATCCATTCATCTAAATTTATAATTATCTATCCATCATCCATCCATCTATATATCTGACTATCCAACCATCCATCCAGCCATCTATATATCTAACTATCCTACCATCCGTCCAGCCAGCCATCCAATCCATCTATATATCTAACTATCCAACCATCCATCCATCCATTCAGCCATCTATATATGTAACTATCCATCATCTATCGATCCATTCATCTATATATCTAACTATCCATCCACCCATCCATCAAAATTTCTCTATCTATCTATCTATCTATCTATCTATCTATCTATCTATCTATCTATCTATCTATCTATCTATCTATCTATCTATCTATCTATCTATCTATCTATCTATTATAAAGACGATCAAGCTGTTAAACTAATACTTCTTTAACTGATCATGTACTCTAGGAGCCTCCACCCAGATGTCAGTTCAATAGAGCACCTTTGGGATGTGGTGGAAAGGGAGAATCTCATCATAGATGTGACATTGACAAATCTGCAACTGCGATGAATCGTGTCAAAATGAACCAAAATCTCTGAGAAATTTCCAGCACCTTGTTGAATGTATACAATGATTAATTAAGGCAGCTCTGAAGACAAGAACAAACCAACTCAGCAGTACCAAGGCGTACCTAATGAAGTGGCCTGTGAGTTCTGGCGATCACAGAGTGTTGGAGCATCTTGATTCTTTCTGGGTCAGTTTGATCTGATTGTCAACTTTAATCAGATCACAATCGACAGGCCTCTTTAGGATTGATTAACCTCAGGCGTAAATGTAAACCCTGATTAAAAAACTGATTGATGGGCTCCAAATCATCACCTCTGGTTCTGGTCCAGAACTTTGGATTAAAAAGAATCCTGAATGTCAAATCTTCTGATCTCTCTGTGGTTTGGATCGACCTGCTGAATCAATGTCTCGTCAGCTCAGTTCTGTCCTGCTCCCTTCAGCCCTGATCCATACACTTTTCACTTCTTAAAATTGAGGTGGCCGAGGGACAGAGAGTGAGAAACTTGTCAGGAAGTATAACTTTATTTGCCCCTTGTGCTCCTTTGCGGTCACCCTCTAAATTAAAAACAGCAGCAGATAAAGTCTCCACCTCACTCAGGTAGAAGGCTGGTGACACACCTCGCAGAAATTTCATTGACCAGGGTGACTCCATCGTCGAGTCACAGCAAATATCAGCTGTGTTTGATAGGGATGAACGGCTGCCCTCAGGGGTTAATCACCTCATTAAAATTTCAGCTCTGCAGCACCCCTGCACGCTCATCCAAACCACAACTGAGTCAATTAGGTTTACCTTCAGCTGGGACTTACAAGACACCCTCAACAAACTTTTCTGGCCCACTGATATAAAGTCGACAGGGGACTGTGACAAACCTGCAAAAAAGTATAATTCAGATCAACCATTATTAAAGCAATAATTGCGATTTTGCTGGCTATGAAACTAGACTCAGCCAAGCAAGGCGGGCATTCCACATTCAACTCTGTTTGTTTTATATTAACACTAATCAATCCCTGTTTCATTGCAAACATTGGCACCAAGATGGCCTGAAGGCGGTGGACTTGACTCGCTTCCAGTTGTACCCTGGGGCTTTTGCAGTAAGAACGCAGCAACCAGTCAGATCAATGAGTTAACTCTTCAACTTCATAGCTACACCCGTTCAACTGCTTGTTAATGAAAATGGCTAATCAGCTAATCAAATCAGTGCATTCAGACATGTAGGCAAGAAGTTGAAGCTCAAACTGAGCATCAGATTAGATGCGAAAGGTGATTTACGGGACTCTGAATGTGGCATTGTTGCTGTGTCAGACGGGCTGACATGAGTATTTCAGAGACTGCTGGTCTACCGGCATTTTCAGGTAAAGCCGTACAGAGAATAGTCCAAAAACAAGAAAATATTTAGTAGGCCAAAATGCCTTGTTGATGCTGGAGGTCAGAGGAGCATGGTCAAAGTGGTTCGAGTACATCGAAAGGCAACAGCAACTCAAATAGCCACTCATTAAAACATCTGTATTTGTTCTCTGTCATTCAGGTCATGGTTATTCAACGCTGCTTAAAGTGCAAACTCCCAGACCATTTGCATTTTAACAACTAGACTTTATATTCCTCAGTCAACTCTTAGAACTGAAAGATGACTTTTAGAGAAGAAGCGAAACCCCTCCAAGAACCTGAACCAATCCAGTTGCCACTTTGAACAGCATAATAACCAAGATATGAAGGCCATGCTAGGTGACGCTCCTGTCTGCAGAGAACAGAAAACTCAGGCCACAATTTACACAAGCTGCATTGACATGGACTGTTGGAGTTTGGTCTGTTGAGTCCAGATTTCACAGCTGTCACATCCAGATGGTAGGGTCAGAATTTGACATGGAAAAACTGAACCTGTGGATCCATCCTGCCTTGTATCAGCTGTTCAGGCCAGTGGTGGTGGTGTAATGATGTCTTAGACATTTTATTGGCACATTTCAGATCTTTGGTACCAATAGAGCATCTCTCTGCAGCCTACTTGAGTGGTGTTGATTACCATGTCCAACCCGTCATGACCACAGTGGACCCATCTTCAAATGGCCACTTCAAGCAGGATAACAGTCCATGTCACTCCGCTGTAATTTTCTCATACTGGCTTCTTAATGATGATAATGACTTTCCTTTTACTCTAGTAGCCTCCACAGTCTCTGGATCTCCATCCAGTAGAGCAACCTTTGGGTATTGTGGTCCGTTTGATGATGTTCGTGCTAATATGGACGAAATTCTTTGAGAAATGAAAAATGTATGCAGTTTGACAGGAAAGGACGTCAAACCTGGCACCAGTATTTATTTTAGTTTCCTAAAATAAATATGAAAATCTCTAGTTTAATCCAAACTTGTCTTATTTCCTCATTTCCACATTAAATGTATTTAAAGCCACATTCATCAAACAAGGCCAAGTAGAAAAAAGAATAATTAAGTTCAAGATGAAAGACAAAATACGAAGTTTGCATTACTAGAAACAAGGCCAGCAAAGTGTTTACTTATGATGCAAATATTTCCAAAAAATGAATATGATTAAATCATAGTTCTTTAAAAAGTTTCCTATATTTTCATGTACTTGAATCTGAAGAACATTACCTCTGGTGTGACTCGTGGTGTCGAGCTGGTATTGATTGATTGTGCTGGTATGGAGAGGAGAAGTGAGGAGGACAAAAACATCAGTGTTCATGTTAAAGGCTTCTTCAAACCAATCAATGCTCAGACGCTCTGCTTCTGTCTTCAAGAGCAAACCATCTCACAGCGAGTCTTGTTAACTTCAACTAAAGAACAAACCGATCAATAGCGGTTGCCTCTATGTCCTCTTTATCCAATCATTTGTTCTTGTTTACAGGGAGGTAAAAATAACCACTTATGTCTCAAGTGGTGCTTCACTGACAGGCAGACTTGTAAGATCATGCTCAGTTCATGTTCGCTAGAATAGTCATAAGTGTGGTTTCTTAACACTGAACGTGTCCATAACTCATGCTCTTCATAAAGGTTAGCGTCGCCTGTGAGAAGTTTGAATGTCTCATTACTGGTATTTCCAACTAACTTAGAGAATGAAATGATCAGCCAGCATCTAATTTACACATATGAAGTCCAAGTTGCACAGTTTGTTTTTCGATTTCTTGAGAAAAATAGATGCAGAAGTGGGTAAAAACAAGCAGCACAGGGCTTTGCTGTCTCCAGAGTACTCGTCTTAATTAATAAAGGGGAGCAGCTGTTGTCAGTGCTGCAGTATTTGATTGCCTTCAGGTTCCTGCTGCAGGCTTCGTATTAAAAACTTGAGGAGTCTGCTCGACAGCAGCTCTAGGAAATCTCTTTTATTCTGCTTTGGTGCTCGCTGGATGGATCACTGAAGGATTTGATTTGAAAGATGGATGACTTGAATTCAAATTTAGCTCAACAGAAAAATAATTGATACAAGCTGTATTTTTTGAATGAAAAAATACATAAATATATATTTGTGTGTCAGCTAAAACATGGGTGGGCAACTTGCAGCCTGGGGTAACATGCTGCCATTCTTCTAACTAAATGCGGCCCGCCAGTCAATTATCCAGTTTCCAAAAATTGTAAACATGAAAATGACGATTTGTTTTTCAGTCTTGTTGTCATCATTCAAGCCATTTGACCCAGAATGGCAAGCTTAGTGCTAATCATGGACCATAGAAAGCAGAGCCCAACACATAGCTGGATTTTTACTCAGTTTGTTGTTGTCCATTTGCATCATGGGTGTTTTTTGTCATTATAGTTGCCTGTATGCGGTTTAGGACACCACTGGAGGGCACAAAAGACTTTGGGCTGTATGTAACTACAGTTATGTTAGAAGTACACAAAGATGGCAGCAAATCCACACAGAGGTGACGTGACAACCATCATATGTACTAGTGGTGCGTTCCAGTTGTAGTCGGAAGTCGGAATTTCCCAGTTCCGAGTAGGAAATTTTATCAGGAACGCCCCCCGAGGTCTGAATTTCCTACGAGGAACTCGGGGAAACCTCATCACCCCCGAGTTGACAATCAAAGATGGATGCCCCCAGTGTGAACAGTTATTTAGCTCCTGTAATAATCAATTTATTTGCACTTCTGACTGGGGTGTGTCACTCTAGATCAGCTGTATGCGTAGTAGTGTTAGACCTATACTTCCAAAAATGCTGCCATAATGATAATCACATTCTTCATGTGAAATTTGTGAACAACAACGCAGGGCGTGCTAACAACGGCTAACAATAGCCTGGTAGATCGGCACATTTTTTTTCCGACTTCATCTGGAATGCAGATAAATCGGAGATGACGTCACTCCCATTTCCCAGTTCCCAGTTCCGAGGTAAATAGAACGCAGCATAGGTTTACAGCAAATATATATTAGTCTTTAGTCAGCGCTGTGCTAAACTGATCAATTACCACAGACAATAATTTCAACTAATCAGAGAGGGCTGTGCCCATGTGTGTCATAGGACGTTAAAGTGACAGAAGCTCCAACAGAGCATCTCAGACAGAGAGAGAATACAACTGGATCAGAGGTACTCACTAAAAAGTGAGGTTTTTCAACAATGGTGATCGTGAATGTGCTCTAGCAGTCAACAAGATAGAACATATGAACCCAAGTTGAAGTAAAATACAAGGACTGAATGCTAAAGGTTTAAACCAATGATTACATCATGTGTGTAGTTCACTCTAGAGGCATCATATATTCAGAGGCAGGAGTCTAGAGCTTGTATGAATTAGCTTTTTGTGAGCTGCAGTATGAATCTGTTGAACCTCAGGTGAAATGTTCTTACAGGAGCACAGCCTGTGTGGTTTGAAAAGCAAAGCTTGATCATTGTTACTCCACTGGTTGAACCACTCATTTTCAATTTAAGCTTTCATTCTGACAGCATTCTGACAGGTGTTTTATGCTGAACTTTATGCAGCTTTGGGTAAATGGTCACAAAGTTGCCATTTCATAATCTTTGACCATGCATTCCCTCATTAGTTGGTTTTTGAAAGAATTTTCAAATCGTGTTTTTTTTTAAATATTGTTTAGTGGTGCTTGTACTTTCTAGGTTGTGCAAAAAAGCTACGTTTCCATGATTGTCCACTTGAGGCTGACTCTTAAATCTTGGAAGTCCCATTAATACCCTTGATGAAGTATTCAATTCCACAGCAGAATTACAAATATGTTCACAGCCTGGTTAAGGAAAAGTGAAGGTTTGCTTGTTATATGATTTTTTTTTGTTTTATGATGATTTGTTTTTTTACAAGTAATCCATTTGAACAACATCTAATGTTAAAATTATCTGTTTCTATTTTTCCATTTTGTTAGGGTAACCTCACTGAGACTATATCCATGTTTTGTACAGTCTCCTCTGTTAACTTACTTCCATCAACTTTTAAGAAATGCTTTTTAGATTATAAGTGCATGCAAAGTGAACTGAATGAATTAAACAGTCCTTTGAGTTTCACAAACTGATTATTTTAAAATGTGTGTGATATTTTGAAAATGAAAAAATACACTTTTGAAGTGTATTTGACGGACATTTCATGCGCCATACCCTACATCTCATAGTCACAGTGTGATCGGTGCATGCTGGATGTGAACTAACAAACATCTGTAAATGCAGTGGTTAAAGTGGGCTTTATTTAGACAGGGATACATGAATGATTAAGAAGAACAAGTACACTACCCTGCCTCACACGTATTTGTAATCAGATAAGATGAAACCATCTTTTTTAACTTTATGTGGAAACAATCAGCCTCTCAGAGGAACAGATTGACCATTTGTTGTTATAGAACAACCACAATAAGAAACCAGGATCTTCTGCTCGTAACGACAGTGAGTGAGGATAATGTGGCAGGAATAATAAGGAGCCAGGAGGGAAACAATCAGCCGATGCTGCAGAGAAAATCCATTCTTATTGATCTGCAGAGAAGCCTTCATTACAGGCTGAGAGCTATTCCACTGATTCACATCCTCAGTTATCATTTTGAACATTTTATCCACCAAAGTGAGAAATAGTTTATTCTTTAAGAGGAACACTTTAACACCAGCCTCAGATGACCAAGGAGTGGGGCTGAGAAAAATAGAGTTGTTAAGATAGAAGGTGTATTTTCAATGAGATACTGAGCATTACGTTGCTGTTATATTGATATAGTTTATGTTGAAGTTAATTAAAAACAGATACTACAGAAGATGTAGTGCTCTGTAGAAAAATGTTTATAGTAAGAACTTATTATTTGTTGATGACAAGATAATTTATTTGAAATGATAGTCAGAAACAGAGTACTATATCTTATTTGAGAAAATTGGTGTTAATTTTGAAAATCAATTATATAAATTTAATATTAGAGCAAAAAAGAAATAGAAGTCTTTAATACCCAATATTGGGCAACTTATTAATTTATTTTTTCAATAAATCACTTAAAGAGATTTTGTAACTTTGTGTTGGTTGGTGGTTGTTTCAGCATTGATTGTAAAAATAATGAAAAAAACAAGTAAATTCTCCCCAGTTATACCTTTTTTTTCTTTTTTTTAAATGTTACTTACACATTTGTGCAATTTAGACATGACAAAAAATTTAAACTAAAAGTTTTCTGAGAGCACAACATGAAATGCTTAGTCTTGCACTTCTAACAAATGGTTAAAAAATCCTTGATCTGCAGCCTGATTACCTCCGCCAAGTTTTCGGGAGAGTTTGTCCGTCCGTGAACTAAATAACTCAAAAAGTAATGGATGGATTTGGATGAAATTTTCAGGAAATGTTCAGCATGGGAAAAGGAAGAACTGATTCGATTTTGGTGGTGATCGGGATCAGCATCTGGCTGCCATGGCGAAAAATGTGATTTTCATGAATAACTACTGAACTAAAATAGATATCATTATGAATCCAGATGCTAATGGTATGTTTTCATGGTCAAGGAATCTAAATATTTAGATGAAATAAAGGTAGCAGTAATATTTATGGTCAAATGACAATATGGCTGAGGACTGTGGCGCTGGCAGAGGTCTGCGCTCTCTGAGTGCTTTCTAGTTTTGATTTTGATTTGGGTGATTTGGATCACAGAAAAAAAATCACTTCTGCCTTATAACTTGACCCACATTAGATAAAATGTTTTTGAGAACTTTAAACGTTATTAATACAATTTTTGAAAACGGCCCAATCTCGCAATGTTAACAAATCCTTGAAAGAAAAAATCTTGGATCTGCTTTAAGATTTAGATTACCACTGAAATCATTTGAATATTTAAACTTTTTGAGTTATTAGCAAAAATGTGGAAAACTGCCATTCGACATAAACCAGTCTTATCCTGCAGGTTAGATCAGAAGCTATGTATAACTAATGAAGTCACATTCATGTGGATCTGGCCTGTGCTTCTATTTGGCTGTTTCTAATGTTGTGGGAATGCTTCGGTGAAATCTAACTTTAATCTATCAGATTATCTTTACTGTCCAGCACATGCCTCCTATAAAAAATTGTATTATTTTCATGTTTCTTTTCTGAAAATGGTGCTGTTGGTCACCTTCCTGCTGATGACTAAGGTTTTATCAATTTTAGCCCGATTTAAGAATAAAAACTTAATTCGTAATCATGGCAATACAAGATTCATTAATTCAGTTGTACAGAATTTTCTTTTCTTTAATTTCCTGAAAAAAGTAGTAATTTTTGATAAAGGAGGTCTGTGCTCGAAGCAACAGTGAATCATACAGCATCCTGTGTATGACGTGTGTTTGGTGGCACATTTAAATGAATGGAATATATTGAGCCAACTTGAGTTCAGACCAAGTAATGAAATTAGTTCTAAAATTAATTTTAAGCCAGTCTGCAGGTGTGCACTACTTTTAAAGGGAATGACAGTAAACACTCGTATGAATGGCTGAATTTATGTGACATCCATAACATACCCATGTATAAATAAGGCACAATTGCCTGGCTTTGTACCAGGATTGTGAGTTAAAAAGCAAATCATAGACGAACGCACACCGAACAGCAGCTCCGCTTTTGTTTTCGGCCATCCAAATGAGACTCCTGGGATAAAAAAAAATCCCCACTTTATTATTTCAGTACAGATTTTTTGTGTGCAAAAATAAATGAACTTAGTGATTTTTAGACAATTTTACCTGAAAAAGAGTTTTCATTCCAAATTTCACAAATACATTAACTGTATTTTGTAAAATAGATGAACTTGCTGATCCCACCAGCTTTTTCAAATGCTAATAATAAATTTAAGCAGAACGCAAGGGTTTGACTGCTCTTCATCATTAATGATTAATGAATATGTCCAATTTTTTGGGTCGAAGACTTTTATTTTTGTTACCATAGTGTCAATTAGCTTTCAGATTAATTTTATTTCTTTAACTAGAGTTAAATAAAAGTTTAAACTCTTCCATTGTGACTGTATGTCTAATTTCTTTGCAGTAAAAGGTCAATACAAGTCCCATAATGCCACTCATTTAAAAGATCTCACTGTGCTATATTTGGTCTGCTCAGCTCTACCTTAAAGTTATTTTTAATTGGTATACAGACGAGTTACGTTTCTTCAGCTCCACTTCAACCATGGTTCCCCTGTTGTTCCCTCCCTGCTGTGCACCTTCTTCGTCTACCACTCCTCCTCCTCCCTGAGCCACTTCAACTGTTCTCCTTGTGCCGCAGGCTCCGGCTGCAAGATGCGAACGTTGGACAGTGGAATTGGGACCATCCCCCTTCCTGAATCCTGTTCCTTCTTCTCCTCTATCCTGCACCTCCTTCCCAAATCCTCCTCCAACCCAGAGCCGTCCCTCAGCCCCCCCAGTGTCCCCGGCTCCTCCAGCGAGGATGTGTCTCCTCTCCCGTTACCCCGGTGGAGAATCCCCTCTGGCCTGAAGGACGGCAGCCTCACGGGGGTGCCGAACTCCCTGTCCGACTCCTCTGTGACCCACATCCAGTCAGTGCCTTTCCCCACTGTGGCCTTCCTCCAGCCCATTCAACCCCAGAATGAACCCATCATGACGTCTGCCAGTGTGTGTGAGACCCAGATCAGGCTGCCCAGACCACCTCCAGGTAAAGATGAGGAACACACAATACGCCAAGAAGAATTACAGGAATCTCATGAGACCAGAATGTGCTTACTTCATACTTAAAGTGGTGGGAATATTATTCATTACCAGGCAAAACAGGGGTGTTGCAAGGATATGTTTTTACCTCTAAAGATCAGGGAACAAAGTCAGATTTGAAGCTTGACATGACAAATTTCTGATCCCAATGATCCCCAGTAATTATTTCACTGCTACCATTCAGCCCTTGGTAAAGCTGTTGATATTAAACATCTTTAACTCTTTCATGCATAAATTACTAAAAAAGAACAATTATTTTAAATGTTTTTAATTTTAAATAGGTTAAAAATCATGGTCATTTTTTTCAATAAATTATATTTTCCATTGCAGTGAACACCATTCACCACCAACAGTATGAATAATAATAAAATTGGAACCTAACATAGCTCCACAAACACATATCTTTTACAAACATTTACTGTCTGAAGAATATTTGGTATTGGTGTTTAATTAAACTATCACCTTGTGATTTACATCAATATTTTTGAAAAAAAATACAAAATTAGGTCAAATCTGACTACAGGCATAATGAGAAAATATAGGGTACCCTTTAGTGAATAACGTCCACCGGAGTGGACCAATTCATTTTTGGACACAGAAAAAAAAATGACAAGAAAAGTATTTTAACCCTTTAAGGTACAAGACCATAGATTATAGCCAGAAAATGAGAATTTCTTGGAGCTGAAATGTTTGTTTCACTTTCTGCTAAAATCCATAGAAATCAAAATGTCCATAAAATTCAATGTATGGATTTTTTTGTATCTCATTTGATACATTAGGTGTTTTTGGCAACTGATAATCCATTTGGGGACATTTTTATCATTTATCTGATTGTATTCAGATGGGGTTTTTTTGTAATTTGTTGATCATATTGAGTAGAAAGAGGTATTATAAAAGTATGTATCAAATATGATACAATTGGCTTTATAGGGTTAAGAATCCGCAAACAGTGCTCCTACCACCTCATTAAATTAGAATATATTTTTAAAAGCTATCTGGTTCTCAGAGAATCGAAAGATTTAACACTCATTCAGGACAGGTGGGTGCATTTCCCCTTTGTCGGCCATTTTGGATTTATGATGACTCAATATATAAAAAGATATAAAGATCATATTTTTATGAAACTTGAGACAATCAAGTGGGAGTTCGCTTGATTCTGGGAGTTGAGACACTGTTCTGCAACCTAAAAACTATAAAATGAATTCCAAATATCAGTCCATCGCAGTGAACACCATGCATGAAAGGGTTGAGATTTATACTTCCACTGTAAGTATTGTAATCCCATACACTTATTGATAAAGCCAACTTCCAGCAATTGGAAGTCCCCCCCAACTCTCAACAGGGGAGACCCAGAGTGCTTTCATACCTACCATGATTTTCCGTTTTTGTTTGGATTGGTGTGAAAGCTCACATGAACCCTGTTGAAGACCAAGGAACTAAATTCTTGTACACCAAAAAAACGTGAGTCTAGGTTCACTTCCAGGCATACTAGAGTTTGATTTGTTGTTGAGTGTACAAACCATCCAAGCCAAACAAGGACCAACAAGGCAAGTTAATCAAAAGGGAGAGAATTGTTGCTTAGATTTGGTAGAATATCACAACAGAAAAGCTAATGCAGAGCACAGCTAGCATTAGCACTGCCAGCCCCGGTCCTCTTTACAGGTTAACATCTTCAAATCCACACACAATATGTTAACATATCGCTCCAGTCAATATCCAAGTGCCATCTAAACCTGCTTAAATGGAGATTTTCTTTACTTCATGGCAAATAATACTTTTGAAAAACTTGGTGTTGAACAATGTGCAGCTTAAAAACTTTTATATTATCAGTACTTTTTACATCAGTTTATTAACTGTTTGCCGAAAACCTTCAAAAATGTCTTTTCTCTTCAGTTAGTACTAACTAATAGTAATACCAAGCTTTTCTTGTTGTACATTGCAAAAAGTAATATATAGGCATCCTTAGCATGATTTAACTTCCATTAATAGACTTGTGTATGAAAAGGTGGCCCTTTTTGAACATTTATCAAAGACTTTTAGTTTTTTTCATGCACTTTGCTCTACCAAGTAGATTGTCAAAGTCTTTGGGTCAAAATAGATCAAGAAAAATGTGTAATATGCACAATTACTGAATCATTCACAGGGTTGAAAGACCAGAGATCCACGATGTATGATCCATAGTTTAATTCATAATGTCAGCTGAAGGGTACTTGATTATTGTTTGAAGCTCATTTGTGTCTTTTTAACAAAGCAATTTGGCTGCAATAATTGTAGGCGGTCCATTATAAAATGTATATTCTCATTTATGTATAAATTTGCTTTATAAATGCCCAGTTTAAGAGAGTGTGTAGTGCTGTTCTTTGGGACAGGGCTCGATCTGATATCTTCTAGATTGAACTGCGCTTAAATAGCTGTCTCCACAAAAGACTCAAAATATGTTTACTGACTTCCTGATGTGTCAAAACGTGTGTTAAAATTTTAGAAACAGGCAGAGAATCTCTGACATCTGCCACCCTCCTGCTGTTTGCAAAATAACAGCTGTAGAATAATCTGCACCAGTGATTTAGTATCATTGAGTTCTCTGTTCTGAGAAGAGTTTTAAGGAGACGTCAAAGTTTCATTCATATGACTAATGCATTTCACACATGCTGACAAGTTCGCTTCCTTAGTTTGACGAGTAGAAGGTACAGATTTCTATATATACCAGTGATGACAGGTAACTCAAAGCAGCAGTCATCACAGTGTGTCATCGCAGTATTTAGCTGTAAAAGTGCCTCTAACAGCAGCGCAGACTCGACTTTACTCGCTGTACTAATCACACACACAGCATGTTTCTCAGCAAAACACTCATTCTTAGGATCGGGATAGAACTAAGTTCACATTGTGATGATGTTTCGATGAGTCATGCTTCAGCGTGAAGCCTTCAGGATTATCGACGTGATGCTCACGTTTCATTATAAAATGCACTAATGTAAAGGCCACATGATGAACATGAACAAAATTTCAGTTGAAGAAGCAGAATCTCATTTTAACAGACGTATTTAACTAGCTTGTAGGCCTTGGCAAGATTTCAGTCAATGCCTATTGTGTCACAGCGGTTTCAACATGACACATACACCTAGTGAACAGGACAGACAGCTTTGTGTTAGGCAGGGTGTATTCAGTGTGCTTACAAACCCTTTGCTTACTGTTGATGCAGTCTTTGTGTAACTTACTTGTGGGGAGGTGGAGACAGAAAGGAGACAACTCTGATGCAGCACCACTCAACTGTGCAAAAGACATATAGCCCTTTCTTTATTAACCAGATATTAATAATTTCTCTTGGAAACATATTACAGTGAAACAAGTGTATGTGACAGAAAAACAAAAAAGACAATCTATTTGACAGGTGTTTTTTATCAACCTGCCAACTTAACAAGTGAGTCAAACAGTTAGTTTCAGACCCTGACTAAAAAAGAGAGGTCATTTTGATAGAAAAGGCAATAAGGTTCAGACTTCACCAGTGCGTGGTTGAGCCCCTTGACACACACCCAATGCAGCTGCCAACTTTTCCTGTTTTAATAATCTAAGTAAACTATTTGTTGTTCAAACTTCTGAGCAGCATAAAGCTGTGGTCACACCAAACACAAATTTCAGTTTTTCACGTGATGGAAATACGCTGAAAGTCTAGGGAAGATGCAAAATTCACGTTATTCACCACAACAAATATAATGCACTAAAACTCATGCTGAAATTGTTGCGTGCAGGATGACAATTTTCATGTGAACAAACTTCGCCTCTTTCACTAGAGTACAAAATATCCAACTTCTGGGACCAATTTACATGAAGCTGTAGTGCAACAGCCAATCAGCATCAAGTATAAACAGTGATTACTTTCCCACAGACAGTGAAGGACGTAAACATTGTTGCATGTCGGCGTCTGAGCTCCTCTACACGGTTATTATAGTATTCGGAGATCGAATAACAGAAAAGAGACACAGGGAGAAAGTCTGGAGAGTTTTGAGTCTCTGGTAAGTTCAACTCATATTTATTTGAAGCTGTTCATGGGCTGTACTGTGAACAAAGTCCGCCAGCCCAACGGCTAGCCAGCTACTGATCTGTTTTTCTGGCTTACTAGTGGAGATTTAATGTGTTTTTCCCTCAAGAGAAGAATACACCAGGAAGGGAGGAGGAGTGTTTCTGTGGCAATACCCAGAAAAAGACAAGTAAAGCTGGGCAGGTTTTGCAACAGAGGAGCAATCAACCAGACATTGAGGTGAAACTTTTCATGTACTGTGAAGGATATCATGGATCATCAGATGGATGTGTTTTTATGACTTTTCTGGGATATTTAGTCTTTGTTTTTGAGAACAGGAGGAAGATACTAATTGTAAAAAAAATCCACTATGGAGGATGAAGAAGGTGGGAACACACAGTGGTATTGCTAGGAGACAGGCGCATCCACATCTCGTCGGGTGAAACTTTGCCTAAATAACTAAATATTTTAAGCATGTGAATACATGCATGAAATGTAGTTGTGCATGATGCAAAAAAATGTTTTCGTGTTTGGTGTGAACTAGAGCTGGGCAAAAAATTGATTAATTCGAATTATTTTCTACAGAAGATTAAAAAAATTAAAAATCGAGATTTTTTTCTTGCCTTAGTCCAATTGTAAGTAGTTGCAATTTTTGAAAAAAATTACAACTTTCATGATGGTCGGCCTTGTAGGGTTTGCACAAGCACTTTTATCGGCTTGTATTTGTTATTTAAGTAGATTAAATATTGATGAAAGAGTTTCATGCTAATACTGGAAAAAATACCTCAGCCTTTTAGTGTTTATGTAGACAAACCTGCCCACGTTTATGCTACATAATCAACCTTTTATGACCCAGACTTGACTTTAAGAGGGAAACATTTAGACAACATAAAGGCAAAACTTGACTTGTTTCATTGTTATGTCACTGGGAGTTTTGTTTCTTTTAGGGAGGAAAAATCAATTAAAATCATAAATCAAGTGTTGAGGATTTTATTTCTAGGCCATATCGTCCAGCCCTATTGTATACACAGCTTTAGGAAGACTATGGTAGAAAAAAAAAAAGAGGATCAGAGGGGCAGGAACAGGAAAAGTCAGCTGTTGGATATTGGAGCAGCAACTGTGCTTCTACAGGCACCTGGCATGCTTACATGAACATGATCCAGATCACTGCATACTGGGTTTCAGGGACCTGATAGGCTAGACCAGGCCACTAGGGTGCATTGTAGAGGGGTCAGCTTGAAGGATACCTAAAGAGCTGGAATATGGGCCTGGAAGAGGCCTGTACTAAGACTATCTGAAGACCAAAACAGTGCAGGAACCAGGTTGACAAGACAAAGTATTCTCCCATACCTGACCTGTAAAACCTCACATTTTGAGTGGATGCAGTGTGGACAGCAGGCGAAGGATGCTGCCCAATGCAACATGACGTCCAACACTTGTGTTCAGTTAAGACTCAGTGTAACTCCAGCCCAAGGAGCTGGAGTTCTATCTGACTGATGTCTCTCTAAGTTGAATTCAGTTTCCTGTTGCTTCAAAGTCAAGTCTTAAATCTGTTACTTTTCAGTCTGTCAAATACCTGATCACTCACTGTCACCTACATCTCTTTAACTTAGAGCTCACCTTGATAATCAAACGCTCTGTGAAAGTGTCAGATGTCTGTGTCACTGTTCTCTGACTCCACATTTCAAAGCTGTTCTCAACAGCTAAATACAAAAGTGAAGCTGCAGAGAAAAACTCTGAAATAAGTCTCACTCCGTGTTTTTTTTTGTTTTTGTTTTTCAGGTGCAGTGGAACCAAAGAAAATGACCTACATCAAATCCAAACCACGAGCTGCACCAAGCCAACAGAAAGAACAAACACGGCTTCAGCTCGCTAACTGTAAGACACAAAAAATCAGGAATAATTTTAAACATTATGGGGTCAAATGTCAATGTGTTCTTATTTCTGTGCCCACTTGACTAAACGTTTTACTTCATATTGCATTCATAATACACAGAAAAAATCCTTTTATAAACATTGCAGTTTCAGATTTATGTGACCCAACTCACCTGCTTAACTGCAGAATGTTTCTGAATAATATACAATAAAACACTGAAACACTTTAACAAAAAGCTTGTGAAATTTTTCAGCCTTGAAATTACAAAACCACGGTGTATTCAAAACAGGTCAACACCTGAAAAACTCTTCCAAAGCACAGGTCAGGCCACTTAAATTTTTATCAAAAACATGGACACATTTTGTTCAATGAATGTTCTAGTTTCTCTTATACTCATTGGTTTTACTGACAACATTCAAAGATTAAAAAGGCTCTCTGCAGTTCAAAGAGTCATGTTCAGTGATCATTCAGATATGAAGATTTGATCCTCATGAGCGCAGTCTCATTATTTAATAGCTGTACCTCATATAAATATATTTGTATATATTCAGTGCATAACATATCTATTAGACCACCGCACAATGTAAGGTTTATGCCACAGTTGCCCTATATTTACAGCATTGATAATTATCAAGACCATGTTAAATGTTTCCATAATGGTTGCCACATCAGTATTTAGAAGCTCTTTAACTGCAATGTTGTTAATGATAAACTATAATTACTATTTTTCTGCATGAATTTTCAATTAACTGTTCTACAAAAAAAACACATTATTATTTTTGGATTAAGATGTCAAACTTTTGTTATTATTTGCATTCCTGAAAAAAAAATATGGTAAAATGTTATAATGTGCATACAAGATGGACTGTATGTTCCGAATTTCCTGAGGGAACCTTCCCAAGGGATTAATAAAGTTCCTATCTGTCTATCTATCTGTCTGTCTATCTATCTATCTATCTATCTATCTATCTATCTATCTATCTATCTATCTATCTATCTATCTATCTATCTATCTATCTATCTATCTATCTATCTATCTGTCTATCTGTTTAATATATTTCTCTAGCCCATCTGGGACGGAGCCCACAGAAAGTGTCTGAAAATGGGCAGAACCTTTCAAAGCATATCTGGCAGGTGATTGGATAATTGGTCTGTCAATCAAATTTTTTACAGGCTGATCAGATAATTTTGTTAGTGGGCGCTACTGCACTACAGAACATAACCATTTTATAAAACAGACTCTTTTCAGAGCAAGTCGGAAGTGTCACTAAAATATCCTTTTGTGGAGAAGCTTGTAGTGTTATTTGTTTTCTTTTAATAAAAAAATGTGGTCCAGATCTGAAAAACTGCTATGAATCTGTTAGCCTCTATGCTAATCTACAAGCAGACACTTTCTGCTGTCATCACTCTCATACTGTAGCTTCCACCACTCTCTACCCCAAATGCTTTTGGCCGCTCACAGTCATTGTAGATTGAAGCTTGACTAGATGGATCTGCCTGATTACATTGAATCAGGTCGATTAGCTGTGTTATGAGTTTTATGCATGCATAATTGATTTCTCAGAGAAGCCCAGTTAGCGGCTCAAATTCGAGTATAAAAAAGTGAATTCAGAATGAAAGTCCTCATTCATATTTGACGAATAAACAACAACATTTTCTGTTTTAAACAAGTTTTGGAAAGAGTTATTAAATATTAATGTTTTCTCTTTTGTGACAAGTGGTCTAATATATTTATCGATAAAAAGGTAGATGTAAAAAAAGATAGAGATAAGCAGAGAGACACATGTCAGCTTTACCTGATGTTAAATGTTTAAACCAGTTTTTGTCTCCACTAGGCAAAGAGTAAACTTCATGGCAGATGAGCACAAGTCTGATAAAAAGTTTCCCAAACATTATTCTGCATCCAGCACAGTACATTAACGCTGACATTTACAAAGCGAGTGTGTGTTTGATCTTGTGTGTATTGGATTGAATATTTCCACAGTTAAAACAGCCTCATGTTTGGGGCTGTTTTGAGCTGCTGTTAGCCATGCTTCAAATAAAACACATGAACGCTTCCTCTTACCTTTTGGGTTTTATAAGCTTTACCTTGGACATATGTTCATGTCAGCAGTTACAATTTCTTCATGTTACCTTTAAATCTGTCCTGAAATAAGCTTCAGGCAGAAGGCTTCTTTATCTTACAGCTCTGACCTTTGCAGAGTTAACAAGCTGTCTCAAGTGTTTGAACCAAAGGAGGTGTTTTATAAAATAACCTGCCCATGTAGACTTTATGTCTCTCCCCAATCAAATACATTTAGAAACTAGAAAAGCACTGAGAGAGCTCAGACCTCTGCCAAGCAGCCCAATTACAGCATTGGCTTTTCTACAACCCTGTAAAAGATATAGTTTTATTACAAAGTTCAATGTCTTTCTGTGACTTCAGTCTGGAGCAGATCCAGGTGAAATGTACCGTTATGATAGAGACATGGCCCATATTATCCTGTGAAATTGGAAGAAAATCTGTTGAAAAATGGCAGAGATATGATTTTTCAAAATTTCGCTCCATGTTAAGTTTGGAGAAATTTGTTTTTTTTCTTTTTTGTGTCCAGAGAAATATACATATCACCACCAAATTGTGATCATTTTTGAGTCTGACCATTACCAACATCTCCTGAAAATTTAAACAAAATCTGTTGACAGTAGTTTTCGCATAATTTTGGGAACAAACAAACAAACAAATCCTGGCAAAAACATAACCTCCTTGATGGAGGTAGAAATGACATGGAAGGAGTACAAGTCTCAGCAAAAAAGTTTTATACTTTTCTTTTAAGTTAAAAAAGATGTATGTGATAGAAAACATATAGATCAGATAGGCAACTGGTGCCTAAGAGCCGTATCCAACCAGCCTGTCTGTAAGTGCCCAGCAAGTCAGTTTTAATTATATTTTTCTAAAAGTGTTTATGTTTACAAAATGTAGAAAACTGCAATTAATGGATTTAAATAGCATTATTGTTGTGTCCAAAGATCAAATGTGATACAATAATTCAAATATCTTTTAATTTCTGGTGTTTCTTTTTTTTTTTTTCAATTTTATAAATCTTTTAAAAATCATTAAATGCTAATTTTGGCATTTCATTTATGATATGATTGCCTGTACTTTTTCCAGAAAGTCTTTCATCAAGAATGTATATATCCATTCAGAAAACTTGAAAGTGTAACTGTGAAATATTGTGTACCTTGGAAAGGAATATTTATTTCTCTGTTTCACTTGTCTATTTAAGCATTACTCTTTCAATCTGTTTAAAACTACATGTATGTTGTATTCTTAAGATAAACAACACATTAGCTTGTTTCTAAACCAGATTCAAAAAACTTCAATGAGGACTCACTTTGTTTTAATCAGCTGATGAACAATGACATTTATGACCACAGTTAGCTTTAAACACCAATTTAAATCAAACCACTACACCCTCTGACAGTTGAGGATAATGTTTTAAAAACATATGAGTACTTCATTCGTTGGTCTGACCTGATAAGATGTTTCAGTTGATTACTGGTGAGTATTTTATTGGTTCTGACCTCTGGATGGTCTTCCTCCACACCAAAGCGATCAACTGTCCTTGAGTTACACATCATGCAGAGTTAAATATTTCACAGAGTCCATGAGCACACAGTGTAACAGTGAGTTTATCTCTGGTTGTACTCTTCCATTCATCACATTGATGACAGTCTGGGTGTTAAGTCTTAAGTCAAGCAACACAGACAAGAATGCAAGGATGTGGTCATCCTTTCAAGATAAAACACCATTTGGTCTTAGTTATTCATGAAAGGGTAAATCAACTGATGGTATTTCTTTCTCTCCTGACTGTACAAGTCCACATAGTGGTCTAAATAGCTTTGTTGCAAGATATGAAAAATTACTCTCACACTGTTTTAAGTTTAATAAAGCATTAATATACTTTCCTGGAGAAATACTACATGGATGATCTTAATGACTTTCACATTTTTAGCTTCCTATTAGCTGAACTGTCCATGTCATAACTTTAAAAATTTTACCCATTATATTTTCCCCACCAGAGAAAGTTACTTTCTTTAAATTGGGGATATACTGTCTCAGATATGGTTGGATGTCCCCAGGCTGCATGATCTTACTCTTATTTTACTTTTCCATTTCAGAGTCCATAAAGCTGAATGAGTCCACCTGAAGTTGGGAATCGAGCGCTCTGCCGGATTTATCACTCTCTCACACACACCAAGGATCCATAAATCCCCCTCAGTTTGGACACTTTGCCCCTGATTCAGGATGAAATGCTTGCAGCTGGACAATAAGTCACTTTGGCATTGTTAGTTTCCTGCTGTCCTCAGTGTGGAGCTTAGATACTGAAGAGCTTTTGAGGTGAGGTATTGAAGCTCCTGGCGGCCATTTTGGAGGTTTGCAGCTCGTTGGCGTTGGCTGTGAGCAGCTGATTGAATATCTAAATGTAGCAGCTCTGCTGTCTCTGGACTGGAGTTACACACACATGGACTCTCCTCTGCTGAATCCCTCTTGCAGGAAGTAGCAATTTTTAATGTTCATGGCAGATGTTTTTGTCTTTGGTTGAAAGAAGTTAGCTCATGTAATGCTGCCATGGCAGCCTGCTATCATTATCACCTCATATGCAAACACTTAAGTTAATTTAAAGTTAATGTCAGCAGACTGGCCAGTAGATACATGCTAACACTGATGAGACAGAACAACTGAGTACCAAATCATGCTAACAGCTCTGCTTTATACATCAATGGTGTGGCCCATTTGTTGTAGATGTAATATGTTTGAATTGTAAAAAAATCAAACCTGAGTGACCAAGCTGACCCCAAAAGTTACAGTTGAATTTGTGAGCATATGAAGTGGTGTTAAACAGTGTGGAAAGACTTGGAAGAAACCACGTAACAGCAGTTCAATTACGAAAGGGCAAAAATTGTTAGGGTCAGTCCATGGATGCACATCAGGAGCTGATGTGCTTGTAGCACGTCAGCCATATCCTAACCTTGCAGAGCAGCTGGATCTGCCTGATTCAATGTCTTTAATCAGGCAGATCCAACTTGCCAAGCCACAAACTACAACGACTATGTTCAGCCCAAAGCGGCACGGCCAAATCAACGTAGTTTACAACAGGAAGAAGTGGGAAGTGGGCCTAGATGTTTACAGCTTCAGTAGCCATTTTATCAGATACTGAACACATCTTTAAAAAATGAAAAACAAGTTCTTCAAAGTGTAATACATACTGAGGCAGTAGTGCCCACCTACTACATCATCTGATTGGCCTGTAATGAACCAACATAAAAAAATCTCACAGTTGATAAGTTTCCCTTCTTTTGTGTCGATAAGGTCTAACTGATACTGCTACAGCACACAGCTGCTGCTAAAAAGATTGATCTCACATTATATGAACACTAACATGAGTATACAACCTGGTCCTGGCTCTTCTTAAAAAATGTCCTTCATATACATTTCTTAAATTTGCTTTAACTTGAAAATGTTAGAGACTAAAAAGGGTTTTGCACTTTACCTGCTCTCTAAAACTACTGAATCTTTCTGTTGGTCTCCACTGGCAGCTAAAGCATGACTGAGGCAGCTGTTGGAAAGTGTAGGAAATAAGAAGGAAAAGAATCTTTGTCTGCGGTGAAGAAAACAGAGGCCAATCAGTTGGTGTAACGAAAATACTAAAAAGAAGATCTTGCACTAAAAATGTGTAGCTCAAGAGGCTCTCTGCTGGTGTTGATGAAAATACTCTATTACTCTAAACCCAAGACTCTGAGTCGGTGAGACTGACCCAGTTTAACTTTTGATTGAATGAAAATTCTAATCCAGATCAGTCGACTGATCCAAAGGCACAACAGCACTCAGTGAAAAACAAAAATTGAATGCAAATTATAAAAAAAACTTGTCACTGTCCTGTATTTGAGACAAATTATCACAGTCTTGTATAAAAAGAAAGTTCTTCGACACTGAATGTTTTGGTTAAAAGTGTTCTGATACTCGTGACATCTACCAAACTATGTTGTCTTTTAGTGTGAGGCAGTCAGTGCACAAAGGGTCTGATTCATGAAAAATGGATTTCTGCTGCTAATAGCTCCAAATATTGTCCATCATTCTCTTCATCTATCAGTCAGACTCACAAAGCATGTGGCACTGGTGTTAAGATGCAAACACAACCTTTAAGTTGTATTGCCCCCTCGAAGTTTGTTCTTATTTGTAATGGAGAGTCCTCTACACCTTGACTCTGCATGTTGTTGTCATTGAATATAGAGATTTTCCTCATCAATGCGGAATAGTTTCTAAAATTGTTATGAAGATTATCAACAATGGCTCTTAACAAGAACATAACCATATCAGCCACGCTCATTATAAAGCTTTGTTAATCAAATCAGTCGCAAAAATTCCACTGATCCCAGCCCAGTGTCTGCTCCTGTCTGTTGATGTCCTTGTAGAATGATTTGAGAATGTTGTGGTTCTGCTCCTCCAAAATTAACCTTCATTTATCTGTGGCTTTAAGCGGCCTCCAGAAACTCCTGACCACTTGATGTTTATGAATTTTGTTGGCACAGTGATGAGGTGTACATTGCATATCAATGCATTGTGCTGTATTTCAAAATTACTGTCACTCTTTGTACTGGTATTCCTGCTTTTGGTCCAGACTGGAGTGGGTTTGAAGTGGCTCCTCCTGAAAATGGGCTTGCCAGCATGCAGTGGCACGGTACAGAGATGGACTGCAGTGTGAGGTGTGGAAATGGGACTGACAGACTGGAGTGGGTTTGATTCAATGAGGAGTGAAGAGCATGATTTTTTCTTTCCCATAATGGCTGCATAATTGGTTCCTTTGACAAAACAAGTAACCAAAACCACAATCACCTTTGCATGTTGTTTTGTGAATTATAGTGGATGCATCTCTTTGATAACCTTGCAGTGCAGCTGGATTCATTGGACCAAATTGAGGTGGTACTTCAGGCCATCTTACCATTAGTGTGGGCTTGGGCACTGTCCTCATGTCTTAACCTAGCAGTGCAGCTGGATCTGCCTGATTCAATGCTGTAATCAGGCAGATCCATCTTGCCAAGCTCCAGTCTCCAATAATAATGCTTGGCCTTAAGCATCATGGCCCAATCAGAGTCCCTTAGAGCAGGAAGAGGTGGAGCTTAAGTGTGTGACAGTAGGAAGTGACTCCTCGTACAGAGTTTAGCATAGATGATAACAGCTTAAGTGGCAGTTTTATCAGATTTGGACCACATTTCTTTACTAAATGTAAAAGAAATAACAGCACTGAAGCACTTCTCCATAGAAAGGATATTTTCTCTCCACTTCTGATATATTTTGGGGAGAGTTTGTTCTACGAAGTGGCTTACCTTTTGTACTTTACACCATGGCAGTAGCGCCCATTGATGTATCATATGATTGGCTTGTGATCAATGTGAGTGACAGAGTGATCATCCAATCACCTGCTGGAAATGCTTCTGAAAGTTCTGCCCATCCACAAACACTCTCTGTGGGCTGTTGCTCAGATGGACTAGCGAAAAATAGTTAGCAGTTCATCTGATTTATCAGGTTATTTTTCTGACTCTTTTGCTCTAGCGTAGCAGAAATAGTCCTTTCATGAATCAGGCCCAGAGTGTTCTGACACTCTAAAACCACCTTAGTCATCATTTTCAACCATTATTTTTATATTCCTGGTTAAAATGATTAGACACTTTGCACAAGAATCAGTAGTTCCAGCTGTGGTGACCTGAGGGGAAAGACGGAAATCCACTAAAATCCTGCTGAGCAAAGATTACTGAGCCTGACATGTATGAAGTTTGTGTGAACATATTACCCTGAGTTTATTAAAAATGTTCATCACAGTACTAAACAGCGAACAGCACAATGAACCTCATCAGACTGCAGACTCATCCTGGGGATATTTTATGTACAGCACCTTCTACTGATTGCCGTTCTTGAGCTCGATACCTGACTGAGTAATGTGATCTTTTAACGTGTGCACTAACTTGTTGGAAACTTTTTTTTATTTATTGTCACAATGTCAATAATATAAACTTGCATGCAAACACCCTATGGCTTATTCTTAACACAGAGATGCATCATGTAAATCTGTTTTTCATCATATGAGGAGATTCATTCGAGGAGGGCTGTGCAAACATAACATCACTAACTCAGTGTCACACTGTGTTTTTGTCTCTTTTCTCCTCTTGAAATGGAGCTCTTCATATTTGTTTTTACTTCTACATTTTTCTACCTGATCCCACAGTTATGACATCGAGACAAAGTAGTGATTTTTGCATGTAACCTTAGTTAAAAACACCCAGTAGGCACATTGTAGACTTTGTTGTGCTAGCTCAGGGAAAAATGCCATTTTTGTCTCTGATAGATGCTGTGGATTCAAAAGGTAACCTCAGCTTCACTACACCAGATTTCACTGTTTGAGGATATTTACCGAAACTCAATGTTTTCCTCTTGTTGGTTTCTGTCTGTACATTTTCCTGTAAAATATCTCACACATGGTCCCTCAGTTAGGGCTCATTTATGTTCCGAGCAGGATATGCATACAGGTACCGATGGAGCTTTCTGTCAACACTTTCTGGTTACTATGTCTAATTTTTGCACACTTTTTTTGAAGCTCATGGGTAAGAACCTAAACATTGCAATATTAACTGTAATCCTGAGGAAGTGGCCAAGTAGTGCAGCCAATGGTTGAAGTCCAAGCAGCAAACAAAAACTAAGACTGTGTAATTTTGTCAGGATCTAAGAACATTTAAAAGATTCAATTCACATGGGCTCGGACAGCTTCAACAAGCAACAACCCTTCAGATATGCAGTTTCTTAAGTCTCTGCCGGAGGACTGGAGAAGACTCACATACCCCATGTTAATATGTCAGTTCATGAGAGCATTCACACCATTCTCAACCGAACTTTCCAAAAATGAGAACCAGTTTGTTTGGACCAGACCAAATAAACTCTGGCTCACTTTTTTGGAAGTTCGATCCGTTTGAGAAACTCTGTTGTGGACCAAAAGATCAAACTCTAATATGTCAAAAAAATTGGGATCTCGGTCCCCCTCCAAGTCGACCAGAATTGTTTTGCGAAAGTAATCTGAACCAACGAAGTGAAACAAAAGGGAGAGAATCATGGCTTAAATGTGTTTGAATATCACGTCAGAAAAGCTAGCGCAGAGTACAGCTAATGTTAGCATTGCTAGCACCACCAGCCACAAGTCCTACTAACTGGTTAATGTCTACAGATCTGCATGAATATGTTTACCCCTGCTCATAATGCAGTTAGCCAAATGGCAGGAACAAAGACTGCAGCCACTGCCCCAGCCAGTGGTGGAAGGCTAGATTTACACAACATTTGATAAGCTTTGGTCTGCCTGACAAACAGCAATGTGAAACCAAACTAAACCAAGATAAAAATGAAACGATGTTGCAACGTCACCCCTGAATCACACCAAATATACTACATTTTGGGTGTAAAAACAACTCAAGACTCCCCCCAATGTTTTCTACTGTCACTGGGCTGAGACCTACAGGGGCTAAAGGTGCTTTCACAAATGTCATGTTTGCTTCAGACCAAACAAAAACTGGTTTGCTTTTAGGGAAAATTTGGTTCACATGGGTTAGTGTGCAAGCCCATGCGAATTCTGGTGGGGACCAAAGAACTGGTCTGCCTGACTACTGGGGTCTTGGTTTGCATCTAAGTGAACAAGAATTTGTCATTTCTGAAAGTAATCCTAACAAAGCAAGCAAACCAAAAAGCAGTGAATTGTGGGTTGAATCTGGCCTTTTATCACAACAGTGAGAAAAATAGTGGACCACTGATAATATCGAGCAGAGAGAGGCTAACATTTGCAGTGAGAGCACTGTAAGCCTCCAGTGCTCTAAACTTGATAGTCCGACATTGCTCCAGTCAAGTGTCATGTGTAAGTGCCGCCTGACAGTCTAAATGCAGCGTTTTCTTTTTATTAAGGCAAATAGTTCTTTAAAAGTTGTTAAATGTTATTACCGGGAGCTGATTGTGCATGTTGTCTGGACAGCAGGAACAAAGACCAGAGCTACCGCACCAATCAGTGCTGCCTGAAAAGGAGCAATGTGGCAGCAAACCAAAGTTAAAAATTTAACAATGTTGCAACTACGACCTCAAACTGACACAGAGTTTGCCAAACTCTAGGTATGAAAGTGAGCTTGGAGTCTATTGAACAAAATGAACTGCTTCCTCTAATGAATGGAGCTGTAGTGTCCAGCCCATTTGAAAGGACATTTTGAAATGTGGGACATGACGGTTGTATTCTTCTGAACTACTTTCGTACGTATCAGGAGCATAAATGAGCCTTCCCTGTGTGCCGTGTCCTCTCTTGTACTGTTTTTGGTGTTTTTGAATGCATCCTGACATATTTGACAGTTTAAGCAGCTTCTGCGATGTTTTTTACCCCCCTCACACCTTCGTCAGCTTCAGCCCTTTTATGTAAATAAAGTTGCCAAAACTCATATTGCCAAACGAACACTGCGCTGAGCTGATCACACACACACACAAAAACTGAATGCAACTAAAATCTACATATCAGACTATAGCCATAATCTTTGAACACTGCAGGCAGTCGATGTAGAGCACTGTAAAGTCGCACAATACCATGTCATCTTACTGTATTTACCTCTTATGATCACTTGTACATGTTGAAGGTAATACTTGTAAAACAACACAATAAATATGAAATATGTAGCGTTAACGACAAGGCGATCAGGGAACAGATTGGCTGTATTGATACGGGTCGATGGAGCATGGCGTCTGTGTTTAAAAAGAAACAAAACAGCTCACATAACAAAAGAGCGAAACTCACAAGAGTATTGTATTTTTCTAACATTAACCCTGTATTTGTACTCTGCACTGATGAGTGTGATTTAACATTTATTGCACATATTCTTACTCACTATTACAGTAATGCTCCTTTAAATGTATTTTTATTTTCAGAACCCGATAATAACAGTGATGTTTTTGTGTGACGGTCACCTTAGCAGTACAAACTGAGAATTGTATATTACTGATATTCTTTGTTTTATGTCAAAGAAGAAGAAAATAAACTATTTCAATACTTATACAACACAGGGGGTGTTTTTGTGTTTGTTTTTGTATTTAATTAGGGTCTATACTAGTTGTAATGGGGCAAGAAGGAGGCAGGTACCCTCTGGACTGGTTGCCAGCTAATCACAGGACTGACATAAAGAGAGAGAGACAACCAACCCTGTATGGCATGGTGTTGCCCTTTGGCAACAAACCACAAATTTGGCCAATGCACAGCCGCTTTAATGTTTTCAGTAAAACATCATATTCAAAGTCTGTACAGCCGCGATGGGGCGGGGCTAACCCATCAGCCGCTTTTCACACTACCACATAGCTTGTTGCACGATGTGAAAGTAAAAAAAGTTGATCTTCTCAGACGATGTAGTGTGTGGCTGTGCAGCAACAGCCAATCAGGAGGGTGTGTACGTGTGACAGTACCCTAGACAGACTGTTATTCATCTGGACTACAGAGTAACAATCCATGTCCATGTGGGAAACATTTTTCAGTGAGGACATTAGTTCCGCCTTGACGGACCACAGGAAACTCACAGATGATGCTGCTGCAGGGCATCAGCTGCAGTGTTTTGTGGTTGATAAGTGAATGAAAAGGATAAACCTGGAATAATGTCATTATACATCCTATTATATGATATATGAAATGATCGCGGTGAAACTCGAGCAGACGTGACGTCACCGAGCGATGGCAGCGGTGACCAAATGAGGTATTTATGTATGCGCGACGCTAGTTCAGTGGGCAACGCGATTTTGGTAGCTGGGCCGCTTGCGGTGTGAACCCAGCATTATGATGAGTCTGTGACCATTGAAAACTGAGGTGGGCGTGGGTTTGAACTTTGGTCTGGTGGGGGAAGAATCCATTTTTGGGACCATCGTTGGCTTGGACACACTGCTAGCGGAAGGTAAGATTGTTCTCATATTTTAACATGTCTAAATCCAAATAACTTTGTTAAAACATTATCTGTGATGTGCATGAACACATGAAGAAGCATCTTTGAGCAAAGATACTTTTTGCTTTTGTTTATATCAAAATGGTAGTTTTTTATTCATTGTCTCATGGCAACATTGTGCAATTAGACCACTGTTGTTTGAATGAAAACATGCTCATGGATAGAGATGTGCGGGACCGGCAGTTGTCACCATAATAACTTTTTGTTGCACTTTTTTAACTACTATTCATAGGAAATGGATGTACAGAGGTTATATGGGCCATCTCTGCTTGTCATGGACTCATGAGTGAGGTAAGACATGGAAACAATAGCAATGTTGGTGTATCCCTTTTAAACCACAGTGTTCTTCTTCTTCGGTCCATGCTGTGATTGGATTCAATAAACGTACATTCTGATTTTAAAGTGTTTTGATGTGCAAAATGGGAACCCAGCAGCCTCTCAGCATTGTTGGACAGCACTGTAGGCATTCCAGTCGAATATATCTGAATTTATTCTTTAGAACATGAATAAAGCCGTGACAACTTTGCGCACCTTAAAGAGTCCATTGTTCTCAGAATAGGGCTAAGGTAAAGTCTAAAGTGTGGTCCTTTGACAGTAACTTTAGAGGCAAGAGCCCATCATGGAGTATCAAGGTCCCTTTAACCTTGTCTGCTTGGCGCTGTCAGAGTAAATGTTTTAAGTCTTTGAGTTTTACTGTCTTTGACATAATGACTCCTGCTTGATTTATAGACTCACATTTAATAAGAGGACATGTATTATGATCTTCTCCAAAGTCAGAAAAATGTCAGATCAGACTTTTTAAATTGGCTTTTTGCAGACAATGTGTTCAGAAAAGCTTCACTCTGAAGACGGTCACATTGTGTATTCAGCGTGGGTCGGCTGCTCGGTCATCCTTATTAGTGTTTCTGTTTTAAAAAGCTCTGCATAATGCCTCCCAGAGTGCCATCATTCATGTTATGACACTTTTCTTCTGCTGCATATTCAGATAAACCACACTGCTCTGAGCGCTGGTGCCTGACAAAGACTGTATTTCACTCTAATGCATGAAAATAAAGTAAAAACCTCAAATTAGGAGTTTTAGTCGCTCAGCTGGAACATTTGTCTCCTAAAATCCTTGGCCATCTTTTAATCTTGTGACAGCTTCAGTAGCTGCCTGTTTCCTCTTTCACGTCCACAGCAGCGAGGTTTCAATTTAATTATCCTCCTGAAAGTCTCATTTCAGAGTAAGCTCCTCACTCGCCGCTGTAAATCTTCTCATTGCCCCGAAGTAAATGACCGCCAGCTCATTTAAAGTTCCACCGAAGTAGAATCATAACATTTAAGAGTGTCTTAATGTGTAATTATACAAGTTCCAATTAAGCTGATTAGCACAGTAAATCATAAACAAACTTACCCACAGCCCCTCGATGCAACGTGTGAGCTGGTTTCATCAGCTGATTAAGAGATGATGATGAGGACTGTGAATGAGACTCAGTTAGAGGATTTAAATAGACTGAGATCTGCTCCGCTGGAGACTGGCGACAAAATAAGAACATGACCCTCAACAGTTTGTCTTTAGCCCAAATCTGCTCAAAAATCCTCTTTCTGCTTAATCATGTCTTATTCTCATAAAGAACATGTCGATATGTGTTTGATCGTCATTTTTAGAGTAGAACAGTTTGTTTACATGCAGTCAGGAAAAGCCGAAGCACTGTAAATCCTAAAATAAAGATCAGACCTTTATTTATACAACTGCAGTGTACCAGGCCTTCATTTGAAGAAAGCTTTCTATTGAAGGTAGCTGTATATGTAAATCTCTGCCTGAGCAGGTATTCTGGTTTAGTTCAAAGAGAATAAACTTCAGTGTAAAAAAGTGTTTTATAAACTAGGGTTAATCAGACATGTCTAACTAAATGATAATTAACTAACAGCAATATTTTGATAAAGGGTGCTTTCACACCACATGTTGGATCCTCACCAAGCAAACTCTGCCTTGCTTCTTTGGAAACGGTCGATTTGTTTGGGGGGTCTGAAAGCCCACAACTCCGGTGCAGACCAAAGAACTGAACTCAGGTTGTGTGTATATAGACCACCAAGTGCTAATATGGATTATTTGAATGAATTGTGTTTAATGTTAGACAGAGCATGTGATCTTGGTCAGGAAATGTACTTGTTAGGAGACATCAATATTGATTGGAATTCATCTAGCTGTCCACTTAAAGCAAAGCTACAATCAACTGCTAGAACATGCAACTTGACTCAAATGGTGAATAGGCCAACAAGAGTTTGTATACAGAGAGACGGTGGTAAAAGCGAAACATGCATTGATCATATTTTCACAAACCATAGTGATTTATGTTCTATAACGTTATCCATACCAGTAGGGTGTACTAATCATAATTTAATAGTGACTGTTAGGAAAGCTGAAGTGCCCAGATCAGGACCAAAAATACTTTACAGTAGATCAATGAAAACATTTAACAAAGATTTATTTATAGATGATGTAAAAAACATATGTTGGAAGCAAGTATTAAAAATAGACAATCCAGATGAGGCTCTTGGTGGCTTTAATACACTATTTTTACGAGTTATTGAAAAACACGCCCCAATTAGAAAATGCACAGTAGGGAATTTGAATTCCCCCTGGTAGGACAATGAATTGAAAGATGTTATGAGACAAAGAGATGAAGCAAAGCAATCAGCGATTATGTCAAGCTTTGAGTCGGACTGGCAAATCTACAAGAATCTAAGAAATTATGCAACAGCTTTAAATAAAAAGAAAAAACAAATGTTTTACAAGAACAAAATAAAGAATGTGAAAAATGATAAAAAGAAAATGTGGAACGTAGTAAATGACATGAGTGGCAGGAAGCCTAAATTAAGTCCATCACATCTTGAGGTGGATGGTACGTTTATAACTAAGCCAGCTGATATAGCTAATTATTTTAATGATTATTTTAATTCTAAGATCAGCAGTTTGAGGAATAATATGCAGCATACAGTTCAAAATCCTTCAATCATAATCAAAAACTCAATGGAAGACAAGAACTGTAAATTTAGACTGACAAAAGTGACTGTTGATGAAGTTGAGAATCTGCTTAATAAATGTAAAGAGCTCCGGGGGTAGATAATTTAGATGCTAAATTCCTAAGCCTGGTTGCAAATTTAATTGCTACTCCTGTTCGTCATATTGTCAATTTGAGCATTGAGAAATCCAGCTGCCCGCAGGCTTGGAAGACAGCTAAAATAATTCCACTTCCAAAAAACACTGCTGCGCCATTCTCAGGTATAAATAGTTGTTCTATTAGCTTATTACCAGCTTTAGGTAAAATAATGGAGAGGATTATCTTTCAACAAATTCAATTATATTTTGATGTAAATGGCTTAAATACAGAATATCAACATGCCTATAGGCCTGGTCATTCGACTTGCACGGCCTTGACTCAGATGACCGATGATTGGCAATGTGAGATGGATATGGGAAAATTGGTAGGAGCTGTTCTACTTGATTTTAGTGCAGCATTTGATTTAATAGACCATTTTTTGTCATTAGACAAGCTTAAACAATATGGATTCACTGACACAGCATTAAATTGGATGGAGAGTTATTTAAGTAATAGAAAACAAACAGTTCTTTTTAATGGTAGTCTGTCAAAATTCAGTTCAGTTAATTGTGGAGTTCCTCAGGGTAGCTGCCTTGGGCCCTTTTTATTTTCTATTTTTATTAATGATCTTCCTTTAGTTTTACAGAACGCCCAAATTTCAATGTATGCTGACGACTCGACCATATATGTAGCAGGATCAACAATCGAGGAAATTAATAATACTCTAGAGACAGAATTAAAATATGTAATAGAATGGGTAAGAATAAATAAACTTGTACTTAATATAGGCAAGACAAAGTCTATATTAATTGGAACAAAGCATCAGCAGATATCTGAGCCAAAGTTGAACTTGAAGATTGACAATACTCATATTGAGCAAGTGAAAGAGACAAAACTCTTGGGTATCACCTTAAATCAGACTTTATCTTGGACCAATCATGTTGATAATATTGTGAGCAAAATGGGAAGAGCTGTTTCAGTTACAAGGAGAGTTATTAGACAGATCTTAAATGCGTTAGTTCTGTCACAGCTTGATTATTGTTTTGTAATTTGGTCTAGTGCCTCAAAGAGTGATATGAAGAAATTACAAGTTGTGCAAAACAAAGCCGCATGCTGTGCATTAAACTGCTCCTACAGAACAAATGTTAAAGACATGCATGACAGCCTGAGATGGTTGATGGTTGACGGTTAGTCAAAGGTCCACTTATTGCGCAGTAAACTTTATTAGAAACATAAGAGTGAAACAGTCACCAAATATATTATATAAAAGGTTATTAGAACACAGTGCTCATCATGGTTATGGAACAAGGAATGTTATAGAAGGAAGGTTTAATCTGCCCAAAGTCAGATCATCAGTTATACAGAAAACAGTGATGTACAGGGCTGTGGTGGGATGGAATTCTTTACCAAGGTATGTCATTCAAGCCAATACTAAAGAAGCTTTCAAAATGATGGTTAAGCAGTATCTACAAATATTTCATGAACTGTAATGACTTGTTCTAATAAGGTATTACTGAGGTATAATTTAGCCCTTTTCCAACAAATGGGTATGAATTGTTGGAGTATTCAATTGTAATGTAATTTTCTTTGAATGTTCTAACTTCTGTAAGTGAACCTTTGTCTATGTATGTTGTAATAGTGATGTGTATGTTTTTGTATGTCTTGTTGGGTGTATAGGACCCCAGGAAGAATAGCCACGCTCTTGGCAAGTGCTAATGGGGATCCTTAATAAAGTAAAGTAAAGTAAAGGTCCACCAATAAACTGGGGACTTCGGTTCGCTTCCCAGTGGACCTGAGTTTGGTTTGCTGTGGCTGTGAAGGCAATCCGAACCAAACAAGGATCCAACTTTAAAGCACTCAGACAGCGTGAACCTCTACCACAGTAGCTTACATTTTGTTGTTACATCTTCTGACCCTCAACATAAAGCTGCGTTCACACCGCAAGCGACCCAGCTACCAAAATCACATCGCCCACTGATGTAGCGTTGCACATCCATAAATACCTCATTTTGGTCACTGTAGCCGTCGGCCATCGCTCGGTGATGTCACGTCTACTCGAGTTTCACCGCGATCATTTCATATATCATATAATAGGATGTATAATGACATTATTCCAGCTGTATTCTTTTCATTCACTTATCAACCACAAAACACTGCAGCTGATGCCCTGCAGCAGCATTATCTGTGAGTTTACCGCGGTTCGTCTAGGCGGAACTAATGTCCTCACTGACTAATGTTTCCCACATGGACATGGATTGTTCCTCTGTAGTTCGGATGAATAACAGTCTGTCTAGGGTACCGTCCCACGTGCACACACCCCTGATTGATCAACTTTTTTTAACTTTCACATCGTGCGACAAGCTATGTGGTAGTGTGAAAAGTGGCTGTTGTATCGCGGGAGGGTTAGCCCTGCCCCATCACAGCTGTACATTGACTTTGCATGAAGAGTGATCACCGAGATAGTACAAGTAGCATCCGATGTGAACGCAGCATAAAAAAGATGCAGATTCTCTTCCAGCCACCCCTGCCATTGACTCCACCAAACTGGAGAATGTGGACCACTTAATCTACCTTGGTAGCCTCCTGTCCTCCAAGGTAAATATTGATAAAGAAATACATCTCTGTATCAGCCATGCGGGGTCTGGAAATCACAACTTCTAAACCAAATCAAAGTTCTGGGCTACAAAGCAATGGTTCTGCCCACTCTGTTGTATGGATCAGAGACTTGGACTACATACAGCAGACACCTGAAAACTCTGGAGGTTCATCACCCGAGGTGCCTCAAAAAAATCTTTATCATCTACTGGAAAGACAGGCACCAACACCAGATAGGTTTTCTTTCTTTTATCTCAGACATGTGGATTTTTCACGTACCTTGACATGTTTCGGCGGAAACTTCTGCCTTCCTCAGAAGTGTCACCAGATGATAGGTGTGATGCGTTAAATCAGCTGGTGTTACCAACACTAGAGTCTTGGAGGAGGCTAACATCCAACTCTCCCAACCATCATCCAGCCTTCTGAAACAGATCCACTACTCCCAGCTACTCACACGACAACGTGCCCTATATGGGCAAAAGAAATGATACGATAGCATCAAGACAAACTTAAAAAAGTGTCACATATACCTTTAAACCCGATAGAAAAACAGCAACTAAGAGGGAAACAGCTTGTCCAGGAGGGAGGTGCATGTTACAATGTCAACCTCCACCATGCTGCAGAAGAAAAACACAGACTCAGAACGCCTGAAGACCCACAAGAACCAACAAGGAAGACAGTCATACTTGACCTCAAGTGACCATCAATGATGATGATGATGGTGACATCTATACATGCTTGAGACCCCTGGACCATTAGTCTCCAAAGGCCATCCCTTCACACACACTCCCAACATATGTATTTTACTGTTACAGATTACTCTGAATTGCAGCCTGTGGAAATCCCTGTGATTAATACAGGATTTACACACAAATGTTCAGATGTTGATCAGAGACTGCAGGTGTTGATCACAGCCTTCGTGCTTGTGCCTTAACTGTTGATCAGGATTTACAGATGTTGACAGTAAAAAAATTCCAAATGGTAAAATATGACATTTTTGCTACATCCAACCCCAAGAAAAGTATGCTCAATCATGACTTTTTGGGATGTTATCAGACAGGAAAGCATAATGATGCAGATGCTTGGTCATACTTAACTTAAAAATTGACCTGTAAGCCTTATTGCCTATGGTCAGGCTTTGAAAAAAACACTCACGCTAACATATGACTTTTTTTCACCATTTTTGATTCCAAAAACAAAAAATGCTCAAACATGATTTTTGGATGTAAAAGAGGCCCAAAAACATGGTAGTGCAGACGTTTGGTCATATTTTACTTAAAAATTGACTTATAAGTCTTCCTCTTCTGTTAGCTCAGGAATTCAGATAACACACATGCGAACGTATTACTTGTTTTTCCATTTCGGACTCCAGAAAAAAATGCTCATGCATGACTTGTTTGAAAGTAAAACAGGCCCAAAAACATGTAACTTCAGATAGTTTGGTCGATTAAAAATTGATTTATGAGCCTTTTTGTTGATCACAGCTCGGGATTTGAGATAAACTAGGGCTAAGATATGACTTTTTTAGCATTTTGGACCAGAAAAAAAAAAGGCCAAACCATGACTTTTTTAGGTGTAAAACAGGTCCAAAAATATGCTACTGGAGATGGTTTGGTCATATTTAGCTTAACAATTGACTAATGAACCTTTTCTCTCAGCTCATGAATTCAGAAAACAACAAGGCTAACATATGACTTTTTTTCCATTTTGGACTCCAGAAAAAAAATATGCTCAATCATGACTTTTTTGGGTGTAAAACAGGCCCCAAAACATGCTAGTGTAAAGTTTGGTAAAAATTTTGGCCTTAAAAATGGACTTGTGAGCCTTTTTTCTCTCAGCTCAGAAATTCAGAAAATACCAAGGCTAACATATGACTTTTTTTACATTTCAGATTGCAAAAAGAAAAGCTCAAACATGCCTTTTTTGAATGTAAAACAGGCCCAAAAACATGCAGACAGTTTGGTCAAATTTGGCTTAAATGAGGACTCATGAGCCTTTTCATCTCAGCTCAGGATTAGAGAAAAACACTAAGGCTAACATATGACTTTTTTTTCCATTTTAGACTCCAGAAAAAAATATGCTCAATCATGACTTTTTTGGGTGTAAAACAGGCCCAAAAACATAAAAGTGTAGAGAGTTTGGTTAAAAAATTTTGGCCTTAAAAGTGGACTTGTGAGCCTTTTTTATCTCAGCTCAGGATTAGAGAAAAACACTAAGGCTAATGTATGACTTTTTTTCCATTATGGACTCTGAAAAAAATATGCTCAATCATGACTTTTTTGGATGTAAAACAGGCCCAAAAACATGCTAGTGTAGAGAGTTTGGTCATATTTGACTTACAAATTTACTTATGAGCCTTTTTATCTCAGCTCCAAATTAGAGAAAAACACTAAGGCTAACATATGACTTTTTTTTTCATCTTGGACTCTGAAAAAAATATGCTCAATCATGACTTTTGGGGTGTAAAACAGGCCCAAAAACATGCTAGTGGAAATGGTTTGGTCATATAAAGCTAAAAATCTGACTTATGAGCCTTTTTCTCTCAGCCCAGGAATTCAGAAAACACACATGCTAACACATGACTTTTTTGGATGTATTACGGGCCCAACAACATGCAAGTTTAGAGAGTTTGGGAAAATTTGGCTTATAAATGGACTTATGAGCCTTCTTCCCAGCTCAGGAATTCACAAAACACCAAGGCTAACATATCACTTTTTTCCATTATGGACTCTGAAAAAAATATGCCCAAACGTGACTTTTTTGGGTGTAAAACAGGCCCAAAAACATGCTAGTGGAGATGGTTTGGTCATATTTAGCTTAACAATTGACTGATGAGCCCTTTTCTCTCAGCTCATGCATTCAGAAAACAACGAGGCTAACATATGACTTTTTTACATTTCAGATTGCAAAAAGAAAAGCTCAAACATGCCCTTTTTGAATGTAAAACAGGCCCAAAAACATGCGGACAGTTTGGTCAAATTTGGCTTAAATAAGGACTTATGAGCCTTTTTATCTCAGCTCAGGATTAGAGAAAAACACTAAAGCTAACATATGACTTTTTTTCCATTTTAGACTCCAGAAAAAAATATGCTCAATCATGACTTTTTTGGGTGTAAAACAGGCCCAAAAACATGCTAGTGTAGAGAGTTTGGTTAAAAAAATTTGGCCTTAAAAGTGGACTTGTGAGCCTTTTTTATCTCAGCAGGATTAGAGAAAAACACCAAGGATAATGTATGACTTTTTTTCCATTATGGACTCTGAAAAAAATATGCTCAATCATGACTTTTTTGGATGTATAACAGGCCCAAAAACATGTTAGTGCAGACAGTTTGGTCATATTTGACTTAAAAATGGACTTATAAGTCTTCCTCTTCTGTTAGCTCAGGAATTCAGAAAACACACATGCTAACGTATTACTTGTTTTTCCATTTCGGACTCCAGAAAAAAATGCTCATGCATGACTTGTTTGAATGTAAAACAGGCCCAAAAACATGTAACTTCAGAAAGTTTGGTCGATTAAAAATTGAATTATGAGCCTTTTTTTTAATCACAGCTCGGGATTTGAGATAAAACTAGGGCTAACATATGACTTTTTTCCATTTTGGACCCGAAAAAAAAAAAGCCAAATCATGACTTTTTTAGGTGTAAAACAGGCCCAAAAATATGCTACTGCAGATGGTTTGGTCATATTTAGCCTAACAATTGACTAATGAGCCTTTTCTCTCATGAATTCAGAAAACAACAAGGCTAACATATGACTTTTTTACATTTCAGATTGCAAAAAAAAAAAAGGTCAAACATGCCTTTTTTGAATGTACAACAGGCCCAAAAACATGCAGTAAGTTTGGTCAATTTTTGCTTAAATAAGGACTTATGAGCCTTTTTATCTCAGCTTTAAATTAGAGGAAAACAGCAAGGCTAACACATGACTTTTTTTTCCATTTTGGACTCCGAAAAAATATGCTCAATCATGACTTTTTTGGATGTAAAACAGGCCCAAAAACATGCTAGTGTAGAGAGTTTGGTCATATTTGACTTTCAAATTGACTTATGAGCCTTTTTATCTCAGCTTTAAATTAGAGGAAAACAGCAAGGCTAACACATGACTTTTTTTTCCATTTTGGACTCCGAAAAAAATATGCTCAATCATGACTTTTTTGGGTGTAAAACAGGCCCAAAAACATGCTAGTGTAGAGAGTTTGGTTAAAAAATTTGGGCCTTAAAAGTGGACTTGTGAACCTTTTTGTCTCAGCTCAGGAATTCACAAAACACCAAGTCTAATGTATGACTTTTTTTCCATTATGGACTCTGAAAAAAATATGCTCAATCATGACTTTTTTGGATGTATAACATGCCCAAAAACATGTTAGTGCAGACAGTTTGGTCATATTTGACTTACAAATTGACTTTTGACTTATGAGCCTTTTTATCTCAGCTCCAAATTAGAGAAAAACACTAAGGCTAACACATGACTTTTTTTTTCATTTTGGACTCCGAAAAAAATATGCTCAGTCATGACTTTTTTGGGTGTAAAACAGGCCCAAAAACATGCTAGTGGAAATGTTTTGGTCATATAAAGCTAAAAATCTGACTTATGAGCCTTTTTCTCTCAGCCCAGGAATTCAGAAAACACACATGCTAACACATGACTTTTTTGGATGTATTACAGGTCCAACAACATGCAAGTTCAGAGAGTTTGGGAAAATGTGGCTTATAAATGGACTTATGAGCCTTTTTCTCTCAGCTCAGGAATTCAGAAAACACACATGCTAACATATCACCTTTTTCCATTATGGACTCTGAAAAAAATATGCTCAATCATGACTTTTTTGGGTGTAAAACAGGCCCAAAAACAATGCTAGTGGAGATGGTTTGGTCATATTTAGCTTAACAATTGACTGATGAGCCTTTTTCTCTCAGCTCAGAAATTCAGAAAACACCAAGGCTAACATATGACTTTTTTTACATTTCAGATTGCAAAAAAAAACTCAAACATGCCTTTTTTTAATGTAAGTCAAGCCCAAAAACATGCAGATTGTTTGGTCAAATTTGGCTTAAATAAGGACTTATGAGCCATTTCATCTCAGCTCAGGATTAGAGAAAAACACTAAGGCTAACATATGACTTTTTTTTCCATTTAGAACTCAGAAAAAATATGCTCAATCATGACTTTTTTGGGTGTAAAACAGGCCCAAAAACATGCTAGTGTAGAGAGTTTGGTTAAAAAATTTTGGCCTTAAAAGTGGACTTGTGAACCTTTTTATCTCAGCTCAGGAATTCACAGAACACCAAGGATAATGTATGACTTTTTTTCCATTATGGACTCTGAAAAAAATATGCTCAATCATGACTTTTTTGGATGTATAACAGGCCCAAAAACATGTTAGTGCAGACAGTTTGGTCATATTTAGCTTAACAATTGACTGATGAGCCTTTTTCTCTCAGCCAAGGAATTCAGAAAACACCAAGGCTAACTTATGACTTTTTTTCCATTTCAGATTGCAAAAAAAAAAGCTCAAACTACCTTTTTTGAATGTAAAACAGGCCCAAAAACATGCAGACAGTTTGGTCAAATTTGGCTTAAATAAGGACTTATGAGCCTTTTTATCTCAGCTCAGGATTAGAGAAAAACACTAAGGCTAACATATGACTTTTTTTTCCATTTAGAACTCAGAAAAAATATGCTCAATCATGACTTTTTTGGGTGTAAAACAGGCCCAAAAACATGCTAGTGTAGAGAGTTTCGTTAAAAACGTTTGGCCTTAAAAGTGGACTTGTGAGCCTTTTTATCTCAGCTCAGGAATTCAGAAAACACACATGCTAACACATGACTTTTTTGGATGTATTACAGGCCCAACAACATGCAAGTTTAGAGAGTTTGGGAAAATTTTGCTTATAAATGGACTTATGAGCCTTCTTCCCAGCTCAGGAATTCAGAAAAGACCAAGGCTAACATATCACTTTTTTCCATTACGGACTCTGAAAAAAATATGCTCAAACGTGACTTTTTTGGGTGTAAAACAGGCCCAAAAACAATGCTAGTGGAGATGGTTTGGTCATATTTAGCTTAACAATTGACTGATGAGCCTTTTTCTCTCAGCCAAGGAATTCAGAAAACACCAAGGCTAACTTATGACTTTTTTTCCATTTCAGATTGCAAAAATAAAAGCTCAAACTACCTTTTTTGAATGTAAAACAGGCCCAAAAACATGCAGACAGTTTGGTCAAATTTGGCTTAAATAAGGACTTATGAGCCTTTTTATCTCAGCTCAGGATTAGAGAAAAACACTAAGGCTAACATATGACTTTTTTTTCCATTTCGAACTCCAGAAAAAATATGCTCAATCATGACTTTTTTGGGGTGTAAAACATGCCCAAAAACATGCTAGTGCAGACAGTTTGGTCATATTTGACTTACAAATTGACTTATGAGCCTTTTTATCTCAGCTCCAAATTAGAGAAAAACACTAAGGCTAACACATGACTTTTTTTTCCATTTTGGACTCTGAAAAAAATATGCTCAATCATGACTTTTTTGGGTGTAAAACAGGCCCAAAAACATGCTAGTGTAGAGAGTTTGGTAAAAAATTTTGGCCTTAAAGGTGCTATGAGGAGAATTTATCGCCGGCGTAATGTTGCGTTCCTGTAACCTCGGAAATGGGAGTGATATCATCTCCCACTTATTGGCGTTCCAGTTAAAGTCAGAAAAAAACATGCCGATCTACCAGGCTATTGTTAGCTGCTGTTAGCACGCCCTGCGTTGTTGTATGAAGAATGTGATTATCACTATGGCAGCATTTTTGTAAATATAAGTCTAACAATACTATGTTTACAGCTGATCTAGAGCGACACACCCCAGTCAGGAGTGCAAATAAACTGATTATTACAGGAGCTAAATAACTGTTCACACTGGGGGCATCCATCTTTGATTGACACCTCGGGGTGGCGAGGTTTCACCGAGTTCCCAGTAGGAAATTCAGACCTCTGGGGACGTTCCAGTTTTAGTTTCCGACTCGGAGCTCAAAATTCCTACTTCTGACTACAACTTGAACGCACCGGAGACGTGAAGCCAAAGTGTGTTTGTTTGTTGTGGTAAATGCAGCATGGATCTTTGTCGGAACTCTGCATTGCTATACAAGTTCTTTTTCAACAACTTACAGGATGCAAAGCCACAAGGTAATGTATCTCTTTCTAGTTACGTAGCGGTAGTTTTTGATGTGTGACGACGAGCAATGCGGGGAAAAGTTATTATCGTAGTTGTAGACGGCTAAAAATCGCTACTTACAGCCCGGTGCTCTCAGACGTGTAATATAAATAATACAATAATATAAATTTGCTCTAGTTTTAATTGTCTGGTTCCCCGAAGTTGAGTATCCAGGCCAGTCCGGCCCTGTCCGACCCGAACGGAAGGCTAAAGAATAGCATTTATAGATAACCTATTTAGATGCTATAAAACTCATCGATACTCATCTTAAAGTGTGTATTTTGATCAGGCATACGTCTAAAAGTGAGACTTTTTTGTAATTACTCAAAAACTCCTCACAGTCTCTTTAAAAATGGACTTGTGAGCCTTTTTATCTCAGCTCAGGAATTCACAAAACACCAAGGCTAACGTATGACTTTTTTCCATTTCGGACTCCAGAAAAAATATGTTCAATCATGACTTTTTTGGATGTAAAACAGGCCCAAAAACATGCTAGTACAGACGGTATGGTCATATTTGGTCATATTTTTCTCTCAGCTTAGGGATTCAGAAAACACTCATGTTAACATATTACTTTTTTTCCATTTTGGTCTCTGAAAGAAAAAATGTGCTCAATCAAGACTTTTTTAAATGTAAAACAGGCCCAAATATGCTGACATATGACTTTTTTCATTTTGGACTCCAAATAAATTTGCTCAAACATGACTTTTTAGATGTAAAACACTCCAAAAAACATGCCACTGTGGATTGTTTGGTCATATTTGACTGAAAATTGGGCTCATAAGCTTTTTTCCTAGGGTCAGAATTTTGAATACACAAAATGCTTTTCGTAGTCTGGCTATTAATGTGTTTAAAATTGACACAAATTTTTGTCATTTATTTGAGGCAAAATTGTAGCACAAATGGCACAAATAAGTGATTCCTCTCGACAAAGTTAAAAATGTTCAACATCACCACCAAGTTTCAATCCGTGAAGAGGATGACATCACAGGCAGAGGAGGAAGAAAAGGAAGGGCTCCTCACACACTTACTTTCGTGTTCAGAGACCAATCCACAGAGAGTAGTAATAGGAAGAAGGTCACTGGAGAAACTTATCTCATTTTAATTCAACACTTCTCATGGGCTGAACAAAGTCAGCCAACACAAAACTGCTAACTGGATACTGAAGTCTTTTTCTGCCTTACTTGATGTAATTTTTGGGGGGTTTTTTAACCAAAGAATATATGCCAAACCTCAGTTAAGAACAACCAGAGCATCCATGAGAGAGAGAATTGACTTGAGAGAGAGGAGAAAAGGGTTCTTTATCATACCTAGAAAAAAGACAATAAAATCAGGGCAGATGTGGCAACAAAGGCGCCATCACCCAGACAAGTAGTAAAACTTGATTAGGATGTTGTGGATCATTGAATGGATGTGTTTCTATTTCTGCCATTTAACTTCTAATTTTCAAAAGCAGGAGGACGACAGTTCTTTCCCACGATGATTCAATGTAAATATTTTTTTCACAGTTGGCTTGAGCCCAGTTTAAAGTTTCTGTGGAAAATGTAGCTTGTTAAGATGGTACTGCACTACATAGTTAATAAAATAACCAATTTACTGAAAAGCTAATGGACTCAGAAAACAATGTTACCTAAAAACTATAGAAAAATGTAAGTAAACTACAAACAATGCTATTTGTATTGACATTACTGCCCAGCTGTGAAAATACCCCCAATATACGTAAGGTGGGGAGGCAGGATGAGCATCCCTTTATGATTTATCAGCACAAACCGACCACATAGAAGAGAATAATTCATCTTTCTCTCCACATAGTGTTGAGTATGGTGTTATTGGTTTTGTGATAATGTTCCTCTTTTCCGAGTCTTGTCTCCGAGCCATTTGTTGAACATTACCATGTTGTTGTTCCACATGCTGAACCGTAGAGCCGTGCGGTTTACCTTTCAGCTTATGAGGCGTTTCACAGCCTGTTTTATTCTCTTCAGGCACATGTTGTTTTTAAATCTCACTTTATGGTTTGTTCATAAAAAGCAGCCATTAAAGGTTTCACATAAAACCACGATTAAAGAATCCTGGGGGGTTTCATGACCATTAGGCACACGGGCCATAAGATGTTGACAAGAAGTGCAGTTTAGAAGAGTTTCTTCAGTCCAAGGAGGGAAAACAAGAACTTAGAAATGAAAGCTGCTTATTTGACTAAACAGATCCAGACTTAACGATCTGGTTGTTGTTATTACTACCACTACTTTATTTTAGCATATTTGGAGCTTAGTGCTACCAGAGTAGCTGGAAGTCCCGATATGTTCCTGTTGTCACCAAAGGCAAGCCCAAAGTGAAGTCTTCAAGATAATAAAAACATATAAAAAATGTAAAGCAACAACACATAAGAAGACACAACAACAACAACAAATAATGCAACAAATCAAAACCACAACAGAAAAGACCACAAAAGACATAACTAGTGAGAAAGTGAAACAACAAATCAATAAAAAAATCAAGATTTAAAAGCAAAAGAACACATGCAACATAAATAACTGTAAAGAATTGAAAACATTATGACAAATTAAAAAATTTAACAGCAAAACAGAAGAATAACTCGTCAAAAGCCACAAGAAATATTTGCAAAAAAGACTCACAAAAATAACTGAAGTTAAAAAACAGAAACAAATCAAAAGCCACAATGACAAAAATCAAAACCTCAATAAAAACCAAAACCACAATATAAAACAGAAAAAAAAATCAACCTTAAATTAATGAACAAAAAGTAGAAGGAACAACAAAAATATTACCAATTTAAAATGGAAATAGTTAAAATCAGTAAATATAGAAAACAAAACTACAATCGAAAACAAAACAACTTAGAAACATAATGTTTTATCCAAAAATGAACACCTCAAAAACACAATGACAAATCCGTAAAAACACAAGTAATGGACACTGTGACAAATCAGAAGAACACAACGACATTAAAATGCAACAGCCATCTTTATTTGTAGTTGTGTTTTGAAAATAGTTGCATTTCAATGAACATGTTGTGTTTCTTTCTAGTTTTTTATATTTGTTGTGGAGTTTTCTTGTTTGTTGCCGTTTTTTTCTCCATAATTTTAGTTTTATACATTTCAGTGTGGTTTTATGTTTGTTATGGCGTTTTCTTTTTGGTTGTAGTTTTTTTTTTTTTTTTTTTTTTCTCCCCATTTTTATTTATTCTTCCATCAGCAATACAGGGATCATTCAATGAATTATTAATACAGAACTGTGGGTTTGGTTGTAGTTTTTTCTGAATTTGTATTTTTTATTAATAGTTGCTGTGTTTTTTATAATTTTTTTGTAGATTTTAAGCTTTTCTGTTTTTTTTAAATTTTCAGTTTGTTGTATATTGTTGTCTATAACATAAATAAAGCTGATCATTAAGTTCTACATTTACAGCTGGTTTTCGTCACACCCCAGCACAACAAAAATTGAAGTATTCATTGAACAAAAGCTGATATAAACACAACATAATGCATTTTAGTGATGGAGAAATGTGTGCTTATGCAAACGAAGAACGTCAGACCCCAGCTGTCATCACGTCTGCAGTGGGAGAGGACGACTCACCTCAGAGAGCAGAGAGAACGTAAGGTTTGTGAGGTCAAAGTGGGTAAAGTACTCCGAGCAGCGTCTGGCAAAAGTGACCCTCTGACTCTAAACACACAGATAGCACACACAGCCTCTTTAGGGAGGGAGCAGCAGAGGTGCTACAGACTGAATTCCTGTCTGCACGGCTGTTTGCTCATAATGAAGTTGCTAGCTTTAAATTAGCACTGATCAAGTGTTCTGAGGTCTCATTTATGACCATATGCAAAAAAAAACGAGGCCAGTGTGAGATGTTTACTCTTCAAAAAAGTTTGGAAATGTCATTTTGGTCACCTATTGATCCCCTGTTATCATACCACCAGGTATTATTTTTTGTATCATTGGAAAGCCTTGTTTATCATCTTTACAATAAGGTACATGTCAGGGTTGTGATCTCCTGGAATTGGCAACACACAGATGCAGCCACTTAAAACTTCCCCACTTTTCCTGATGTGGTCTTGGCAGGTCCCAGAAAGATCTGTAACAGGGCCGGCCCACCCTGACATTCATTGGTTGTGAACTCTAGGCTGTAGTTGGGTGAATTTGCTGTGTCAAGTTTGCTCCTTGTTGATCTGGCAGCTAATTCACTTACTAAGGGAAAGATTGAGGCTATGTCATCTTGTGAGGGATGTGCCATCTCATAGAGACACTCTGCAAATGTATGAATGGGTCTGTTTTCATTGTATTCAAGTGCTGGTTCACACTACGTTGTCACCAGAAACATAGATGTTTTTCCTTTGCGTTTTCAATGGCGTTCCTTGTTCACATGGATAACGATGCACATCAACACGGATTCACTAGAACAACTGAAAACTTGGTAGTGTGCATACCAGGCTTGTAGTGTCCTTGGTCAATATATAACAAATGCAACTCCGCTGATCAGAGTATTGACACAGCAAATCCACGTTTTGTTGGAGGAGACATAACCAACCTAGCACAATTAGCTGCACACATTGCCTGGTAGAGGGAGTTCATCATTTCTGTTGTCATGTACATACACCTCTGGGCACAACCTTAGAGATATGGGAGGGGGGCTTATGGTGGCTGGAAGTCAGCTGGTAGCTGGCATGGAAGGGAATATTAAAATAGCCGGATGGCCCGATCATCAACCTAAACAGCAGGAAGAAATGGGAGCTTTAAGCAAGACGACAGCAGGAACTGACTGCTGGTACATCGATTAACGTAGATGCTAACAGCTTCAGTTGCAGTTTTATCAGATTGTGACTATTTCTTCAGTAAATAAAAAAACAACAACACTACAGTACCCTCTTTAAAAAGGATATTTTCTCTCCAGTTCTGACATGTTTTGATGAGAGTTTGTTTTATGAAGTGGCTTATGTTTTGTAGTGCAGTAGCTCCCACCTACCATGTTTTCTTGATTGACGAAACGATCGTCAAGTCATCTGCTGGATATTCTTCTGTAAGGTTCTGCTCTCTTCAGATCACTTCTATTGCCTCTTTCCCAGATGGACTGGTGAAATATAATAATTGGTCCATCTAGTTTGTCAGTTTACTCAGCTCAAATTGTGGAAATTAAACTAATGATAAGTCTGTAAATTCTGATATTGCTGCATTCATTGTTGTTACAAACTTAGAACATAACTTTAACTGTGACGCACGCAGAAAAGAAACATGCATACTTCTGAATTCACAAAAATCAAAACTCTTTCACTTCAAGCTTCAAGTACATCTAACTGAGCGTCTGCCTCTCAAAAAACCTTGAGGATCCTCTGAATTCAAAGTTTGTTCTTGCTCCTGCATCACATTACAGGAGCTTCTGGTGCAGAGTTCAGTTAAAGCTGATGTGAGTGGTTTATATTTGGCAACACAAGATTCAAGTGTCTTTTTTTACAATCATAATGTTCTTCTAATAACAGCATAGAGTCAAAGAGCCAGACTCAAAACTCAAACAGTCTCTGCAGCACTCTTGTGCCCACAGAGTCAACGTTATATATTATGCATGATGCAATATGTGGGCATTTTGCAGATTCATACATAAATAAGACAGCAAAAACATCTGCATAATTACACCAATAACCTGCTGCTAAATTATTCACAGACGTGACACAACGTGGCTTTGTGAAGAAATAACGAAACTCAGCACATTTAATAGATTTCAAAATAACACATGACTAGTGGTCAAAATGGTAATCATACTACAAAAATATGACTAAGAAAAATGAGCAGAAAATTGAAGAAAATGTGAACTTATATCACTTGAAAAATAAGCTGCAATGGAAGCCAAATGAAGCGTACCAACACAATTGGAAGTTTGTTGTCTGTGTGTTTTTTGGGGGGCTCTCGTCTTACTTTATTATGTGCACCTGTTCAACTGCTCATTGATGCAAATAGCCAATCAGACAACCACATGGCACCAACTCAACACCTTTAGGCATGTAGACATGATCATTCAGTGATTTTTGGACATTGCATAGGTGCCAGACGTGCTTGTCTGAGTATTTCAGAGACTGCTGATCGAGAGGGATTAGAGAGGGGACACCAGCTCCTGTGTTTAAAGAGAATGGTCGAAAAAGAAAATCCATTCAGCAGCAGTTCCATGGGTGAAAATGTCTTGATGTCAGAGGAGAACAGTCAGAGTGGCTTTACATGATAGCGAGGCAACAGTATAAGGAAGGCTGTTTGATATTGGTGAAATTGAGTGTAGTTCAGCTCTAGTACTAAAATTTAAAGTTACTCAATTTTGGTCAACAGGTGTGCGATTAGACCTTACTAGTAAAGCAAAAAGTATCACTGGAACTACCAAGGGATATTTAGGGTCTAATTGTACTTGTCGTATACTTTAAAATGTTGACTAGTACTACTAATAGTACTATAATGCAAAGAAGGAGGCAGAAAAGAGCAAGTTCAGGTTTTTCTTTGGTTTTGGAAAATATTACAACCAATCAGGTTGCTGGATTTGGTTATAATTAGGGATGTAACGAAATTTCATGCCACGAAATTTCTCGAAATAAAAAATGACGAAAGAAAATTCAAAGACGCATGAAATGAAAGCTCGTAATAAAAAAGCACGAGGGGGTGCAGGGTGATTTTTTACCCTCCTCGCCTACAGTAGCAAAACACTTACTTCAATATGGCGGCAGACGAGGTCGAGGAATTGGCTGACGCTCCTTCGTCAAATAAATCGGTTGTGTGGACCTATTTTGGCTTCCCTTGTAAAAGACGAGAGAACGGTGAGAATATTGTGGGCAAAGCAACAACCGTGTGCAAAATATGCTGCTACAGTTCACCGTATACTGCGGGGAGAACAACTACCAACTACTTTGAACCAGAGACAGGCAGCAACTGCATGTTTGTGTAAGTCTACATAAAAAAACAACATTTGATTTCTGCATTTATTGTTGACAGAATTTGATCATACTTGAAGATCAGAAGTATATGCACTGTTATAGGCTAAATATTATCGTTCACAGTTCAGACATTTACAGGTCTAAACTGCAGCTCTGAGGACTGCTATTTGTTTTCCTCTTCATTCAAGAATGTAGTTTTCCTGATTGTTACAACAAAGCACTTTTTATTGAGATTATATGTTTGTATTTGTGCTGTAGTCTAAATAAGGGGAAAAACTACAATATTGTTTTTTTCCAAGAGCATTTATTTTGTACTGATGCAGCAATATTTTTTGTATGTCTGCATTAGGAAGAAAATAAAGAAAATTTCCTACTGTTGGGGATTTTCTATAATCTTTATTTTGTATCGTGAGCCCTGTTTCATATTTCGTATAGTTTTGTGAGTAGACCATTTCGTTACACCCCTAGTTATAATACTTCCTAATTGTGTTGCATGAGGTCTTCTAGTACTACTAGTGAACCTTTGGCTTTATTAGAACTACTAGTAGACTAAAAACAGTCTACTAGTTGTACTCGTGTTATTTTTTGCCTGACTAGTGAAATCTACTTGCACACTAGTTGACAAAAATTGAGTACATGCAGGCTACTCCAAATTCGAGTACAAGTAGAGCTTAACTATGGTTGATTTCACCAGCTGATATATGGTTGATTATCAAATTCATGCACAAACAGCTTTCCATAACAGTAAATTAAATAAACACTTGTCAAAACCATTTCTGAATTCACAACATGTTGAATCTTTAAGCAGGGGCCACTTCTGAATGCTATGAACAGGAAATAGAGACTCACCAAAACTGAACATCGAAAGATTTCAAAAATGTCACTTTTTCTGATGAGTCTGGATTCCCAACGCAGTCCTGCCAGAGTATTGTTTCTAACTGTGCCCATACCTTTGTAACCACACTGCACCCATATTCTGAAGGCTACCTCCAGCAATGCCCTGTGTTACAAAGCTCAAATCATCTCAGTTGGCTTCCTTGAACATTACCATGAGTTCAGTATACCCCAGTTGCCTCCACACTCATCAGATCACAAACCAATAGTACTTTTTGATTGTGGTGGAACAAGAGGTGCACATCATGGATGTACAGCTAATTCATCTGTCTCAACTGTGGATCAAAATCTCTCAGGAATTTTCCGGCACCTTGTTGAATCTATGCCACGTGTTACTAAAAGGTAAACCCAGCAAAGTAGTTGGTGGGTGTAGAATTTACTGAGTTAAAGTGGTTCTGTTTCATCTAAGAGAGCAGATCTCTGACTGTGGACTCTGGAGGTCAGAGCGCTGACTCTTCTCAGTTACTTTATGGTCTAATTTGTGTAAAACCATCCAACCATAAATAAAGAAAATAAAGAGTGTGCCGTTATTAGAGTGGATTAGACTGATTTAAGGTGGAGTAACACTGAGGGAGATATTTCCTCAGCCTGTTTGACTCTAATAGGGGTGAGCGGGGTACAAACTAACCAAACTGATCTTATGTAACATGGACCTTTACTGTTGTTACACAATGATCATCAGGATTTGTTTTTGGTCATTTGACCACTTTGCAGGTTGTTTTACCAACATCTCTGGGAAAGAGCAGGAAGAAGTGGAAACTACAAGTTAGGAGACAGAATGGAGTGACTGATCGTACATAGATATGCACTGTAGCAAAAATCTTCAGCAACAGTTTTATCAGATTTGGACCATGCTTCTCTATAAAATGAAAAACAACACTACAAACTCTTCTGTAGAAAGGATATTTGGCTCCACTTTGACAGGTTTTGCAGAGGATTTGTTTTACCAAGTGGTTTACTCTCTGTACTTTAGAGTGCTACAGTACTGCCCGACTACAACTTTATCTGATTGGCCCTTAAGAAATGAGATTGTTCAAAACAATCATCCAAACACCTGCCAGATATGCTACTGAAAGGTTATGCTAATTCCCAAACACTTTCTATGGGCTCTTTCCCAGATGGACCGGTGAAATATATTTAACAGTTCATCTAGTGTGCCAGGTTAGATTGATTAGATACTCTTAAAAATGTTTGAAATGTAATTTCTGTCAAATTATTTCTCCATTTTATTACCAGTTGGTTTTATATTATATATTGATGGAAAGCCAGATTTGTCACCTTTACCATGACTTACAACTTCTAAAGATTGTGTGCTCATGGAATGAGCAGCACAGCAAAGTGTGTGGTTGCATCCCCCCAAAAAATGTACTTCCCCTCTTTGCCCTGAGGAAAGCCTACAATTCTTCAATGAAGGAAGGTTGAGAAACTGGTCTTCTTTGGGGTGTTTTCTTCTTGTTTGGTGGTCTGTCTTTGACTTCACCAGTCTCATGGAACTTGATCCTTACTCTGTAAATAGTACCAGTGCTGAAACCAAATAATGCTACCACTCTGCCATGCTGCAGCAACAGATGCAGAACGTGGCTTCATAATGTCTTAAGCAAGGACATCCCAGTAAAAGACATCTCTTAGATTGTAGCATATGTTGCTCCAAAACCTGTCCTTTCAACATTATTGGTGCCTCCACAGATGTGCAAGTTACCCATGCCATGGGCACTAAGACATCCCCAGACCACCACAGATTCTGGCTTTTGAACTTTGCTCTGATAACAGTCTGGATGGTCCTTTTCCTCTTTCATCCATGACTCCCCAAAAACAATTTAAAAGTGGACTCAGACCACAGCAGACTTTTCCACTTTTCATCAGTCATCATCGGTGTTTCTGGGTGTTGTTGATATTTGGCTGTGGCTTTGCATGGTAAAGTTTGACCTTGACCTTGTAGATATAGGGATGAAGTGTGTTAACTGACGATGGTTTTCCAAAGTGCTCCTGTGCCCACGAGGTGATATCCTTTACATAATGACGTTGGTTTTACTGAAGTGTCACCTGAGGGATCAAAGATCACAGACATTCGAGGTTGGTTTTTGGCCTTGCCATTTCTCCTGATTTTCCGAATCTTTTGATATTAAGAATTGTAAATTCCTTTCAATTGTTCATTGAGAAACATATTCAAACTGTTGGACTATTGCTTCTTTTACAAACAATCATGACACTCACCTGTTTCCATTCAATCTCTTCCCTTATGGAATATTCCAAACAGGTTTTTTTTTTAATGATTCCTTATCTTCCTGTCTTTAGTTGCCCCTGTCCCAGATTTTTTTGGGATGTGCTGAAGCATGAGTAAATATTTACAAAAAACAACAAAGTTTTTCTATGTGAACATTAAATATCTTGTCGTTTTCATACAATCAATTATTTGATTGGATATAGGTCTAAGATTATTTGCAAATCACTGCATCCTGTGTTTACTTGTTTTACACAACACCCCAGTCTCATTGGAATTTGGATTAGACACAATAATGAGGAACTCCCCTTGCAACAGTAATATAAAGGATTCCCAGTTGCTTCATGCTGACGGTTCGTCGTGCACGCGAGCATGCCCGTGCGTCGTCGTTGTATAGGAGAGCTGAAGGCTCGCGGAGGTGTCATCATCATCATCAGGCTCACCATGCAGGACTGCAGGCAGCAGCTCCTCTGCGCCTCAGACCCGGAGAAGCAGCAGCTCCGCCGCTCATGTTCGTCTTCAGAGTCACAGTGAGAGGACCATGCGGCTGTTCAGCGTCTCCACTTTGCTCCTCTTTTTCTCCAGCACAGGTACGAGCACACACGTCCACCTGAAACTCTTTTTTGAGTTTTAAGGGCTTTTTTTAGGGCTGTGATTGAATCCAGAAGTTCGGGGAAGGTTTGGATACGGAGCGCAGCGAGGATTACGCGCGCAAAGCTGCGAGCGTCCACGTAAAACCAATCATGTCTTCCTTTAATCCCAGCTTCTTTCTGCCTTTTTGATATTATTTTAAGTATGAAGATGGTAATTTTGGTTTTTTTTCACACTGCACTGTGAATTCTCGTCATCCGGCATCCTTGAATGTCTTTCTGGCTTTGCGCTCCCGTGCGTTTGGATGATCTGGGTTAGTTTTACATATTGTCAATCGTCGTTCTGAACTCTGGTCTAAAGCATAATTTAAGTCGGAGATATCCACCCGTACCTGTTGCTTCTTCGCTTTTAATTTCAGTTTAAAAAAAGATCCATATTTCACGGTGGAAGGCGAGCGTTTTCACTCTTTGAACGGTGGAATTTTCATCAGTGTTAAAGTGCCAAATCAAAATAGCGAATTATTTCAGTATGCATAATAACAAATAAGCATAAAATGCATTTCTCCCCTTTCATATGTCATGACGTTTTTGTATAAAGCTTGAGACATGTGGATTATTGACCTGACCCTCACTGGTGCACTGGAAATATTAACTTTTTAGAACTGGATGAGTATTTGACATCAGTTTCTCCTTTAAAGTTGGAAATACGGAGCATACAGTCAACTGCTGTAGCCTCTAACCAGAGGCACTGCCATGCATTTTGTACCCATGAAAAGACATCGATTGGGCTCCTTTAGGGATGGGAATTAAAAACTAGTTCTGGTTGAGAATTGATAACGACTTCCTTCAAGGAATCAAAACAGGCAAACAAAAAACGGGTCAAACTCACGGCAGACTGGGCAGAAGGACTCAAACTCAAACAGCTCAAACAACCAGCAGCTGTAGAAGCATTAATGAATAAATGCAGTGCATAATGAAACTAGAAAAGCACTCGGAGAGCGCAGACCTCCGCCAGCGCCACAGTCCTCAGCCATATTGTCATTTTGACCATAAACATTACTCCTACCTTTATTTCATCGAAATATTTAGATTCCTTGACCATGAAAACATACCATTAGCAACTGGATTCATAATGATATCTATTTTAGTTCAGTAGTTATTCACAGAAATCACATTTTTCGCCATGGCGGCCAGACGCTGATCCGGATCAACACCAAAATCGAATCAGTTCTTCCTTTTCCCATGCTGATCATTTCCTGTAAAGTTCATCCAAATCCATCCATAAGTTTTTGAGTTATTTTGTTCACAGACGGACGGACAGACAGACAGACAGACAGACAAACGTCCTTGGTGGAGGTAATAACAGAGATGTCATGTATTTGACTTTGCTGGCACTGAAAATGATTTGGACCAACTTTTTTTTTCTATGCAGGTCAACAGGAATCTATACAGTTTGATGAAAACTGGATCGATAAGAATCATAAATGGCATTGCTATCAATAAAATGTTACCAGTTTCCTTCCCTACACTCTACCCCAAACCATTTTTGCTCCAAACCAAGCATCTGCAAAGCAAATTCTGAACTTAAATGATTAAATATTCATTTTGAATGGACCACTTTGCTAATACAGCCATGTTTATTCTGTTTAAATGCCCACACTTGGGTCAGTTTGTTAAAACTATAGATTAAATAGTGGACCAAGTAATGCACCAGACAGAACTTACGGCATTTCCACCATTTACACTTTTTAAATGTTTTAATTGATATGTTCTCACCCCACCCCCATGAAGTTAATTGAAGGGCAAAGTTCCAGTTTTTCTAAATAACCCAAAATCTGAATGCTATTTTGTTCAATAAGTATTAGTGAGGGAAAAGTAAAAATCAATAGAACTTAATTGCAAACAAAAAAATATGATTAACATTCTTACCCCCATTCTAGGGCTAGGTGATATGGACTTGAAATAAATTCCCAGATTTATCCTTGAAAAACCTGATTGTCTTATGTTACTGACTTGTTGCCTTCTCAAAGAAAAAAATGCAACTGGCACAGAAATGAAACTCGAAGGCACTCGGAGAGCGCAGACCTCCGCCAGCGCCACAGTCCTCAGCCATATTGTCATTTTGACCATAAATATTACTCCTACCTTTATTTCATCTAAATATTTAGATTCCTTGACCATGAAAACACACCATTAGCAACTGGATTCATAATGATATCTATTTTAATTCAGTAGTTATTCACAGAAATTACATTTTTCGCCATGGCGGCCAGACGCTGATCCGGATCAACACCAAAATCGAATCAGTTCTTCCTTTTTCTATGCTGAACATTTCCTGAAAAGTTCATCTAAATCCATCCATAAGTTTTTGAGTTATTTTGTTCACGGACGGACGGACGGACGGACGGACGGACGGACAAACTCTCCAGAAAACATAACCTCCTTGGCGGAGGTAATAAAATTAGTTTATCTTAATTTTATCAAAACATCTCACAACACTGAATGTAACTCTTAAAGAGACAGTGCTAGTTGTTACTTCTTAACTAAAGGTACATTATGTAGATTTTTGTATGCAGGGTCATCTACATCAAGACTGAAGGTATCACTGAAATCTAAAGCTAATAAGCTTAGCTCAAACACTGGGAGTCAATGGGTAGTGTTAGCATGCCTCAGCCTACAGTCATCAAATAAACTCTTCAGAAACTCTAAACAGTCATGTGTTTTTTTACTGCCTCAGGTTATGTTATCTATTTTTAGACTAAGATTAGTGCTTAAAGATGCAATGAGAAGTTTCTAAGTAATTACAAAAAGTCTCACTTTTAGATATATGCCTGATCAAAATACACACCTTAAGATGAGTTTTAAAGCATCAAAATAGGTTATCGATAAATGCTATTCCTTAGCTTCGTGGTCGGGTCGAACAGGGCTGGACTGGCCTGGATACTCAACTTCGGGAACAAGACAATTAAAACTAGAGCAAATTTATATTATTCGGACACGTCTTAGAGCACCGGGCTGTAAGTAGCGATATATAGCCAGCTACAAAACTATGATACTAAGTTTTCCAAAAACTGCTTGTTGTCATCCATCAAAAACTACCGCTACGTGACTAGAAAGAGATACATTACCTCATCGTTTGGCATCCTGTAAATTGTTGCAAAAAGAAGTTGGAAAGCAAGGCAGAGTACTGAGGAAGGTCCAAGCTGCATTCATTAGCATTCATTAGCTTGGGTCACGCCACGCGTGCTCATGGGTAGCAGAGTCTTTATGTCGCCGGAAATAGATTCTCCTCATAGCACCTTTAAATCATTTTCAAAAGAAAAACATATGAAATGAAACCGCAAACCACTGTGGACATGTTTTGTTTAACTGACCTCCGTGGTGGTTTGCACATACGAGAGGCGAGACACACACAGACAAAATGTAGGCGTATCCCTTTAAAATGCCCCCCCGGGCATATGCCATCACCTCCACACAGAAGAGGTCCTGATTAACTCAGGGTGTTGAACCATCAGTACCGCCTGCTGCACAACCATGCAGCTCTATAAAGCTGTGTGACTCTACATGCTACAAATGAATGTCATGTTCAGTATATACTGCATTTGGTTCTGGTATCAGAGTAGTAGACAAGCACAAATGTGCTACAGAACTTGAGCAACTTTGTGAAACAAACTTGCATAAAAATATGTCAGAAGTGGAGCACAAACATAATTTATTTTGAGGAAATGCCGCTTGTTTCAGATATTTGTTCACTACTGAAGTTGATAGCATCTATGCTAATCTCTGTTGCTTTTGGCTGCTCACAGTTGTTGGAGACTGGAGCTTGGTAAGATGGATTTGCCTGCTTACGGACACTGAATCAGGAGGATCCAGCTGCACTGCAATCTTACATGACTACCACCTGCTAAGATTAAGTTTAGATCAGAGAAAATAGTTCTACAATACAAAAACTGCATTAAATATATTGATAAGCAGCTTCTTTCAATACCTCAAACAAAGTTGTGGACCTTCTCTCTATAATCCATGAGAATGAAAGTAAACAGTAGCTCAGCTAATGGCTAGCACTTCTGAATGAACACCCATTAATAGACTGCAAGAAGTAATTTCTTGGGTTTTTGAGGATTTTCACCACTAAATACAAACATGAGTAACACGTGATATCCACCTCGGAAAATGTTAATTTAACAAGTTTGATTTGCTGTTATATAAATGTGACAGAATCAATACGTTCTTAAGCTGGCTGTCTGGCTTTGTATTATTTGGAACAGTTGGACTGGTTTGATGCATATTGCTGATTTTTTCCAGAGTAGTATGACATCCAGGTATTTTTACATACTGCGGATTTGCATAAGGTTTTTATACTAGAAACAAAAAATCAGTCCCTACTGCTACTGCAACCGTACTTCCCTTTTAGATCCACTGTTGCCCAAGAAACCAATGGCTGTGCTTTTAGGGGAAATTTTGTGCACATTATCTTTTCCAACAAGTAGAGAATCAAACTGAGGGCAAGCTCCTCTGATCTAACCTTTAGCTCGATCTAATTTAATTTAACTAAAAGAATCCACCCCCGGTATCTCAGACCATAAATGGCAAGCTATGAATGCTGTGTGTCTGAACACTGAACAGAGGATAGAAAGGGCAAACATGTTTAAATGTAGCTCATATTGGAACAAATGATGGAGAAATCTTTCACTTTTTGACCTGAAAGTTTTCTTGACACAATTGAGGTCAATCTGAATAAATCAGAACATGGAGAGCAGTCGATAAAGCTGCTACAAACAAACATGGATTACAGTCAAAAATGTGAAATTTCATGTTTCAAAGTAAGACGTGATGAAATGTTGCAACAACATGCTGCTGAAATAATGCAGCAACTCAAATGTTCCTCAATAATTGATCATGTCCGTCGCATCTTTCTGAAATGAAACCAAGAAGTGAGAGCATTCAGCAGACGGAGGCTGAGTTCACTCTGAGAGGAACTGCCTCTGTAATTAGTATGTAAATGATGAATGAACCGTGGTGTGGTCATGGCATCTGATGTAAAGCATGTGTGTGTTTCAGCACTGGCTCTGCAGATTCAGTGTTATCAGTGCGAGGAGATGACACACGACTGCTCCACGCCGGACTTCATCGTTAACTGCACCGTGAACGTGCAGGACATGTGCCAGAAGGAGGTTCTGGTGAAGGAGGATGGTGAGTCATGTCTCCGTATCCCATCATTTTTACGTTCTGTTTCATTTTAAGTCCAAATATCTCAGAGCAAAACATAAAAAAACATGCTGAGAGGTTTTCTCACACCGTGACACAGATTAAGGTCTGACATGATGTGGTTGGGATTTTAGATCTTAAATCTGGGGAACCTGCAGGAGGTCTGTGGTGGCTTTTAAGACAATCCTGATAATACTTTCGTAATACCATAAAAAAACTCTAACTACATCAGGTTGTGATTTGTTTTGTCACATTAGTGTGGGAGATAAACATGAGTGGTTTAGGATAGCATAAGTAATGAAATTAAAATAGATGCATAGGCAGATAAACATAATAAAAAGTGGTTATCGTGAATCAGACATGACTCACTTTCAAGTTAGGCTAAGCCAGTAAAAAAGGGTAATAGTTGGGAAAAAACAGACAGAAGCCTCAAAAATGTTTGGAAACATTACAGTTGATTATTCTTCCCTTTTAATAACACCAAAAGGTATTGTATTTTATATTGTTGGAAAGCGTGATTGATAATCTTTACAACTCCTAAATGATCAAGCAGTCATGGAATGAGCAACACAGGGGGTACTATCCAAAAAAAAATGCACAAAAATCCCCTCTTTTCCAGAAGAAAGTCGAGGGTTCCTCAGTAAAGGAAGCAAAGGTAAAGAACCAGTCTTCACAACTCTTAGGCCTCCTCACACGAGGACGCCCTCGTATTGTCTTGGCGTTGGCATCTAAACATGTATCGCTGTTTACACATCGTATTGTACATAGGCTTGTGCATTTACATGACCACGCAAAATCCTGTAGTACATATGCCTACGCCATGCTGCATCTCTGCATGAGCACTTGTTGCTGTTGTTGCCATAGCTGATGTTTTTGGTGTTCTGTGAGCAAATGTTTGTATAAAAGTTGTAGCAATATCTGTAGCTGCTGGAACAAGATCAGAATCAGCCCGGCTGCCGCCATTGTTGTTGTTGGTGTTGTGTGTGACAATGTGGGTTGGGGGCGGGGAGGAGGAGGGGTGCTATGAGGTCACCGTCTTTTACAGACTTATCTGTTTATACCAACTACGACATGAAGACGAATACGCAGATATCCACCTGCAGACCCGTTTTCAAAAAAGATGCGGAATCATGGACAAATACGGGTCTCCGTGTGTCAATTTCACCAGATCGATAGTTGATTTTACCGGAGTCTTACAAATTCGTACTCGTGTAAAGCCCACCTTACAGAAATGGTTCCTGAGTTTGGAAACAGTACCAGGGACACCAAATAATGCTGCCGTTCTGCGTACCAGAACACCAGCCTCCAGTTGCAGGTGATGTTGGCACATTTTATGAAGGCACTGCCCGCACATTTAGTTGTGTTGCTGATTCCAAGAATGTATAATCTTTAAAAGCTGTACAATGTTTTTAAGGTGACTAAAAAGACTTTCTTATTATGTCAAATAGAAATGATAGGCAGATACACAGTGAAAATAAAGGCCATTATGTGAACCACGTATGGCTTAATTTCAAGTTGGGCTAAGCAAGCTACAAAAAACAGAAGCCTCAAAAAAGTTTGGAAACATAAATTCAGTTGATTATTCCTCCCCTTTAATGACACCAATAGGTATTGTAATTTATATTATGGAAAACCTGATCATGCAAATGCCTCATTTCCACTGAATGCTCTGGCTTGGTTCAGTATGGCTTGTTGTGGTAAACCATGATCTTGTTAGCATTTTCACTGCCAGCTCTGCCTTCACTTGAGAGCAATACATGGGTAGGGGGATTGCGATCCCCAAATGTTAACCTGTTTTGCTCATTCCTTGAATTCACAATCCTATTTTTCAAAGAGTATACAAGTCAGAATGGACATTTAATGCATTAAAGGCCTTAAAGGTTTGACTATTAAAGTAATTATTCTTATTCAGAAGTGTTTTTTTTGCAGGTCAGAATTTGTCAGAGAATGAAAACTGACAGCTTTAAACTGGAAATATTGCAGTGCTGTTATTGTGAAGGAAATCCTTCAGAGCTGAATTTGTATTTCATGAGCAGGAAAAGATTGTTTGTCTTGTTCGTTCACAGCATCAGGATGCACAAAGCATTATGTCGCTCAGACAGTTACATTTTTTATATCAATGGAATTTTGTCAACAAAACATCTTCTGAATTCAAACCAGGAAAAAAGTATTTGAAACTGACAGAGCGAATAGGAAAGACTTCAGAAAAAGAAGAGAGATTCAGAGTCTGCTGTGGTCTGATCTGAGGTCAGCAGTGAGGGACCCTTCAGCTCTCTGCTGCTATCATCAGAGGAGGGGAGTCTGGGGTCAGCTTTTGAAGTGGAGGAAATAGATGTTCCCTTTTCTTCATTCCAGAGCAGTTACAAGCTCACTGGCCCCTTGATTCAGCTAACCCTGCTACTATTGGCAATCGCTCTCAGAACTGCTTTCATTACCTCCACCAAGGAGTTTTTATTTTTCCCTGCGTTTATCAACAGAATAAACAAAAAAAAGTTATGAATAGATATTGATCGAAACTTCAGGGTAGGCTAGATATGGGCAAAGACTATTCAGTTAAATTTTGGTGGTGATTTCATTCAGGATGTGGATTAAGAATCATTTTTGAGAGATTTGTAAACATTGTAAGATCGGGTAGTTTTTGCATTGTGGCAATAAGTCGATATTTTCTCCAAAGATCTGGATGACATTTTCCGGAATGTTGGTTAAAGCACAAGGAAAGGATTTCTAAATAGGGCAAGCTAAGGCAGTTTTGCATATTTTTGACAATACAAGCCCACTAATGTTGGAAATGCCTCACAGAGGTTCTTCTAGTTCTTCTTGGCATCTATTCACTACGATACTGGAAACTAAAGCAGGGCAATTAATCAATTCTTTATTGAGATAACAATTACTGCCTTTCACACTAATAAAAATTTTGTAATCAAGATTAAAAGATCACTGCAACTTGATTTGGTTAACGTTTTTTTCTTTTTCTATCACCATTATTAACATTGTTTTGAGATTTTTATATTTTTTAAAGTATGTTTCCATGTATCGTCTGTGCTTTACTTTAGAAATGATAACACCAACAGTAAAAACTTTTAAATTGGCCAAATAAGAGTCCTTTAGAGCAGGAAGAAGGACAAGCTATGAGCAAGACAACAGCAGGAAGTGACTGCTAATACAGCAATTAGCATAGATTATAACAGCTTCAGGAGAAGTTTTATCGGATTGTATCTTCATTTCTTTCCAATTGAAAAACAGATACCAACACAACAAACCTCTCCAAGGATATTTTTGCTTCACTTCTGAAGAATTTCGAAGTGGCTCATGTAAGGGCTGAAAGATATATCGTTATCGTATATCGAGCTATGAACATTCAAGATATTGATATCAAAAACGTAACAATATAAGCGATATAGATTTTGCCCACGCTCGCCCTGCATTTACGGCTCTGGAAGTCACAACATTCTTTTGATTGCCCTTGAATGCACCACTTGGTTTTCACCAAACCCGTAGTCATATTGTACCGTATCGATATCGAGATATCTGGCATGAATATTGAGATATAATTTTGTCTATATCTTTCAGCCCTAGCTCACGTTCTGTAGCGCAGTAGCTTCCACCTCAGACATAATCCCTTAAAAAATGTTGATGGATGGAATAATCATCCAATCACTTTCTGGATATGATTCTGAAAGGGTTTTCCCTCCTTAGACACTTTCTATGGACTGTTTCCCCAGACGGACTTGTGGAATATATTAAATGGTCTGTTTGGTGTACCAACTAATTTCATGTACGGACTCTCCTAGTTTGGTTAAGAAATTGGTTAAGCTAGTTAAGAACTTCAAGTTTTCTCTGATTTATTAATTTGAGATTAAACCTTTTGTTCACCTATTCATATTTTTAAGAAAACATCAGTGAACACCTGAAACTCTGATTTTGTGATCAGCCTGTTGAGTGTTGGATTATCCCCCTCCTGAGTTTAATGCCCTCATGTTTTTCTCATTGTTACTCTGCCTCTTTAGTGATGAGCAGCATCTCTGTGCTGTGCTTACAGGCCTGTTCACTGGTTGTTAGAGCCCTCACAATAAAGGTCACTCTTACGCCCCACGGTTTGCTTCATTTTCACACCCAGATAAAAAAAAAATCAGGGGTCATTTTTTCACATCTTTACCGCTGATGAGAAAAAGCAATAAGCTGCTGTCTTTGGAAATGGCGTTCCAATCTAAAGGGCAGTCACGCCGCTCTATAGAGTCGACAGCTCTTTAATAGGAAAATTTCTGCATGAATGCTCGTGTACATCCCCGCCTTTATCTCTGAGTGTTATCATTACTGCTGCTCTGCAAGAAAAAAGAGGGGCTTAGAAACTCAACTGACCGCACCTTATCGCTACTGAAAAAGCAATAGATATATTCAAAACTGCGCCACCACCTTTGAGAGCGAGATACAGTGACAAGAATGAAAATCAGAGAGGCTGTTTGAGATGACGTATTCTTGACCTGTGATTGGCTCTGAAGGTTCTGACTTTGCACAAGCTGGTATTACATAGATAAAGGACAAATAAGTGCTAACATATGTCTTCAATTCAGCCTTAAAGATAAGTACGTCTACGTTGTTGATGTTACGATCCATCATCATCACTATGACAAGAATGACCTGAGCTCTGAGAGAAGCTGGCAGAACTTCACGGTTTCACTCAGGAGTGAAATCCCTCCATCAAACCACCAGGACTTTACTCAGATGATGGCTATTTTTCATCCAGGCAGCCTTAGACGAGACTGTCCATTTCTTTTCCGGCTAATCTTCTGTAACTATCGTCATCGTCCTCTCTGGTTGAGCCCTGAGAAATGATAAGAAGTGAACTTTTACTTTGCTGAGATACTCTACTTTCTGAGTAGGGTGATAGTCTCGCTCCAGCACGTCTTCTTATACTTCACTGTCCTCTGCCATTTTTCATTTCTTTTTAGAAAAGGGAGTACAGAGGTGTGTGAAAGGACAGTGTCTAGACTTCAGTATCCAAAAAAATATAAAATAGGTTTGACTTTTAAAGTAACGAGTCATAATTATGCCTGTGGAAGTTTCCTTTAGTCACATAATGCTGGTGATATGCTTACTGGAAAGCATTAGAGACTGAACAAAGCAATAAATAGATGGACTGAATGATTAACAATCAGTATAATAAATTTTTATTTGTTCAGCACCAATACATAACAAGTGTTATCTCAAGACACTTTACAATAGATGAGACTGAAGGCAAATTCTTCTTTTTATGGATACACATACTGTATATGCATAGATACATATATACATATAAAAATGCACATATACATATATATATATACAAATACATACATCCAACACCCGATATGAATCCATGCTGCTAAATATGAATCCCTCCATCATTGCGGCAAGAAAAAAACTCTGTTTAGCAGTTAAAAAATGATTAACAAAAGCCTTCAAAGAAATTCAAGGAAAAAAAAATATTTATAGTGTCCCTCTGTCACACCACACTGTCTGAAAAGGGAACATGTTGGCCTGACACATCAGATGCACTCAATATATTTCGTTAGTCGATCTGGGAGGAGCCCATAGAAAGTGTTTAGAAGTGGGGATGACATTTCTAAAGCATATCCAGTAGATGATTGAACGATCTTTCATTTAATCACATTAATTGCAGGCAAATCAGACAGTCTAGACCAGGGGTGTCCAAACTATGGCCCGGGGGCCAAATGCGGCCCGCAGCCCATTTTGAATCGGCCCCTGAAACAGTTAAATGGATAAAGACATTTCGATTACAGCAGTAAATACCATCAATCACGTGAATTTTTCTGCCACATTTCTTTTGTCACAAGGTCTTATTTACAAAGTATATTGCAATATTTATCTTTAAGCGCCAACATTCTTGCAGTTTACTCTTGTTTTGTGTCTGACAGTGAAGATCACTGTTTTCTATCTCTGCTGCTCAGGTCATTCTCACCCTGACTAGGTGCAAATCCTGTGATAGCCCGGGGTTGTGAGGACCTCTTAACAGGTGATAGCCCACCCCTAAACCTTAAAAATGTAACTTAAATACACTAAAAGTGAGGTGGAGCAAGTGGCTCAGTCGTCCATGTATTCCTCTTCATGTGGCCCTCGATGTAAAAAATTTGGACACCTCTGGTCTAGACGGTGGGCACTCCTGCCGTGGTTTACTCTTGCAAAAACAGTCAGAAATGAGTCAAAATCATCCTTTCTATCAAGAAGAGGCTTCAGTGTTTGTTGTGTTTTTTTTAAATAAAAAATGCACTTATATTGCTACTGACGCCTTTAGCATCTGTGCTAATCTCTGTTGTAGCTTCCATCTCTTCCTGCTCTTAGGGATGCTGATTAAGCTGAGTATAATTGTTGTAGATTTGACCTTGGCGAGGTGGATCTGTGTGATTGCAGACATTGAATCAGGCACATCCAGCTGCACTGCAAGGTTGCATGTCAATATAATGGCCAATAAAGCAACAGGCAAGATTGTTGTTTTGAGTAAGTCCAACTTACTCTTGCTGTTTATGATTAATTTAAAGAAAACTAAGAAATGTTGTCATTCATAGAGGTTGTTTTAATGAACAAAATGTGTATGTTTCACACCCGAGGAATCAATCACATTTACTGAGCTTGTTTCCCTCACAAAATATCAGCAACAGCATAACTGCCCCATCTTTGAATGTTTATTCAGTTTACATTTGTAAACTGTACAGTACATGTTATAAACCCTCATGCTAAATGTATAATCTACGTATACTAACTTTTGAATTCCTTATGTTAATTGTGCTCAAAGATATTAATACAGGCTTCCCAGTGTGTTTCATGAACCCAATAGAGAATATAGTCAATTATTTTAGCAGAGAAGATGAGAAAATAAACAATAGCAGCTGACACCCTCGATGTACAAAAATAGAGTCTATCAGAAACATGATCCTGTCTAATCCTGTTTCGGGTAGTTTGGGGATTTTGATCATTTATGAGGTTTGGTTTTGTCTTATTGCTGTTTTTGATTTTTCTGTGTATTTTGGAATTATTCAATGAAACAATCTTTAATATGAGCATTAATATATTTTCTACTGTGTTTAGAAGTACAACAAGAGGAGAAGAAGCCAATGATTCGACTGAAATTTAACCAAATAATAAATAATGCAGTTAAATAGGAAGACACCAGACAGCCCTGCAGACAATGCTTTGAAAATACAACTTTATTGGGAACAGACTGATTGCTGGAGTCTTCACAGTTTGACAGACCACAGAGCAAAGAGCAGAGAGCAGGATGGAGTCAGCGGCCCTACTCATGTGTCCAGGATTTCATGTCTTATCTAAATTAGCTTCTGTAATTGGCAAAAGTTAATTTACTGTATCAGTTAAAAAGGGGATGAGAATGCGGTTGGCTGGAGAAGCCAACATTCATTTGGAGAAACAGATGGACTCTCAAGCGCTTGTTTTTTTTTTTTTTTTACTTGATTGTATTCCTGAATTTGAAAACATTTAAGTTTTACCTCGTTTACATCCAGGTGAAACTTTAAAGGATTGTGCATTCTTGGAATGAGCAACACAGCTAAATGTATGGATAGTGTCGTCAAAAAATGTGCCAACGTTGCCTTTAACTTGGAAGCTGGTGATCTGGTCCGCATAGTGGCTGCATTATTTGGTGTCCTTGATACTGTTTCCAAACTAAGGACCAAGTTCTGTAGGACTGGTAAAGTCAAAGATAGTAAATGGTAAATGGACTTCAGCTTATATCGCGCTTTTCTAGTCTTTTGTACTCAAAGCCACTTTACACCGCAGGTCACACCTGCCCATTCGCTCTCACATTCACTTACTGATGGTTCAGGGTTTCTATGTTAGTTATCCATCAGTAGCTCTAACACATTCACCCCCTTTCATGCCCATGTACACACCACTGATGTAGCAGTGGGAGCAACTTGAGGTTAAGTGTCTTGCTCATGTGTCGCCCAGAGCTGGGCTTGAACCTGCAACCTCCCTATCACTGACCAAGCACACTATCACACTACGATAGTCTGGGACTTGGGCATCCCAGAAAAACAACATCTTAAGAAGACTGATTTCACACCCTTTCTTTCTTTACCAAGGAACTGTGGACTTTCTTTAAGGGAAGAGGGGATTTTTGTGCATATTTCTTTGGGTGCTACCCTCAGGTTTAGCTATGTTGCTCATTCCATGAATGCACGATCCTCAGGAGCTGTACCTTGTTGTAAAGGTGACAAAAACCTTTCCAATGATATAATACACATTACCAATTGTTAGGACTGAAGGGAAGAAATAGTTGACCAAAATAACACTTTCAAACTATCAGAGACATATTGCCCTTCAAATAATAATTGAGGTTTTTTTTCCTATTTTTAATAAAACAGTGTCATTAAGCATGAATTCTGTCCCTAAGATTTATCATTGTGATATGTGACAGTCCTTTAAAAGCATAAATGTGATAGAAAAATAAGCTTTTGTCAGAATGGCTATTACTTTTGTAGCTTTTTATTTCTAATGAAATTCAGGCGTTAAATAAAAGTTCAGAAAAAGTCTGAGCTGACCATTTATCTGGATGACGTTTTTATGTTGGCCCATATAACATCTAACTCCTAATTTCACTGCTTAGTCAAGTTTGATTTAGATGGACAATAAACCCTAAAGAGCGAACTGAATACTGATGAAACAACACTTGGCTCAAGAAAACAGTTATTTTTTATGTCTAATAAGGACATTTGGGTCATTTTTATCTTCAAAACTTTGTGCAAAAGCACAACAGAAAAGGACAGTGGAAAATAAGCAATGCTCTTATTCTGATGATGTTTAACTGGTATTAAAACTAAAAGGAGAAAAAAGTTTCTTTAAAACTACTTTTTGGGTATTAAAAGACACCCATCTCTTGTCAGATCTTATTTCTTCAGATCTCATTAAGAAAAGCAAACAGCAGTCAGACATGTTGGACGTCTCTCTCCTCTGTGCTGCTGATTCTCAATAGACTGAACTGTGTGAGTTATTAGCTGCTCAGATCTTGATCAGATATTCACCCTTCACTCCATAAATTAACTCAACAGCATGATTAGACTGAGGAGCTCAGTCTTCATTTTCCCACACGGACTGAAAGAAATCCCTGAAACACTTCATACATGATTAAAACTGTGTTTCTCTGCTTTCTGGCTTATTTTGGTGATGTTTGATTGACAAAATCATGTCTTTAATGCTCGTAATTGGTCAATATCTCTAATATCCACTTCATGCAGCTGTAATTTATGAATCTAGCTTTCACTCTGTTTCAACAGCAAATTATCTTGTGCTCCCAGGGTTTGTTTGTTTTTTTTTTGGTCTGAGAGACAGCCAGGCTTTTTATGTCCACCAAAGAGGTTATATTTCTGGCCCCATATGTTAGTCTGTTGGTCTGTTTGTTAGCAAGATAATGCAAAAACTACAGATCAGATTTTGCTGAAATTTTCAGGAGATATTGGTAATGGCACAACTTCAAAATTGTTTGATTTTGGTGGTGATCCAGATAACTACCAGTAGTGAACAGTCATTTTTACTCAATAACTGTCTAACTAACAATGATATTAACATGACGCTGAGTGCTGGGTGTGGGTTGTCAGGATCAAGGAATCATATGATGGTAACTTAATTATTAAACTATTGTTTATAGATGTAACCACAATATGTGACCAACCTTGGCAGAGGTTTGTGCTCTCTGTGTGCTTTATAGTTATTGTTTGGTTTTTATTAAAAAGAAATGTGGTCAGTGTCTGACAAAACTGCTATCGAAGCCATTAGCTTCTATGCTAATCTCTATTAGTGCTGTCACTTCCTGCTGTTGTCTCACTCATTGCTCCCCGCTCTTCCTGTTTCAAAGGGCGCTGTTAAAGCTGTGCAGCTCTAGGCCTAGCACTGTTGTTGTTGATTGGAGCTTGGCAAGGTAATCTGTTACCCCTTTTCCACCAAGCTGGTTCCAGGGCTGGTGCTCGTGCTGGTGCTAGAGCCGGTTCGCAGTTGGTTCAAGTGAGAACCGGTTAAGAACTGTGCTTTTCCACAAACAGGTGCCGGCCAGAGAGCTACGTCATCACGTCAATGTATACATCTGTATACGCCTGTATACGTCTGTGTACGTCACGACAGTTTCCATTAACAACTAGCGCCAAATTTTATCGCCACAACAAAATGGAGGACTACGTTGCGGTTCAAGTGTTGCTGCTGGCTTTTCGAGCCTTCCTTGGAGAGAAAAATTTGGCGATCCAGCAAGTTAATGCTACTCGACGATTATGCAAGGTCGTCTCCTCCACTGACCACTGCTGTTTCGTTTTACTATCCATTGTTATCTTCCAACTTATCTTCTTACTGCTTACCCCGAACTCGTCTTTTTAAAAATGGCTCTCTTCCGTGTTTTTACTCTGCTTTGGTTGGTCAATAATCCAGCCCCCACCCCCTGACGTAAGCGCGTAGCCCCCAACGTAACATGGTTCTTTCTGCTGGCCCAGCAAAGAGTTGGTGCTTGCCAAGCACCGGTTTTGAGAGCCAGCTTTAGTCTATGGAAAACCAAAGAACTGGTGCTAAGTCTGGCTCTAGCTCCGAACCAGGCCTGGAACAAGCTTGGTGGAAAAGGGGTATGTGTGCTTAAACAAATAAAGATAATCATGCAACATTGAGCTATATTTCTAACATTTGCGCACAGACAACAGATATCCCAGCTAAATATGTTAATAGTACAAAAATAACTAGAAAGCACTCAAAGAGCACAAACCTCCACCAAGGTAGCTCACATATTGTTGTTACATCTATTAGCAATAGTTCCATTATAAAGTTACCATCCTAATATGATTCCTCGACCCTAAAAACCCACCCAGTACTCAGAACCATGTTGATAGCATTATTAGTTGGACAGTTATGAGCAGAAACGATTGTTCGCTAATGGTGGCGGACCCCACAAAAATCAAATCATTTTTAAGTTGGGCCATAATTTCAGCAAATCTGTCAGTTTTTGTGTAATCTTGGTAACAAACAAACAAAAAAAGTGCTGGCAAAAACACAACCTCCTTAGTGGAAGTAATGAAATTATGTTTGTAACAAAATGTACCTTTAAATGTATTAGGTCTGTCTTTTTATTGTTGATCCATTTTTTAAATATCCACACTGCATTGGAGCTAGGACCTGAAAATATTCTCAGCTTCCATTTAAGTTCCGTCCATGAAGGTTTATTCAGCCAGGTGCTTAAATATTCACAAAAATGAAAGGCTCTTACGCAGAGTTTATTGAGGAGATTCCAACAGCATACTGTAATAAATAAATCACATAATTAAATTAAAACTGAATATGAGCAGACTGAGAGGAATTATAGTGAAGACGTGATGATCCAAAGATCCCTCTGATCATTTTTATTATTTCATCTTTCTCTGTGTTTCCTGACAGATGGTTCAAACTGAGAGGAACTGACTCTAGCCTGCTGTATAGTCCCTGCTCAGATTATTTCTTTTCGGTGTTTGTTTTAGAGATCCAGCTTTTAGACGAGATGTGTTCTGAGGGGGGGGAGAGTCGGTGAGGCAGCAGGCAGCTTCAGACTCCTATTGATTTAAAGCCTTCCTCAATATACGTGATCCTGAGGGTCAGTCAAAGTCACAGCAAATAAAGATAAAAGCCAAATATCATACAAACAGTACCCTGTTTGACCGCGTTGTTAAAGGGGCTATGCACTCACATTACTTTGTCACTCCAAATACACATTAAATTGTATCCCTTGCTTTTTATACAACTGATTGTTTCTGCTTTTGTGATAGGGAAAGTGAAGGCTATGTCTGAAGATTGTCCAGTTGTCCCTTTCAAGGTTAAAATAGTTTTGGATTTGTCATTATAGTTTAGTTTTAGTTAGTTTTGACATTGTTTTTCTAATTATAGTTTAGTATTAGTTAGTTTTGACATTTTTTTCCATTACAAGGCTTAGTTTTAGTTTAGTGTTAGTTTAGTTTCAGTTTAGTTTTAGTTTTTTCATACATTATTTGCCAGGTGCAGGATTCAAAAAGGTCAGAGTAAGTATTTTGTAATATTGTTTATTTTCAAGTCCAACATAGTGCTCACTGCTCAGTCAATGCAGATACTGTTGGCTGCTGCCTTAAACACAAGAAAATAATATACGCTTATACAAAATATAAACATCAATATAAACTCTTGGCTTCCTTGTTTTCATAGGCTGTATAAGCCTCCTTATGGGTGCTCCTCAAATGGGCTTTTAAGTTTGTGGGATTTTTTCCCCTTAAGAAGCGCTCCACATATCGCACCAGTTTTAATTTCCGCACTTGCATTTGTTTGTCTCATTGTCATACTCAAAAAAATCCCAAATGGGACACTGCCGCCTCCTCCCAACTTTAGCCATTTCTTCCAAGTTGTTCCAACAACATGTCCCAGTATGTTGCTATGATGGTGCCGTACGGTGTTGACAACTGCCGAAAACTGTTGTAAAATTGGTTGGGAAAATGTGTCGGATTGATAGGCTAATAAAGGCTAATAAATATTGTCTAAAACGATAACGAAGGACATTCTGTCTATAATTTTGGTTTGTTTCAGTTAGTTTTGTGACCACAAGATACAGTTTTAGTTTACTTATCGTTTTTGTTTTCTTTTCTAGTTTTTATTAGTTTGAGTTAACTGCAATGTATTTTAAATTGTAGTTTTCATTTTTAGTTTCGTTTTAGTTAACTGTTATAACCTTGGTCCCTTTGTATGTCTATTAAGGCCCCTCAGGTATACATAAAATAATAATATTTAAAAAAATATGTATAGATTGAGCTATTTTGGTAGATTGCTCCAAACTGGGAGTCAGCTTTGACAAGCCAAACATGTAAAGTGTTGGCTGGTTTATCAGCAGTGTTAGCTTTGCATTAGCTTTTCTGCCATCAGCTTTTTCTTTTCCTGGATGGTGCTGTGTGAGGAGACCTATATATTCACAGTATTTTATTCTCTTGCATCACTCCTGCGAAACATACGTTATGCCCATCTCTTATGTCCCTTTCAAAGTCCCTGTGCAGCCATGTTTCTTTACTAACATCTAACTCTCCAGCACAGTAAACTTCAATAGAACCAAATGCTTAATTAAATGTTGGAAATCAGTACATTCAAAAATCGCAATACATGACAGCTGTAAATCAATATAATATTGCCATGCCAAATTGTGTGATACTGTAGTGCAGTTGTTTTCAAACTTAATTTGTCCAAGGCAACCATGAGACCAAGCCAAAACTCGAGGCATACCACATTTACATCTGTACATCAGGATGGCCTGTGACTTATTTATTTTACCCAGTGGTGGAGAATAACGTTAACAGACAGCTTCTTTAACTCAGAGAGTATCAACTCAGTCTTGAAGACTTCCTATTTTATAAACTTTTTCAAACCTCGTAATAAGCATCGATCCATTCCATTTGGTAATTAGTAAACTGCAAACATGCTTTTTTCTCATAAAATAACAGACTTTTACACATGAGCATGGACATTAATGCTCATAAAGGAGTGATGAAAAATGTATAAGTAGAGATATAGCTTTAGTGAAAACTGGTGGTTGTACAAAGTCTAAAGTAGGGATGGAAATTTATAAGATTTTGTTGATACCAGTTTCATGAACGATTCTGCCTATCATTCGGATTCTTCAAAGATTCCTGTATAAATTTCTGTGTGAGCAAAATATAACATCAACATGTTTTTGTAGTAGCAACAGTGTTGTTGGCTACAATGTTAAACACATGACCCTCTTGATATCCACTGCAGTGCTTCATAGATAAAAGCTTCTGAACGTTGCCAGTGTTTCCACTTACTAAGAGCAGTGTTAAGTTTTGTAAATAATGAAGCTACATTTTTTTGACCACTTCTGCCCCCTGTCTACCATGTTTTTGACTTATCTGTTGTCATTTCTGCTGACTGCCTCTGAAGACAGTGTGACGTCTTTGTTTGCAAAGTATGCAGAACAAATGAAATGGGAATTGATAAGCACAAAGACTAATGATACCAATTCCTTGATGGAGTTGTTGTTGATTCTTAACTGGAATGGGTTTTTGGTTCTCATCTCTATTCCTGAGGCACACCTAAAGTTGCCTCTAGGCACACCAGAGTGCCCTTGCATTTTAGATATATTTTTATCTGCTACATAAAACTACAACTGGAATCTCAAACTCCTTGACAGAGTCTCACATAGGAGATTAATAAAGTTCTATCTAATCTAATCTGGTCTAATCTGTATATGTATACAATTTGTACATGTGTATATGTGTACCTATTAGATGAAAAGTATGGCTTAGGTTGGCTTTATTATAGTGTTTTGAAATAAAACTTAGTTTTAATTTGTGCTATATACAAATAAAGATTCATTGTATTTCTTTAGATGGATGGGAAAAGCTTAGATCTTACTGTTAGACCAACAGTGCAGCAAAAAGTTGAGCTTTCAGACAGCAAAGGAGCCTCAAACAGATTTTCTGATAACATTTTCTCTGATTTCAAAATTTTTCACCGAACCAACTAGTTCAAACACATCAGAAGATCTAAACAAAGGTGAAATTAACTGCTGCTTGAATAAAATACACCTCTTTATCACTGGGACTGGAAATGTTCTTGCTGGTTTAAAGTTCAAACAAAGTTTGAAGGTGAAAATATCACTGAGCATCACTGTGAGCAAGCGTTCTGATAAATGATCCATGGGAACAGTGAGGGACTGTTAAGGTGAGATAAGCCATCAAATCTGTATTCTCCAACAGTGACACTTCAACTTTTACTACAGCTCATTTTCCACTGGCTGCACGTCTTATCATGGATGTGGTACTGCCCACGATAAAGCCAACTAAAAATGCAGCCCTTTACTGTTAGGATTGTTTGACTTTTATGTATCAGACTTAAATATTTCCTTCTTCAATTTAAATTTGAATAAAATGACACCAATCCATAGAAATCTGTGCCATCCTCTAAGAGTTACATTGTCAAATTTGGAGATTTAAACCCAGAGCTACTTGAGTTTTGATCTCAAATAGCTGCTTTGCAAAAAGACGAGACATTTCCCTCCAGATCTCTGCAGCATTTCACACCATGTTTCCCCCAGATTACTCAGCACCTTGTGGGACCTGCTCTGATGTTTGCCCTGTGAGGACGCAGGAGGATGCCCAGTTAAATGAACCTGAAGGTCTGAGGGTGTTGTATCGGCTACACCCAGTGCGGAGAGGAGTCACACATGAAAAGGGGTTATTCAGAGTTCATGAGCTTATATCGAGGTTTCTTTGAAGTTAAAATGTCAGCCAAATGTTAGAGCATCTCTGCTCTAATCCTGTAAACAACTGCAGCATGTTCCAGCACGCTTTAAGAGAAGGATGGCCCGCAAGGTCTCGATTAATGAAGAGACCACAGAACTCAGAGGTTTATTATGGCGTGTGAAAGCAGCGTGGTGGTGCAGGTAGTGCTGCTGAAATAACTCTTTAGTAGGACAGGGCTAAACTGTGCGGAGCTTGCATGTTCTCCTCTGGCATTTGTTTTTTCTCCTGGCGCTGCAGTTTCCAAACCTTGCATTGCTGTAGGATCTGCCTGATTTAATGTCTGTAATCAGACAGATTACCTTGCCAAGCTCAAATCTACAACAACAGTGCTCGGCCTAAAACTGCACAGCTCCAACAGCGCCCTTTGAAACAGGAAGAGTTGGGAGCAATGAGTAAGACAACAGCAGGAAGTGACAGCACTAATAGAGATTAGCGTAGAAGCTAACAGCTTCAATAGCAGTTTTGACAGACACTGACCACATTTCTTTTTCATAAAAAGCAAACAATAACTATAAAGCACGCAGAGAGCACAAACCTCTGCCAAGGTTGGTCCCATATTGTGGTTACATCTATGAGCAATAGTTTCGTGATAAAGTTAACTTCTATGATTCCTTGACCCTGAAAACTCACACCTAGCATTCAGAATCATGTTGATATTACTTTTAGTTAGACAGCTATGAGCTAAAATGATTATTCACTAATGGTAGTTATCTGGATCACCACCAAAATCGAATAATTTTTAAGTTGTGCCACTATCATTTCCTGAAAATTTCAGCAAAATCTGTCCAGTAGTTTTTGTTTTATCATGCTAACAAACAATCATACGCCATAACCTCTTTGGCGCAGGTAACAATAAAGGCACTTCTTGACAGAGAGCATATTACCCACTTCTGACATGTTTTGGTGAGAGTTTGTTGTACTAATTGGCTCATAATTTCTAACCCTAACCCTACTACATAGTCGAATTGGCCTGTAATGGTTGTGATTGTAGGAAAGATCGTCCAATCACCTGCCTGTTCTGCCTGTCCTCTGGTCATACAGCTGTGGTATTTGGATGAGTCTGGAGAGGAAGCAACTTTACTACCACAGCTGTAGGGAATTTTTTTAATCAATCATTTAAGAGGGGTCCACAGATAATGACTTTCTAAATCTGAAGAGATTTTTTATCTGTTAGAGACACCACACATGAAGATAAAACATCAGGCATTTAACAGTTTTGATTGTACTTTGTGTGGTGTGGTCTGATAATCTCAACATAGCACACCATACACAGAACGGTTCTGTCCCACCACTGATCTAGAATCTTGTCCTCCAAATCTGAAGTCAAACTTGATCTAACAGAAAGAAGAAAAAATAACAGGAAAACACAACATGAAAGAGGACATAAGACAATAAGGAATGGTGGTCTTGGGACTATTGTTGTGTTTTTTACAGAAAAATCAGCATTTGTCTGATGAAGAAAATCTGTCAGTTTTGATAATTTGATAATAAGCTGATTGATCTGTTAATGAAAATAAAGTGGAGAGGACAGATGTTCATTAATATAGCTGCATTTATTTGTACTGAAATTTGGATTAATTCAATTAAAAAGTGAGAATTTATGTTAAAATATATATTTATTGATGGTTTACTCAAATGGATATGCCAACATTTTTTTGTTTTCACATTTTGTCACCCTAGAGTCCATGACAAGCATATAGACATCTTTCTGTCAATGGGCAGAACTCATCCACCACTTATTAGCTTTGCTCAAACACGAGGAGTCAATGGGAAATGTTAGCCTGCCTCTGCCTAGAGTCATCAGATAAATTCTTCGTCAACTCTGAACTGTCCTGTGAGCTTGTTGTGACTCTTTTGCGCAACCCACCAAGAACATGCTTGTCAGTAGGTCATGTCTACAGTTATTTGCGTATGTGCCCTACAGTTTAGGTTCATGTTTACTTCTTTTGACGATAACATATATCTAAAATTAGGATTAAACAAAAGAAAAGACTGTGAAAAAAAACCTGTATACAGCTTGAACACGTGAGCTGGTCCTCCCTTTCTGAGGTCCACCGACTTTGTGTTTAAGGCCGACCATGCTTGTTTTTATTTATACTTGCTTCGTTGTTCCTCACTCAGCACTTTTTGATTGACTACATTCAGTTTCCCTACACACTGAGATTTTTGGTGGTAAATATCTGAACAAGTTTAATTTTTATGATTGTCATCCCAACCTGTTACAGAGCAGATTATCAGGATAAATTCACACTTAACACTACAGACCACAAGATAATCGTATAAGACATAAGATAATCAGCCGTTTGCTGTCCTTGGTTGGAAAGTGGGAAAGGGGAGACAAAAACAGCCCAATAATCTTTATGTGTGTACCCTGCTTTAGTTACACAACATTGAACCAAGTTAAATTGCTCTAAAAGATGCACTAACCTCTATTTGATTGTTTTTCTAATTGTTGCCCCCATTACATTGAATATTCAAAGTTGCTAAGCTCATTCACATGTCCCTGTCTCACCACACAATGCTCTTATTCCACCCCTCATGCATTAATTTGTGTTTTTGTTTCAGGGGTACACTACCGTAAGTCCTGCGCCTCCTCGGGAGCCTGTCTCATCGCCTCCTCTGGATACCAGCAGTTCTGCACGAGCAAGCTCAACTCCGTGTGCATCACCTGCTGCAACACGCCACTCTGCAATGGGCCACGCCCGAAGAAACGACCACACCCATCTGCTGCCGCTACTCTGAGCACGCCAAGGCTGCATCTTTGTCTCCTTCTCCTGACCTTTGCCCTCTGCTGACAGGGATCAGAACACTGAAATTAAACGTGAACATAATGGGGAGCTTTACAAACTGAGACACGATGCAGACTTGTGCTTCTGTGGAGACTGTACAGTACTTGTTCGTTAGACGCCCTGGATTTCACCTTAAAGACTCATGAGGTGAAACCCGACACATTCATCAGCAGAGCTTTTCTCATCATGTCTTGTTTCTTGAATGCAATCTCTGTGGAGCCACGAGAGCAGCAGAGTGAGGTTCACATGGAGGACAATGCAATGGATAAAACAGCTCACGGCTATTTTTGCAGGACAGCAGGTGGTTCGGTCTCATCTGTGTTTACTCACAAAACAAGGACAAAGATGTTCTACAAATAAAACAACTCCAAACTGGAACAATCCACATTTTTGCTGTAATTGTGACATGAGAAGACATTGTATGAAATGTTTAACAGTGATGCTTTTAAATAAATGTGGAATGTGAAGTGCTGTTAAGTAAAAACATTTGTCTGATGTAGAAAATCTGTCAGTTTTGATAATTTGATAATAAGCTGATTGATCTGTTAATGAAAATAAAGTGGAGAGGACAGATGTTCATTAATATAGCTGCATTTATTTGAACTGAAATTTGGATTAACTCAATTAAAAAGTGAGAATTTATGTTAAAATATATATTTATTGATGGTTTACTTAAACGGATATGCCAACATTTTTTTGTTTTCACATCGTGTCACTCCGGAGTCCATGACAAGCAAATAGACATCATTCTGTCGATGGTCAGAACTCATCCACCACTAATTAGCTTTGCTCAAACACGAGGAGTCAATGGGAAATGTTAGCCTGCCTCTGCCTAGAGTCATCAGATAAAGTCTTCAACTCTGAACTGTCCTGTGAGCTTGCTGTGACTCTTTTGCGCAAGCCATCGAGGACACGTTGTAAGTAGGTCAGCAAAATAAAGCATGTCTACAGTTATTTACGCATGTGCCCTGCAGTTTAGGTTCGTGTTTACTTCTTTTGTAAATTAAATCAATCTAATCTTGGTGTAAAAACAGATATCGTAACAAAAAGGGGTAAAAAAAAAAGTTGCAACAAGCACATGGGACTGTTTAGAGTTGCTGAAGGGTTTATCTGATGACTGCAGGCAGAGACAGGCTAACACTACTCATTGACTCCTAGTGTTAGAGCTAAGCTAATTATCGGTGAGAGAGCTTTGCCCATCCCTTCCTTGTTACTGCATGCACAGTCTAAAAAATGTAGTCTACCTGTTTGTCATGAACTTGGGAGTGAGGCGAGACCTGGAAACAAAAAATGTTGTAGTTTGTTGCTCCTGTAACCTATGTGTGATATTTGCAGGAACTACTGTGTAATGTAATTGATCACCCTGAGGTTGATATTAAGAGTTAAAATGATAAAGGGAAAATCCAAATATTGCAGTGGCTGAAGCTTTGTTGGTCCACAACAGCAGGCAGTCAACATCACCAATCCCAAGCAGTCTACTACTAAGTTTGAGTGGATGTGGCACTTTGAATCTTTATTTTGTGTCTTTTTTTGCTTTTATTTTGGAGTATATGATGAAGTGGATTGTTGTGGATGGGGACAGAGAGACAGAATGACATAGGGGCAAGAGCCTTGGGTCAGATTCGAATGCCGACTGCCTGCAGCAGGACAACAGATCAGATCTCTGCCCTCTGCTGCTTTTGAAAACATATGGTCAAAATAGGTTCCTCTGTGGAGCTGCTGCTGTGGGAATTTTACAAGAATTGTGTAACTAGAATTCAGGTTGAACCAAAATGTTGGCTGAGTGCATTTGTGAAAGTTATACTAACACTTCCTAGAGCATCCACTGAGTAAGAGAAATCTTTTCATTTGTTTCAGATATCACACCACAGGCACGACTGGTTTGATTTTTACTGTTTAGTCTGTCACTGGGATGTTTATCACATCATATTTCACTCTCTGATTGTTCAGCTGTCTTTGTCTCAAGAGTTAAGCCAATCTCTTCAGTCAGCTCATGAGATGTTTCCGTGTTTGATGCCACTCCTGAGTCACTCTGCTCCTGAAAGGTTGTAAAAGTGGGAGGAGGTTTATCTGTCGAAAACATTGAACGGTTAACTTTGCTGCGGCGTAGTGACCTTAGAATCAGGGGCTGCAGGGAGCGAGCAGAGGTGGTGTTGGCGTTATTCAGTGTACGTTTGTTGATGTGTTCAATCGTTAGGTGGCACCGCAGCACCTGAAGAAAAACTTCTCTGAACTGTCGTGAAGAGAGGTTGTAGAGGAATGGATTCAAGACAGAGCTCAGGTAGAAGAAGGTGTCGGCCACAGGGTGGAGGGTCACGTAGGTGCGGAAGTACAACTTAGTCCAGCGGGACTTGGGGACGGCGGCCATCATGAGGCGACGGATCTGGTTGGGAAGCCAGCAGAGCATCAATGATCCCACGATGAGACCTGAGGAAAGGATAAAAAGGATAGAAAGGATAAAGAAAAAGGTATGAGCTACAACGTACATTTCTTTGAACAACTAGGATGCCATACAGAAGTGTTAGTAATGGGGTATGTTTTTTAAGGTAAATACTCCTCGTATCTTTTAGTTCCCAAACATTAGCACTTCCTTTGTAGTTTGACACATTTTCAGAAGAAACCTGGAAACCTCTTGGAGAGCACAATCCCCCACCAAGGTAGTTCAGATATTGCTGTTCCATCTTTAATAGTTTCATGATAAAGTTACCATCATATTATGATTGGCCCAGAAAATCAACACCAAGCACTTGGAATCATGTAATGGCAGTTATCTGGATCACCACCAAAATCAAATCATTTTTAAGTTGGGCTATTACCAACATCTCCTGAAAATATATGTAAAATCTGTCTGGTAGTTTTTGCCTAATCTTGCAAACAACAGACAAACAGACGCCGACAAAAATTTAACCTCCTTGGCAGAGGTAATGATCCATTGAAACCTGATAGTAAGGTATCCACAGTGCCTGCATGTGCACCAGTGTTGCCAGATTTTTCTTCTGAAATAAGCAGCCAGGTTGATAGAAAACAGGCCAAAAACAAGTGACCTCTGTTTTTTTTATGACATATTACTTTTCAAAGAGAAATCTACATAAAGTTTGTTTTGATTTGGATCGACATTACATTCACAATGTTTTTTTTCTCTTTTATCCCTTAATTTACTTATGTTTGGAGTTGGAACATCCTTTTCTTTATACAGAAGTTAAAGGTGTAGTCAGCGATCTTCTAATCTTCTAATCTAATGCACTATTTGTCAAATTCACCATCTTTCTCCTCTCCATCCACAAGATGTCACCACTGACAGCATGTTGAAAAAAAAAACGGTTTCAATACACAGCCTTGGGCCTGAATTTCAGCAGGTAAATACTGTGGCCCGGGCCAAGTTACCAAAACAGAATACACCCCCCCACATCCAGGGGGCGATCATACTCATGCGCAGATCAGACAGAGGGGGCAGGGGGAGTCATAGGTTGCGTAGCGTGTGCAGTTAGCATAAGACAGAGATACAATATGTGCAGTAGCAATGGCTGAAAAACAGCCCAAAAGAAAAAGGTCAGAGGACTGAAAAGTGAAAAAGATTGGCTATGACCATGAAAGAGCGAAGACCAAGGTCAACATTGGTGTTGCTTTCCGACGGTGGAGGGAACTCCGCGAACTGAAAGACCTGAAAACGGACTTGGATGTCGACGTCTTTCTGCTGGATAGGTAAGCAACATTATCTTTGTGGTGCTTCACATAACAGTAACAGCCGTCAGACGTTCATCTTATTGTCTAATCTGCCAAAATGTACTGTTGTTGTGATGTTATCAATATTGTCAGTCAAGTTGTCTGACGAGTCGGGGTTACCTTAGCTACGTTGGTCAGCTACGCAGTTTCTACGGCCGTTTCCATGACGATGCACGTCCATCAGCTTTTGGGGGTGGAGCCAGGGTTGAGGTATGAAGGGAGAGGCAGGTCTAAATTTGTTTATCAACAACCTCTCCACTCGTTTTCTCCCACATCGCTGACTACACCTTTAAGGGAGGGGTCACTGTTATTTATATTTCTGTTATCACTGAACAGTCTGTCTAACCATGATTTTTGTAACCAAACTGAAGTAGTCAGGCTTTTATCCAAGTTTTATGAACAAATAAAACAGTAAGAGCTACATTAGAAATAAATTTAATTCTGGCTATAAGGATTTCTTTTTGGTGGAAACATCATTTTACCCCTTTTTTTACAGTCAAATTTACATATGTGTTAAGTGTGGGAGGAACTTCCAAATTGCATTAATATCCGTAGTAAAGTGTGCCTCAGATCCCCTCTGGGATTTGACTGAATGGACTTTTGAAACGAGCCAAAAAACCCCAACCTGCAACTGCTAATATTTACAAGAAACTTTTCAAAAAGAGGAGCCAAAGCCACTTATAAATAAGCAGACTTGGCAACTATGGTGTGCACCTCCGAGTAAACCACACATCATTTACCTCTGATTTATCAAAGTGAAACCCAGGATGTTGACCTGGTGGAGCAGGAAGCGTCTCCTGACTGCTGAACCAACGTGCTGATTGATCTCATCTGTCAGCTCGGAGTCACATGCTCAGTGTTTGGACGGACCAACAGACACATCCCCGTCCTCTGATCTGCTGTTTATCTGCCTTTCCTGCTGTGTTTTAATGGAATTCACTGTGACCAAACAGGCTTTCAACATTCACAGCATTATCAGACAGGGGACATCCAGCTTTGCTGTGGAAAACACAAATCAACGCTTTCTTTAGAACACGCTGTCCAAGACTCTTCGGGGGATTATTCATCTACAAGCCAACGGGAAGAGCAAATAGACCTGAAATTCCTCTTCTAAATGGGACTAATAAACAAACAGGGGTACAAATATTTTAGTTGAGGTGTTTTTCTCCTGTTCACAGCAGTGATTCTCAGTTTGTGTTAATCTCAGCTGTCAGCGGGCTCCTCTTGATGTAGGACACGTCTTAGATTGTTTTTCTCAAACTGGATTCAAGGACAGAGGATCCACTGACAATCACAAATCCATTTCCTCTGCTATTTTGTAAAAAAAAAAAAAAAACTTCTGCACTATCTTTCATGTAAAAAATCCATTTATTTGCAGTGTTTGAGTCTTGGACCTTCATCAGGCAAAAAGTTTGTTTAACGTATTGAATAGGAAGTGGCTACACACCAGCAGCCAATCAGCATGAAGGTATATCTCCATACATCTGTCCATCATTTATACCCCTCATCTCTCCTGGGGTCTGGGGAGGCTGGAGCTTATTAAAGCCAACATTGGGTGAGAGATGGGGCATCCCCTGAACAAACTGCCAGCCAATCTCAGGGCCACATGGAGAGAAATCTAACCATTCACACTCACACTCACACATAAGGGCAATATCGGAGTCAGCAATCAACATAATGAGCTTGTTTCTGGTCCATGAGAACCCAGGCATGCACGGAAAGAAATGCATGCCTGGGTTCTTATGCAAACTCCACACAGAAAGGCCCTGACCAACACGGGCATCAAACAGGCGATTTTTTTCGCTGTGAGGTACGTGCTAAACCATGCCGACCTAACAGCATTTCTGCATCAACAAATTTGAAGACAAAAAATACATTAGCTTCCTGACTAACAGAAATGGTGTAATGAAACATTACTTGTAATTATCATCTTTTTTTAGGCCAAACCTTTAGTTTTCCGGTATCCAACAACAAAAATAACCAAGCAAATAACCAAGCTTAAAGGAGATGAAACACCTAGAACAATACATTTCAATTAAGTGATCAGAAAAAAAATAGAAATAAAAAAATAAAAAATTAAACCACAACATAATGAGTAAGAAAATGAAAAATACATCTAAAGTAAACAAAAATAAAAACTCCACTGAGGCTGAGTTGTTTTTGCTTTCAAGTCACCAGAAATTTGCAGGGGACTAAAAATCTACTTATTTTTTAAAGCTAAGTTATAATCAGTTGTTTAAAGCCACGGTAAGTTATCATTTAATTTAGATTGGATACGTACTTGCAATGTTTATGAAGCTTTGAAAATCCCTTTAAATAGCCAAAAAAAGAGGTCACCACATTTAACTCCTCCCTCAAGGAATTTGATCAATAATCAGAACCGTGAAAGGCGTTAGTATCAGTAATATCGTATCAATGTCCATCCCTAACATGGATGGCAGCTTAAGGTCCAGGCAAGTTACACTGTAGAGCATCATTTTGACAATAATAACAAAGTCAAAGCCATCATGAAATCCTCACAAGACAACGTGTGCCTGGGTGCGGGTTTTCCCACTCGTCCTGGAAAACCTGGAAAACCTGGAGAATGATTGACCAATTGTCCAGTCATGGAAAACATATGGAAAATGAGAAAAAAATCAATTGTCCTGGAAAATTATTTAGCTTTCTTCTTCCCTGTGAGGAACAATTTGACTCTTGTATATGTTGTATATAGTTTTCTCTTGTGTTTTTGAACTATCCTGAATTCCTGTAAAATCATTGCTTGGTGACATGACCTTACATAACCTGTACATGACCTTACATAACCTGTACATGACCTTACATAGCCCTCTCCTTGTTAGAGACTGCTTTCCCACACATACACACACACTACATGACCGTACATAGCCCTCTTAGCCGTCTTGTTGCCCTTTCTTCCCAGAAACTCAAATTATTCCCATGAACTTGATGAACTTAATGCACCTGCAAGGCCATCTGCCTCAAACTCAACCTCATGTGACCACATACAATGTTACAAAAGGGAAAAGACACTGTACGAGTTTTCAGTTCAACTCTCAGACTGCTTGACACAAGTAAAGCTCCATTTGATTGCATCCAGCTGCTTCTCGTCATCTTTATTCTGAATAAATGTCAGGTGCTTATATGAGCCTTGAAACTGAGCTATCTTAGGTCTGTAAAGGGAAAAATCCTGACATTTCTTGTTAATGAAAAAAAATCAAACACAGGAAATGAGGTAAACATGTAGAATAAAATGTTAAATCTCAAAACATCAGTGAAAAAAATATATAAAAAATTGCAAAATAAAATTGAAGCTACTTAAACAGCAATTCAACAAAATATTATTATAAAAAAAGCATAGTAAATAAAGATAAAACAATAAGTATAGACTATAAAGTCATAACTGTAGGAGGCTACATAAAAGCCAGACTATAAAGACAGCTAGCAGACACGTTCATGCCTGATAGAAATAAATACAATTTAAGTTCAGTATGATTCAGTCGAGCTACCTAGAGATATTGGTCATCAACCTTATGTCTTGTTTTTTCAAAGTCTAGATTAACCTGAGAATTGCACACACCACATCAATATTGTAATGGGGGGAAAACGTCCTGAAAAAGTCCTGGAAAATTATTTCTAGAAAAGTCGGAACCCAGTTATAGATGTGACATGTGAGCTACCTTGGCTGATGTTTGGACTCTCTGAGTGCTTTCTAGTTTGTCAATAAACTCAAGGAAAAAGCAGAGCTAATCTAATGAATTATATCAAGCACTATGTTGGCGATGAGGTGAAAACTTGTGGTTTTACAGTAGTGTTAGATTATAAAACTTTGCCTGAACACTGGGCTGAAGGGCAGCTGACCTGGAAATGTCCTTCTGACTACTCAAGCACTTCTTCTGCACTCCTGCAGAAAACAGGTTTTTTAAATGAGCAGTGTCCCCTGTAAGGAAAACAGCCGCATGTCACTGTCACTGTCATACTTTTATACTGTCACAATTTACAGCAAGTCAGAAAAATGAGAATCGAATTATAGCAGGTGCAGTCTGATTTCTCCAAACGTATTCCCTCAGGTAGAAATCAGCAACCCGAGGAAAAGTGACAAGTTGCTAAATTTAACTTTTTAACAAATACTGTACTTTTCAGTGGAGACCTGCAGTGTTACACGCCCTCACATTCTGTTCCAGCTGTCCAAATGTCACCGATCGAACAAGTGGAGCTTTTGTAATTGAAGACAGCTTCACTCTTAATATGACAAACATGATTGTGTTACTGCTCTGAAACTCTGTGGGCGAATGACACGCTGTACTCTGGCATTTTAAACATAAACATGGACTGACTTGGGAGGAGGGACTGCTTTAAAGGTCAAATCTAATGTGTTAAAATTGCAGTTATTTTCTATTTTTAAACAAGTGACATGTCAGGAATGGACATAAAACATAAAAAAGCAGAGTCAGACAAAGATGGCACTGCTTTCACCCCATTGAACCTGTGCAAATGAGACTGATCATAATATCTGACTCGTAAATCAAATTCAAATGTGTAAATGCAGATAGTGCCCCGATGCTAAAGTTGTTGACATGAATATAAATCAGTTACTCTGGATTGTGCTACATTTTCTCCTTTTTATGCCAATTAATCTAAAGTTAAAACAAGATTTAAGCAATATACATATAAAACAACACATATGATGGTACTAAAAGCCTTGTGCAGTGAGTGCAGGAATAAGGACACAAGCAAGAGACTTGAACTCAGTTCCTGTCACTTCTGGTGTTCCCCAAAGCTCCATCCTTGGGCCCTTTACAGTTTGTAATCTGTTCACCTCTCCTCTGCTGTATTTTCCCAAATTTTATGTAAGCTTTCATTGCTATGCAGATGACACCCAGCTCAACCTGTGTATATGTTTATATTATTTTGGTATCTTTTCCTTCCATATTTGTTTTGTTCATATCTAATTAACCAAAATTTGGCTAACAGTAACACTGCTAATGAAGTACTTATCAACAAAGTTTTGGAAGATATAATTTAAATCAACAAACCTATGGACTGCCAGACCATAAATTTGTCCTCATCATATTTGTCTCTGTTTTACGGTGACACCTGTGTTGTAGGCTCACTCTTTTTTCAATAAGTGGAAGGTCCAGGTCAAACATATTCTTTGCAGTTTTTTTTATTGAAGTTTGGTATTTTCTTTTAGGAAATTTTGTGTTTGTGGATCCACAGTGACCGATCAAATGCACACAATGTCTCATATTCTCAATGTGAGGCTCAAATCAGGAGCAGCCAACGTTTAAAAAAAGGTGAATTGTGAATGTTTGAGATATATATTGCTTTCATAACTGGCACAACTGACTAAACACAGCAAAAACATCTGAAGACCAAAATTCTAAATATGCTTTGTGCAATACTCTTTGCTGCGAATTTCTTTGCATACTTTTATTTTATTCATCGAATAGTCTCAGCCTTTTTAAGACACAATCAAGATGTGAGGAGTCTTCATCATTGATCACTATGTGATCTGTATGAAATCCTGTTAGATTTGAATGTTTTCATTTTATGATTTGTCTCTATGGTCATACAACATTTAATACACCAAGCTGATATCATCACATCCTAAATATTCTGATAGCTCAGGTCCAGTGAGGTTATTAAGTTGAATTTGCATAAAGAGTATTGAGGTTTTAGATGCATTATTATCGTAAAAATCCAGGTGGAATGAAAACAGCTATGACTGGTCTGTAGCTGCGAGGGTTAAAGTAAAAAGTGATTTGTTTGGATGTTTTACTGTGAAAACTCGAGTAACGACTGGATTTTAGAAATAAAACTGTTTCTTTTGCCAACTGAGGGACTGATTGCCACTCAAACTGCTGTAATTATTTCCTCTGTAATTTGAATAATTATAAGCAAAGCTGTTAATTTGTTCCACTTGGTTTGTTTGGTCCCTCATAGCCCATCACCACATTTCTGACCCCCATTTGGAGCATCGCTTACATTGTTTTCAGCACTGAATCAGCAGTCAAACCCTGACATCTTCCTTTCCTGATATATTATTGACAGTCCAGACAGCATTTGAATTGTTACTACAGAAATAATATCTGATATTGCAGCTGACTTTTGTTCTTTTACTGTTTAAATTTTACTAGTGGTGCAGTTTGTGGTTGATCATCCTCCAGAGTTGTCTCAGTCCCTCTGGTCTTTCTCTGAATAAAATGTTGTTTTCTGTCTGTTCGATCGATTTTATAAAATTCTACCTCTCACATGTCGGCTTGATGAACACCGTACAGCCGCTCAGCTGGAAAACTACTGCTGAGTCAGGACAGATCAGAATGAGAGGAATGCATGCAGCTAAAGATTTGCAAGTGTGAGTGCATATTTATGTACAAAGTCCTCACATGTTGATGAGTTATGCTATTGTTATAATTCAGTCCCTGACGTGGTGAATGAATCTGGCCTAGAACTGTAAACCAAGCTGACAAAGTGTTTGGTGAAGTTTTCAAGAACACACACAGACCTGCTGCGAGCAAAATTTAACTCTGCGTTAATTAGAGGGTAATCAAAGCAGATTATGGAACAATTAAGGGTCGTCTCTGCTGTAGCTGGAGTGTGAGATTCAGGCTTCCTGCTCCTGACAGCTCTACAGAAACAAGGTCAACAAGGGGAGTGAGTCATCACGTCAAGCAAACAATATTTACATCATGAAAAATGCAAACAGAATAAATCCATGCTGATCAATTACTGACGAGCATGATGTCTCTCAGATCTGTGGACGTCAGAAGAACCCCCGTTGTCAACAGACTATCATGCATTTTAGCCGGTAATTACAGCAGAGATGCATTTTTGAGCCACTAAAGTAACAGAAAATATCAGTACGGAACAAACATGTCACTGAGTTTGTCAAATGAGTTGGGTAACATTTAGAAAAACAAACAAACTGAAAAACAAGTTCAGTCTGGGCTGAAATGGCTGCTTTAGAGCACAGGCTTTTTCTTATGGCATAAAAACGCCTCGTAGCTGTCCACACTGACATCACTTTAATAAGCTATTATTTTGAAACTTTGTCAATGATTCCTCCAAGGGTGTATTTTCAGATTTTCTTTTTCAACTTTGTTTATAAAACTTTTAAAAATATTTTAGACAGTGTACAACATAAGGTATAAAAATATAGAATAAACATCAATTGTTTGTTTGTTTGAACATCTGAATGCCAACTCCCCTCACCACCCACTGCCCATCATAAGGTTATTCTACTAGAAAAACTAAATAAATAGAAAATAAGGATAACACATAAAATAAAATAAATTAACCTGACATACCAGATGGACAACTCCATATATCCGCCATCGAAATATTTTACTAATCCATCTGGGAAAGGGACGTTCAAAAATGTTTTCAGAAGCAGAACCTTCAAAAACAACAGCAGCTTGTGATTGGACAATCGTACAGCTTGTCACACTCATCACAGACTAATCTATATCAAGCAACGCCGCTACGTTTGAAGCAGCATACGTAGCGGCTATACGTAGCAGCTATCATACCTTAGACTATCGTATGACATTAAATTAGACCACACAGATGTATATTTTAACACTTTTACATGACATGAACCTCGTCAAAAGACAATCTCTACAAAGTTTTCCCGCTAAATTTCTGACCACAAGCTAACTGGCATGACCGTGGAGGATTTCTGCGTACACTCCCAGTTTTACAGCAGTGATCCCCGGTCAGGAGCACAACAAAAACATGACTTCTCATAACACAAGCTTCAAGTGACGTTCTTTGCTCCTCTACCAAAGAAAAAATGGAGTACATTTCTGATAAAAAAAACCCGCACATACAGATACTGAGACTGCTTCAGAAGCTGCCATTGTTTTCAAACATGCAGCCCCTTCCTGGTGTTGTCACATTTGCAGCTCCCGCCTCTCTTATCTGATTGGGCCGTTGAGCATTTAGCCGAGTGAAGTCTCTGGACAATGGAGGTTGACTGTCAAGCCGAATTTCAGAATCAGGCAGGTCTGTCTGCTATGCAAGGCTAAAAATAAATAGCCAAGAGTAAAAACCATAAAAAACAAAAATCAAACAAAATATCACTTAAGTCTTGCAAAAAAGTTGTTTTGTTCATGAAAAACAGACTTTTTGTTCAAAATGATAAGCTTTAGAAAGCTGATTGCTGATTGGATACTGAGTTTTCAAAACCTCAATGGACCCAAATTAGTCACAGGCTTAGTGTCACTATCCATCTAAACTTGTTCCCCATAACACATAGTCTAATGCTAGTGTTAGGTGAATGCTAGCTTAGCATTACAGAGCAAAGCCTTGTATTACTTTAAACCTCACACATAAGTTGGACTGATAGTTACCTTCGCCAATGAGTTTATGTTTTCGGGAGAGTTTGTTTGTCTGTCTGTCTGTCTCCGTGATGAAAAAGGCGATTTTCGTGAATAAATACTGAACTGAAATAGATATCATGATGAATCTGTTTGCTTATGGTATGTTTTCATGGTCAAGGAATCTAAATATTTCGATGAAATAAAGGTAGGACGAATATTTATGGTGAAATTCACAATATGACTGAGAACTGTGGTGCTGGCGGTCTGTGCTCTCTGAGTGCTTTTCTAGTTATTATATGATTGACAAACTCTTATCTCAAAGATAATCTGACAAACATAACAAACTTGCAACTATTTTACAAAGTATGTTGTTGAGTTTTAGACAAACAGTGACTCCAAGCCCTTGACTACTTCCAGTCCATTGAGGTTTCCCTCCAAAACTCTGTAGTCAATCAGCAGGCAGCTTTCTAAAACCCACCCGCGGTCAGAATGGATCCGAATTGCAAACAAGTTTGTAATGCAATCGCAAAACAGTTGCAAAATAAAATTTCAATCATTGTAAACAAAGAGTGTTTTCTTAAATAAATAAAATACAATCATCTTCAAAGATTAAGTTGATAACTTGTTTGCAATTTCTGTATTTTGATTTTTATGTTGGTTTGTTTGTTTTTTTTGCTAAATTCATAAAGTGTTGCTTGTTGCATGAAAAGTGTTATCTTAAGTCTTTTGGCTAGTCAATAACCTTATCAATTCATTTCACAACTTTAAGTGAGTGGAAAGACCAGAAACTTGCAGAAGCAGTTATCTATGCTGTGACATGTGTCTGACATTGTTGCCACTGAAAATCTGCAGGCCAACATTTGCCCACATGGAAAATCTGCAGGAATCAATAAGGGAATTGTTAAAGACTTGGATCAATTAGCAGGATTGTTCATAGCACTGGTATCGACAAAATGTAACAATTCCCATCCTTAGTGTTGTTAGTGATCATGTGTACAGCTGGTAGAGATACTGTAGTACTATAGGTGTGCTTGAGCCAATCATAGGCCCATTATGAAGCCTTTTTCAGGGGCCCTGCCATGTCTGTGGGCAGCCCTGCTGATTCAAACACTCCCAAGTGCTTTTAGGTGATGAATATTCATAGAGCAGCAGAGACTCTTGAATTATCACATTTAAACACTTCAGAAACTTTGAATCTGTTCCAGCTAATCTGTTTCCTTCGCCTCTGGAGGCAGGCTGTCGGCTGCAGACGCACCAAAAACCTGCACAGCTGCATGAATATTCAGTGGGCTTTTTTCTTATTTGAAATACCAACAGACAAGTTTTGATTCCTGGACAATTTAGTTATGGAACAAGTGAGTGGAATGGATGGATCGTGAAATGAACCCCCTTTAGAATGAGAGGGACCCCCGTGCTGAAGGTCCCGATGTTCACTCTGCTTTGGCTGCGGGGTACACTTAACCAAACAGATCATGACTCTTACTCTCCTTTATCTCATCATTCACAAAAACATGATTTCTGCTGGCTTCACAAAGCAAATAAAAATATCTACTCACATCTACTCACTGTTTCTAAATACAGTTTGCAGTATGAACTGTAGTTAGTAGAAGAAATATTTCATAAAGCTCATTAATGCCACCTACTGTGCTAAATTTAGATCCTGGCAACTATTTCTGCACAAGAACTAAATCAAACAAACTTAAAAATTGATTCCTTTTTATCAGCACATTGACAGTGCTGTCCCTCCCTAACATAAATTATCCATGTTCTGTATCTGGCCATGAAAAAATCAGATAATGTAGCTTAGCTAATGGCTAGCGCACTACTTTGACATCCATTAATAGACTATATGAAGTCAAATTAGTCATTGATTTGGTTTTCAACAATTTTCACCTTTGTACACACAAGATAATTGTGTATTATCCACAAATGACATGAAAACATGTATTTACTGAGTTTGAATTGCATTGTTGGGATAAATGTAATGGAATTATTGCTAAAGCTAACATTGCTAAGACTGGCTGGCTGCCATCTTAAAACCTGACTGGTTAGCACTTTGCATTGTGGGCACAGTTGCCAGGTCTGCTTATTGAAAACTGCTTTTTTTTTAAAGCTGCTTGTAAAAGGAGCTTGTAAAAAGAGCTTGTTCCAAAAGTGTAGTTACTCTTCTGGGCTTATTGTGCCCCCAAAACCAGGAGGGACTTGATGCACACCCTTTACTGTAACAGAGGGGCAAAAATGATGTTCCCACCAAAAACAAGTCCTTTTAGACACAATTAAATTGATTTATTATGTAGCTGTAACTGTTCTCGTCCTAATAAAGCTGTAGACAATCATTAAACTTAGATAAAAGTCTGACTATGTCTGTTTGGTTAAAAAATTAAGGTTAGACAGACTGTTTAGTGATAACAGAGTAATAAATAGCAGTAGCACCTCCTTCACTTCTATATAAGGCAAAGGATGTTCAACTTCCAAACAAAAGGATGTTGAGTAAGTAAATTAAGAGTTGAATTAGAAAAAAACATCACTGTGAAAGTGAAAGAGAAAAAACCAAACATGCTTTATGTAGTAGTATTAAAAAATAGCTGGAGGTAGCTTGTTTTGTCTTGTTTTTTTATCATCATGGTTGCTTAATTTAGCAGAAAATTCTGTCAACACTGATTGTGAGTAACATTTTGTGAGGTAGACTGGTTCAATGCAGGCTGCTATATTTCCTGAAGTAGTATGACATCCAGGTATTTTTTGCCTCACAGCAGATTTTGCAAATGTTTATATACTACATTTTGGCAAAGTCGGTACATTCTGCTGTAGGACCTTTGTTTGTACTGGGCACACACAAACCAACACACACTGTCTGAACATGCAAGGAAAGTAATTATTATCATGTAAGCCTCTCTTAATGTAGAAATTAACAAGGATTGTAAATGTTTTGAGTAGAACATGAAAAAGATCAATTATAAAGATACTGCAAGAACACAAAAGCAGAAAATCACAGTTAAAAGATAAATAAAAACCCTAAAGAAATGTAAACAAGAGGTGCCCACTGGTTTTAGCTTAATTTATTTTATCCATTAATTGGTAATTATGAAAGAAAATTACATTGTTCTTGTTATGAAACAATAAGAGATAAACACCACTGCTTATTGTTTTTTCTTTTCTATTACACACACCAATTCCAGTGAAGTTGGGATGCTTTGTATACCGTAATTAAAAACAGAATTCAATTATTTTCAAATCCCTTTCGATCTCTAAACAGTTGAAAAAGACAATTTATCTAATGCTAACTGATGAACAAATTCTCTCTCATTTTGAATTTGATGCCTGCAAAATGTTCCAAAAAAGCTGTGAAAGTTAAGAAATATTCATAAATCTCCTGCTTGGAATATTTCACAGGTGAACAGGTTCATTGGAAACAGGTGACTCAAGGATGATTGATTTTTATTGTGGATTTCAAAGGTCATGGTCACTAGGCTTCATTTTCATCCATTGCTGGTGAATGTTCGATAATGTTTAAAGATTGTCTTTGAATAATCACAGGCATCTCTTCTGCTTTAGGTAGAAACTTCAATGAAAAGTGAAGGTCAATGGGTTGCATGTTCATCCCGTGCTTTTCAAAGACATATTTTAATGATGCCTAATGGGTTTTCTTCTTTATTTCCTTAAATGTCAACTCTGGGATTCACAAATTCATCCTTTGCTTTTCATTTGAAACCTCGAGAACGCTAATGCAGGGCTTATTTAAGTTTTGATCCTATGTCATCCTAGAGTCAAGGATCATCTCAATATAATTTTGAGATCAGGGTTACCACAACTTATCTGCTGCTCATGAACGCAGTATCCCTATTATAGTGTTTTTTTTTTCTTTGAACACATTTGCTTAAATGTCTACCTGACTAAGAATGATCTGATGAGTAGGAACAAAAGATGATTGGTGCATAGGTAGGGATGGAAAGGTTAGCCATAATTTGCTACAAAAAAACAAACAAACAAAAACAAAAACATTCAGAGAAGACCAAAAATCTTGCAGTCATTTCAGCAAACATGTTCTTAGGGTTTGTTTCTTTTAACTCAAGTTTTTATTTGATGCATGACAGTTAATATAGTATTGCATAATTATATTGATATTGAGCAGGGCCTTCATATACAGATGTAAAACAAAAAGTGTCAATAGTATTACATGATCTTACACGAAAGATGTGGAAGTGTTTACTGGTAGGTAAAGGTTAATAAATACATTCATAAATAATAGATAGTAATAATAATAAATAACTAGAAAGCACTCGGAGAGCGCAGACCTCCGCCACGCCACAGTCCCCAGCCATTTTGTCATTTTGACCAGAAATATTACTCCTACCTTTATTTCACCTAAATATTTAGATTTCTTGACCATTAAAACATACCATTAGCAATTGGATTCATAATGATATCTATTTTAGTTCAGTAGTTATTCACAGAAATCACATTTTTTTTCCATGGTGGCCAGACGCTGATCCCGATCAACACCAAAATCGAATCAGTTCTTCTTTTTGTACTTTTTGATTCAAAGTGTTATACTTTACTCAACAACAAAGCTTCCTGCACAGTCTTTGCAAATGTCTGTATAAGGGTTGTGAATCTGCAGGCAGGGATAAACCAGTTTTAAAACAGAGCAGTGTTCAGGCTTAATACATGTTTATCTATCCTGATAATTATCATCATTGCAATTCTGAATAGTGTTTTGCACATCACGTCTTTCTCATATTGTGCTGACCTCACACTAATCCATCGTTTGACTCGCCAAAGTACTTTCAAAACTCTCGCAGACCAGATCCCGTACATCAAGTGCTAATTCTGGTCTGAATATTTTTTTATTAGTAAGGTGAGTCTATAAATAAATCACTAAGTGACATACTCCTCTTTATCACAAAGCGTTAAATCAAGTTACTGATTAAACATACAAAAACAATTGGCCTTTGCTCTGTTGGAGGAAATGAAACCTGTACAAAGACAGTGACATTTTCAGAACACCAAGAAGACTACTGTGTGAACTATTTTCAGAACACCAAGAAGACTACTGTCCTTTTGGTAATAAATGATACACAATACAACCAAATTAACCAAAGCCTTGAGACATGAAGCCAAACATCTCTTGACCCCAAACACTGCTGGTGAGAAGCAGACGATGACTAATAGAGTAAAAGAAGCTTCATGAAGATTTCATTTCCGGCATATTAATAACAGGATAATGAGAGTTTCAGGCTGCCAGACCAGGGAGGTCAACTCAAACAGACAGCAGTCTCAAAGAAACATCATTAAAAATTAATAAAACAAACTTGGCTGAAAAAAAGCAAAATTCTGGCATTAATGGTGCTTCAGTTCATCGCCAGCCTCGTCTTAACTTCAGGATTTAATCAAACACGAACGTCGATTTGAAATGATGTCTCACTGAAGGTAAATTAAGCTTTTCCTATTTCCAACAGTTAAATTTATTACATCTCATTCAGTAAATCCTCTCAAACCGTGAAAATCTAAACTCATTTAAGAGTCTGTCGTGCACAAATAGAGAGATTTCCCTCTCGCATGAAGATTATAAAGAGGACACAGTTTGTTATGTTGGGCTGTGATCCAGAACGAGTGTTAGTGGATTAATGTGAAAGCTGACAGAAGATCCTCAGTCGTAAAAGTATTTAAATAACTAGAGTAATCTGCAGCGAAATATTGGTCATAATGGCGGTAATCCAATCATCTGTGAGGAGATTTTCCTGCTGCCTGTTAATAATTGATTCTGCTGAAGATTTCAGTTTGTTATCATGGAGACTTTAAAAAGAGATGATGTTGAATTAGAACAATACCTAAACTAGAACTAGTTTTGTTCCACAGGGAGGTTTATGTTGCTAGAGAGTAAAGGCCTTTGCACACCAGACATGTTACTTTTTGCACAAATGATTACCATGTTGTAATTTTTTAAGGCCTAAGCTAGCAACAGAGTATGGCAGAGCAGAATAGCTGTTTCTATTTTTGTGGAAGATCGACTAAAATAAAGTTTCACAGTCAACATAGTGGCCTGCCAGATTGTGAGTGGAAAAATCAATGCACCGTTGCATTGCTATATTTGCTGTGGGGATACGGTATCAATTCATGGCCGATTTGTATCTATATTTTTGAGGTATTAATTTCCATCATTTAATAAAGCTTTTAGTTCTATAGGAAAATAGAATGACTCACTATGGTGCTGTGGAGCGAGTTTAGAAAGGTGACGTGTTGTGCTAACCTGACAAGCCAGATGGACAGCTCCATATATCTGCCACAGAAATATTTCACTAGTCCATCTGGGTAGGAGCCCTTTAAATTTGTTTTCAGGGGCAGAACGTTTAAAAAAAACATAAGCTTGTGATTGGATAATCGTTCTGCTCGTCACATTTATCACAGACCAATCCACATCAAGCAGGGTTGCCTCCTATAATGAAGCCATGTTTTCTTTGAATCTGTCATTATTTTTTTCTTTTGTATATACATTTTATTTTATTATTTTGTTTATATTGGTTGCTGATGCTGCTCAGTGATTTTTTGAAGACTGTATGATGCAAAATGTGCCTGTTTGTTACTTGAAATGGCTGAATAAAGAATTGGAAAAAAAAATAGCATGCATAACGACTATCTTAGCCACTAACAGCTAACAACAGTTAATGACTGTTAGCTGTTAGCCACTAACAGCTAACAACAGTAAATGATCGTTAGACATTAGCCGCTAACTTAGCTGCTAACAGCTAACAGCCTTATACTATCGTCTTACACTAAATTGTAACACACAGATGATTCATTTAACACTTATATGTGACATAAACCTCGTCAAAGACAATCCCTACAAGTAAACTTCTGAGGAGGGCAGATTTCGCCAAGTTTTACTAAGTATCTATGAGAACAATAGGCTAAACGGCATGTTCGTTCTCAACTTCTGGTTTTCAACTTCCGGTTGTCGTCACGTCCGCATTCTGCAGCTCCCACCTCTCTTCCCTGATTGGGCCGTTAAGAATTCAGCCCCGTGAATTCGTTGGACAACGGAGACTGGCAAGACAGAGCTGCAGGATTTCAGAATAAGGCAGGTCTGTCTGCTCTGCAAGGCTAGTGTTGTGCAGGAGAGTAAACAAACATGGCCGCACAGGAGAGAGAGATAAAAGGAACACACCATCAGCATTTTCATCTTTTGTTTGGATGTATTTTGAAAGGAACATCAGGGATGGACATTACATGGGGTTTCTAAGGACAGAAAAGGCTCGCCATACATGGCACCGCCCAGAGAAAATGAAAGCCGCTGACAGTAAAGCAATAGCTAATGCTATTGACCAACAAGCCAACACTTGACATAGCCTAGCAAAGCATTTAAAGGCAAATAATGAACAAGAGGTTGTGAGACCTTAAACCTTAAAAACCACATCACTATATCATATATCCTGGTGAACTGTTGTGCAAAACTTAAGGTAAAATTTGACCGATGGCCTTAAAAATCTGTTTCTATCATCCTTGAGTCAGAACAGACACTTTTAGAAAGTTTGATGAAAATCCATTTAAGAATTTGATGGGTTTCATATTCACAAGCAAAGGAAGATCACAGATTTCATGACCTTGACTTCAAAACAAAAAAATCCTAAGTCCAATCAGCTCACCCTTAAATCTGGATATTTGGTCAAAGCTTAAAGAAAGCTCCTTAAAGACTGTGATGTGTCCCATTCACAAGATTTGAACTGACGACGTGGAGTACTCGGCAGATATGAGCTGGAAAAATGGACCCCTGCAGGACTCAGTCTGGTATAAAGAAAGTCTTTTAAAAATTCCAGCCATAAAATCCAAAACAAGTAAGACCTGATGCCTGCAGATTTATAAGTGACCTTGCAAATGTATCTGGAAAAACAAACATGACTAAACTGCAGATTCTCATAAAGTGAAATGTGCTCTAAAATAAAATCTTCTATTGCCGATACCAATTACCAAACATCTGGTGTTTTTCAAGCTTTAACTGCTCGTAATTGAGCCAGCCTCCTTGCCTTCATACAATAATAACAACATATATATTAGTTTGTATTATCTCTATTTGTTTGATTTTCTGTCCATGACATTAGGACGGCTGTTCTATATCATATTATGGTAATGTCAGAGCAGATATTATGTCCAGTCATGTTTAAGTTACTGAGGCCGTTACAGTCTTGTTAGCATCTGTTGGGTGCTGCATTTATGATATCATAATAATTCTTCTTTATATATTTGCAGATGAGTAACATCTGCAGAGCATAAAATCAAAGGAGAAAATGTTACATGGTGTAGAGTTTTGCATGAGACTTAATGTTGGACAAAGTGATGCAATGATAATCAAGAGTTAGACGGATGAGGTTTGATGTTTTTTTTAATCTCAACCAGACTGGGTGCAGTAATAAATAAGCATTAAAGTCCAAAAAGTTCACTTTAGATGGCAGGGCTCTTATCAATGATGCTGTAAAATTTATGGTAATAGTGATAGAGACGTACTTTGTACTTGAACTTTGTCATGTGTTCCATCATATTCTGTTTGCCAAGACTTTATTACACTGATGAAAAGTTCATAGAAGTTCGCCCACATAATAGCACAAGTTCTTTTGTTTCCTGTGGTTTTAATTGTGGACTTTTATTTTTAAAGATACTGAGACCATTTTTGTGTTTGTACAAAGTTACAACAGGTTCTGTGATCAGATTAGTGCAGCATCCTTTATAACTATCCAGTTTTAAATTGATCAAACAGTACAGCATGGCTGTCTCAAAAGGCTGCAGTGAGATCTAAAAGAAGTTAGAGACGGAGTCCAGTCCACCATAAGCAGGGCTGTCTCAAAGTCTCAACTTCTTCTAACTTGACTAAGGACTGAGGACAGAGGACAGACCATCCATGCATGTGCTTTTATGTGGGTAAACAAAACAAAGCATGTCTGCAGTTGTTTGTACATGTGCCCTGTGGTTTTCTCTGTATGTAATTCTTTTGAAAGTTCCATACAGTGCTAATCTGAGTCTAAAATACATGATGTACATAATACAAAAAAAAAAAAAATCCAAGTCATAAAAAGCACACAGGACTGTTTAGAGTTACTGAAGAGTTTATCTGATGACTGTAGTCAGAGGCAGGCTAACACTACCCACTGACTGCCAGTGTTTGAGCTAAGCTGATTAGCAATGGATAACTTTTAAAAGTCTTTTCCTTGGTACTGCAAGCACAGTCAAATGAACGGTGTCAAGACATGAAAAACAAAAGAAAATGTTGTTGTATCCTGTTAAAGATCAGAAAATTAGGGACAGAGGACAGTCATGGATAGTGCCAAACAAACCGTCTCAAGTTATTTGTTCTAGCTTCTATCAAGCAACATAAAAAACTAGCACAATAGAGCAACTCGCAATGAACATAAGCAGTGCAGCTCATGTCTTATGTCTTCATGTCCCTGTGTTGTCACTCTAATGTGTTTCATTTTTTAATCCTGTTTTATTAGTCAATGCCTGTGCTTTTGTGTGGTTGTATTCTTTTTTATCTTATGTGACCTATGAAGCAATATTGAGCACAACGCCCAAGATAAATTTCTCTAATGGGACCGTAAAGTTTACTCTGACCTGACCTGATGAGAGAGGATGATCTGTCCTCAGTCCTTGGTTCTTACTAAGTTGATGTAGTTCCTGACCTTCCATTTTGGGACCATCCCATATTCCTGACAGAGGATAAAGGACTGAAGACCATCCAAGAGTGCTTAGAACTGGGGTTGGCAATTTGATTTAGATACACTTTTTGTAATACTGGTTAAAATGGTCTTTAAGACCCGATGGTAATCAACTCACAATGTGTTCTTAAAACAGAGCGAAAAATATCCGCTCTCTACAGCAGGAGTAAAACAGGTATAACCCCAACCAATAATCATGCCAGGACACCTGTTTTTAAACCAGTCAAATCCCTTCGCCATTCTGCCCGCCTACTACGCGTGCATTTTCCCGGCGTGCACAGACTCGATGCGTGTAGCCGAGCTCATACGTATCAGAGTCCGCCGGAGAATGCTTACCTTTCAAGTTTTGTCTTTGAAAATAAGGGAAGCCCGCCGTGAGCCGTCCCACAACCCCAACCAAGCTCCAGTATCCCTCACATTTTAAGACAGATTTACAAGAAATCTAAAATAAACTCTTTGTTTTTCTAAGTTTGTTCTGCTGCTCTAATCTCGCAATAGCTGCCACTCGGTTTTACGGCGGTTGGCATCCAACATTTTGGAGCATTACCGCCCCCTTCAGGCTAGAGACAGAGCTCAGTTTGGAGAGGCAGAGGAGTGCTTTTATTATTATATCATCACACGGGAGATTTACGGGAGAATACTGATACAGGAGGACAGCGGGAAAGAGGATAAAATACGGTAGTTTCATGGCCAAAACGGGAGACTTGAGAGCTATGTGGAGAATGTCAGAGGAACTACCTATACCCCGATCAACATCGGCTGTGAGTACTAACTAACTTTACATGTTTGTTTGGTGTTTTCTTACTGCTGACTGAGACATGACTTGGTGTAGTGTAAAACAAACACGTGCTGAGGGTTTGGAGTTGAATCAGTCTTCTGGATATATCAGCCGAGGGCGTGCATGTAAGTGGGGGGGGGGGGGGGGGGGTAGGCGGAGCCCTGAGGAGATGCTACTTTCAAATTCATGCTAGTTTTCCAAAATAGCCAACCCCAGCTTTAAGAAAGATCTTTGCTCTGTCCTTGGTCCTCACTTGAAATCAAAGTAGGTTCTGACCTGCCGTGTCGAAGGACTGTCCCGTGTTTGTTGAACTGTTCAGAAGACAGAAATTATGGATCATGGTCCGTCATGGACTGATGATCTGTCCTCTGTTCTTGGTCCTTACTCACACTGGAAGTACTTTGAACTTTGAGACTGATTTCCTCAAGGTGACCAACAATCTTCTTCTTTTAGTGGCAGACAGAGGGCTCAGTTTTATAGTTCTTGTCGATCTCACTGCACTTAATTGGTCACAGAACGGGTCTTCACTTTGGTCTCATTATCTACGAAACTGTCAGGTTGGTTCTTGTCAAATGGGAATATAGGGACGCATGGTTTGGTATGTTGTCTCTCGAGGCTTTAACAACAGAAAAAAAACAGTCACGATACCAAAAGTTACCAAAGAACAAAAGCTGAACAAAACTATTTCACGCAACGAGTAGCAGCAGAGTTACTCTAGAAACAAAGCGAAAACCTCAAACAAAACAGCTAACAGGGAATTTCAAAGTATCAGAAATCAGACAGCAGAAATAAACATCAGAGTGGAAATGATGACTTCAAGTCTCCAAACTCTTCTCTCTCCAGAAAACATTGTGCCCTCCTAAAGTCGCAACAACCTTCCTCGTCTAATGAGAGCTCTTTTGTTGTGTTGGTTGTGGCTGAGGGTGAAGCTGCAGGCAGCACACAGAGCAGGTGGAGTCTGAGGAGTTTTTTAATGTCCTGTGGGATAAAACGCTTCCAGGAGCTTCAGCTCAATCAAAACAAAGCGTTGTGTTTTATCACATTCAGGCGGAACAGTCATTAAAAAGAGGAAACAGAGAGCGAGCTCTGCAGGATGACTGATGGATCACAGAAAACAGCTCAGTCTCACTCACAGGAACATTTACTTTAATGTTTGTGTTACTGCAGCACGACATAATGAACAAGGGAGCCGCATTTGATTTATTCAAATTGTTATGTTTTTATTCATGAATCACAACATTTGGATTTAGGGAGCAACTGTATCCTCTTCAATGTCTGATGGAGGGCAGAAGAAGCAGAGGAATAGGAGCCTGCTCACAGTGAACACAGAGAAGAACGGAGCTCACTGCAGTGCGATGAAGAGAAACTTTGATCATATTTAAGTTTGTTTTTGTGTGACCAGTTCACACATTCACTGGTTAAACTGTGTCCATGTTTTTTAAGGAAACAAGCCCATGACTCAGCCTCATGGTGAGCTCTACTAATCACAACAATTGATGCAAACACAGCCTGTCCTCAAGAATTATGCACAGCCTCAAAATTTTGCCAAGTCACCACAGCTCTCCCTCACTTTTGAACAGTTGTCTCAGCTCTGTCCTCATCCCTGCGGCATCACCCCGCTTCAGTCTGACTTCTTTGTCCTCAGTCAACAGGACATGAAGTGACAGTGAAATCACTGCAACCGTCTGTGAAAAGCAGGTACCTGATGTATTGCACAGCTGCAAGGCTGCAGATATTGATATTGTTGACTGTAGACGATGAAATCCCTAAATTCTGTGTAACCTTACACTGCTGCTTACCCAGTACTTCACAAAGTGGTGAATTTTGCCTTATCGTTGCTTGTGACCAATTCAGGGAGGCTCCTTTATACCCAATCATGGCACTAATCTGTTAATAATGAACCTGCTCCCCTGTGAAATGATCCTAACAGGTGATTTTAGGCCTTTCTCAACTTTTCCGGTTGTTTGTAGTCCCGTCCAAACTTTTATGACATGTGTTGCAAATTGAGAATGACTGTATATTTGAATAGTTAAAACACAATGGAGTTCATGTTGGATCTTAAAAAATCAAGAAGGGGAGGCACTTTTGTTGTCCTCTTCGTAAACAGCAGAGGCGGAGGTGAAAATTATCTGCCTCGTATTTACAAAGGAACTCTCTTTGTCTTCAGCTTCATCAGTTGCAGGACTTTTCTTGCTAATGAGTTTATGTTTTCTTGTTGCTTTTTTTATAAGTTAAAGAAAATACGACACACATGGAGCGATTTTAAACTCACCTAGAGCGGGAGTACCTAACATGGTGCCAGCAAGTCAATGAGGTGCCCCATAAAGACGTTTTAAAAATAACACAAGTTACCGCCACATAACTTCGATAAATACCATTTTTTAATTTCAATTTTATGTTTTGCTTGTATATGACTCTTGAAAAACACAAAATTAACAAATCTAACACGTGCATTACATTTTAAAACCACTTTTTTCTTTCTAAACTTCACCTTGGTGCTGATGGCACATCTCTATCACCGCTGGTATTAGCCAGAGCCCTCATATTGATAAAAAAAGAAAAACAAAACTCTGGCTGTATACATCACAGTGATGTTTATCAGAGGGATAAATAATTCAAGTTGCATTTAAGTATAATGTTCTCATATAATCTATAGTAATAGTTATTGTTAGAAATAATAAAAAGTTTAAAAAAAAGTGAAAATACAGTGTCATTTGTAGTCTACAAATGTAATATATTTGTTATTTCAAGGTAAATTATATAATTTAGATTACTTCAGAACATTAAAGCAGCACTACTTAAGATCTTCGCTTGACCGGGTAGGGAACTCAACTACCCATGAGCTCTAGCGCGCGCATACTGTAGTAAGGATACAGATCTGCCGGTCGCGTGCATTTGTTTTGTAAGCGAATCACAGAAGCCAGGACTTCGCTCAAAAGTATTCTTCTGTCTTCAGCGGCTGTTTGCAGGATGGATTGTGACGAGGTAATGTATTTATTTTTGACAAAATGAAGATGTTAAAAATCGCTAAGTTCAACTTGGTTTTATTACCGTGAAGTCGCCCCCGTCCTGTTGAAGCGATAAAGTGAATAAAAGTAAAGACAACAACGAGCCAGTGATATCACACACTTGAAATAGGTCTAAACAAAACTACATACTGGTACGTTCTGGATTTGTTGTGCTGTACTTTTTTCTGTCAAGTTTTTTGAGGAACTTCGTCATAAATTAGTCGGCCAGCATACCTGATTAAGGTAGTCGGACATCCCTCCTCGTCTTTTATTTCACGCAGGAAGTGAACGCCGAACCGATGTTTATTCCTGTCCGAGCATTCAGCTTGTTTTTCTCTCGCTTTCTTTGTTTTGTATCCTCCGACAAAACTTTTCTCTTACTAACGCTGTTGCCTCCGCCATAGCCTCCGCCATGGTTACAGCTACGCGATTGGCTTTTGCCGAGACTTTCGTGTTGTAAACGAATCGGGAATCGGGGGAAGTGATGTATGCCATAAAGCAGTCCAAACGTGTAGTTTTTAGTGTGGCAGGGCTCCCACCATCCACCTCGAAGTTACATAGCGCCAGTTAAAGGGATACAGACCACGACAGAGGCTTCATTGAACTCATTGTAAAGTGGTGGACCATCACAATGAATATCGAAGGATTATATTATGTTTGAAAAGCTACGTAGTGTTGGTTTAAATCAACCAAGCCATCCATGCTGCTTCTCATCTTTTGGGTAGCTCTCAGGCTCAATAAGGTTGGTAACCCCTGACCTAGTGGGTGCAACCAAGTGACGAAGCAATCAGCTCTTGTAACCTGGCAGCATTTAGCACCGGCAAGAAGCTTTCTGTATCCGAAAACAACCGTCCCTGTGGACACAAGCCCTTAAAAAAGGAATAAGTGGGGGAAAAAAACTGCCACAACAATCTTAAAAAAAGTCCAAAATCCTGAAAAGTCTCATTATGGATGCAAATCATGTGTTTGTCATAATATTTACCACAAGTGAGATGCAGCAGCAAGATGGGCTACATGAGCAGATGGAAAGATCACAGTTCTCTGCCTCAGGACATTTTGTTAGTATAATGTAATTATGTTAAAGTAATTATAATAATGTTATTCCTCTAACATCGATGTTCATGTCAGGTTTGTATAGTTTTCGATATTCTGTTTGATTTGCATTGATTTTTTTCAACAGCTTAAGACATTATTTATTGTAATATTCTGTATCAATAAAGTTAGTTGATTGTTTCCATCAAGAAAGTATTACAACAAGACTATGACAACAATGGCCCACTGCTACTTAACTGAGTGTGAGAGAGCTTTAAAATAAAAGAGCTCTGTGAGGCAGATCTAAGTCTTGGGAAAAAAAGAAAAGAAACTGAGGGGAGGAAGTCATAACTGTGAAAGTGATGCACTGGCCCTTTAAAGGGACACCCTGAGAATTTTGCTATTTTCATGTCTTGCCTCCCTCCTGAGTCCACGACAAGCAAGTAGACACCATTCTTTTGACTGTGCATTAAGTAAGAAGGAAGAGAAGGACAAAGATCTCCTTCCGCTAGTTAGCTTAGCTCAAACACTGGGAGTACATGGGTAGCACTTTAGCCTGCCTCTGCCTACAGTCATCAGATAAACTCTTAGTGGTCCTGTGTGCTTATTGTTGTTTTTGTTGTTATCAATTTTTTTACTAAATTTTCCCAATATGCAAATTTGATCGAAATACTTATGAAACAAAGCCGCAGGGCTCATTCACAAACCACCACAGAAGTACGTCAAAAAAACAAAGCGTCTGTTTATAAGTAGAAGAAGATTTATATAACGATAGTAGCAGATAGCATGACATAACATGGTAAAAAGAAGAGTCACAACATGTACACAGGACTGTTAAGTATTGCTCGAAAGTTTATCTGATGACTGTAGGCAGAGGCAGGCTAATACTACCCATTGGCTCCCAGTCTTTAAGCTAAGGTAATTAGAGGAGGGGAGCTCTGCCCGTCTCTTCCTTGTTACTGGACGTACAGTCAAAATAATGGTGTCTACTTGCTTGTCATGGACTCAGAAATGAGGCAAGACACAAAAACAACAAAAATGGTGGAGTGTTCCTTTAAGTTGCCGCAGAGTGAATGGACAGGCTTTAAGGATATTGCCAGGTAGTTTTTCAAGCAGTCAAAAGTTTCAACTAATCCTGTCACAACTGTTTGGGCTGAAATGAAGTCAAAATTTGTTTTACACACACAAAAGTCACCAAAACATGTCTGCAAATCCTTCCCCTAGATTCAGTGTTACTAAAAGAGCTTCTGTCCCACTGGAACAAAATTCCTGGTGTCCTTGTTAAAAAAATTAAAACTCGTGTCAATTTTGTAGTTTGTGGGAGCATTCCCAGCTTTAAGAATGTCATTTATTTTTCATAAATGTGTCAGAAAGTTGCAGACAGACTGACAAGTTGGAGGAAAGTATCAGGATGATTCTGGAGCAGCTCACCCATCAACCAAACACGGCTCAGTCCCAGGAGTGTGTTTCCATGCTTCATGCTGCAGAGTGTGTTGTAAAGCAGATAAGTAAACACACTCCCACGCTGTATATAATCTGTGATTTCCCCTCTGAGCGCTGACACAGACCGAGGAAACACACCACCGCCCCCTTGGCCGTCTGCAGGACCGTCTCCATCACTGAGCGCTGCCTGTCACTCGCAGGAGCTCTCGCCTTCAGCGGTGTTAGCCGCCGAGGGGCCACCAGGCTCCGGAGCTTATTACCAAACTCTGCAGCTGTCAGTCAGAGCAGAGGAGACGAGGAGCTCTGCCCAGAGAGGCTCCAAAAATCCTCCCACAGCTTTAGTTTAAATCTGACAGAGAGAGTGTTTAAAAGAGGCCACCCAGGCTGCAGCAAGAGGTCAAGGGGGAGTCAGGATCTGAATTCAGGTCATCGATCTGAGGAGAGGAGGCTCATGAGACAATCAGGCTGGTTCATGGGGTTTGGGGTGAATCCCAATTGTACCCCTTAGCCCCTTTCTTACCTCTTACCTCTTGGTTTTGCGCATTCATTTAGTGGAGAATTTCCCATAATACATCAAGCCTGCTGACACAAAGGCATTATTATTAAAGTAATTGTTGAATCATAAAGTAAATATCAATCGTGTTTTTAATTGTTGGACATATTTTACAATTTCTCAACATGACGAGCTAGCTTTCACAGCGGTAGCTACAGCTATTGACGCATCTGCCTACATCACAGCCAGCAAACAGCTCTGGGTAGCGGGAATCGAGTTGCGTCTCGTTTTTCAGCAGTGTGTTTTTAGCCCTTCCCCTTGGCTCTCAAAACAGAGGATTAAGGTAAAAGGGTGAGACAACGGGAAGGGCTAAGTGGTAGAATTGGGATTCGCCCTTGGTCGTTTCTATCAAGGTGGTGAATGAAACAAAAGAGCAGAGAAAGATAAAATCCATCAACAGGTCTCATAAATGTTGAGCAGGATTAACGTTTACATCACATTGCACCACGTTAAAGGGATGCACCAACATTTTTCTTTTCCTGTCTTGCCTCTCTCCAGAGTCCATGACAAGCTGATAGAAACCTTTCTTTCAAATGTACATGCAGCAACAAGGAAGAGACGGGCAGAGCTCACCCCATGCTACTTAGATTAGCTTAAACACTGGGAGTCAGTGGGTGATGTTAGTCTGCCTCTGCCTACAGTCATCCGATAAACTCTTCAGCAACTCTAAATGATCTAGTGTGCTTATAGTGACTCTTTTTTTTAATGTTGTTTTTAGAGTAATATGAGCACTTTATGTTATTGTCAAAATAAATACATGTGAAGTAAAACAGGGTGCATGTGCAATACACTGTGGGCATGCTTTGTTTGTTGACCTACTTACAGTGGATGGTGGGCGAGCTTTGTCAGTCTCTTCAATGTTACAGAATGCCCAGTTGAAAGAATGGAGTCTATCTTCTTGTCATGGACTCAGAAGCAAGGCAAAACATGAAAACAAAAAGACACTGGGGTAATGTTGACGCTCAATTTCTGGCGCCACATGAAAGAAAGGATCCACCCTGCCCTCTAAACAATACAGGCTGGTCGTGGTGGTGTATGGTGTGGGGTATATTTTCTTGGCACACTTTGGGCCCTTTAGTACCAACTGAGTAATAGATTCTAGTCAAAATGTCTCAGGAATGTTTCCAGCATCTTGTTTAGTTAAGGAAGTTCTGAAGGCAAGAGATGGTAGAAGGAGAATGGCCAGTAAGTGTGCATTGCTTTAGACTTTAGGGCCTTTAGTATTGTCGACTGTGTTAATCTCACATTTCAATTCAGACCGTTTCTATCACAGCTGGTCTGAAAAGGTCAGCGTTAAAGGCTGAAGGTTGAAAACAGAATAAATGTTCACCCAACTTCACTGCCTCTGCCTGACTTTGAAAACCTAAAATCTAAACTAATTAACCCTGCGTCCTGGATGTGATGTGTGGACATCTTTAACGGGAGTGTTCTCTCTTTTTAATTACCCTCTAAAGCAGTGGCAGGTCTTAAATTTTGAATTGGGGGCCATGTTGGGGCACAGGCTGAAGGAGGGGTGGTTCATTTAAATGCAAATTTAAGTTTTAAATACAATTTTCAAAATAACTTGCAGCTCCATTCCACTCATCCAATTATCTGATGCATTTTTGTTGTATTTGGTGTAAAAAAAAAAGTTGCACTGGACGAGTTTAAAGTGCACGTCTATTACATGTATTTTACAAGAAATGATGCAGAACGGCCCACAGCTTCGTTCAGACATCATGTCATATTTACTTCGCCAAGGAGGTTATGTTTTTGCCCCCGCATGTCTGTTTGTTTGTTTGTTAGCAAGATTACGCAAAACTACTGGACGGATTTTGCTGAAATTTTCAGGAGATGTTGGTAATGACCCAAGTTAAAAATTGCTTTCTTATGGTGTCTAACTAATAACGCTATATGATTCTGAATGCTAGGTGTGGATTTTCACGGTCAGGGTATCATATCATGATTGTAACTTTATCATGGAACTATTATCTTTTAGATGTATGCATATGTGTATATATATATATATATATATATATATATGTATATATATATATATATATATATATATATATATACATGTATATATATATATATATATATATATATATATATATATATATATATATATATATATATATATACACATACATATATATATACACACACATATATATATATACATATATACATATATACATATATACACATATATACATATATATATACACATATATACATATATATATACATATATACATATATATATATACATATATATATACATATATATATATATATACATATATATATATATATATATATATATATATATATATATATATATATATATATATATATATATATATATATATATATATATATATGTGCCAATTTACCATAGATATATACACTGGTGGCGGTGCAGGAGCCCCGTCTACGCGGGCTTCCCGCACAACGTAAACCGCCTGGATTGGTCTGCCGCGGCTTACGTAGTGCAGGGAGCGTGCGTAGACGTGCACTGCGGAAGTACGATATAGCACTGTTTAGGCTCGAAAAATGTACTAAATGACCTCGTTTCGAATTAATTATGGACGTTACCCGCTCAGGACACTTGGATTACAGCGGACGAGCAGTATGAAGAAAAATAAGCACGTTTTTGTGGACTTTTATGGACCTTTTTCTTCGGGCTCCGTCGTCCCCTGTTAGATGGACGTTTGTTGACAGCGAAAATCACCCCGGACCTCCAGCTGCATTTGAGACATCAAAAAAGTGCTCCAGAGTGTTGCTCAGCATGAGGGTGAGTAGAAAATTAAGGCATATCATTCTTTGGGTGTAATATTCCTTTAATATAGCAGCATCTAGCTGAACTGCCATTAAAATGGCTTTAACTGGTCTAAACATAGAAATGTATGTTAAATGAAGTTTTGTTGATTGTTGATGTAGGATAAGACATTTCTAATCTGAAGTTGTAACGTTACTGGTTTGCAAAGTGATGGCCAAATAATAAATAGCTACCAGAAAACCTATCTCCAAGTAATCATCACAGTAATCATCCTACAATTGTTTTTTTATATCATTCTATTGAATAAATGAACACAACAACAGTTTGCAGTCAGTTGTTGACATTCTGTGTCTTGCTGGGGTGGCCAATCAGATTTTAATGGTGCCGCCTGGGTAGCCGCTGGCTTCACCCATGCTCTAAAGCTACAAAGTTTGACATGGATTAAAAGTTACTGAAGGGGAAGAGCAGCAGTGACAGAAACTTTGCTACAATAAGAGAGCTAAGTCACATCAGGAGCTGTTTTTACCAAAGCATCAGAGTGTAACTGAACACACGAACACTCAATAACAATTCATATTCAAACTGGGATTATCTGTCAGCACAGAGAGACAGACTGAGGACTGTCAATGCCAGCAGACGACCTCCACAGTTATATCCAGTCAATAAAATACTCCGATATGAAGACGGTGAAGACCAGCTGCTGAGTTATTTATGAAGACTGAGCCAGTGTGAATTTTGAAGTTCTGATATACAAAAACAATAAACAAACTTTATTTGGCAGAGCCCCGTAACACATGCACAAAGGACTTTATATTTGTTGCTTCAAATATAAAAAGACAAGAAAATGAACAAACTCAAAAAGTTGCCCACTTGAGACTCGTGAAAACTGATCATTGACACAAGTTTGGTCTCAATATATCTGAGTGGGATGAGCAGAGACTCACAGCGGTGACTCCAGACTTGATTTGGACTTGAGGTCTGAGACTTGTGTCCCAGTCTTTCGTTTTGTTTTGTACTTCAGTCGCTGTAATTAGCTGTCACTGGCTTTAGCTCTTACTGCAGTCCACTTTACTTGTCTCCGCCCACCATCCTTTCTTTGCCCACACACCCAACACAGCATCTTGTGGATGGCTGTTCATCATAAGACTGGGATCCACATTCAAGATTTCTTGCTGCTTAACAGAAGTTTTTTTTTCTTGCCGCCATGATGGAGGGATGCATGATTGACTATATGGATTCATGTTAGGCGTTGGATGTATGTATTTGTGTGTAGAGGTTATATTTGGACATAGAGGCGACTGACTGCAGTGAAACATGAAGGGCAAGTCCTACCTTAAACCCCAAGTTCTCTCCTTAAATGTTCTAAAAGAGTCCATCATGCACAGTTGCAGACAGAAAATATGTCAGTATCCAATATACTGATATTTCTGAACACATTTTGCCAATATGGATATGTTCTGTCAAGGGCACAAATCCTTTATGGAAACAGAGTTGTTTCTTTCAGTATGACACTAAATTTGTGTGAGGAACAGATGCAAAAAAAATTAAAGGAATGACATACCACTGAAATAATGAGACTCTTTTTTTTAATATACCCAGGTAGTGAGGATAGGGTGAATAAATATGGTTGATTTGTGTATTTTGAGAATATTACTCCCAATATGGACTTATATAAATGTCTGCATAAATTCTTGTAGAAAACATTTTTGAAACTAAGCTAAGGAAAATATAATTTCAGAGGTGTGCTTATGTTTGAAACAAGAAAAGATAGAACAAATTTTAAATACAGATGTGTTTTGGTTTTGGGGATAAAATTTTGGAATGAGTTCTGTGATGACTTAAAATTATCTAAAACTCTCTTAAAGTTCAGAAAGACTCAAACCATAATTAATTAATGCTTCTAAGAAATAATGATTATACAGAATTATGACATAAAAAAGAATGTCTTGTGATTTTTTCCTTATATGTAAAATTCATCTTGGACTGTACAGGATATGCAACAATAAGCCACAAGCTTCAGTCGATACCTTTTTCGGTTATTGATAAGTTTGTGTTAAACAACTGCTTTTTGTTCCAAAATAAAAATATTCATTCATTCATTCAATGTCAAGATCAGGCAATATCCATATTCAACTTTTCAGTCCAGAATCAGTCAATACCGATTGGTGACAATAGTAGAGTGATGCAGGACTGAATCACAAAAGCGTGGAAGTAAGTTAGCAAACATTTTTTGCTTAAAGATGCTATGAGGAGTTTCTAAGTAATTACAAAAAAGTCTCACTTTTAGATATATGCCTGATCGAAATACACACTTTAAGATGAGTTTTATAGCATCGAAATACGTCATCTATAAATGCTGTTCCTTAGCTTCGTGGTCGGGTGGACAGCCAGCTACAAAACTACGATACTAAGTTTTCCAAAAATACTTGTTGTCACACATAAAAACTGCCGCTATGGAACTGGAAAGAGATACATTACTTCGCCACTCTGCATCCTGTAAGTTGTTGAAAAAAGAAGTTGTAAAGCAATGCAGAGTTCTGAGGAAGGTCCGAGCTGCATTTATTAGCATCACAACAGACACACACTTTGGCTTGGGTCACATCTTTTGGTGCGTTCCAGTTGTAGACAGAAGTAGGAATTAATGGGTTCCGAGTAGGAAACTGCAACTGGAACGTGCCCCCGTGGGGTGTCACTCCAGATCAGCTGTATACATAGTGTTGTTAGACTTATATTTACAAAAATGCTGCCATAGTGATAATCACATTCTTCATGTGATATTTGTGAACAACAACGCAGGGTGTGCTAACAACAGCTAACAATAGATCAGCATGTTTTTTTCCGACTTCAACTGGAACGCCGATAAGTCGGAACTCCCAGTTGCTGTGCTGGAACGCAGCATTGCGACAGTCGCCACGTGTGCTCATGGGTAGCAGAGTCTTTATGTCCTCGGAACTAGATACTCCTCAAAGCGCCTTTAAGGAGATTATGTTACAATGGAGTGAAAACAGTATTCTATTATACAAGTTTACATGACAGCTATAACATGTAAAGGTCTTGAACTCCCTGGTCATCTGTCCCTGCAGTTGCTATTTTTAGAGTTTCAGGTGGAAAAGTTTGGAATTTCTGGTTTTAGTGATCTTGCAGGCTTGGTTTAGGCAGTGGTAGTGGGGACCCATTTAGATTTGTCTAAGGCATCCACATATCTTGCAGCACCCCTGGCTGAGTGTCATAATGGAAACAGCCATGTTTTATAAAGCAAAAAAAATTTGTGAGTTTGCGCAGCATGTTGGCTTAATTTCAAGTCCCAAAAATCCACAACATTTACTTAAACTTCTTATTCATTTGACAAGTCCAGAAGACTGTCTTATTTGAAAGAATAGAAAGTAAAGATAAGACGTTGAATTGCTTGTGTTTATCAGGACATATCTGCAAATGAAACAAGCAAAATTGTATTATATAATGAGTCTAAACTGCAAAGATAGCACATCTTATCTTTAAGACATCATAAATTTGCCTTGTCTCACTGGCAGATATTTTTACTCATTACAAGCAATTCAGTCTTTATTTTATACACTAAAATAAGATGTGAAGCTGAACATTTCGGGCAATTTTCACTTTCCATAAATCTAGTGAGACTGTCAGACAAGAGATTGGACAAATAAACGTCTTTAGATTTTAGTTCTGACATTATCTCACTTCTGCAGGTCCAGTCAACGGAGCTGAACCTGGAGCAAGAGCAAAAGTGTTAAATAAACCATCAGAAGACAAAGTAAGCATAATTTATAGAGCAGAAACACAGCCTAAATATTACATTTTTAATGTTCTATATCAAAGTAGTGGAGGTGTTTTCTATCAGCTACATAAGAGAGCAGATCGGTTTTATGTCCTCTGTGCCCAGAACTGAAATTCTTTAACTTTAATGATGCAACGTTATGACATTATTTCAGTATGAAGGGTTTAAAAATGCAGATTATGCTTATTTATTTTCCGATAGCACAGACACTTCAAGTTAGCATGGAACAGAGAGTTATTGGACGGAATATGGAGACAAGGGAATATAGCTTTCTCTCTTTCAGACCAAAATAAAAATGTGGACAGGTCTGTCAATATGATAAGCAATTATCATTTCCCCTGTCCTGGGGGCTGTATTTATGACTTCTACAAAACAATTTGCCAAAACATTTGATTCCACTCTGCATGTAGAGACAGTCTTTTGTTTCCAAGCAGACTAACAAGTCATATTAATGTGTTAAATGACAAAAGTTAGATCAACAGTAACATTTAAAGGGACTGTGAGGGGAATCTATTACCGGCAACGTTAAAGACTCTGCTACCCATGAGCACGCGCGGTGACTGTCGTAATGCTGCGTTCCAGTAACCTCGGAACTGGGAGTGACATCATCTCCGACTTATCGACGTTCCATTTGAAGTCGGAAAAAAACATGCCGATCTACCAGGCTATTGTTAGCTGTTGTTAGCACGCCTTGCGTTGTTGTTCACAAATACCACATGAAGAATGTGATTATCACTATGGCAGCATTTTTGTAAATACAAGTCTAACAATACTATGTATACAGCTGATCTAGAGCGACACACCCCAGTCAGAAGTGCAAATAAATTGATTATTTCAGGGGCTAAATAACTGTTCACACTGGGGGAATCCATCTTCGATTGTCAACCCGAGGGTGGCGAGGTTTCACCGCGTTCCCCGGAGGAAATTCAGACTTTGGGGGACGTTCCAGTTACAGTTTCCTACTTGGAGCTCAAAATTCCTACTTCTGACTACAACTGGAACACAGCAAGAGACATGACCCACAGCGTGTATATGTTATGGAGCTAATGGATGCAGTTCGGACCTTCATTAGAACTCTGCATTGCTTTACAACTTCTTTTTTCAACAATTTACAGGATGCAAAGCGACGAGGTAATGTATCTCTTTCTAGTTACGTAGCGGTAGTTTTTTATGTGTGACAACAAGCAAATTTGGGAAAACTTAGTAGGCCTATCGTAGTTTTGTAGCCAGCTGTATATCGCTACTTACAGCCCGGTGCTCTAAGACGTGTCTCAATAATATAAATTTGCTCTAGTTTTAATTGTCTTGATCCCGAAGTTGAGTATCTGGGCCAGTCCAGCTATGTACGACCCGACCGGAAGGCTAAGGAATAGCATAAATAGATAACCTATTTTGATACTATAAAACTCATCAATAAGTGTGTATTTCGATCAGGCATATATCTATAAGTGAGACTTTTTTGTAATTATTTCGAAACTCCTCACAGTCCCTTTAAAATATGATGTAGTTTAATTTTAGAAAAAAAATCAGTGTATAACCTTTTATACATTGCTATTTAAGTCATTTTTCACAAATTTTCTTCTTACAATTGGCCATCATCAGTATATACTTTAAGGGGGAAGAATCTGATAAATGATCAACATAGACTCACAAAGAGAGAAAGAGACTGGAGCAGTTTTAACAGAATCTGTATTTGTGTTGTAAGAGGATTTAGGGTGTTTTCACAGCTTAAACTCAGAAGAATCCATTTGGATGCAACATTATTTTATTTTTCAAACACCTTTTCTTTCAACTAAAGACACATCCGTGAAATCTTCCTGAAACAGAAGCTCTATATTCAACGCAATAAAAAAAAAAATCACATATTAGTGTGTACTTCCATGACTAATAGTCCATCAGGAAACGTTCAAGCAGTGTCATGAAAAGGTGAGTCTGAGCTGAAAGAGCTCCAGTAATTCCAGCATGGTGAGTCAGACCTGAGGGTGTTTCTGTGTTTGTATTTGGTCTACATTCAGTTTCAGCATGAGATCATGGCCTACTGTTCAAACACAGAGAGGTCATTTGCTAATGCGTCTAATAACATGAATTAACCCGTTACCTTGAGGACAAAGTGTGACATACGAAGGCTGCCTTTATTGCAGCTTATTCAAAACATTATGTTCAGTCGAAATGTTTTTTATTTTTATTTCATATCTGTTGTTTTACTTCAGTTCTTTGTGATCATCTTAAATAGACCAGCTCTTCAGGATTTTTTTTAAGATTGAACATAATTTGCAAGAGTGAAAAGCTTTTAGTAAACTACTGTGAAACTACAACATGGTGGTTTGACCTCAAAGTAACTACAATATTTCCAATGTATAACATCTTGTTGTGACATCTTTGAGATTTTCCTCTTAATCCAGTGATCTGATCAAGTTGGTTCTCACAAGTGTGGCAGTAGTTCATGAATTATTATTTGTTCATTAAAAAAAATGATCTAGCATGCTTACAGCACGACCCCCAACCATTTTTGTAGTCCTTCTAGCAGTTTGTTAGCAACTGTCCTTTAAACCCAACCCTTTCAAATTCAACAACAGGCTGTATTAAATGCATTTTATTCTTTTAGAGATTTGAATCTTTTATGCGTGTATTAGTTTCAAGAGTTATTTCAGCCATTTATCCAAAACCAGTATTCTAAATCCTATATGGTTTTGGTCTTGGGAACCAAGAAGTGCTAAATGAAAGGGACGCTAAATATTGGATTCTTTTTCCCAGTATCCAATATACCTATATTTAAAAATGTATTACCTCTGCCAAGGAGGTTATGTTTTCAGGAGAGTTTGTTTGTCTGTCTGTCTGTCTGTGAACAAAATAACTCAAAAAGTAATGGATGGATTTGGATGAAATTTTCAGGAAATGTTCAGCATGGGAAAAGGAAGAACTGATTCGATTTTGGTGTTGATCTGGATCAGCTTCTGGCCACCATGATGAAAAATGTGATTTTTGTGAATAACTACTGAACTAAAACAGATATCATGATGAATCTAGTTGCTAATGGTATGTTTTCATGGTCAAGGAATCTAAATATTTAGATGAAATAAAGGTAGGAGTAACATTTATGGTGAAAATCACAATATGGGTGAGGACTGTGGCGCTGGTGGAGGTCTGCGCTCTCCGAGTGCTTTTCTAGTTTTGTTAGATATCGACATCAATACTGATAAATAAAAATTATTTGTGGTATTCTTTCATTACAGCTTCTAAATGCAAATATGTCTTACATGGTATCAGTACAATCATGCTTTATGAGAGCTATAAACACTGATTTACAGATCTGTTGACATAAAGTCTACCTTATTGCCAGCATTTACTTGCAATTTCAAAATAACATGCAAAAACTTTGCTATACTTACTGCTCCTATGTAAAGGCCTAAAATATTTGCAGTAAATGCCTGCAGTAACTTCTATATCTGCTGAAACTGATATTATACCCATAATATTGTTCATCCCTACTAAATTCTAACTCACTTACACATTTTTGGTCTCATTGCTGCACCACTTTATGTAGTCACGGTATAACTCAGAGACAGAGACAGTCTAAAGCGTTATTATTCGCAATGTAATGTCCACAGTGCAGCATGTGTTTTAAGCGGAAACAGAAACATGCTGAAATATCTGTCAGTCAGCACAGCGTTGAGTATCAGGAATGCCATGTGTTTGACATTGTTGACCGGAAACTTTGCTCCTACAGAAAATCAACAAGGATTGATAAGAAAACTAGAATTTTTGTTAAAAAATATTCCTATCAATGGCCATCCTAACTATACATTTTTTATGTTCAGAATAAAATGACACATGAAGAGGAAGAAAAGCTGTTAAAAGTGGATTTTTCTTCACTAAGAATGCATTGTCTTTATCAAACATTTATTGATATTTGATTATTGCTGCATGAATACTCAGGATATCACATGATTCTCATTGTCTCATGGTCGAACTCTGACTGATGCTGTTTTTAAACTTAATCAGCTGTTTTTACCAGAGCTCATCAAACACAAATCAGAAGGAGGAAGAGTGGTCGATGTTCAGGGCTTCCTCCTCTGGGTTCTGTTCACTGTCAGAGTTGTTTATTCATGTGATCCTTCTCTGTGACCACTCTGACAGAGAGGATTCTGGGAGTTTGTCTGCTCAATGTCCCCGTGTGCCTCCTGTCTTATGGTGACACATCAACATCCAATAACATCTCAGAGCCCCTGTGAAAGTCCACTGGAGCGGGACGGTTTGATGTCCTCAGGATGTTCACCTCGGTGCTCACACTGATATTAAAATGTGTCTGACATGGAGAACATCGGCAGGTTTGGCACCGTCTACACGCCTGAATGAACGAGAGAGAGCGTCCTCCTCACTGAAGTCTCTGCTGGGCTTAACTTTTCAGTTTCATTTCATATTCTTCAAGACATTTTAGCTTCTTTTTGTAGAATTTGTGAGTGTTTTGTTTTAACTGTGGTACTTTCTGTTACACTACAACACTGCCAGCACATCGGTGTAATAAAGTTAAAGGCAAAGAAAACATACTAAGTTTACTGGGCTTAGTTTTAGAAAATGTCCTGGGTAAATTTGGACTGTTCCTCAAGATTTACAACTTTTGTTCAAAATGGTGACAGGTCCAGGATATTTTTTTTTTATGTTTTGGCCAGAATTGGGCTCACTCTGATGTTGGCAGATGTTTTTCTCAAAACTGGCAGCAGGTCAACATTTCTTGTGCCAAATTAAAACTGGTTTTGAAGATGGATGACTTTTGCTCAAACTTGGGGACAGGTCAGGTGTCAGCATTTTCTAGGGCAAAGTTAGGCTTTTGTTGAAGAAGGATGATTAAAGGATAAGTTTGGTTTCTGCAGCTTTTACATTGTTTATAGAATGAAGTAGAACAATATACTCACCCAGAAGGCTTTCCTGATCCAAACAGTGCTTCGGGAGATATTTAGATCCAAAATCGAGCGGCGGGCAACCGTATAATGGTAGCACACGGGGCATGTATAGTGCCGCTCCTAAAACTGCATTGATTGTCCAAAAACTCATTAGTTTCACCAATATTTCATCATGGTCCGCTCGGGCTAATCCTCCATGACAGTCCGTGTTGCTCCACCCATGTCTTTGTGACTGTGCTGTCACATATATATATATATATATATATATATATATATATATATATATATACATATATATATATATATATATATTGGACTGAAGACAATTCCTGTTGTCTTTTGAGCGAAATTTTGAATATTTTTCAAAACGGTCAATCTTCATTCAAATTTTGCAACAGGTCAAGTTTCAGCATTTTTGAGACAGAGTTGGTCTGTTTTTGAAGCTGATTATTTTTGGTCAAATTTGGCAAAAGGTTTAGGATCAAGTTTCTTTGGGCTAAATTTGGACTGCCTTGAAGATTAGGTAAGATTAGATTTAGATTAGGTTAGATAGTACTTTATTATGATGGACAACTTCTTAAGATGACAACTTTTTAGATGGACAACTTTTAATTAAATTTGACATCAGTAAAGAATGGTTTTGAGACAACTGTCTGAGGTAGACCTACTGCACTACTTTGATCAGTGAAGACCTGATTGGAGTGTGTTGATGCAGAAGGGGAGCACGTTAAAGGAGGGAGGCTCTGAAAATATTTATATTCAATAAAACTGTATTACAGCATTAGTCTTGTTTTTACAGCCATACCTTGTATATTGGTTTGCAGTAAATATTTAAGTTTCTATTTTAAGCCTTGAAAATATGATCATGCTGTGTTTATCCCTCATTTAAGGAGCACACGCTCTACAAAAGCTGCGTGTGTCTGTGTGTAACTTTGGGTGTCATCAATCATCAGAGTGGTCACGACATAGTAAAGTCTGAATCTGTCTCTCTTCACTTCCTCTTCTGGCTCAGACTTCATGTGTTGTAAACAAAAGAAGAGCCCGTCTGACACGTCTGAATGTCCTGGGCAGAGAGGTAATAAAACAACATCACACTGGCACACACAAAAAACTCCATAAAAACACAACTGTTAAATCTTTACAGATCTTCAGTCCTGCACGGACACTTGGAGACACTCACAGTGTGAAGACAGAGTCGGGAGAATAAAGCAGAAGCACAAGAAGAAGCATTTCAACACAAGTTAAGAAAGAAAGAGACGCAGATATAAAGGCGCTTTTTTAAGTTAAAGAACTGATGATACATTATAAAAAGTGGTATAGGTAAGGCATTTCCCTACAGTGTAAAAGTAAAACCTCTGATTTCAATGACATCGCGAAAATGTAATCAAAAACAGAGTAGTATGATTTGCCGATCACTGAAAGTATAGTGTATTCAATCAATACACTACAAAGTCAAGATCATTTATTTATGTTCAAATTGATAAACTTTATTGTTCTCAATCAAATATTACCTCATTTTGAATCTGAAGCCTGCAACATATGCTAAAACAGCTGGGACAGGGGCATATTCACCACAGTGTTACAACACCTTTCCTTTAAACAACATTCAATGAGAGTTTGGGAACTGAAGACTCTAAATGTTAAAATTTGAAGGTGGAATTCTTTCCCATCCTTAATTGTGAATGACTGAGTATATCAGAGATGTTGCTTTTATATCCAATCAAGACACCTGTCTGTTTCCAATTAACCTGTTCACCTGTGATTGTGCCAAACAGATGCTTTTGTTGCCCTGTCCCAATTTTTTTTTTATGTGTTGCTGGCATCAAATTTGAAATGAGAGAATATATTGGGAAAACATATTAAGCTTGTCTATTAGAACATTGAATGTCTTTTCTTATAGTGTATTACATTAGGTGAAAGCCAAAAAAGGATTACAAATCATTGTTTTCTGTTTCCACGTATGTTTTACACAATTTGTAATTGGAATTTGTGGTTAAATTTGTGATTAAATAGTAGTAACAGATTCAAAGACAAATCCTAATTGTAATTCTATTATCTGTTGTCCCTCCTCAGTGTCCCCAGTCTACTAAGTTGATTATTTAAGGGTAATGGGGTGAAAGGATTGGGTGTCCCTGGTTTACATGGTCAATAAAGACAATTAAAATGAGAGGTTCTGTTTGAAAGATGGCCAAAGAAAGAAAAAAAGATACGTGGTACACACAACTTAGGTCTACTAGTGCATCTGTTAGACAGACTTTAGCAGATAGTCTGGGAAACAGAAAATAAATAAACAAAGGTGATTTTTGTTCCCATCAATCAATACCGACATAAAAATAATAATTTAATAGTCATGACCAGTCAAATATAGAAGAAGTCATAGGCTGCATACCTATCATACTGCTTTAAAACAGCCCTGGTAGTTTCCTCTGGTTAAGCTCAAAGAAGAATAAAAAAATTGCAGTCCCTCAAGCGTCCACTAGAGGCTTTCTGCAGAAACCAGGGAACCCCCAATAGGTTCCATTCAAAAAGCTGAGTACTGTCATTTCTGTACATTTTAGAAGTCAATGAGAGTTTTCTTGCAGTTTTTTAGGGCTGAATACTATCAGTGAGCCACTGTATTAGTCTTTTCACAACTGTGGTGTCAGAACAGATACATGATTGATTCCGATTTCTTTCTGGCATCAATGTTTTGTTTAAAATTCGAGTACCATGACAGCCATAGTTTCGTAAGAAACATTTTCACAAGATAATAAAATGCAAACTTACCAAGAAATATGATAGTCTGCTTCCTGGCCATTTTTGCCTTTTGACTTTCGTGCTTTGGTGCTCTTTGGGCCCCGTTGAGGACGTCATCCGTGGATCCTAGCGTTCTCTTGAGGACCATGATCATGGCTCTACACATGAAGACCACACAGATCAACACAATCATATAGATGATGAACGCCACAAAGATGCTGACCCTGTACATTATCCAGTGCTCCCTCAGGTTGGTACAGAAGGTCAGATTCTGCGCCGGTGTATCCTTCAAGTTGGGAATGTGCCCCTGTGTCCCCGTGGCGATCAACAAAGGCAGGGCGACGACCACCGACAAAACCCATGCGAACGAAATGAGTCCAATGGTTCGTTTCCCGCTTAAAGTCTTGAATCGAAATGGGTGGCATATTGCTGTGTAGCGCTCAAAGCTTAGCGTGACCACATTTAGGATGGTGGCGTAGCTGCACGCTTCAAACAGGAAGTTGTAAATCTTACAGGAAGCATCGCCTGACGCTGACATGAATGGGAACCAGATGGCACTGTAGAGCTCCACTGGCATGCCGATGAGGAGAACCAACATGTCTGAGCAGGCTAAGCTAACCATGTGGTGGGTGACGCTCCTCTGCAGGTAGCCGTTTTGCTTCAGGATCTGTGTCACTCTGATTGTGACTGAATTACCCACAATTCCTGTCACAAGGATGAGGCTGTAGAGGACGGTGAGGAAGATTTTGATAGGGTAGTTGGGTTCAAGCTCGTGCCAGTCTTTATCTATCTCTATTTCCTCCTCGCTCATGGTGGCAGAGTGGAGAGCTCAGATTTCTAGGTATTGATGTTTCTTAGAGCTTATCAGTCCTGCAGGGCGAGTCCCAGATTAAAGCAAAGATCCAGAGGTGAGCCGAGACAACAGCTCACAATGAAGACCGTCTTTGTCTGGAATGTCTCTTATTCTCAAATAAAGTGTCCAAATCAGCGAAACTTGAGAAGAAACGAGCTTTACCAGTTCCTTTCACTCTCTACTCCAGAACTTCAGAACTTTCTGCCTTCCAATGAGCGTCCAGTTAGTGGCAAACGTAAGTCCTCACTCTGTCTCTGCTCCATTCTCATTGATTATCGGACATCCCACAGAGTCCATGCAGGTCCAACTGAAGATGTGGTTTCACTTCAGTCTGAGCAAAGTGTAAGTCACGGCTCCACACACTCACATTTCCTCCTCCCACATCGGCGGGCCGGCCAGTTAAACATTAATCAGGACAAACAGGCAGCATGAGAGCCGTGGTGTCATGCTTTTATCAGCGGCACTTAAGAGCTGCCCCTCCAAGCAAACATTTAGATTTGCATCAGTATTACAAAACAGATTCACGACACAGGATGTGGAATTCAGAGAGGCATGAGAGACATGAGGACAAGACGGGAAATACAAGAGTGACTTGATCTAAAACCTCTAAATTTTACTCTGAACTCACAAGTCTGACCTCAAGATACAGTGAGACTTTTCACTAGTGCACATTTGAACACCTGACAGAACTGCAGATAATGACACCATCAAAATTAACAAACTGCATTTAAAATGACGTCGGAACAATATTATAACAAAAATGTTGGTGTTACATTATGTTGTGTTTATTATAATAATTTTCCTTATTAATATTTCTACGATAAGTATTTTTCACAATCTTCATTTTGATTATCAATATTTTTATTAGCATTTTCAGTCTTATTATCGTTACTAGTAAAAAAAAATGTTATTTAATAAAAACTAGGGATGGAAAATGTAACACGTCAAGTTGGATTAATCCATCATCATGATTTATCGGGTTAAAATTTTAACGCAACTGACCCAAAATTACTTCGAATTCGTGAAAAGCCTCTGGCAACACATTTTGGGCAGTTTGTCCAAGCAGACTTTCCAAAGCACAAGCTGCCACACATGCATCAATAGTTAGTTGACCTGACAGAACCAACCAACTCGAATAGGTAGACCCTAAACAGCGTGGTGACCCTGGCTCTCAGTGGGAAAATTAAATACAAAACAATGCAAGACAGAACCCTGCAGGAAGGAGTTTTCTTTTAACCAAAACACTTCCATCTTAAAGTACCATATTAAAGGTGTAGTCAGCAATCTTCTAATCTACTAAACTAATGCACTATTTGTCAAAATCCCTGTATATCTCCTCTCCATCCACAAGATGTAACCACTGACAGCATGTTGAAAAAAAAGTCCGGTTTCAATACACAGCCTTGGCTCTGAATTTCAGCAGGTAAATACTGTGGCTCGGGCCGAGTCACCAAAACAGGGTACACCCCCCCACATCCAGGGGGCGATCATACTCACGTGCAGATCAGACAGAGTGGGGAGGGGGAGTAGTAGGTTGCGTCGCGTGCGCAGTTAGCGTAAGAGAGAGATACAATATGTGCAGTAGCAATGGCTGAAAAACAGCCCAAAAGAAAAAGGTCAGAGGAGTGAAAAGTGAAAAAAAAAAGGGCTAGGACCATGAAAGAGCGAAGACCCGGGTCAACATTGGTGTTGATTTCCGACGGCAGAGGGAACTCCGCGAATTTAAAGACCTGAAAACAGACGCGGATGTCGCTGTCTTTCTGCTAGACAGGTAAGCAACATTAACTTTGCGGTGCTTCACATAACAGTAACAGCCGTCAGGCATTCATCTTATTGTCTAATCTGCCAACATGTACTGTTTTATTTTTGTAAATCATACATGATATGTGATTACTACTGTATTGTTATATGTTGCTATCTGTTTCACGATTGATCTTACCCTTTCTGTAATTTTATTTTTGATTTAAGAGTTTATGTTATTTTCGAATAGTTTTTTACCTACATTATAATTACATAATTTTAATTTAATACATACATTTGTATTAGTCTTGGCATTAACGCAATTATATATTTTTTATCCATCCATCCATCCATTATCACGGGGGGGCTGGAGCTAAACCAGCTGATATTTGGCGAAAGGCGAGGTACACCCTAAACCAGTTGCCAGCGGATCGCAGGGCAACATAGAGAGGCAAACAACCATTCATGCACACGTTCATACCTAAAGGTAATATGGAGTCATCAATCAACCTAATTGACATGTTTTTGGTCTGTGGAATGAAGCTGGAGTGTTCGGAGAGAACCCAGGCATGCATGGGAGAAACATGCAAACTCGACACAGATGATCACAAACCTATGCCGAGGTATTTATGACATTCTTAGCTGATAAAGCAATTGAAAGTGTGGAAAACTGCCCCTTCACACAATGTTAACAACTCCTTTAAAAAATTACACTATCAAACTATATAAAATATTCCAGGCTAGTGTTGTTTCGTCTCTGGACAAAACTAAAAGTGTATGGGAGCAGGATTTAAATATTAAGATTACAGATAAGATTTGGGAATGTGCCATCCAACGCATTCACACAACTTCACTCTGTGTGAGGCATAGTTTAATCCAATTTAAGATTCTACACAGATTGCATCTCACAAAGGTTAAACTATCTCAGTTTTATGCTAATACAGACCCAACATGTATCAGATGTCACCAAAAACCTGCATCAACTGGTCACATGTTCTATGATTGCTCATCTTTACATTCATTCTGGAGCAGCATTTTTGATGCTTTCTCAACCATCTTCCACTTAACAATTGAACCTACCCCATTAATGGCTGTATTTGGAGTGCTGGATGAGGGCTTAAACATTACTACCTCTCAGGCTAACTTTCTGGCTTTTGCCTCTCTCCAGGCTCGGAGGCTTGTCCTACGAAACTGGAAGTCTGAAAAGCCCCCTTCTTTTATATCCTGGGTTAAAGAAATGTTATCTCTTATCCCACTGGAAAAACTTAGATATAACAGATTTAAATCCAGAAAGAAATTTATTAATACCTGGTCTCCATTTTTAGAATTCACTATTTGTTTTTCATTCCCTCCTGCTGAATGAATAGTCTGCCTCCTCTTTACTATTACTTTTTTTTAATATTACTGTTTATTGGTGCTTGTATGAACTTAAACCTGTATGAACCTGGTAGCTGAGTGCTGTGTGGATAGAATTCCACTTCAATGTGTTGTATTGAATAATCAAGCAATGGTGTCCTCTGTGAACGTTAGCCCCTCTTATTGCAGGATTCTTGTATCTACGGAAAGAATAATTTTCTCTATATATTTATATATATATATATATATGTATTTTTTCTTTGTATTATTATAATTTTTACTATCATTATTATTTATGTATTTTATTTTATCTTATTTTATTTTATTTATTTATTTATTTTTTTTTTTTTTCCCCTTTTACTTGTCTTTGTCAGGTGTCTTGATATGGGTTTATGGGATGGGGGGGTATGTTTTGTATTGTTTTCTTTTTGGTATGTTCTCTTATCTGTTTGTAATACTTGAAAAATTGTAAATAAAGTTCATAAAAAAAAAAAAATTACACTATGACCAGCATGCCTGCCAAACTCTCTAGATATCTCCTGAGTTATCTTGCGGGTTGCAAACAGCTAAATGCCAGCAAAAACTATCTTTTTTAGCAGATGCGAAAATATAACAAAGAGTCAAATGGCTGAGTACATGCTGCCAACTAGTGGCTGGAGGCTGAACTACAATACAAAACAGAATGTTGTGTATGACATCAAATAAAAGATATAAATCATGAATAGTTTGCCTGATTACAAGTCCAAAATATGATATTCTTGTCATCGCTTCAGTCTGTTGGCAGCCAAACATCTTGATTCAAATCACACCAAAAATGATTCTCCTTTTCCTTGTGCCATGACCTCTCCTGTGTGCAACGTAGGGCTGGACGATTATGGTAAAAATAAGAATCCCGATTATTTTCAGTGATATTGAAATCACAATTAATATACACAATTATTCATTTATTTAAAAACTTCAGTATTGATTTAAACACAACTTTAAAGAACCAGCGAGCAGCACATACAGTATTATTGATCCAAGTCACACACACTCGCTGTGACTGCACGTGGAACACAGAAGTGCTATGAAGCGCAGGAACTTAAATACGCGGCACTCCACACTGAGTGGCATATCAATCGTTTTTCTTTGATTATAATGTTTTTATGATTGTCAGATGGCAAAATTGAAATCACGATCAAAATCCAATTAATTGTCCAGCCCTAGTGCAGCGCTAGGTCCTACAAATCAGAAAAGACTAGCTTCACATGGAGAAACGAGCCTTGCAATGGCGGGAAGTCTAATACTTACAAAGCATACAAGTGGATCAGGAGTACTCGATGATAACTAGGAAATTTTATGAAAATTAGTGATTGAGTAGAGTATGGGTGTATAGAAAGATGGAAAATTTTCATTGACGTTTTGACTTTTTGTTGTAATTTGAGCTTTCTCTTGTTTCTTTTCCCGACCAACCCAAACTGCCTTTAACAGGCCAGAGATTATAGATTTAAAAAAGAACACTGAAATAAATTTAACAAACTCAAACTTTAAAGTTTGCTTGAAGTCAATAATCTGAAATGGATATTCACACGGAAAAAGCTGAGTCTATGTATATCGTGAAAATAAGACAGAGTAAATGTTTAGTAAGATGAGAAAGTGGAAGAGGAAAACTCACTTCAGAGAAGTTGAAAAGTTCAAACAGCAACAGAGCTGAAGCAAAGCAGCATGTCTGTGGGGGAGAGAACATTTCAGAAGAGTTTATATCAGAGCTGATGAAACAGAGGGATGTTGAAGCAAGAAGTGCATGGGTAATATGAGACATGATTCTTTCTTTGAAATTACAAAACTAAGAAAAATGTCTAGAAAAATGCAAGATTTCAGTCTCTAGCCTCTTCTTTGTAAAAAAGATTTTGAAAAATGCAAGTAAACAATGCCTTGTTCCACCTTTCAATGACAATCTCTTCAAATTACTTACAGTAAATGTGCTTCAATAACTTTAACTGAGACAAATGCCTCTAGGGCACAACTGACCCTTTGCCAAGTCCCTCCTTTTACATAAGTGAGATAAGATCAAGCCCCAACCTCCTTAGTAACTGTTAGTAACTAGTACCAATTTCACACTAAAATTATCGGGTCAACGTGGGTTTTTTCAACGCAGATTAATCTGCTGACCATCGGCAAGTGACTCTTTTCCCACTGCCAGCAGACCCTAATCGGTATCAGACAAGCTGCATGGCTGTTTTTTTTCCTCTGGCTCATCAAGTTGATGTCATCTCGTTGATGACATCATCAGCGCAACAAAACACCTCCATGTAAACAATGGGAAGGAGCATGGAGGCTGTGGACATGGTTTTCTGTACTTTGTACTTTCTTCCCTCTTTAAAATGTACAAACTCTACGCTGATGATACAAAGGTGGGTGGAATTTATTGCTGAGAAGGCAAAGAGTCACATAAGTTATAGACAGAGGGGGCAGGCGCCATACAATGCCGTTGGGCACGTTACGCTGGCGTCAGGATGTAAATAAGCGGGTCGACCCAGGTGTGATGTTCCCACTGCAGCTGATCGGGGGGCGAGCCTATAAAAACCTGTTGTACTCTGCAGGGTCTGACGACCCGGGTCAAAATGTCGATTAGTCCCTTTTAAACTGCCGACTTGAGTCGATTGTTACCGGGTTTAACAGGCTTTTAGCCAGTGTGAAAGGGGTACAGCTTAGACAAAATCAGTTGTTGTCTCTCTCTCCCATTTGAAACAATTGAAAATACAATAAATAATACAAAATACCATGACATGAAAATTCTTAAAAAACCTATATTTAATTGAATACAATACAAAAACAAGATATTTAATATTCAAAGTGATAAACATCATTAATATTTTGCAACAATTGGCTCATTTTGAATTGAGGTCTTCAACACAATCATAAAAAAACAGGGACGGGGGCAATGTAAGACTGAGAAAGTCGAGAAAGACGCATTCCTGTTTTGCCTCTCATAGTCAAAACTCACTTTTTCACCTTTGACCTTATTTTGTTCCTCAGAATGGTGTCATTCTGCATGTTTCCAGGCAAAATATTTAACGAATCGAGTCACTTGAGAGGAGAATTTATGGTGATTCTTCCTAAAAAATTTCATAAAAGCTCATTTTGGGATTAGATTTATGTAGAAATAGAGCTGTGGCAGCAGGGAGATGCTACCACAACATAGCACATATAAGTTAGCACTTAAAGTTTAAACGGGAAAGTGTGAACAGAATCAGGGAAAGAGAAAGTTTGTCAGCCGATGAAAGTGTCTGCCACTGAGTGGAGTTTAGGGGCCAAAATCTGTTTATAAAGTAGTTTCTGGCAAATTAATTAAAGTTCTGACTGTTTATGTGCATAGATGTTATTCCTACTTAATGTGGAAAATTTCCAGACCTTCTATAATATTTATCATCCCCCTCAGAGGTTTAGGAGATGGGAAAAGGCAAAGTGAGGCCTCTCTCAGATGATCAGGCCCTACTTACTGCATGTGGAGCCTGACAGGCACAGCCCTAAAACACAGTCTGTCAGTTATGCCACAATCATATAAAAGGTTGCACTGCTCTCTCCCTGTGATCGAATCTCGTCAGAAACCTTTAATTAAACCATCGAGCCCTGCACGACTTCACTGTCGGGCGCGTGTTCCCCGTGAGAGATGAAGGAAGCCAAAATCAGAGCGATGATTGCTCATTATGACTCTTCGTTTATGTCTCCCGTCTCAGCTGGATGATCTGCTGATGTGTTCTCGTCAGTGTGTATTATACCATAATTACAAACAGCATGACACCGACACATTTCTTAAAGCTCTGTAGTGAAGCGCTCATGAGAGATAGATGAATGAAATTGACTTTGAGATAAATATTATACGAGCTGGAAATCTGTTAGATTTATGAGAATAAAAATATAAAGCAGAAAAAAGACACAAGAGGGACTAAACTACAATCAAATGCTTATAAATAAATTTAAAGCACTTTTAAGAGGGAGGATGAATTTAGTGCAGAGCTATCTCATTAAATAATTTCAGATTTTATTTAATGACTTAGGAAAAATACAACCTCTGGCCATTATATTGGGTATACCCGTTCATCTACTTGCCAATGCAAATTTCTAATCGGCCAATCAAATAGCAGCAACTCATGGATTAATGATTAATAATTCCGTTAACATCAGAGGGAAGTGGGAATGAAGTCATCTCCGAGTTATCAGCGTTCCAGTTACAAAGTTGGAAAAAATGGCTAATCTACCAAGTTATTGTTGGCTGTTGTTAGCAGGTCCTGTGCTGTAGTTCACAAATACCACATGAAGAATGTAAATCACACTATGGCAGCATATCCATCAATATATGTTGAACAATACTCTGTAAACGGCTGATTTAGTGCAACAAATACCAGTCAGAAGTGTTAGTAAATGGATTATTACAGGAGCTTAATAAATGTTTACACTGGGCGCAGCCATCTTCAATTATCAACTCAAATTTCCCACTCGGACCTTGGAAATCCAGACTTCCCAGCACAACTGGAACGCAGCACAAGGGGTGAATACTGTTTGTTTGTCAGTCCCTCTAAGAGCAAGATAACTTCAAAAGTCCTCATCAGAGTTTGATTAAATTTTCTGGGAATTCTGGTCAAAGCATAATAAAGTACCATGGAGATTTTTGGTTTGTGGCCTGAAACCAGATGTGGCTCCAGAGATTTGTCAGAAGAACTGTAACGTTGTGGAATAGGGCAGTTTTCCACATGTTCACTCATAAAAGTGTCTTCACACCGAACACGACTCCGCGGCAACCACTCTACATGTAAAGTCAATGTTCAGCCACGATGCAGCACCCGCGTTCAAGACTACCACATTGCTCATCGTCAAAATTGATCTTTTCAGGCGATGTCGTGTGTGGCTGTTCGGCAACAGCCAATCAGCAGTGTGTGATGGTACCCGTGACAGACAGTTTTAATTCCGGACTACAGAGCAACAATCTACATTCGTGTGGGAAACATTAGTCAGTGAGGACATTAGTTCTGCCTACAGACCACAGAGAACTCACAGGCGATGCTGCTGCAGGGCATCAGCTGCAGTGTTTTGAGGCTGGTAGGTGAGTGAAAAGCATACAGTTGGAATGACGTCATCTACGTCCTATTATATGATATGCAACGGGTCTTCAGTGACAACGCGGTTATGATCGCAGAGTCGCGTTCGATGTGAATGCAGCTTAGCTCAGCTGAGATGTTAGAAATGCCTTGGCAAGGTTTCTGCACTTCTACACTCCCTAAAAAAGTTTGGGAACATCCTTGCAGTTTTATTTCTCCCCTTTAATAATGCTGATTAGCATTGTTGTTTGTGTCCATGGAAACCCTGATTAGGCACCTTTGAAATGCAGTACAACTTGTAGAATTGTGCATTCATGGAATGAGCAACCCAGACAAACATGGTGAAGCGACCTCCATAAATGTGCCAAGACCCCAGACAAAAGGGAGCTGGTGTTGCAGTTCAGAGCGTCATGGCACGCAATGACATTCATGTAGAGACGAGCAGTTAACCTCAGCAATTCAAAAGGAAACATTTTAATAGCACAGAGAGTGTATGAAACACATAAAAAGGTTAAAGTCAAGAGCTAAGACATTTTTACAGCTTTCTTTTATATAAACATCTTCATTCATGACACTTAAAATACACAGAAAGATATGAAAAAAAGAAAAACCTGAGAAATTAAAATAATCATGTACAGATTTAACAAGCACCACTGACAGATTCAAAGCAGGCATCATGGAAACTCAACATGTAAACTAATCATAAAAGTTGGAAAGAAATGCTGACTGGTAAAAACAGATTAAGTGCAACAACAGTCAAAAAGATTTGAGTGAAATTCCGACATCAAAGCTCTGAACTCACTCATTTACCCCCAACGTGACGGTTTAATTCTTCACTCTTCACATCTGAGAACAACAAAAATGTTCCATGAAACCATCATTTAAAGTAAAAGGCCAACATTTTTTGTTTTTGATGTCTTGACTCACTCCAGAGTGGATGACACACAGATAGACACCATTCACTCGACTGGGCAGAGCTCGCCCACCGCTAACTAGCTTAGCTCAAATACTGGGAGTCAATGGGTAGCGTTAGCCTGCCTCTGCCTAGTTATCAGATAAACTCTTCAGCAACTCCAAAGGGTGTGCTTTTCTTCTACCACTATATTATCTTCTTCTTGTAAACAGGCTTTGTTTTGTTGGCCTACTTACAAGCACGTCTGCGGTGGTTTGCCCATGCACCTGGGTTTTAGTTTTGTATGCATTTCTTTTGAAAATTACATAAAGTGGTAATTTAATTGTAAAATGGATAATGCAACACAACACAGCAAACAGAAAAAAAACAAGTTAGAACAAGCACACAGGACTTTTTAGAGTTGCTGAAGAGTTTATCTGATGACTGTAGGCCGAGGCAGGCTAACACTACCCATTTACTCTAAGTGTTTGAGCTAGGCTAATAAGTGGTGGACAAGCTTTGCCCATCTTTTCCTTGTTGTAGCATGCACAGTTGAAAGATTAATGTCTATCTGCTTGTCATGGACTCGGGAGTAAGGCAACACACAAAAACAAAAAAATATGTTGGCATACCCTTTAAGAAGACAAGAAGAGAAACATGTAGTGTGTAGTGTTAACACCTCAGAATACATGTCAAACAATTCAGACAGTAGACAAATCATTGAAGAAAAGATCATTTACAACAGTCCATTCATTTATATAATCTCATCTGCAGCTGGAAGAGAATTTGGCAATTATACAAACCTTAAACAATAAAACACAAACAAATATAAAGATACAGTCCTTAGTGGTCATCTGAGTTCACAAATAAAACAACAATACTCTGTTTGAGTCTCTGTGTACAGTATTTACACTTGTGATGAAACCAAGCAGGCGGACATTATTCCATAAAGGCATCTTGTAGCTTATAGCTGAATCAAGGCGTCAGTTTACATTTAGATATAAAAGCTTCTCTGTCACAGTTTGATTTCATGATCCAGCACTGACAGAGGGTCAATCACAAACAAAAAGAAGTGATAGGAAGAAGGAGTTGATGCTTTTTTAAGCTGCTGTGCTGTGTGTTTTTTCTTTGCTTTGGAATTTAAAGGTTTCTGGTGAAAATAATTCAACTACAGACAGAAGATAAGAAATGGAAAAAGAAACACTTGGACTCAGAGAGAAGCTAATACCGCAGTCACATGTATTCAGGGTGAATGTAGACTAATGGTAACCTTGCAAAGCAGCTGGATCTGCCTGATAAATGTCGATAATCAGCCAGATCTGTCTGACAAAGCTGCCAGCTGGAATGATTGAGCTTGAACTGCAGATGCACTGACATATCAGTGCCCTTCAGGGAGAGAGAAGTGAGAGCTTCTAGAGCAAAAAACAGCCCAATTCACAGGGCTCCAATATATTTACCCTGTGAGACTTTTACAAGCCATGCACATTAACTTTATCATTGCTGATTTACACTGACATAAGGCTTGGATACAAATGACACAGTATGTGCCCCTGCACACACACAAAGGTGTGCTCACTTGCAGAACTCCCGTCTCCTGCTTAGTCCACATGCTTCTTTCTCCAGTGTCAGTCATCTGTTACTGCCTCTGGAGACAGAGCAAATAGGAGATCACTTGTACACCCCATTCTACCTCCATGATGTTCACATTGGAGGTGAAACATCACAGGGGCGTAAATATTTCACCTTGGAAAACTGGTATGAACTGAGCTAGCTGCTCATCAATAGATTAGCATGGAAACAGAGTGCAGTTTAGTGGCAGAAATAAACGATAACTTCATTAAACTAGAAGTTCAAACCTCTGCAGAGGCACTTCCAATATTATCCGGGGAGTTATTGACATAAACGTGGAAAACTGTCCTGTCTCATACTATTAAGAAATCCTTATAAAAATAATCCCAGATCCACTCTGGACTTGGATCATCACCAAAAAGTGGCTACTAACATTCACTGTAAGTGTCATGACAATCTGTTGAAAAGTTAAAAGCAAAAATGTGGAAAACTGCTCGAAGCCCACTTTTAAAAAATCCTTTAAATAATAATACCTGGATCTGCACTTGAGCTAAAATCAACACCAAAATCACATCACTTCTTTCCTACACCATGACTAACACTTCTGGAAAATGCCATCAAAACCTGTTGCCTATTTATTAAGTCAGTAGCAAAAATGTGGAAAACTGCCTTAGGTCACAATGCTAACAAATCCTTGAAAAGATTCAAGGATCCACAGCCAAGCCAAGATCACCACCAAAATCTTATTTTTTCTGTCTTGTGTCATGACAAAACCTCCCTGAAAATTTCGGTAAAATCCATTCATAATTTTTTAGTTATCTATCACAAAAACAAACAAACAAACCAACAAAAGCCAGCAAAACCATAACCGGAAAACACTTTTCAGTAGAAAAGATACATTTGCTCTCTCTAAAAGGTTTTGGCAAGAGTTTGATTTACAAATTAATACACATTAGACTTTAATTCTCAGCAGTAGCAGTCACCTTCTATATTACCTGATTGGCCCCTAATGAAAGTGATTGACAGAGCAATTGTCAAAGCAATTGTTAAACTGCGGTGCTAGCCTCTTGGCACTTGCCTGCTTTGCCAACTATTGTTATGAGTGGATTCGCTGCACATAGAAAACAGGAGTATGAGCAACGAGTCTTGAGGCTGGCAGTGAATGTTTTACAGCTTTTCTCCCTCATTTCATTTCAATAACAAGTCTGTAAGAAACTCTGAATAAACCTTTTGAGGGGCTGGTTAGCTGAAAGTGATCAAGGGTCATCAGTGGACATTTTCTATTGATAAAATGTGTAAACATTTTAAAGTAAAGTGAACTTAGTATCTGATTACTCATCATGGATGTTAATGAGAAACATAAACAAGGTCTGAATCCATGTGAATGCAGCATCACTTCATTAAAGGCAAAGAAAACAAAAAGAAAATTCACACAAATGGATGGATTGGCAACCAGAAGAATGCATTGATTCTGTTTCACAAGTATAAACAAGCAGCAAGGCTTCAAAAGGCCTCCGGACAAACACTAAAATGTCCTTCAAATATATCTCAGATTAACTACTTACAGACAAACACACTGTCTCTCTGTTTCTGTTAGAGTTATGATCAAGTTTGTACCGTTTCATTTGGTTGGATAACTTATGTCATCATCAACGACAACGTCCAGCACCTTGAGCACCATAAAGACGCTCCTTTTAACATAGAAAACATCAACAAAGATAAACAAAAGTCACCCTGATGTGACTAAAACTGTGGAGACAATAATGAGTTTGTAGAAATGACGTGTTTTAGAAAATAAATAGATTTATCAGGAGGCACTGAGGTGTTTAAAGTCTCTGAAAGCTTCCAGATTGTCAGCTCAGTGAGATCCACGCACACAACCTTTGGAGACAAAAAACAACAAGAGGAAAGTGAATGAGAATAAAATGTTGTGGATGATAAACATAAAGACCAAAAGACATTGTGGTTGAATGGTTTTAAAGAGTACAAAGCTGATTCAACAGTACAGTCCTGCCTGCTGAATCTCATTCTGAACCATTTCTTCTTCTGTTTACTCCAGTTCTTAAAGGTGCATCTCAGCTCTGTGCATCCACATTTAAAGAAACGTCATCCTCACTAGAGTCAAATTCACAACTGTTTGGTTCAGATTTACTTTCTTCTGCCACTGTTGTGTCTTCCTGAGTCCATAGAGCAAACAGCTGATCACAGAGGTGGAAGAACACATAGTCATAAAATAAAGCACAGAGACTTCCTGGGAGAAAAACGAAGCCTTCTGAACAGTTTTCACCAAACCAACATAGTTCTGTGGCTCATACGTTTGTAAAACTCACACTATTGTGCAAAGTATCAGCAGTGTGCCTTACCGGTAGTCTCAGCTTGTTCTCTTTAAAGGTGCAGCACTGGTCTGAGCCCTTTCAGCCACTTCACTGACTGTTGTTAAGTATCTGATACAACCTAACTTCTAAACTACTGAACTAACCCTTTAACAAAATTATCAAACTCAGCTGGAAATGACTTTGCCCTTTAAAAAGAGGAGTAAAACAGTATCAGCTTATTAAGTAAACAGTGATGAAACCGTGACCTCCCTAAGAGGCAGACTTTGTTGAGTGGGTGGTCAGTCTTTATCTTAAAATATTTATGTTCTCATCATCGTATCGTGCTACTCTGTGATCTCTCCTACTCACCAGACATTTCAAGTGTGTGTGTCAGCTGAGCAGGGAGGCCCAAAGGTTCAAGAGAGGGAGGAATTTAAACAGGAGCAAGATTTGCCAACACATGGGTAAGCATTATGAAAGATGCAATACACTGAATTACATGTGGAAAAAAAGAATGTAATATGTGTGTATATATAATGACAATGATGGAAAAGGGAGTTCAGCATGTCCCGCAGAACAGTAATCTTTGAATATCGATTATTCAGTGTTCTGAAATTGAAAATGGATTAAGAGTCCAGATCTAGATCTTTAGTATGCCAACAGGAAACTTCTTAATGGTGTGAACTGTACCCTTCAAACAGGGTCAGCTACTGCATTTGTGCAGACATATGTTACAGCAGCATGACTAAAATATAAGCTTTACAGTCATGGACAAAAGACACCCCGTTCATTTGTGCTATATTGCATTAAAAATAACTTCAGTATCTACACTGCTATTCCATTCCCATCCATGTTACCCATGTTTTCATTCTTTTCGCCATCATTTGTTTTTCTACTCATTTCCACTGCTTGTTGTAGCGAGCACTGCACTTTAACCTCCTTGTGCAATAACTACAGACCATGCTTGTCGTCGACCTCTTGCTTATGTTACTGTTGTTTGTTGTCTAGTGTTTTGTGTGTATCGTGTCCTTTCCCCAAATTGTCTGTCTGTCTGTCTTTATGTCTGTCTATCTGTCTATCTATTTTGGGGTCATGGGGGCTGGAGTCTATCCCAGCTGACATTGGGCAAGAGGCGTAGTACACCCAGAAAGGGTCGCCAGCTGATTGCAGCGTGAAGATTCACAATTACATTTACAACTCAGGGCAGTTTTGAGCCACCAGTCAATCTAATTAGGATGTTTTTGGTGTGTGGGAGGAAATTGGAGTGCCTGGGGAGAACCCACGAATCCACAGGAAAAACACGTAGACTTCACAGGCCCTGCCCGACCTCTGGACTGAACCTCCAACCTTCTTTCTGTTAGGCACGTGCACTATCTGCTGTGCCACCATGTCAAGACACCGTGCTTCCCCACTCTCTTAAGTCTCCAGTCTCAGCCAGCCATTCAAACGTAAAATTGATTTGTTACATAAAAAATGAGAAATTTGTATTATTGCATCATTTTGGTCCCGTTGATCAACTAATGACTAAGGTCATGCTTTTTTTTTTTTTGCTGAGCTTTGTGTTGATATAACGCAGCATGTCTGAAAGTTCTTCAGACAAAAATGGCTAAAACAATAAAAAAAATGCAGGAAACGTGCTAAAGATAAGTCTGTAGCATTTCATGTTTGCACGTTGTGGAGTTAAACCAAAAAGAAAGATGCTCCTAAAACAACAAATATTTGTCCTCACATCTTTGATCATGTCCTTAAGGCTGCTGGGGCTTTCTCTGGTAAAAGGATCACTCCAACATTTTTTTTTGTTTTCCGTCTTGCCTCACTCCTGAGTCCATGACAAGCAGATAGTCACCATTCTTTGGAGTGTGCGTATAGAGCTTGCCCACTGCCAATAAGCTTAGCTCAAACACTGGGAGAAGAAGATGATGCAATGATGATAGTAGAAAATAACATAACATAATGCAGTATAAAAACGAGTCACAACAACCACACAGGACAGTTTAGAGTTGCTGAAGAGTTTATCTGATGACAGAGGCACGTTAGCTATGCAACAAGAATGGTATCCATCTGTTGTCATGGACTTGGGAGTGAGGCAAGACATGAAGAGGAAAAAAAAGTCAGCATATCCCTTGAACTTCTTTTCGTAAGTAAATGCTACATGCTTTAGTAAGCATTAGCTAAACACTAATCAAAATCGCGTGGGCACAAGACTTTTCCCTGCTGGAAAACATCTTTCCATTATATAAAATGTTTCCAAAATAAGGTATATCAATGACTATTTAGCATTAGTATCATTCAGGAGGGTTTTTGGAATATATTATGCACAAACTTTTTACATTTATGAATTTACTTTGACCCTGATAGCTGAGGCTTGAGGCTACTCTAGCTCTGTGGTTTCACTCAAACAACCCATCTCATTATGTCCAACACACAAACACAAACCCCTGAAAATCACAGAGCTAAACCTGGAAAAGGCAGCGCCATCGTTTACTTTGTGTTTACCTGCTGGATCACGAGCAGAAGCTTCCTTCACTGGGAGAGACGGTCTGAAGAGGAATCAGGCTCTCACACTGCTCGCTGTCGTCCGTCTGTCTGTGGGAGCAGGAAGACGACATGTCAATCATCGTCACTGTCATCATTACTGTAATCATCCTTCTCCGAATGGGAACAAGCTTTCACAGAAGACTGGTGGAGATAACTGCCACGACCGAGCATCGTCAGCCGAGCATGTGCATCTGATTACAGAGTTAACTAAGCGGGGCTGCAAATGGGCCGAGGCGTCCTTGTGACAATGTCAGGATGGAAAAGTTTGGGTTCAGTTCGTTTTCACAGGTCACAACAACACAAAAAACACACAATTATTATTTGTATAAACTTTAGTTTGAAAAAAGTTTGAACTTTTAAACAACTTGACTGAAAACATTCAACAATAATCCAGACTGTTCATCAGAAATGTTTCACTTTGTCCCCTCCTGATAATTATTTTGAGTTTAAATTAGCCAAAATGCTCCAAATATCAGTGAGCGCTTGGGTGAGGACCTAACTTCCATTTGTTTTAACAAAAAGGCGTTAATGGAGGCAGAATTTTCCTCCATTAGGCATGGCTGTCTGTTTACACTCTTCAGAAAGCTGCGTCACAAATACCATGGTAACCTTGTTTGACGTTAATAAGGCCATCTGTTGGAAAATGACTCAATTTGACAAACAGCCGGTCAGGAGAAAAGGAAGACGGACCCCCTGATACGCCTGATGCGTGAGGGTGAAGTCATGTATGAGTCAGGTTAGAAAGCTTCTGTTTCTGGAGAGTGGGGATTAATGACTGAAGCAGGAAAACGTGATTGTGATAAACTGTTGCATATGGACTGTTTCGTCTTTAAAATGTCTGTGACCGGGGTGCTGGTTTGGCGTAGTGGTTAGCACCCCATGTACATGCTTCTGCCGGTCCAGGTTCGAATCCCGCCTGTGACCAGTTTGCAGAGTGTCTTCCCCTGCTCTCTCACCCCCTTTCACAAGCCTATCCACTGTCTCTCTCCTATCAATAAAGGCACAAAATGCCCAAAAATATACATAAAAAAAATAATAATAATAAATAAATGTCTGTGACTTCAAAAGCTTGCCTGCTGGCTCATAAAATTAACATTGGTTAATGCTGATAATCTTTCTCCTAAATCATGGTGACCAGATCTTTTTATATTTGGCTGTTGTCACTGTGACACGATATCTGCCAGCCTGGAGAGTTTGATATACTGCTGCCGAGTCATACAGGCTGTCAGAGATTTTTTTTATCCAGACTAATCGCTGAAACAAATCAGTCTCTGTTAAATATAGATGGCTTTTTTTGTTTTGTGCATTTATGAAACAGAAGTCTGTCTAAAAAAAATGTGTTGACCGTCACCAGTGTCTTGATTCAGGAGTCAGATGAACACAAAGAAATGTATCCTCTGATCCTGATTTTTAGGCCCCATCCACACGAAGCCAAACCGAGGTCTAAATGCATACGTTTTTTGCCGAATCTGCGTATCATCCATACGAAGACGGCGTTTTGGGGGTCTGTAAACTATCATTTTTGAAACCAGGTTCCAGAGTGGAAAGATTTTGAAATGCCGTATACGCAGCTCCGTGATTACTGGCTCTCCGCAAGTTTTCAGATACGCTTGCGTCATAATTTCATATTTTCATTGACAAGCATGCGCCACAGGCGGCAACGACAATGGCGGGTACGTGAAGCATATGTGCTGATGAAGCTTGTGACTCTACTATCCCTGTTGCAGCAAAATCTCCTTCTTCTCAATGACCACCGAGTTGAACAAACAATTATTAAGGACACATTACGGCATTTTATGATCACTTTATCACAGTCTCTATTTGTAACTTTTGCCGCAAGTGCGCATGCCCACTGTTTTTTCGTCGGTTTCCGCTTGTTTCCGTCATATCGTTACAGCGGCCCTAGAGGTCTTGCATGTGTTTTACAGTGTTTTCATGCGTATAGAGTGCATTCATATAGACGCACACATTTTCTGAGACGCCTTTGTCTTTATGACGATTGTTTTGGAAACTGGTAAGTGTTTTGTCTTCGTGTGGATGGGGCCTTAGATTTGTCTAGATCACAGGTGTCAAACTGATCAAGTAAAGGCCCACTGTGGCTGCAGGTTTTCACTCCAACCAAGCAAGAAAACACCTGATCCAACAAATCAACTGTGTAAAGACAATCCAGTTGATTGAATAATTTGCATCAGGTGTGATCTTGCTTGGTTGGAATGAAAACCTGTAGCAACAGTGGCCCTTTACCAGATCAGTTTGGCACCCCTGGTCTAGATGAAGCTGCTACATCTAAAACCATGAGAAATAGCACGATTTGGTAGAAAAAAGTTGAAGTAGACAACATCCTTGATAGGGGGCTTGATCCCAAAAATATCACATGAAAGGAATATTACACCCAAAGAATGATATGCCTTAATTTTCTACTCACCCTCATGCTGAGCAACACTCTGGAGCACTTTTTTGATGTCTCAAATGCAGCTGGAGGTCCGGGGTGATTTTTGCTGTGAACAAACGTCCATCTAACAGGGGACGACGGAGCTCGAAGAAAAAGGTCCATAAAAGTCCACAAAAGCGTGCCTATTTTCCTTCATACTGCTCGTCGCTGTAATCCAAGTGTCCTGGTAGTGCGTCCATAATTAATTGAAGCGAGGTCATTTAGTACATTTTTGAGCCTAAACAGTGCTATAAGCGTACTTCCGCAGTGCGTCTATCCCTGCACTCGTAGCCGTCTGGATTGGTCGCGCGCTTACGTAGTGCAGGGAAGCGCAGGTGCTGGTTTGGCGGAGTGGTTAGCAACCAGGCACCCCATGTAATCCCGCCTGTGACCAGTTTGCAGAGTGTCTTCCCCTACTCTCTCAACCCCTTTCACAAGCCTATCCACTGTCTCTCTCCTATCAATAAATGCACAAAATGCCCAAAAAATACATTAAAAAAAGGAGTAAAAAAGATCTGCACATCAAAAGGAGCTCCTTTCAACAATTAACTGTATTTAACAAACAGTGATGTTTCGAGCCATACGGCTTCCTCCTGCTCTTTTTCCCACTTTCTTCACCTCTGATATTTGTTAATATTTGTAAACTAGCAAACTGCTGTCTTGTTTAGATTCATATTTTTAACACTGGTAATGTTTATAGTGTAAATTTCTTGGCCTTGTTCACAGTCTAACTTTACATTAAATAATTTTACGTCACAAGGGAGTTGATATGGCTTAAATATTCCACATGTTGCACCCTGCTTTCTTAATTTGTACTTATTTTTTAAAAGTTATAATCTTTTTCAATGTCTTTTTGATATTCCTACTGCTATACTATCTATAAGAGCAACTGGACAACTAAATTTCCCTTTGGAGATTAATAAACTATTTCAGATTCTGATAAATTAGTCAACAAACTTCCAACAATGCATCTTCCATCAAGTGAACATCTGTATTTTCTCTGTAGAATTGAGCTATATTTACCTGTGGATACGATGTTTCCTGCATATGAAGACGTATAATCTCCTCAGCCCGACAAGCACTGGGTCCCAGTTGTTGTAGTGACACAGGAGCGTGGCGATGAAGAAGGAGAGAAAGACTGGGATCGCCCCGGCAAAAAACAGCCAGGAGAATCGTACCTATACACACATGCATTCAAAAAGAAATACAAAGAAGGTCTTTCTGTGATTAAATTCAAGTAAAAGTTGGCCAAATTTGAGGTATTTTCAATAGTTTCAGAGGAAAAAGGAGCCCAGGACAAGAGATTTTGTCTGACTCTTCCCCTTTCACTTTAGTAAACTATCTTCTCTAGACAATTCTATTCAAACATTTATCTCATCTCTGCTAAATGGACATTACATTGAATTTCATTTCAAAGTTCGGCTCTGATTGTCAGTGCCTACTTTAAAAACTTACCTTCTGCATGCAAATATCTGCCAATATAGAGAGTGGGATGGTGAGGCTCAGTGCCAGTGTTCCTATTAAAGATGATGTTAGGAAACAGCCCCTGAGGAGGGAGAGCATCATCATCAGGTTCAGCATTAGAAAGTTTTGAATTGTGTATCTCGTATGAGCTTTTTGTCCGATCACCCAGCCCTAAACTAAAACCAGTCCATGTAAAAGTGAGTAAAAATTATGAAAAGTGATTTTAAGAATGGTAACTGCTGATCTTTAACCCTCACCAGAGCCACAGAAACTCAGACAGGACAGTTCCTATGAGGCCGTTGATGAGGATGTACGTCCACACCAGCTGGCTGGGGAGCTCGAACGCCTCGAAACCCGTGTAGTGGAGCAGGAGGAAGCCCGGCCACAGCAGCAGCAGGTTGAACAGACCCACAAACCCTGAGAGGGAAACACACAGATACTCCGATTCAGACGGCTGGAAAGAAGACCTCTGCTTGCAACAGAGGCTATAACTTCATGAAAGAAATACAGATATATTAATTTATGGTTACATTTTATACAAGATTAGTTAGAAGGGTGTAGAGACTGATCAAAAAATATGTTTCTAGATACACAACAGTAGCGACTGTTTACCAAAAAACATGGGAATGTCGAGCTTGTCCTCCCGATCCACTCGTCTTTTGATCATTACGATGTAGACAGCATACAACATCGCCCCCGCCAGAGACCATAAGGAGCCTTCATGAAAATCAAAAGTCAGTTAAGTTTTGAAGTTAAGTTTAAGTCAGCATATAACGCATTAAAGGGATATGCCAGCATTTTTTGTTTTCGTTTCTTGACTCACTCCTGAGTCCATGACAAGGTAATAGACTCCAGTCTTTCAACTGTGCGTGCAGTAACAAGGAAGAGACGGACAGAGCTCACCTACTGCTAATTAGCTTAGCTCAAACACATAGAGTCAATAGGTAGTGTTAGCCTGCCTTGGCCTGCAAACATCAGCTAACCTCTGGACTATTTAGAGCATCTCTAAATGGTCCTATGTGCTTGTTGTTACTCATTATTTTGTTGTGTTATGGTACGTCATCAAGTTTTAAACAAAGATTAACACTATGTAATTTTCAAAAGAGTTACAAGCACGTCCGTGGCACAAACCTCCACCGATGTGCTTCTAAGTGGGTAAAAAAAAACAGCCTCTGTGTACAAGTAGTAGTATGGTTAGTTTGGTATGTGATTCTGTCTAACATTACATTAAGTGCTAATCTTAGTCTAAAATAGATCTAAAAAAGTGTTGGCATATCCCTTTAAGTCCTACATAGTTTTCCATCACAACAAAACAACAGAAACTTGCTGTGTAAATGGTTACCTGTGACTCCTTTTCCATCAGGATTGTCCATGCTGGAGAAACTAACGAGGGCCACACCTCCCATACTTCAAAAAAACAAAACAAAACATGAATGATTACATCTTGCAGCGAATAAAAGCTTAAGACAAAATGTTCACTTACTGTCATTTACAACAGCTTTGTAAGATTAGTAAATTTAAGGCTGAGATTTGATTTGTCTTCTGTATGGAAATATTTATCTTAGGAAAAGTCAGTCACCTTTTTAGGAATTCACAACACAACCCAAACAAATCAAACTTATCACAAAAAAATGGCAGTTAAAGTCAAACTCTTCTTTAAATGGCATTAATACCGAGGTGCATGGATGTGTTTTTGTAGGTCAACCAAGACGATTGCATCTCTCTGGTTACATAGACAAAAAGTCTGAGGGTTTTAGTCAATGTTTCTGGATCACTGCTGAAGAAAACCCACATTTTCCACATAGTCCTCCTGTGTAGTGCCACCCTGTGTACGCTGCACCAAACTGCCACAGTCTCTTCAATCTGTTGGTTTCCACAGGTTGTGCCTCAATCTTTTCATGTTCCACCAGCACATCTTAACCCTTGCTTAATTTTTTTTCAAATCAAGTGATACCAAAGCTTTTGCTTGAGATCAGTACTGATCCCACAACCAATCACCTACATATGGAGTACCTATTAGGATACCTGATTGCTGTTTTGGCTTCATAAATGAACCAGTCATACAGTGTAAGTGGAAATTTCTCCATAGCTGACTAACAGTCGGCTTGGTACTGCACAGCGAATGCCTGGCTTTAGTGATGTGAACATATTGTGGTAGTCATCAAAATTGAATATACTGTACGTTACAAGGTATGGATCCAGAGATTTTAGGACATTCATGAAATGGAACAAATTACATGCCAATTTAGGCCCCATCCACACGAAGACAAAACGCTTAATAGTTTCAAAAACGATCGTCATAAAGATGAAGGCGTCTCAGAAAATGTGTGCGTCTCCATGAATGCTCTCGATACGCATGAAGACGCTGTAAAACACATGCCAGACCTCTAGGGCCGCTGTGACGATATGACGGAAACAGAAAAAAAACAGTGGGCATGCGCACTTGCGACAAAAGTTGTAAACAGAGATTGTGATAAAGTGATCATAAAGTCCCGTACTGTGTTCTTGATAATTGTTTGTTCAACTCGGTGGTGATTGAGAAGAAGGAGATTTTGCTGTAACAGGGATAGTACAGTCACTAGCTTCATCAGCACATATGCTTCACATACGCTGCCATTGTTGTTGTTGTTGTTGCAGCGTATGGGGCATGCGTGTCAATGACGATACCAAACTATGACGTAAGCGTATCTGAAAACTTGCGGAGAGCCAGTAATCTTGGAGCTGCGTATACGGCATTTCAAAATCTTTCCACTCTGGAACCTGGTTTCAGAGATGATCGTTTACAGACCCCCAAAACACCGTCTTCATATGGATGATATGCAGATTCGGCAAAAAATGTATGCATTTAGACCTCGGTTTGTCTTCGTGTAGATGGGGCCTATGACTCCAAAAAGAAACTTAAACAAGATGGAGACCTGTAATGGCTTTACTAATACATTAGAGATTGATGTTTACTTTGGGCACATGCACCATAATTTTCTGGGGATGACTTCACACCTGTATTTTGACACATGACATTTTTGCGTGGATTAGAATTTAGTTCTTAATGATTACTACTTCTATTTGTGATCTTCACTTTCTCAACCCCTTTATAAACTCATATTCATGCACTTGCTTGCCCGTGTATGATGTGTATATGTAGATTCTTTGAAGTGGACATTTTGGTTTGTGCCTTGCTTTTGTAATCTATTTCTGCTGGTTTAAAGCCTAAATGTAACTATACAGCTGGAAAGGAGGAAAAAAGAAAGATGTTTAATAATGTATTGTTGCTGATGAGAAAAATGAATAAAAACTGTTCTAAAAACCTGAATATATGAACCTAATCTGAGGCAAAACATAGTTTGAACAATGTCTTTCTTTAATATTGTGAGTTGGATCATTCTTGACATATTTCTCTGATGCTTTAAATATTAAAAACTGGAAGTTTATGCAATCTGTAAAAAGCTTTTCCCCAGTTGTTATTGTTCTAATTAGATCAAACTGAAGAGGATTATGGAAAACAACAATATCCTGCAGTAGCATGATGTCATGGATAATTCATTTACACAAATATAACACAGACATCCACCAACATTGACCTTCAGATCGGGGCGAATAATAGTTGAGGTAAATGGCCTGAACAAGCCATAAGTATGGGTAGAAATAATTAGGACTTTACACTGAAATTAACACCCAGTTGTTTAGGTTTGATTTGACTCTGTGAGCATATTTACAGTAGCTGTTCTGTTTACACTGCATGACTTTCTTACGAGGAGACTGTAATATCTGGGTCAGACTGTGATTAATGTAATGAGCTTATGTACGCAGCTAATAACACAAAGAGTGAAAAGTTGGATTCAGTACAAACAAAAGTGAAAACAGGAGAAGGAAATCTACACGCTGGGGGGTTTGAACACAGGCTGTGACTTTTAGTTAACGTTTAAATTTGTGAGAGTCTCACTTTAGGATGTTAAACTACAGAAACTCCCTCACAGCAGAAAGAGATTTTAGGAAACAGAAATATAAATGTTAGGCATACTGACCGTTTAGAGAAGCACTGACTTTATTATACTACACAAAGTGGATCAAATATGAGCCTCTCAAACTTTCCATTCTGACTGCGAACACTTCTTTCATCTCACCTCAGAGCCACTGCTAACAGTTTGGACAAGGTGAAGCGGTCACTGCTGTTGCTGGGAAATATGGCTGTTAGGATGAGTGTAAACAGGCCTGAAGAGCGAGGAAGAGGAGAGAGAGGAAGACCATCAGGGGCCTGTTTCATCAGACTAAACAGCCAAAGAGCTCTGGAGACATAGCACGTGAGCTTAAAGGGTAAGTTCGGTTTCGACAGCTTTCACATTGTTTATAGAATAAAGTAGAACAATATACTCACCCAGAAGGCTTTCCTGATCCAAACAGTGCTTCGGGAGATATTTAGATCCAAAATCGAGCAGTGGACATCCGTATAATGGTAGCACACGGGGCATGTATAGCGTCGCTCCTAAAACTGCATTAATCGTCCAAAAACTCATTAGTTTCACCAATATTTCATCATGGTCTGCTCGCGCTACTCCTCCAAGACAGTCCGGGGTTGCTCCACCCATGTTTTTGTGACTGTGCTGAACTCTGAACTGAAAACTTTCTTCACGGCTGCCGAGCATGCGCAGTACGGCTTCCTCCTTTCGATGAGCTCCTCATCTGTAAACTCTGGCTCGAAACTGTAAGGACACCCATCATATTCAAAGTTCTCCTCCACAACATCTTCATCCGATAGATATTCGTCCATTTGCACAAAACTGGAAGAAGAAAGTTGTTAAGCAGCCGGCGGTCGCCCCTGAAACAATGAGCCGTACTGTGCATGCGCGGCAGCCGTAAAGAAAGTTCAGAGGTCAGCAAAGTCACAAAATCATGGGTAGAGCGACCCTGGACTGTCTTGGAGGAGTAGCGCGAGCGTACCATAATGAAATATTGGTGAAACTAATGAGTTTTTGGACGATTAATGCAGTTTTAGGAGCGGTGCTATGCATGCCCTATGTGCTACCATTATACGGATGTCCACCGCTCGATTTTGGATCTAAATATCTCCCGAAGCACTGTTTGGATCAGGAAAGCCTTCTGGGTGAGTATATTGTTCTACTTCATTCTATAAACAACGTGAAAGCTGTAGAAACTGAACTTATCCTTTAAGTTATCAGGGATTTAACTGGATTTAAGACACAGTATCACTTAAAGCAGCAAGAAAAGAGATTAGAAATCAGATTTTTTTTCAGTATGTGAAGTTTCAAAGAGATTTACCTGACGTTGATGAGAGTATGTTGACGATGGCGACCTGTGTGTCTGACAGAGCTTCCTGGTAGGACAAGTTTGCCAGAAACCACTGCAGAGATAAAAGAGAGGTGACTTTTAGTATCAGGAGGAGAATAAAAGGATAAAAACACAGTTTATGCAGAGATTTTGGTAATGAATAGGGAAATGAGATACAGGATTTCTGCTGTTTTTTGATATGCCGATATTTACAAACAGCAGAAAGTCTCAACTCACTAAAACTGACCCATTCCTCTCATGGTTAAACGATTTTCTGTTAGACATGAAGCAAGAAAACAATATTCAAATATTTAATTAATGACCATTTTGATTCATAAAGTGGATATTCAGTGATGATGAATTGAGCCGTTATGGCACGCTGTACATTTTTTCCAAAATCAGAGCCAATATATGGCTTATATGCTAACTAGTAAGGTCAGATTATTGGCTTCAGATATCGTCAAAATTGTATTACCTGCTGATACCAGTAATCAGTTTTTGGGCAACTACTATAAATTCTCAAATAAAGATCAGAGCTTTTATTTTTATGAGTTGATTAGGTCTTTATTTGAAGGAGGCTTTCTACAGTATTGAAGGCAGCTGTACACACAAGTCCATCTGAGCAGTTATTCTGTTTTAGTTCAGAGAAAATATCATGATAACAAAACTTCAGTATCACAAAATGTGTTTTGAATTGGGAGTTATGTTAAATATTTTGGTTAAACATTTTATTGTGTCATGTAGAGGGTTGCATTTGAAACTAAACAATGACAATTGAAGGGGCCCTCTTTAATTGTAGTTGCTACTTGCATAAATTAAAAGAAACACCTAATTATTGATAGTTGATGTGAACACATTTATTTATGATAGTGGAAATTAAAATGACCATTTTAACAGACCTACAGTGCTTAAAACATTAATTAGACCACATGTCATGAAACATAAACATAAACATATTAGAAATCTCTCAAAAACTTGTTTTGAACTGAAAATGTATTCTAATTGCACATACTTTATTGAACATAAATTAGAATTTTTCAAGTTTAATTCACATTTTAATATCCAAATCTGAGCCGCCTTCTGGGCTTCTCTGAGAGGTCAGAAATGAATAAAGCACAATTATAAACTACAAAAACTTATTTTTCTGTTCAGGCATGCAAGTAAATAACTAGAATCTGACATTTTATCCTACAAATAATAATGTTCTTTACTATTTTTCTGTTTACTTTTTTTGTAAAACAGTTAACTTGAATGTTCATAGATAACAATAAGAATATATTAAACCATTAAAAAAATAATTTCTGTCATAAAGCTTCTTCATATTGGTGTATTAACCATTACAGAGACAAAAAAATAATAATAATTTAGATACTTTTCAATGCTATTACGTTTAGACAGCTGTTGCATAAACTTTACTTTGGGTGGTGGTCTAACAAGCTTGATCAGCTCTGAATATCTGGCCTATTTGTATGGTCAAAAAACTGGGTGTAAATATTGGCAAATATTGAATATTTTTTAGGCAAAAACCCAGCTGATACTGACATCAGTCTGATAACATCATACATCCTTATTAAAGAACGCATTATTCACTAAGGGATGGGAACTGATAAGATTTTATCAATACCAATGCTGTTAACGATCCTGCTAATCGATCCAATTCTTTAACAATTCCCTTTTTGATTCCAGCAAATTTTGCATGTGGGCAAATGGTCTGATTTTCAGTGTCAACAATGCCAAACATACATCACAGTATAGATAACTGCTTCTGCAAGTTGCTGGTGTTTCCACTCACTTAAGGTTGTGCAGTAGGTGTAATTAAAATTAAGCCACAATTCTGACGCTACTGAACCCTGTCAATTGAATTGAATTGATAAGGGAATTGATAAGCAAAAAGATTAATGATATTGATTCTTTGATGGAGCTGTTAACGATTCTTAACTGGAATTGGTTTCCGATTCCCATCCCTATTATCCACAACACAGAACATTTTTTTCTCTGCAGTTTTCTGTTTGTTATGTTATCATTTAGGCTTTCAAGCAATTACTTAAAAAAAGAATTATGATTTTCTGCCAAATCTTTGATAAAAGTTTCTACTCACAGTTTGAAAACACTTTTATTAGAGTGTTGAGGAGTCCCATGTCAGTGACTCCACTTTAATATTTCCTGGGGTATTTTATTGCTCTCAGAGCCCACGAGTCTCTAATTAAAAGCAGTTCATCACACAAAAAACAAGATTAATGGTTGCAGTTTTTGATGCTCGTAAATCACGCTTATCACTCGCTGCACACAAACATATTTCACAAACGTCAGGAGCAAACTCAACACTCAGAAAAAAAACAGAAAAGCAGCAAAACCCAGTCTGAGCCACTTGGTTGAAATAAAAATGATTATTTGGTCTGAATGTTGTTAATGAGTGACTGTAAGAGAAAAAATAAAGCAGATTTGAAACACAGAGAAGTACTAGAAATAAACACAACCATCATGTTTTTGAAATGTTAAAAGAAGAGATGGCAAACATCTTGAGTCTTTAATATAAGATAAGATAAGGTAATTTAAGACAGTAGTTTATTAATTCCTTTGGGAAAAACCCCCTCCAGGGAAATTCAGAATCAGCAGTAGTTGGTTATTACAGATAGAAAAATATATAAAAACAAAAAAAAAAAAGATCTAAATAAAACAAAAATTACCATTGTTGGCAATAAACAGAATCCTTCATATGATTCTATAATAGCTTATCATTTTCTGATTAAAATCACAATTTCAGACAATGCTCTTGACTGACCCAGGATCTGTTGTGTCCACCATGTTAAACACTCTATTTTAAAAATCTGCAGGTCATTTGTATTTACAGAAGTGCTGGTAAGTAGGACAAAAATACAAAGCCTCTGTTTAGGAGTAGAAGTTGGAGTGTCCCTTAAATAACAGAAACAGATTATTTATCATCAATATTCGATGGTAAATAATGTGCCATGAGCTTTGATCCCCGATTTCCTTACTGTTGTCTACACTGTAAATATAGTGAATATTGAACTGAAGCTTGATGTGAAGAAAATGTGAATCTAACTGAAATCAGAATATCTGCCAGATGAATCAAACTCGCTCTTTTCCTGAAATCCTTCAGTCCTTCAGGATAGTTTCAGATTATATATAAACAAGAGCTGTAAAACATATCACCAAAACTTCACATATTATTTTGTCTAAAGAAAAATCTAAGTATAATCTAGAGCCGACTCTTACTCACCACAAAGCAGAAGAAGAAGCTGATTTTGGCCACGTCAGTGATGGTGAGTTTGCCCACCGAGCGCAGCATGGCCTCGTGGTCCTTGGCGGCTGGATACGACATGCGGGACAGTTTGGCCTCCAGGGCCTGAGTGGAGGGGAGCTGACGCACCTCCATGATGTTACTGAAGCGTACTCGCTGCTTTTTGGAGGCTGATGAGTGAAAAGAGGTCCAAACAGAGGATATGTGATTTATTTGAGGCTTTATTTCTATATGCAGCAAGACAATCACTTAGGTTTTGTACTTTTATTTAAAAAATAATTGTTATAATTACAGTTTTTGAGAATAAACTCAACAGAGACCAGAGAATCTTGAGACCAGTAGACAAGAACATCAGTGGCTCGTGAATCCTCAGGTACTGTACAGTCTTTCTGTCTCTCTGTGAGCTTGAAATTGAGGCCAGTTACATCTTTTCCCTGAGCAGCATCAGTAAGATGAATTGTAAGAAATAATCAGATCCTCATTTTCATGAGGAATTGCCCTGAGCCAGGACGGAGCAGAGAGGGACTTTTTGATCATTTATTCTTATCATGACAGTCCAAGAAAGAGAAAATAAATCTGAGACGTTGAATTTTGAGTCTATAGGTCAAACAGAGGTTGCTATTGTTAGATGTGTGATTTCTTAAAAGAATGTTTTTATCTGTTTTGCAACTCAGCGCCACCTTCTTTTGTTCAGTTTGTACAGCTAAAGTCTTGTATAATTTAGAGAAGACTAAAGGCCCAACAATGGATGGGCATTTAAAGCAGTAGATCAACATTTTCTTTTGTTTTCATGTCTTGCCTCACCCCGAACGAATAGACACCCTTCTTTCAAGTGTGTGTGCAGTAACAAGGAAGAAACAGGCAGAGCTCGCCCACTGCTAATTAGCTTAGCTCGAACACTAGGAGCCAGTGGGTAGCATTAGCCTGCCTCTGCCTACAGTCAACAAATAAACTCTTCAGCAACTCTGAACAGCCCGTTGTGCTTGTTGAGACTCGTTCTTTTTACTGTTATGTTGCAATACCCTCTACTACCACTTCATTTTCTTCTTCTACTCCTAAACAGAGGCTTTGCTTTGTTGACCTACTTCCGCAGTGGTTCAGTGAGGTTCACAAACAAGTCAAATCCTTTGAACAGCTCTCTTAAAGTGAACGATGAGTACAGATTCACAGTTGTGAGTGAGCCATTTGTTTGCAAGCCATTCTTGAATTTGTAGACAAAATGCATTTCATAATGGCTCGCAAACAAATGGCTCCCTAACAACTATGAATCTGTACTCCTCGTTGACTCAAAAGAGCTGTTCAAAAGACTCGACTACTGCACTAGCTCAAACCACCACAGAAGAAGGTCAACGAAGCAAAGCCTCTGTTTAGGAGTAGAAGAAGAAAACACAGTGATAGGAGAAGATAACGTAACACAAAGAGGCACACAGCATTGTTTAAAGTTGCTAAAGTGTTTATTTGATGACTGTAGGCAGAGGCAGGCTAATACTTGCCACTGACTTACAGCCATTTGAGCTAAGCTAGTTAGCAGTAAAGAAATCACTATAATATTAGATGCTCAAAGTGAAGTCAGAAAAACAAAAATTGTTAAAGGAAAGCAGACGATATGCAGCAAACTTTTTAATCAAAACTTTTTTGATCAACATTTCAAACCATTAGTAACTCAAAATCAAGACAACATATTTTTCCCGTAATGTTAAATAAGTATCAAATTATTTCTATGGACATTGGTTTCTTTTTAAAGTTTTAAAAAGCAAAATTGACACTGCTATTTAAAGGTAACCTAAGCTACATGAAGTGGACAATGAAAAGGCACAAAATAGATATAAATCCTGCTGTAATAGTTAAATCAGCATGTACTGTTATTAAGCATTACGGATATCTATCATTTCTTATAGACATCACAATATCAGTCATTTTAAGTATCCCATTTGGAGTTGCTGAAGTGGCTGTAGGCAGAGGCAGGCTAATACTTCTCATTAACTTCCACCTATTTGAGCTAAGCTAGTTAGCGGTGGTTGACCACTGTCCGTCTTTCGTTTGTTACTGCATGCAGAGTCAAAAGGATGGTGTCTATCTGCTTGCTGAAACTCCAAAAATCTTGGCCTATCGCTTTTTGAGTACAACTACTTATGAATAAGGACCCCAGAGTGCTCTAGCATAATGTTCAAACATTATTCATCCATCACAGTCAACATCTAAACAGTACAATAAAGCACTCCCTAATCTTGCTTCAAGTTATGAGTGAAGCTGCTGTTGTTTATGAAACATTAATAAACATGAACTTTGTACTTACAAGACTCACAGTCTCCAATTAAACAGCTGGAGTGTTCAGTGGGTAAATCCTGGAACTTCACTGGGACGTACAGCGGTTCACTCTGCACAAGAGCAGAAAACAGACAGGAGCAAATGCATTTTATTAAGGTAAAACACTCTGGCACTTCCCTACCTATTTAGTCCTTAGTAACCAAACAGTCCCTATTGATGAATTCTTATAATCATTAATCTATTTATGTAATGGCTCTCTACATTTTTGCGATCTAAAAGGTCCATATTTGGCAAAATACACAAATATGGTTTTCAGCCTGTTCTGAGCAGGGCTGAAACAGAGGGGTTTATAGGCATGACGAAGTCCAAAAGAATTAAAAAAAACACCACTGTGTTTTTAAAGAGGAGGAAAATGCGACAACTTCAAGTTTATAAAGTAACATGTTTAAAAATGACATGATCCCGGTTGTTTTAATGGTTTACTGCAGCAGGTGGTCTCAGTTTGACTATGTTTTTTTCCTTCAGAGCTGCTTTAGTTCTTCATGACATCGATTCAAGAAGGTGCTGGAGACATTCCCCGGAGATATTGACATTAAGGCATCACACAGCTGCTACAGATTTGTCAGCTACACATTCATGATGAGAATCTCCCGTGCCAAACCATCCCAAAAGCAAGTAAGATAAGTCAAAGCTAAACGATCAAACCAAGTTTCCATTACTTAAAAAATACTTTAAACCTCTCATCTACAGCTTTTGGCTTAAAAAGTGATATATTTCCTATTTTCTTGAAGTCCAATCCAAATTGTACTCACTTGATTTGTTTTAATTTTCCTCCACATTATGGCAATGTTAATTTTTCAAACATTTTTTCAGTAACACATCCTATGAAGCCCTTCCTTATAATGCATAATAAACACATGATGACCACGTTTATTAGTTATTTTAATGTATAATACTGCACTTTTAACGCTGTATAATCATAGCTATAAGAAGTTGTGGTAATTTATGATAACTTATAAAAGAAATCACAGGTTATTGTAATTACAGTGTTGTTATTAAGTTAAAAACATTGATTTTGTCTGTTGAATTGTGCTTATATCTACAAGAAAAAAATGTTTATTTTGCTTCATAACAATAAATCTGACACCCTGTAAAGCAGGGGTCATCAGCTACATTTGTACAAGGGCCAGTTTTTTCAACATATAGATGCAGCTGTTCCATTTTCCCCTTCCATGCAGATGACTACAAAGTTCCAGCCAATTAGCAGCCTACTTCCAGCCACTAAGAGTCCCCACTACCTCTTCGTTCCACTGTAAACATGCCAATATGGACCTTTTTTTTTGTTTTTTTTTTAACAATTTTTATGCATTTTAACCTTACACTTGAACTACTGTCAGTCACATGGGATAATAAAGATAGTTTGCACTCTGCTGTCTGGTGCTGTCATGGTTTCCATCACTGGTTTTGACTCTCAATTTTCTAATTTCCCTGATTAAAAATTGGCAGAGAAGGGCTTTCAGGTGTCTGACCAAACTTTGTTTTGGGGGTTGAATTCATAGTTTAAGTTCATAGTAATGAAAATTGATCGGGTTATGGGGCTGCAACAACAAAAACAAACCCTCAGAATTTCCAGGGGGCCACATTCGGTCCCTAGGTCAACTGCTGTAAAGTATTTCATACAGCTTTAAGAAGTCAGGTGTTTACTCAACATATATGCAGGTTAGTAATTGAATTAGGAAAATTGTAGCTTACTGCAACTTTTGGTCTTGCCATACATTTTAAATCATTTTTTAACACATTATAAGCAACATAACAATCAATTTAATAGCTTATAGATCACTATAATATTAGATGCTCTAAGTAAAGTCAGAAAAACAAGAATTCTCAAAGGCAAGAACAGCAGACGAAATGCTGCAAACTTTTTAATTAAAACTTTTTTGATCAACTTTGCAAAGTATTAGAGGCACAAAATCAAGACCATATATTTTCCCTTAACATTAAATAAGCATCGAGGGATTTCAATGGAAATTGGTTCCTTTTACAATTAAAAAAGCAAAATTGACACTGTTAAAAACGGTAATAAAAGCTACATAATGCAGATAACAAACAGTAGAAAACAGATGTAAGTCCTGCTGTAATACTTAAATCAGTATTTACTGTTAGCATTATGGATATAATTTCTTACAAACATCAAAATATTGCTGACTATAAGTATGCTTATGACTCATCATATGCAAAAACATTATGTCTAATATAGCTATAAGTAGTAAAATAATGGCTATACAGCACTATATGACATCATAATGTCTTATGTTGGGTGTGAGGCACACAATAAAAAGATGCTTTATGGAAAGTTTGACTGTTATTTCATCTTTAAAATATAAATATGATTATCTTATCTTATCTTAGCCTCCCGTTTTGTCCCTGCATATTGTGACAGTTTCAGTGTCTTTCTAAGTTGATGAAAAGTGCTTTATTAAGAAATGTGTTACGAATAGTATCATGATAACTCAGAATCCTGCTTCCACTGTGCTGCCACTTCAACTATTCAGCCTAATTACACAAGACAGTTACATTTAAAGCACACAAAACTAAAACTTTCTTCATAGAAGTTATAATTATGTTCATTTTCTACACTCACCAGGCAGTTGTTCCCTGTAGTGTCAGTGGTGCAGGGAGCAAAATAAGCCTCTGCGTCTGCAAACTGGAGACACAACAATTAAAATTATTAAACTGAGCACCAAAACAAGAAATCAGAGACCAGCTTTTATCTGTGACACGACTTCCTGGCAAAATAAAAACAAAACACCAAAACAATTATTCTACTTAAGCCTTGAATCCGATCAAACCACTATTTCCTTCATCGTTCGTGGATTAATAGAAGTAAATACAGGATTACATTTCACTGTGATTGAATCTAATGGGGGGAAATGAAACAAAACATCATGAGAGTTTATGGGTAGAAATCAGATCAGGCCTTCACTGAAGATGGATTTTAGAAAGTGTTAATCCCCGACATTTATGAGCTTTTCCCCGTCATATAAATCCAATAAACTCTGCAGCAATAATTCTCTGTGTGTTTTACCTCACAAGGTTTCTAAGAGGTCATACATGTTTGGACAGAATTAAGTATTTAAACATGCTGCCCCCGTGTGGTAAGAGTGTGCATAAACTACTTACAAATTGAGAGTGCCGGCGCTTCAGAGTGCCCGTGCACTGCTGCCTCCAGGGCCGCCACAGCAGGAAGCCCAGCAGGTACAGGACGAACATGGAGGTCTTTGTGAACGTGCTGAAGAACGGCTTGTTGTACTCCTGCCTCTTAAAAATATACTGAGGAAAAAAGGAGATGCTGTTAAATTATGGACAATTAGTCAAATGGAGTGTTTTAATGTTGTTGCTGCACTTTTACAAATCTGATTTAGGACTTAAAATTGTTTTAACACTCATTTTTGCCCCAAACAGTTCATTTAATGTGTGACTCAGTGGCATTTATTTACATCCTCTGAAAGGGGAAAATTACTTTTTCTTATCCTGCAAAATGGCTAGAATCATTTCCTGTATTCCTCAAAATTTTGGTCAACTTTCATCCCATTTATTTTTCTGCTTCCTCTCCCCTTTTTTTATTGTTTCTGGGGTTTTAAACGCAGGGATTGCTCTGAAATGTCACATAACAGAGCATATTCACAAAATGAAGTATAAAATCTGAAATGTGGATTTAAAAGAGTACTTATACGTCTCAGCCAAAGAGCCACACCAAATTTGAGATCTCCCATCAGTAAAACTTAGACTTTTTAAGATCATTTACAGATTTAGAACTATATTAAAAAAACTTTTTGATAGATGATAAATGTGAAGTTTTCAGTCGTAAAACTCATCTTTATTCATCATGTTTGATTAGAAGCAGCACAGTGGTTCAGCAGGTAGTGCATGTGCTTCACAGGTTTTAATCATAGTCTTTAGCCTAAACTATCTTTTAGTTTTAGTAATAATTCAGTTGTCTAAATTGTTTTAATATTAGTCTAGTTTAAGTTGATGAAATTTCACACTTTAGTCAATCTAGTCATCTAAAGTGATATAATTTTAGTCTAGTTTTGATTGATGAAATCAAACATTTTAGTCTATAAAACCTACTGTAAATTTAGTCCACTAAAATATGAAGTGTAAAGTGTCCTTCTGAACACATCCAACCTTTCCACACAACCAAAGCAGCTGTGATTTGACATATTCCTAACTTGTCTCTACTTTAAAATTAGGTCTGATTGGATTTAGTCTCTGTCAAACATTTCAGTCTAGTTTTTATTTGTTGATGAAAATGTCAGTTAGTTTAGTTTTTGTCCATGTGCGCTTGTTTTTATTAGTTACTGCTTAGTTTGGTACAGGGAAAAAAAGGTTGTTGATGAAAACAATGACAAAAATAATTATTCAACAAAATTAATATTGATTTTAGGGCTAAGAGATATTATCTAATCTCAGTATCATGATTAATTGAAGCTCTCCACTCAATTGTGATTTATGAACAATTATTTGTCCAATACTGGAACAAATTGGTGGTATTGCAGACGGTCATTTTTCTTGGCTACAAAGGTCCTCTGGTAAATTGGCACTAGTCTCCTCCATGTTGGCAGCACGTCCTTCACTCTTGGCGAAAGTAAATGCAGACTGCATGGAGGAGGCGCACTAACAGGACTTACACAGTGAAAATAATCAACATGAGTAAAATAACTTCAACTAGAGGGTCTAAATATTGATTTTGATTATTTTTCGATTAATTCTGTCTTTCCTTGTTTCACACCATGTCCCAACTTCATTTAAAGTTGGGATTTTAAAAAACATTGGCCATCAGGAATGAATGCAAGGTGAATAGATATCAGTTTTAGAAGATAATTTGTCACAAAACACACTTTATGGAACAGAAAACAACATATTTTTGCACTGTCTTGTCGAAAACCTTTCCTCTGTGGGATAGAGTTGTAATTCTGTAATTCACTCTGAATGGATTTTCACTGATATTAGACGAGTTGGACCCCATTTCTCCATGTTTTTGTTTCCAAGTGACTTCTTGTAGGTCAAAACCTTGATGGATTTGCCAAGTAAATCTCCTTAGTCGTCAGCTGCAGCATTTCTGAAATGGCTTCAGTGTAATCCTCATGGAAAAAAAGCTCCCTATCAGAGGAACTTCCTTGAGAAGAGCTTGTTTGAGAGCAGTGAAGTAGCTGCTTGAATTAAGGAACAATGAACAGGAGCAGACTTTGGGTCGGGGTGAATGTGGCAGCCGCATGTCTGAGTGTTTTTTACTAGTTTATGGGTATCGGCAGTCAAATTTCTGGATTTAAAAAGGGGCTTATAAACCAGATTTAACTGTGCGATTTTTGATGTATCAACCAGCTGCTAACCTTGCAGAGCTGACGAACCTGCCTGATTAATTTTCTATTGAAATATTTCCGAGGTAGATATACAAAACTGTTTGTCTGGCATGTCAGGTTAAGCTGCCACACGGACTTTAATGAAGCACTTACCGATGTTAGCTCAGAAGAGGCCACCCAGATCACATCCACCAGCAGCAGTATCACCACCCCCAACACCATTCGTCTCCGCTGGGCTGCAGAGCTGCTCTGAGAGCTCATCCGGTTCATAATGAACACCCACTCCATCAGTGCGCTGTGGAGATATGAACAGAAAACAACAACATGAGCTACAAGGTGCACATACAGTTCTTAACAACTTTATCAGACCACCTGTCATAAAAATTATAGTTATTTATTGTTACCATTTAAAACAGGAATGAGGAATATCAGACCAAATTTTTCTTTTTAAACCCAGATTTGAGCCTCACTGGTCTTCTGGACAAGTCAGAAATTAATCAAACTTTACATTCAACACTCAGAGCAAGTATTTCAAACCATAATAATCATTCTAATTATGATTTTGGTTTAAGAGCTTCTAAATGCTGGTGTATTAATCATTACAGAGACCTACAAAATGCTGTTAAGTTAGGGCACGTGTGGCATGAAACTTACATGGGGTGGTTCCCTAATAAATTTGTTAGTCACTGTTCATCTTAAAAGTTTTATCTGGAAATAAGTCACGGGTGGTTGTAAAATTGCCAGAGTTGTAAACTTAATGATTCTAATAAAAACTCAACCTTGTTGCCACACAACTGAAAAAGAGACCTATTTTTGGCCCTTTTTTTCCAATTATAAAAAAATGCAAAAAAAAGTATCAATTTTACAAAACTGAACTCTTATCTTTAAAAAGTCTTTTCAACGGATTAATAAAGTTCAAGTTTGACGCTGAAACTCTGGTGTCATGTGGCCATCAAATATCTATTTAATGGTGCCGATGTGTACAAAGAGCAAATACATGAAGGCCAGGCTGAAGAGAAATAAATCCAGATACGAGTATTTTAATTGGGAATGCAAAAGATTGGATTTTTGCTGACATGCTGATATTTCTGAACTTATTATCAACAGTAATCATCTGTACTTTTGTCAAGATCACAATTCTTTACTTTATGAGAACTAAGCTTTCACCGTGAGTCTTTGTGTGTGATGAACAGATGCAAACACTGAGATTGACACAAAGATGTTCATGTGCAATCAACTTCATCTTAACTTTATCATCCCAAAGGTAATTACGTTTGCAACAGGCATCTGCACCAGTGTTTTTTTTTGACAACACTTCTTAATTTAGTATAACCGTCTTTTGCCTAAATGCATTTTACTTTAACTTATAATTTAGTCAACTAAATTGTTTTGTTTAGTCTAGTTTTAGTTAATAAAGTTTTATATTTTAGTCAATAAAATCTCCTGTAAATTTGTCGACTAAAACATGAAGTGTAAAGGGCAAAGCATCTTTTATGTTTCCTTGAATTTCTGATGATGTTTCACACTTGGACAAAATGAAACATCTACTGAACCTTTATTGAATGCTAGTGAAGTTTGATTGTATAAATTATCAGAAATAAATTTAACTTTTGTGTGAAATGCAGTCACCTTTATTTAGGATACCTGGCAGAGCATCTCAGTTACAATACCATAACTAACAAAAAACAGTGAACCTGCTCTACATGAATATATTAATTCATAAAGAGAGCAGCTCTGATTGGATCGCTCCCCAACTTACCCACCACCATGAAGCTAAGGCAGCTGTGATTGGATGTCCCTCTTTACTTTTTCAAAGTAGCTGAGATTGGATATCTAACTTGTATCTAATTTCTTCATGAAGAAGAAATTAGGTATGATTGGATTAAGTCTTTGTCAAACATTTTCATCAGCTTTTATATGTTGACTAAATTGTCAGTTAATGTTGTTTTAGTTTTGTCCATGTGCACTTGTTCTTATTTGTTACCATCTAGTTTTGATCAGGTGAAGAAAGGCTGTTGATGAATACTACAACAAAAATATTTAGTCGACAAACTTAACACTGAGAAACGCACAAGAACAAGAGAAAACATTTTAAACACAGACATGCGGAAAATCTGAAGCACAGGCAAAGAGCAAAGGTTGTTAAAAATACCAAGGAAAAAATAAATAGTTATTCAGGCATTAAAAGTCTGTAAAGAATAAATAAAATCATGTGAAAAAAACATTCAGATGTTAGGTGAGAATCATATAACAAAAATCTAAAAATTATTAAAATTAAATAAATGAGATTCTATCTATCAGCAGGAGTCTCAGATGTTTGAGCATTAGGTTTATGTTTATGCATACCAAGTGAAACTACACTTCTCTAACTGTTTGAGAATTCTCAAGCAATAACCATCTGCTAAACAGAAAACTTACCCTCTGATATCTTCAATCACTATGTTGGCTCAAATGAGTCATCACAGCATGAGGACTAGGAGTTTAACATGAGAAAATATAAACAAAAATATAATGTGAGTTACTCAAAACAAACCACAACAACTTTAAGAATATCAACATATTTTAGCATCTCTTAAATATCAACAGTCACAAGAAACATAAGTAAGGATGCAATTGTGCCATAAAACCATTTTATGATAAAAGCATTACTGACATAAACCAACAGAGTGAGTGAGACAGTGTTAATTTTGCAACTAGCAACAATTTTTCAGCAAAAATGCAGTAAAAAAAAACACAAGCAATGGGCAAAATTAAAAATAATTGACATTTGCAAAGACAAAACTAAATGAAAATGTTTGAGATGTAATCCAATCAGACCTTATTTGGTCATGTAAAAGAAAGTTAGAATAATCCACTGAAGGAAAGGTTGGATGGTGAAAAGGACATAATCACAGAATCCTTAGCAGTGGTGGTAGGTTTTGTAGAGTGATCCAAAGGTGCTCTCTTTATGAAGAATTCACTAACAGGTTCACTGTTTGTTGTCAGTTCTGGTATTTTAACTGAGATGCTCTGCCAGGTAGCCTAAATAAAGGTGACTGCATTTCACACAAAAATTAATTTATTTCTGTTGATTTATGCATTCAGACTTTCCGAGTATTTAATAAAGAGTTATTAGATGTTTTGTTTGTAAAACATAGTGTCAAACAAGTGTAAAACATAACTTTAGAAATTCCAGGAAACATAAAAAATGCCTTCAACTGTACACTACTAAATCTAGACTGAAATTAAAACAATTTAGATGACTAAATTATGACCAAAAGTACAAGATATAGTAGGCAAAAGACTAAAACTTAAACTTAATTAAAAAGTGCTGTAGAAATAAACACTGGGGAGAGAGTACTTTATAAGTTGCACAAATAATAAGTAACATTTTCAGAGTTGTGTCAATGATTGTACTGGAAAAATAACCTGTTATTTTTGTTAACTACAAACAAGAAGTTACTCCATACTAAGTACTGATGACTGCTTTTTTGCTCCGTTATTTAACCCTTGTTTAACATGTTAAAAAAGAAATCGCAAGCTAAAGTATTTCCATAAATATATCACAGCAGTCATAAATGTTTCAAAATTGTTCAAAATCCATGTACTTTTGCTTAACTGCATGAGACTGACCAGGACCCTTCCTCCTGAAAAAGTGCTGACAAAACTGATGGAAGTTTTTATAACTTAAGTCGACCCCTATGTCATGTTCGGGCTTTCCTGTGTAGAGTTTGCTCGTCTACATGTGTTTGCATGTGTTCTCTCTGGGCACTCTGGATGCTTCCAACAGACCAGAAACATGCTTATTAGGTCAGCTGGTGGCTTCAAATTGCTCTTAGGTGCTTAAATGTTGATTTTTCAAAGACAGCTTCTGTTACTAAAGTGTAGATCTTATGTAGATTCACTCTTCAAAGAGGGAAGAGACAAGAGAGATGCATATGGTTAAAGAACTTTTATTGTGTGATACTGTTTTTGCTATTTATTGTGCAAAATTAAATTTCAAAGACATGGTCTTACTCAATAGATCATCAAATGTTTCGGATAACAGGGAACATTTTGACTTTTTAAGGCCTTTTATTTCAAAAACTATATTAATAGCTTTTTCAAACTTTTGAGAGGTTGCAGACCCCTGATTTTGGTAATTCATGGCAACAAAAAACAGGTATTTTCATCCATCCATCTATTATTAGAATCAGAGGAAGAATTTATTGCCAAGTACATTTACACATACAAGGGATTTGACTTGGTAAATTGGTGTGGAAACAATCAACATATATGGTAGTTAAAATGAAAATACAGAGTCAGGAGGAAAAAATAAAACTATAAAAATAGGTGTAAAATAGTGAAAATTAAACTGGATCATAAAAAAATACAATATATAGTCAGGCTCAAAAAAGAACAAATACACAATGCAGAGGCATGTACAGAAAGTGCATAGATGTGTTTAACAGCAAAATATTTCATATATAATATATATATTTCATTATATTATAGACATTATCTACACCTGATATCCCTCTCTGGGTCATGGGGGGCCCAGTTGACATTGGGTGAGAGGTGAGGTACACCCTGAACTGATTGCTGGTCAATCACAGGGCCTCATAAAGAGACATACACCTAAACACACACTCAACCACACCTACATGCAAGTTGGAGTTACCTGTTAACCTAAGAGCATGTATTTGTTCTGTGGGAGGAAGCAGGAGCTCTGAAGAAAAAGCACTATATAAACTGCCCAAACACACTGACAGTGTCTGTCACAGCAAACAGAAGTAGGCATGTTGATGCTTTGTCAAATCTTTTAATGAGAATTAAATTAATTTTAATACTTTCTCAGATGTAACAGCAGAGTTTAGGCTTGCTCATTCACTGTTAGCTTGAGCCAAGAGGCAGCTAGCTTCATGTTAGCTAGTCCAAGACAAACATGTAGAGTATGTGGCTGTATGTAAGCTTTATTTACGAAGCTGCAGTTTATTTCTTCAGAAGGTGGTTGAAATTAATCACAGTTTGCATGGTCTGCAGCTAAACAAACAGTTTGTCAAACAGCTGCTTTGGTGAGTTTAACTGTAACAAAGTGGAGGTCAGTAAGTGATGTTATGACTAATATTTCGATACAATACTGGAGCTTATTTAACATTAATAATATGGTTTCTTCGGTGAAACAAGTCTGGTAACCACTGAGGGAAAAATCGTAGAACTACGTTCATTGTTTTCCAGTGTGTCAAGAATGTAACATTTACGAGCTAAGTGCTAACAGGCTTATCCAAGTGCTTCAAAATCATTAAATAAATAAGAATTCTTACCTGAACGTGAGGAGACTTCATTTACTTCGAGCCATTATTGGCCTGCATTATCTTAACCAGCTGGAATATCGATAAAATCCCACCTTTAATGATAAAATTATTGACAGCTCAACGGTTGTAAACATTAGCACACTCTTCAGCAGCAGTCGTTATCAGGTGACATCACTTATGCGCCGCAAAGCCTCCTGGGAAATGAAGTCTCACAGTGAGGACTGAGGTGTTCAGACCATAGACTGTAAAAAACAGACCAGAGGAAGACGAGGTCCAAGCGAAAGGAGGAAAACATGGAACATCACAAATCTTTTTTATCATGCACTTTGAGAAAATAGTCAGTCTGTAAACTGAGCCAAAAATGAGACAGATAGGGCCAAAATTTCATGACAAAGTTGACAGGGACACAAATTTAAATCAGAATCAGAAGTACAAAATAATCCCCATGGGGAAATTCAGTTGTTTCAGTTGCTCTTATGCCTACTATAGCAGTTGAAATGTCAAATAAAGACATTAAAATAGCAAAAAAAAAAAACCAAAGCAACAAAAGTTTTAAAAAATAATTGAAAGAAAGCAGTTTGCAAAATGCAGAATCTTCAGGCAACATTAACTTGCTTATGATGGAAAAATAAATAGAATAAGTAGGTAAGACTATGTACAAGACAAAATGTGAAATGTCATCATTTCACATTGTTTCTTTAGTGAAAATGCTGAGATTATGGTGGAAATGTTGAGAATAATGATGAAATGAGTTGGAAAATTGTGTCAAAATTACAGGAAAAGGTGGGGTGCTGGTTTGGTGGAGTGGTTAGCAACCAGGCACCCCATGTACCTGCTTCTGCAGTACATTGAATCCGCCTCTGACCAGTTTGCAATGTCTTTTCACTTTCACAAGCCTATCCACTGTCTCTCTTCCATCAATAAAGGCACAAAATGCCCAAAAAATACATTAAAAAAATTACAGGAAAAGGCAAAAGAAAATACAGGAGAGGACAGTGAGAAAAAAAGAGGAAATTTTAGGAGCCAGAACAGGATGCATGGTAATGATAAATGATCTGACATTTGTTTCTATAAATATCAGAGTGCTGAGCAATGTTTCTGTTTTTTCAAGTAATTTACATTTAAGACATGTCTTATTTTTGACATGATTCTCAATTTTGTATTCCTCATTATATGCCAGTCCACTTGATTTCAAACCAAACATAGCCATTGAACCATTGATAACTTTGAAATCTAAAATTATGGTTACTGAAATATAAGACCTTAAAAGGTTAAAATAGAACTTTTTTTTTTACTGTTAGAGACCTGAAACATTAGATTTTCTTCTGGGTTAACTTATTGATGTCCAATTCCCAATTTCTAAAAAAAAAAAAAAAAAAGTGGAATATAAATTCAACAAGGCGCTGAAAACATTCCTTTGAGATTTTGGTCCATTTGGACATGATAGCATCACATAGCTGTAGTGGAGTTGTCGGTTGCACGTCCAGGACAGGATGTCACTCCTGTCAGCTAAGAACAGGAAACTGAGGCTGCATTTCACACAGGCTCACACAAACTGGACAACAGAAGACAGTAAAGATGTCTAGTCCAAGGAGGCTCAATCTCTGCTGCCACATTCAGATGGTAGGGTCAGGATTTCAATGATGGTCCATCCTACCTTGGACCCTTCTTCTGATGGCTGCTTACCCCAGCAGAGCAATGAGCTCAAGTCATCTTAAAAGTCTTTTAGCAGTGGCTCAACCTGTAAGGACTTGAGCTGGGGGCTGGTTCAAGTTTCGACTATGTTGATCTGGAAGTTGATTTGGTAGCTGGGGCGGTGTAAGCTGACTTCTTTGGGGACTACCACTAGTTATGGTAAAAGAAAGCAGTTGGCACCCCTCTCATCCAGAGCTTCTTGGCTTAGGGTTTGCACCTTTGAACTTCACTGCACATAGACATCTATGATTGAAGTCGGGTTAACTTTGCTGGTGTTGACAACCCGGCATGTGAACCCTGAAGCTGAACTGACCTGTTTTCATTAATTGTAGTATTAGAATAAGTGTTAATAATTAGAATAATGCCTCTGTCACCAGATAAACTCTTCAGCAACTCTAAATGGTCCTGTGAGCTTTCTGTGACTCATTTTTTACCGTGTTATGATTCTTTATCTGCTATCATTGTTTGATCTACTCTAGACAGAGGCTGACCTATTTCCGTGGTGGTTTGTGCGAGAGCTGTGATGTTGGCGAACAAGTTGAGTCTTCCAAACAGCTCTTTTAGGTGATGAATAAAAACCAATTTGCAGCTGCAGAAGTGGGTCAACATGACAAAGACCTTTTTTTCCAAGTAGAGAAAGACAAAACGATGACAGTATCACACAGACCAATTAGAGATTACTTGATGACTGTAGGCAGAGTCAGGCTGACACTACTCATTGACTCCCAGTGTTTGAGCTAAGCTAATTAGCCATGGCTGAGCTTTGCCTGCCTCTTCCTTGTTACTGCACACAGAGTTAAAAGAATGGTGTCTATCTGCTTGTCACGGACTCAGGAGTAAGCCAAGACATGAAAACAAAAAAAATGCTTGCATATCCGTTTAAATCTAAGACGTCAGACCAGTAACTTTAGTTTTCCACAGGTTTTATAAGGATCCACGAGCACCTGATGCACTGACGAGAAGAGAAGAGCAAACAAAACTGAAGCACAAGACAAACCACTGTTCTCTTGATTTATTTGACAAAGTGTGACATGGACGTCCATCAAGTTATTTTTTTACACAAAAATTGTCTTGACTGCTTCAACTCAAACTCTCTTCTCTACAAATACAAAAAGAAGACAAACAGTTATTTGAAGTAAATTCTTAATATGTGGGATGTTTCCAGTGAAAAGAGGAAAGTTCATTTATTCTGCATCTTCACTCCCACTCCCAGCCTCAGGTTCTTCGACGTCAGCTTCTGCGTCTTTGTCGGGCTCCTGGTGGTCCGAGGGTTCTGGCTGTGACGTTTCCATGGCCTCCTCAGTCGGCTCTGGTTGAGGTGATGGTGTCTTATCTGCTTGTGTTAGATCCACCTGGAGAGAAAGAAAAAAACAGTTAAGAGCTAAGCAGAAATTGAGAACAAAGCCTTCGTGTTCTGAAATTAAATATTATTATTGTATTAAATAGTGTCTAATGCTTGACAATAACCTCACCTTTGACCACATCACTGACATCCATAGACACTCAGCAAAGGCCACATGCTATCAACCCAGTCATTAGTTCTGTTCATTACCTCCCACTGTCTGTTACTCCAGAGTATAATCCAAACCATCCTGCTGTAATATTCCCCCAGTTTATACACCACACTATTTGATTTTAAAATTTTATGTATTTTTGGGATTTTGTTTTTATTGAGTCTCTCAGTACAACAAATGTTAAAACCCCAAACAACAGAAGTGACTGAAAAGGCACGGGCAGAAGTTATTCCTGTCCATAAACAAATTAAACAACCCTCCACATATTTATAGTATTTGGAAAAGAAACAGAGAACCAAACCACAACTAATACAGTAAGATAAATCATTAAATATAAAACCAAAAAACAAAAATGGAAATAATTTTTTTTTTAAATTACATTTATAACCCTCAAAAATTACCTTACAAATCATTATTTTTGAAAAACAAAAATGTATTATACATTCGCAAATTTATATGTGCATCATTACATAATCTAACCCCTACAAAAGACAAACATCTTCTTTTAATCACTTTTTTTTTGCTTTTGTACCCTGAATTTACAGGCATCCCGTAAATTATGCTTGGACTCTCTAAATGAATAAAACCTTTGTACACAGCCTGGAAGTAACTTTTTTTTGCACTGTACATAATGAATTATATTAAAACACAGTCATTAACTTTTCATAGTGTGGAATTTCCTAAACAAAGGAGTAGTATGTGTATGATAATCAGCCTTATTGATTACAAGTATGGCTTGTTTTAGTAGGAGGATATTGGAATTACGGAATTATGGAATGGAATTATAATTGTTTTATATATTGATCCCCACAAGTCCACATAGTACGATATACAAGGAAGTACAAGTGAGCAATAGATTAAATGTAAAGCCTTATAGTTTAGAATATTTTTTAACTTATACAATTTTACAATTGACTTATATTCTGTCCTTTTGGAAAACAAAAAAAAAAGTTGCTATATCCCTTTAAAGATTAAAAAAACAATAAAATAGGTTAAAAATATTATTCCACAGTGCCACACCCAACCTATCAGAAGTCAGTGAAAGAGCAATAGCACGCCTTGGCAGAAAAAAGCCATGGACACGGAACACCTCTTCAACCTCAACTTAAAACAGTTATCTGTCTATTATCCATATACACAGCCTACATGTAACTTTATTCCCATTTCTTAATCTTCCAAACTGCATTTATCATACATGTTTGCATTTATTGAACTACTCCTTTAAATTATGATTCTTACCTCTGAAACAGCGTCAGCAGCTTCCTCCTGAATCACCGGCTCTGACTCTGGTAGCTCCATTGGCTCCTCCTCATCCTTCAGGACTTCTGGATGCTGTTCTGGTGTGTCTGGTTGTTTCAGGGATGCAACAGAGGCCTCATCCTCAACTTGGGATGGAACTGGTTCCATCTGTAAAAACAGATCAGAAAATCAGGTCACTTTTCATATGTTTGATATCTGAGTGTACAATGATGCAAGACTAAAGCATCTTGGTAAAAACACAATTTGCGGGTACAAATGTGGTACAAAAGTATTAGGCAAATTTGAGTTAATCTAACATGTACGGTATCTTGCAAAAGTGAGTGCACCCCTGAGTGAACGTGTCCAAACTGAGCCCACAGTGTCAGTGTTGGAAAAGGGATATGGGTGAGTGGAAAAGCATTGCAGTGCCAAAACCAGTGAAGCTCTGGTGAACTCCATGCCAAAGAGGGTTGAGGCAGTGCTGGAAAATAAAGGTGCCAGACAAGATATTGACACTTTGGTCCCAATCTGGACACTTTCACTCAGGGGTGTACTCACTTTTGTTGCCAGCAGTTTAGACATTACTGACTGTGATTTGACTTATTATGAGGGGATGGTAAATTCACACTGCGATACAAGCTGTACACTCACTACTTTACACTGTATTAAAGTGTCATTTCTTCAGTGTTGTCCAAAGAAAATATGTAATACAATATTTGCTGAAATATTTTGAGAGATACTGTAGTTGGGTAAAGGCACAAACCTGCTATCTCCAAAACCCTCTACTACTGAGTGAATGAATATTGTATTGTCTGAATCTCAAACAGATCTTTTTGTACTTTGATTTTGTTAAACCTACTTACCAACCCGACAGCGTGCTTGACAGCGACAATATGTGGCTTGTAAATTAGTAAACTACTTACAGTTTAAGGGACTCATTCATCAAGAGGTGCAGGGATGAGTCCAAAAGTGAGTTGACTTAAGACCTCCACAATACAACTGCAGAGCAGGAGTTAGCTTTAAAGCTAATGTACATACTTCAGCCTTTTTTCAGCCTCATTCAATAATGGCTTGATAACAGTTGATTATTTGAGGCGTTCAAGTTTCAGCTTAAAAAATCCTTAGAACTAAAGTTCTTCCGTGACCATCAACATGTATGTTTCATAAACTTTGGTCAGCCATTGAGCTTATCATCGGCAATGGTCCAAGAACACTGAAAAATCCTACAGGCTTTTGATATAGAGAATCAGCATGAAGCTTACTTCCTGGTTTTCCAACAAAAATGCCCCCCCTGCACCAATCTGTAGTAAGGTTACCTCTTTCTCCACAACAGGCTCCACAGGTTTGGGTTCTGGTTTCTTGTTTGCTTCCAGCACAGACATGATGGAGGCGGGGATGTGAGCTTGCTGTTAAATACAAAGATGGTAAACACAGAAGGTCAAAGAAGGATGGAAGAAGAAAGTAACAGAACAAGTACTGTGTTTCAAGTCAATCTAAATAAAGAAAATCTGAATCTCATATATAACTGCAAAATTGAAAATAAAAAGCAGCCCTTTACTGTTCATTCTAAGTATCCAATATGGACATATGAGGGGCCGGAGGTCATTGGAGTTTTTTACCACCATGAGCACTCAGCATTGCTTCAGATCATCGATTGAATGTTTTGTTTCTTTTCTCTGCACATCAGTTACAGTTCTTTCACTACTGACTGATCCGCTGCTCCTCTTTACTCACAGATTGCAGCAATATTTCATACGATGTTTAGCCTCAAAATACTGTTTAAAATATGCATCTAAAAGCACCTTGGTGTAAAGTTTCATTAATAAATCATAAACGTTCTGCTCTAAATGATCAGGCTCCTATCTTGTTCGAGTTGTTCAAACACCCGTTTGAACAGCCAAAAAATTGTCTTGTTTTGTTTTTTTGTTTAATCCAAAGGCAAGATAATTCTTCACCTAAAAGGGGGAGGCCTCCTGAAATGGTCTTGGCTTAGGGCCTCAAAATCCCTAAAACCATCCCTGGTGGCGTTAGAAAAAAAAGCATGATCTTAACACTCATAGAACACAATCTCACAGACGATAGGAGCCAATCTCAGCTGACATTAGGCAAGAAACAGGGTACACCCTGAACCGGTCACCAGCCAATCCCAAGGCCACAAAGAGAGACTAAGGCTGCGCTCCATTAACATCAAAACTGTGAAGAGGGGAGTGGGAATGACGTCATATCAGAGTTATGCCCTGAGTTATAGTTTGCACATCCAGCATGAAGAATGTAAACAGCACTATAGCAGCATTTCTATTTTAAACATGAAACAATACTATGTATACGGCTGATTTAGAGCGACTAACACAAGTCATAAGTGCTAACAAATGAAATATTACAGGAGCTGAATAACTGTTCACAGGGGCAGCCATCTTGGATTATCAACTAAGGACTTCCAAGTTGGAATTTCCAACCTCAGGGGGCATTCCAGATAAAATTTCCCACTCAGAACTCAGAAATTCTGATTTCCCAGTTCAACTGGAACGCAGCAAGACACCTATTCAGTCTTACACTCATAACAGGTAATCTGGAGTCACAAGTCAACAACACAGTCAATAAGCACGTTTTTGGTCTGTGGGAGGATGCTGGAGGGCCTGGAGAGAACCCATGCATGCATAGGGAGAACCCTGAAAGGCCCTGCCCAACCCGGGGATCAAACCAGCAACCTTCTTGCTGTGAGGCACGTGCACTACTGTCTCCACTCCACCAATTTTTTTGATTAAATGAAATAAAATACTTGTTTAAGCTGAGAGGCTTGAGAAATTTCAGATTCAAGTTTGTGTCCTGCTTTGTTTTCATTTCTTTGATTATCACTTATTTGTATTTTTAACTGTTTTTACGTTGTTTTTTTAGATTAGATTAGACTGAGGCTCATTAAGCTCTTTGTAAAACTCCCCCAGAGAAATTAGGAGTTCAGTAGCAGTTTATTATAACAGATAAAAAATATAGTAAAAAGAATATAGTCATAGTCTCACTATGATATAGTCATCGTCAGTATTGTCATACTGCTACTGCTCCTCCCCATCCTCAGTCTTGCTACTCCTCCTCCCCCTGAGTTAGGAGTTGTAAAGTCTGCAGGCCTGAGGGACAAAAGAGTTTCACCGAGGATATTGTCAGACTGTGTCAGGCTGCACTACAGTGGTTAGAAAGCGTTAGTTACCTCCTCAAATGACATGTTTTTGCTGCCATTTGTCAATTTGTTGGCAAGAAAACTCACAAAAATGTCTGGATGGATTTGGATGAAATTTTCAGTTAGCGTTGGTCATGGCAAAAGGAGGCATTTTGATTTTGGTGGATGTGAAAGAGATATACAAAAAAAAGGATATAACAAAAATAGATATAAATAAAAATAAATATAAATTAAAAAAGTATGTCAACAGATGACTGAAATAAAGATATCAATCCATCAGTCAATACTCTGGATGTAATGTGGACTAATTGTTGACAGAAGTCACAAAATTTAAAAACACTCAAAACCAACTAAACCACAGGAACAGGGATTAAAATAACAAGCTGCTTTCACCCCTGCCTGTCTGTTCATGGAGAAAACTGTGACTAATTCCAACCTGATGAGGAGTGAAGGAGTGGACATGCTGAAGAAGAGGATCTCTCATCTCCGGGCAGCGTTCAAACACACCGGACAGCTGAGCAGGAGGCAGCTGCAGGAGGACGCTGTAGGACTGAGGCTTGGTCCTCTGGCAGCACTTCACGAAGCCCTCCCACACCTTCGGATACTTCCACACCTGCAGGAGGGACAGACCACCAATGACGCGACCTTTTCATTCATGGGGTTGAATTCTTCGTGGTCTATATTTACTGAGGTTTGCTGACCTGCTTGATAATGAGGCGGGACAGGATGTTCATGACGAAGCCCCCCAGTCGAGGGTACATGGTTAGGGACTGGATGACTGTTCGCATCAGCAGCATGGGGAGGGGGCTCTGCTCCATCAGCTGCTGCATCACCACAGCCAAAACCTCGGACGTGTAGACGTTCTTCTCTCCAAAGCACAGGTTAGTGGCTGTGAGGACAGAAACAGAGCAGAATGATCAATAAGCGCTGGTGAGAAGTTTGTCTTTATTCTGTGGGTTTTTGTCTTAACTTCACTGACCTTTAATGATGGATTTCATGTCACATTTGGTTGAGTCGATGTTATGTAGGGCAATCAGCAGGTCACCTGGTGTGAGCGGGGACACGGATGAACTGCCCTCACCTGAAAAGAGGATGTGCAGAAAATTGGAGGTTTAGTTTCAAGCATTTTAGACCTTTTTAATAACTTGCTCTGTACATTTAAATACTCCACTGCACTTTAAATGTTTAATATGCCACATAAGCAACACAGTGGTCCTCATGTATCAACTCGGCATAAAAATGTGCGCAGACTGTGGAACAGAACTTACCTTGCCCCCACTCCCGAGTGTGATTCATAAAATTTGTGCATTTGGCAAATCCTGGCATATTAACAACTGTGTATTGGTAAATGTGGCCGCTGAAAACAATCATCATTTAAATCAAACACCCCTAAGCACTTATGATCAGGCCAAGCATTCACAACATGGAGAGGCAAAATACTGAGATTGTCACAGGTGAAGAAGCAATTACTTCAAATATTGTCGTTGAGAAGTCAAAAAATTTAGATTACTTGAAGTCAGAGACATCACGTCTGCATACTAAAATCAGAAAATTTAATTTGAACTCAGAGTGTCTGCAGTTTAAATACTACCTCAATATTTATTCATCTCATGCAATACAATCATCTGTATTAATCACGTGCACATTAAGTATTCAGTCAATATTCAACTATCCTGTGCAATACAATTCCACATAAATATATATATTTTTATATAACTACTTATTGTTATTCATAATATTTATCCTTTCTTATATTTGTGGCGTGATTTTATCTTGTATATGTTATGTACTTTTGCTTTTTACAATTATTTTATATTTTATTTCTGTTTTTATTACATAACAACCTTTTGCATGGAAAAAGGAGAAGCTCTCCAATCTCGTATATTTCGTATGATGATAATAAAGGAAATTCAGATTCGGACTTTCTGAAATAAACCAATTTTATTCACTATCCTAATTGTCCAGTGATATATGAGTTTTAGTACACCCTCATTTGCAACTTATATTAGGACAGATTGCAGCTTAACAGAAACTAAAACCCCACAGTGGCTTATATCAGAAGTTTGAACAGTTGATAATAATGTTTACAGAGAAATACTCTGTTAACATACTGAAACAACACACTCTAGTGCTGTTCAGTTGCTTGAAAATAAAGTAAAAGCAACACTTCTTCAGATAATTGATTGAATTTTTTGTTGCTTTTCCCTCCACATGCATGTATAACCCCTCCCTCATTTCTGATCGCCCCTCTCTCGTCACAATGCAAACTAGACTGCAGCAATATTTCCTAAAAGGTCTGCCTCAAAATAATGTTGAAAATGTGCATTTAAAAAATACAGAGGTGTCAAGTTTCATAAGTAAATTATAAAGATTTAGATGTTAAAATCACTATTGAACTTTAAAACTATGAACCTGTCATTCTATAAAGTCGCATGAAGTCTGATTGAGAGATTCTTTTTATAAAGAGAAAAAAAAAATCATTTCAGCGTGACTGTACGCTGAATGTTAACATGTGGTCAATGACTGCACATCCACTTTTTGGTTGGACACATGTTTGATAAATGAGGGCCGGTATGTTTGGTTCTGACTGTAGGATGAGGACAACACAACGAACTAACCAAATGAAGGGTTATTTAGAACTGAAATAACTTGGGAAACCCAGATCTGAGTAAAAAAACAAAACAATTTCAAATAAAGATGCAACAGATGTGATTTTAGAAGTCTGACATTCATATAAAGAATATTACGTCTTCATTTTTGGTAGGTATCACCCAGCCCTATCAGCAGCAGAGACAGATTTAAGTGGCTTACTGTGCTGCGTGCCCAGCAGACGGTTAAAGACTTCCTTCACAACGATGGGGTTGAGTTTGATCAGCTTGGGCAGAGCCTGGATGACCTCGTTCTGTGAGAAAGCAAACAAATCCAGTGAGACATTAATTATTAGATTGAAAAACTATTACCTTCAGTGCCCATGCCTCTCTCACACTTAACATTTCTACCTTAACATCTGAGAGATACATGTTAGAAGTGTTTCTTCTACCTTTTCCAGGCCGTTGATGACGGGAATGAGGAAACGAACATCTGGCACTCGTTTGTGGTAGAGGTCTCTCACCCGCTCCACCAGCTCAGGAGACGGAGGCACTGAGCGCAGGAGAACAAGACAAGTTCACCACATTTTCATCTGTATTCAGATATTCTTACTGGAAAACGATGATAAAAATCCTCCTCACAGGTGAAGAGATCCTCACCTTTATCAGTCAGAATGTGGAGACAGCGAGTCACTAACGTTTCTGCCCCTTTAGGACAGTTTTCAACCAACAGCAGCAGCTCTGGAGAGTTCATCCCCATCCCTCGGATCTACAGAAACAATAAAATAAACTCTCATCCAATAGTATGTTCACACATGCACTTATTCTTCAATCTGATTAAAGTCATTCAGGGGAAATTTCCAAATTAATTGTTTTCACAGACATAATCTGATCTTGGCAGGTAGGTTCAAGTTTTAAACACCTGTGGGGACAGGATGACAAAAGATTCCCTAAAAACTAGGACTGGGAAATATATAGGTTTAATGGATCAAATCAAATATTTTTTGCAGAAGATTTAAAAATTCAAAAAAAAGAATTTTTTTCTCGACTTATCTCCTCTTGTTGTAAGTTGTTGCAGTGTTTGAAATGCAAATACTGAAACTACAGTTTTCATTGTGAAAGGCCTGGTCAGGTTTTGCATGAACAGATATTTAGGCCTGTATTTGTTTTTTTTTAATTGGGATTCAAAACTGATTTGAGAGTTTCATGTTAATAAAACTGTAAAAACAGCTCAGAATTTAGTGTTCATGTGGACAAACATGCCTACATTCAAACTACATCATCAACATTTTATGAAAAAAACAGAATGCACTTTGAGCCATTAGAAGGAATTATGTGAAGTTTCAGAAGATTAACATAAAGCTAAACTTGATTCTTTTATTTTAGTGTCACTTAGAGGTTTTATACTTGAGAGATCAAGTTTTGTGGAAAAAAAACAGTGATATTATTTTTCGTTCATATATCCCAGCCCTACTTAAACCACAGAGAAGCTTTCCCTTCACTTAATCAGAATTCTATAATATTCTGGGGCCCAGATGGGAAGCGGTGTGGGGCCTGATGTGGCCCCCAGTCACCCATTAATCATTGGTGTAGATAGAGACTCACCGGCTGCTCGATGGCCCTCAGCACGCTGCGTTTGATGTCAGCGATGGCCTCGGTGTAGACAGAAGCAAGTTCATGGACGAGTTTGTGGTTGAGAGGCAGTAGAGAGAGGTAGAGGAACAGACACTGTCTGACCGTCTCTTCAGTCCACGGAGCCGCCACCTCTGTTTCAACAAAACACACGACAACGTCAGGTCACTCTGAATACCACAGGTCACACCACCCATTCACCCAGCATTACTACTCAGTGTTAATTTTCACAGAACTTTTTCATTTAGTTTTTGCCTAAATATCTTTTAGTTTTAGTCATAATTTAGTCATCTTAATTATTTTTAGTCTAGTTTTAGTTGATGCAAAATCACAACATTCTAGTTGAAGTAATCTACTGTAAATTTAGTTAACTAAAATATGAATTGAAAAGTGTAAGGCATTTTTTATGTTTCCTTGAATTTCTGATGATGTTTTACACTTGGATATAATGAAGCATCTAATAACCCTTTATTGAATGCTATTAAAGTTTGAATGTATGAAACAAATTTAACTTTTATGAAATGCAGTCACCTTTATTTAGGATACCTGGCAGAGCATTTCAGTTACAATACCAGAACTGACAACAAACAGTGAACCTGCTCTACATGAATACATCAATTCAGAAGGAGAGCAACTCTGATTGGATCACTCCCCAACTTATCCCACTACCATGAAGCTAAGGCAGCTGTGATTGGATGTCCCTCTGAACTCATCCAACCTTTCCACACAACCAAAGTAGCTGTGACTGGATATATTCCTAACTTGTCTCTACTTCTACATGACCAAATTAGGTCTAATTGGATTAAGTTTCTGTCAAATAATTCATTTAGCTTTTATTTGTTGACTAAAATGTCAGTTAATTGATTTTTAGTTTTTGTCCATGTGCACTTGTTTTTATTAGCTACTCCCTCGTTTTCATCAGGGGGAAAAGGTTGTTGATGAAAATTATGATGACAATAATTACTCAATTACAAAATTAGCCCTTTTCATTCATTCCCGGCCAGATATCTCAGCTTGTACAGATCGTGATTCAGCTGCGTGCTATTGCAATTAACAATACAACACATGGTGGGATTTGTGTATTAAGTCGTTGCTCACAACTCTCTGAGAAGCAGACGAAAGGTGTGCAGGAAAGAGACAGCTGCAGTCACACCTGCAGAGCTTAAAACTCAGCATGTTTTTGTACATCACTGTTAAATTATAAAAAATATCCCAGCATTTGGAGCATAACCCTCTAAAATTTACTTGCCAAATGGGAAATCTGCCCACCATTTCCACTTGGCGTGTATTAATTTTGGACACTGCTGTTTTAATAACCATTAACACTCCACTGTTGCCACGGCATGAGCAGTTCAGGGTCTTTTCCAAGGACACATTAGTGTGACTGCAGGAGCTTGATCACTCAAACCTTCAACTTTATGCCTGACGGACTAATAGCTCTCCCAACCAAGCCTTAATATGAAATTGTTACAACCATTTGCGATTTGAGCATAGCAGTATCAGTCAAATATTCATCCAGGCAAAATATGTTCAGATATGTTTTTTTCTGTATCATCCAGACAAACTACCGTAGTTGTGCCTGTTTAGGGACTATGTTCAAATTCAGAAAGGAAAAAGGGACGTCTGTCACTAGTGACGTGGGTTGTAAGTTGCTGTAAAATCTGAGTTGATATATGACAGGGTTTCTGCAGAAATCAGTCAGTCAAATTTGATGCTTTTTAATTTCATTTCATTTTAAGGCTACACTGTAAATTTTAAATGCCAGACCATGAACTCAAGAAATATTACAGTTTTTTTGTTTTTCTTTGTTAAAAATGATTTTATATGAAAACTGTCCCTCTCATCTTCAGCATAAAAAAACGTATGGAGCTGAGAGAGAACTAATATTACACTGAAGGGTGACCACTGGTTCCTTTACCCGGTCCAGCCCGGCAGCCACTACCCAAACATTTGGTTTTACAGATATGTTCCTGACTGGACACAAACAATAGTCACAGTGGTTCTGCATGTTAACGCGGATGTGTATTACATATCTGGTGAATCAGAGTTTATGATTATAAATTATTATATTATTATACATACATATTTTCAAACATTTTTCTTAAAAACTACAGCAATTTTTGGTGCCACTGAAAAATTTTACGACAAACATGATTTACTACATACATATTTTCAAATTTTATTATTTTTGTTAAAGGAGACATATCATGCTTGTTTCTCCTTTTCACTATGCCAGACTAGGATGCCTGTAAAGCATTTTTGCCCTCAGTACAAGTCATTTAGTTCCTTCATTGCCCCACAATAGCGTTCTCAAAATCCTCACTTTAGGCCATTATCTAGTTGAAACACTAGGTCTCAAGGAATGACCTAAAGTTACCTCGCAACGTCACAGCCCTTTGTGTTCTGATTGGTCAGTTCTATCGGGGGTAGAGCCAGCCTGTCCTTCTTCTTCTTCTGTATTTTCTGGCAGGCTCAAAGCAGCGACCGCGTATTGAGTCCCCCTACAGGCCAGAGCTGGTAATGAGGGAGTGCGAGCAAGGGAGTTTTATACCCCAGCTGCTGGATGTGTTCCTCGGTGAGGGTTTGGGGCTGACGGACATCACAGAGGAGGAAGTTTTTTATCAGATTACTCCAATAAAAAGGAAGGTACCTCGTGTCGTCATGACATTTGAAATCTCGCAGACATCTCGCAATGACCTATTTTCAGAGGCATCAAATCTCGTTCTAGGATATCAGAAAAAATACAATATCTCAGTTTTTGAAAATTAAGGGGGTGTAAGGTCTTGTTTTCAAATTTATTATATTATATGTAAGTATTAAACTATGCTTCAGCATGATATGTCTCCTTTAATGATTTTTTATGGATATATGTATGCATACTAATAATCAGAGCGACAATAGTCCAAATCAAACTCAAGTTGAACATATAGGGTGCTGGTGGAAATTACCACACACCACTAAATCAACAACAACAACACAAAAAACCTTAAAAAAAACAAGTAAAAACAATTAAGTACAATAAAAATAAGATAAAAACCAATAAAATAGCAATAACAATAGTGAAAATAATAAATAACAAGAAACTGAGGAGTTAAATAAAATGTTAGGGGAAAAAATTTCAATCTTAATGATTTTTAATGCCATTTAAGGCCTTAAAGGGATAGTTCAGTATTTCTGAAAGAACAAGAACTCCCATCAAAATATAATGCCACAGTTTAAGAGTTTGCAACCTAGAAGTGTTTTAAGTGCATTAAGTTTTCAGAAATACTATCTATCTAACTATTCCTTCAATATCTGCAAAATTTTTCAATCAATCAAACTTTATCTATATAGCACTATCATACAACATATGTAACTCAAAGTGCATCTGACACTTTTCCCCCACCTGTGTCTTTGTCGGCCCCGAAGAGCAGAGACGGAGGGTTTGGATGGACCAGAAGCTGCATGTAGTTCAGAGCAAACTTCTCGATGTAGTCTCTGAGGTGGTCCTTCTCATACATACGCTTCAGAAAAGCCAAGGCTGTGGTCCGTACCTGAACACAGACGGACATTTAGAATAAGACAACCAAAGACTTAAGTATTACTTTGACAGGCTGACAGATTAAAGAGGGATAACTTATTAGAGACGTTTTCACCTTCTCTTTCTCATGCGAGCTCAGATCCAGAAGCACGTGCAGATACTGGAACTGTCTCGACGGTCTTTTGACGATGAGCTCCTTCAGGGTCGTCATGCCCAGATACACTCGAGACTAAAGCATCAAAATAAAAAGTTAAAATGACACGAAGGAGGGCGGAGTTAGAGGAGAACGAGTGTCTGCAGCATGTCTCCTACCTCGTCCTCACAGTAACGACGGATCACCTCCAGAGCTGATTCTGTTATGAGCGGAGCCTCCAGGACCAGTTTGGTGAAAAGCCTGAAACAACACGAAGACATTTAGTTTCACTGGAAGAAAATAAAACTTGGCTTTCAGAGCTGGTTTGTTTTGAGAGTTCTCTTGTTTAACCCACAAATCCCTGTTAAGATCTTAAAAGAGGGAAGTTATTAACAGTCTTGGTCTTTCTTTTTTTAAAACATAATTCTATTACTGATAGATTTAAATGTGATTTTAATCCAAAAATGATAATCTTTCAGTCCTATAAAGTACTAATCTGAGTCTAAAAATGGATAGCGTAACAAAAGGGTAAAAAAAAACGAGTCAAACAAGCACACAGGTCTGTTTAGAGCTGCTCAAGAATTTATCTGGTCACTGTAGGCAGAAGCAGGCTAACGCTACCCATTGGCTTCCAGTGTTTGAGCTAAGCTAATTATCAGTGGGCGAGTTTTGCTCGTCACTTCCTTGTTGCTGTACAGACAGTGAAAAGAATTGTATCTATCTGCCTGACATGGACTCTGGAGTGAGGCAATGCACGAAAACCCAAAAAATGTTGGCGTATCCCTTTAAAAATTCACAAGTGGGTTTCTTTCAGATACATTTTATGTAACAGAAAATGTTACAATCTCTTCTGCTAGTGTTTACCACAGACCTTTACTTAACAGCATTAAGTAAAATACATTCAAAAACTCCATAGACTTCCAGATCTTTGAACTGTAAACTGCCTAATAGGTTACTAATGGTCAAATCAAACAGGATGACAAACTCTTTCATCTTTCAAGCCATAATTGAGCCGAAGGCAAAAATGAAACAGCTTGATTGACACCAACTGTATCACTATATGCAGTTGGCCTGCTCATGGATGTCTCTCTTGGTTGATGTGCTCCAGTGTTTTTGTTGTTGTAAATGACTTGATGTAACTGTATATGGAGTCTTTTAAACTCGCCTGAAAAGCACATTTCCCTAAGGGGGCAATAAAGCTGAAGTTGAAGGCTGTTTCAAACACACCTCATGGCCTTTATAAATAAAATGAGATTTCTGAGTGTTGCGTCTCACCCGTCTCTCTGCTCTGGTTTCTCCTGCAGCCCTGACAGCAGCGTGTAGAGGCAGTGGTCGTAGCTGTCCAGCAGCCCCGCGGGCAGCTGGCTGAGGTAAGTGTTGTACTCCTGGTAGAGGAGAGAGAAGGCCAGGTCGCTCCTCGTCCTGATGTCTTCCAGGATGAAGCTCAACACGTCCTCTTTCATCATCCCTTCAAACTGTGTGACCAGCCTGGACAGGAGCTTCACTCGGACCTGCACATTTATCACTGCGGTTTTACTCTGATGCACCAAATAATCCAGACTAGGGCTGGGAAATATATCCATTAAATCAATTCATTTGAATCACATTTTGCAAAAGATATGAAAAATAAAAATGATTTCCTTTTCTTGACTTACACTTTCTCCTATTACAAGATGTTGCAGTGTTTGAAATTACAAATACTAAAACTTTACAGTTTTCTTTGTGGTCGGTCTGATCAGGTTTTGCCCCTGTTTAGGCATGAATTTGCTTTTTAGATGAGATTAAACATTGATCAGAGAGTTCCATGTTAATAAACTGTGATAACAGCTCAGAATTTAGTTTTCATGTAGACAAATCTACCTTGGTTCAAACTAGGTTATCAACATTTTAGGAAAAAATACCAGAATACAACTAAACTACTACAGGGAATTCTGTTTAGTTTCAGAATATTTTTTTAACATAAAAGCAAAATTGATCCTATTTTCTTATGTCACTCAGAGGTTATTTTCTGTGAGTTGGGGGGATGTAAATCGAATCAAAAAGTAAACAGAGTTATTTGAAAAACAATAGGGGATTCTATTTTTAGGCCATATCATCCAGCCCTCGACTGTTTGATGTGCTCTTACAAAAGATATCACTGGAGTGTGCTTTTAATCCTCTGGCGCTGCTTTTATTTCAAGCTTTTGACAGTTTCACAGGCAGCATTTTTTATTCTTTCATTTTTATCTTTTTATCATTTTAACACTTTATCCTCTTGTGGTTTCATTTATTTTCCATCATTTTATTTTCTATTTCCTTTAATCTTTTGGCAGTTTTAGATTTTTAATTTGCTTCCTCTTTCTTATCTTTGGTGATATTAATAATTTATTTATTTAGCTGTTTTCTGTCATTTGTGGCTCTTACGTGGTGTTCTGTTCTGTTTTAACTCTTCAACTTTTGGTCATTGTACTCCTCACATTTCCCTTTTCTTTCCCCTTTATTCTCTTGTTATCTTTTATTTTGTCTGTAAAGTATTTTGTAACCCTGTTTTGACAAGTGCTATATAAAATTTTATTATTATTATTATAATGATGAATAAAGTGACTTACATGTGACATCCCGCTCTGACCAATGGCTTTCTCTGAATTCAGGATCCGTTTCACAGCTTTAGACGTCAAAAATTCAATCTGAAAGTCTGATAACGGCTGAACGACGTCAGACAGTCGAAACACTTTCTTCCTCCCGCTTGTTCCTGTCAGTCTGGAACAGAGCAGAGCCGTGCAGGGTGATCAGTGTAGTTTACACAAAAACATCGACCTCAGTATGAATATTATGTATTTGAGCCGTAGCAGGACTCACTTGGTCTGCGCCGTAGGGAGGATGGGCTCAGGAAGCTTCTTGACCACAGTGGGAGCCTCCTGAGTCTTTTCTTGGTACCCTCCGACCACAGAGATGGCCTGTCCCACCATCAAAGCCGGGTTTTTACGTTTGATGAGCAGATCTTTACTGGCCAACTCATCGTCCAGGCCGTCCTCTTTGCCCGCGCCGTCTTTGGCTTTAAACTGCTCCAGCCCTGGAACAGCGTGTTTTAGATTAGAGCAAAAACGGTCCACTGGGATTATCACACCATCATTTTCTAACTGGAATTTAATTCTTAGATAATCAATCAGAACTGTTGATTCAATATGCATGTATACCAGGGGTGGGCAATCATTTCCAAAAAAGAATAAAAAATAAAAATAAGGAAAGCACAACCACAGCTAAATATGATTATTAAAGAGTAACAAGTGCTACATAATGCACAAATTAGGTTACTTTATAAAATATTTCTACTAACCTTAGATTGCTGGTACATTCTTCATTTCTACAAGTCATTATAGAACTTACTTTGCAATTACTGTATCTCTTAATATCTTTAGTGAGACATTAAAATATAATACAGTGTAAGTAAAAACTATATTTGGAAACAATACTTAATGTAATATATTGTGCTTTAAAACTGGTAAACATTTATTCTTTTATTGCATTAAAAAGAAGCTCAAATTGGCTTTACTTATATATCATGCTCCTCAAAATGACAATATTTAATTGCGTTTGAGTCAAAAAATAAATATGTTAGCATAATCCTTTTTTGAAGTTTTACATTTGCTATTCTTTGTTCTTACTTTTTTTCCTAATTGTGAGTGCCTGACATTTAACAGTGAGGCCCGAGAGCGCTTAAATTCTTTTTTGCAGCCAGAATCAGAATCAGAATTAGGTTTTTACACTGACAAGGAATGTGCTCTGGTGTTGTTGGTGTAAAGTACAAATAGAAAAATAAGTAAAAAGATAATAATAAAAGTTAAAGGTGTATGCATTGTAAACAGAACAATCTGATATAAAAATATAGAATAAAAATCAAATAAAATAGACTAAAAATATACACACAGCCCTCTTGGTAATCAAAGTTGTCCACTCCTGATACATACAGTGCTCAACAAATTTATGAGACCACCACTCTACGTCAGGTTTATGCCACAGCTGCCCTAAATTAATGCTAAAATATAATTATTTTTGTTATTCATGAATTTCCAAATACACAGACATCAGAAAAAATGTAAAACACATTATTATTTCTTGATAAATAAGCCATATTACAGTTATCAACCTGCATTTCTAAAAAGAAAAAAAACTGTTTTGGTGGTTAATTTATAATCTCGCACAGCAGCCTGATCTGCCTGATTCAATATCTTATATCCTGCAGATCTATCTTGCTAAAATCAAGTCTACAATTTTTGTGAGCAGCCTAAAGCAAGATGACGGTAGGAAGTGACTGCACACACAGGGATTAGCATAGATGCTAACCGCTTCAGTAGTAGTTGTGTCAGCTCTAGACCACAATTCTTCATTAATTAATAATAATAATAAACTCTCAACTCCCTCTACAGTGATCGGTGTTCTGTATAGCTTCAGTGTTTCGTGTTTAGATGTATTTCTGCCGTTTTAAAGGTGTTTTTAAAGATCTTAAAATTCTTTAAAAGTACCATAAAGTTATGAAAACATTCCTAGGGTACATTTAACTAAGGCATTGCTATTTCTGATTTTCACTTATCATAAGTGGGTCTGGAACTTAACCACCATGATGGAGGGACCACTGTAAAATCCAACAAAAGTTATAAGAATATATCTACAAAATTTACCAAAAAATAGAATCTCAGTAAAACTAACAGTAATATTTACAACACCACCATACTCTAAGGCTAGTATCTAAGAAAATATATCGATAATACTTACAGCATTTACCAAAAGTAAGACCTAAATAAAAATAATGACAGTTTTTACAACACCAACCTGATCTAAACAAAGTACAGAGTGCAAAGAGGCTTTGTTGTGCAAGAGGATCAATCACATTAGCCTCCTTTAAAATCCTTAACAAGAAGAAATTAGACCCAAAACGGGGTCATCCTACCTGGTCCGATCCCAGCCGCTGTCATCTGCGTAGCCATCAGCCTGGCCAGATGTTTGATCTGAGCGTCAGTACCTGCGGACTCTACCGGAGTGTACGTGGCCTGGAATGATGCTGGCATGACGTCGGGCAGGTACACCATGCTGATGAGAACCTGAGGAGAAAGAGAAGAGCTGGACCTGTTACAAGTTTCTTACTCAAGAGGACAAAACCATTTTTAAACGTCTGCTGCTGCTCACCAGGTTGGCGACGTTCTCGGGGTTGAGCAGCGGGTGCAGGAACTCGGCCGTGAGGTCGATGGCAGACTGAGCAGGAGGAACGGCAACCGGTTTAGGGGCCACGAGAGGGGCCGGCTCCTCTTTGTCCTCGTCGTCCTCGATGAGCGTCGGCTCTGAAAGCAGAAGAAGAAATTTCAAAACTACTGGATCCACTTCTGTTGCTTTAGAAGATCATTTTAATTATGATCACATGGCTTTGTTTCTATTTCATCCCTGCTGACCGCCAGAGGCGGTGCTTAAAGCACTGAATATTCCCCTTCGCGCATGCGCAGTGCGAGTACGTATACCAACATTGTCACTTGTGACCCCTGGATGACCCCGAAGAAGCTATATCTTCCGGTGTCAATCCAGGGCACTTCCCTTTTTTTCTTCTCGCGCGCAGTTTGCTTTGAGCGCTGTGTAAAATCTTCAGTAAGGTGGCTACCTTATACCCCGTTGCTGGTAGCTCCGTGACCTTGTGTGTCGGAGCAGCGAACAACGTTCGTCCTCCAGGAGCTGCGACGGTGATCCGTCACTTCGGTGAAGTGTGTTTGGTGGTAGCTTCACCTGTGTATCGTCAACCTCGGTTGGCGAAGGCTGCATGCACGCTGCCTCACCCCGGCATATGGTTGGATGTGTTCTGCCGATGCACTCTGGATGAGGTGAGTATATTTCCCTTTGTTTTCGGCAGATTTGCCTTACTACTAAGATCGTTGGTCTCGGCCGCGTTCGCGCCGCCTCACCCCGACGATTAGCTCACCTGGTAGCTTCTTTGTGTCCGCTGACGGGTAGCGTAGTTGCGCCTGGTGCCCAGCGTGGATTGTTTTTTGATTTTGGTGATCTTCACCTATTAAGAGTCAGGTGTTCTCTGACCTTTGTTATAGTGGTCCGCGTGCGCGCCGTCCACAGCAGCATAGGGTTCCTTTGTTTGCTAAACGGGAGTTAGCTGCTACCATTTTGTGTTATTAAACCCTCTCTGGTTAGGGACCACGGTGTAGTGTTTTTTTTTTTTGTTTTGTTTGTTGGCCTCTGCTGGTACAGGCAGCGTTCGCGCTCCCTCACCCTAGCATACGGTTCCTTCTTGTTAGACCGTAGCGTTAGCGCTGTGGTTAGCTTCTCATTAATCCCCCACAGTGCGGCGATTAACTTTTGTTTTCTTTTGTGGCCTCTGCTGGTACAGGCAGCGTTCGCGCTCCCTCCCCCCAGCATACGGTTCCTTCGTGTCGGACCGTAGCGTTGGCGCTGTGGGTAGCTCCTGCCACCTGGTGGCTGTTTATTGATCCCCCACAGTGCGGTGATTGATTTTTGTTTGCTTTTGTGGCCTCTGTTGGTACAGGCAGCGTACGCGCTCCCTCCCCCCAGCATACGGTTCCTGCGTGTTAAGACCATAGCATTAGCGCTGTGGTTGACTCATAGTGATCCCCACACAGGCGGCGATTTACTTTTTGTTTTTTGTTTCCTTTGTGGCCTCTGCTGGAACAGGCAGCATAAGTGCTCCCTTCCCCCAGCATATGGTTCCTGTACCTGGCAGTTGGGTAGTGTCTGCACTTAGGTTGGCCAAGAAGTGATCTGTGCCTGGTTGGCGTGGTGTTGCCACAATGGATGGCTCCCATCTGTGTACTTCCTGTGGGCTTTCTTTACAGCCAGAAGATGGCCACGACCTGTGCCCCACATGCCTTGGCCCTGAACATCTGCGGGAGGCGCTCTCGGGCAATCCCTGCATGGACTGCAGCTACCTGCCTCGGGCAGTTAGGGCTGCCAGGTTGGCAGGGGTGGAAGGCCCAGCGGCTGGTGCAGGCCTCCCTCCTTCGGACCAGCCACCTTTGGCCCATCGGTCACGCCCCAAGCGGCGTGCAGAGGCTGCAGCGACCGCTCCCTCCAAAAAGAAGGCGAGATCTGGACATGGCAGGCTGTCATCTGAAGTGGAGCGGCTTTCTGCTGAGCTGGCACAGATGAGGTCTTTGCTTGCTGAACGCCAGCCTGGTGCCCCCTTGGTGGCTGATGTGGCACTCTCCCCTCCAATGCCAGCACTTTTGCCTGAGGAGGATACACTCTCCCTGGCAGCTTCCGCTAGCCACTTCTGTGAGTACGAGGCAGTTCCGGGGGTGAAACATCCCCACCATCGGAGCAAGGCTCCCGCTCCTCAGCTCAGACTTCGGGGTCTGAAATGGGGGACGGTTCCATGCGTGCTGTGATGCGCCTGGCCCTTGAGCGGTTGAACACCTCAGTTCCACAACAGGCAGAAGCAGCACCTGCAAGTGCCTTTTTCCGGCGCAGGCCGGCCTCTGCTGCCTTCGCTATTCCCCACTCTGTGGATTATCTAAAGGAGTTGCAGACCTGTTGGAGGGACAGTAAGGCCTGCTCCCGACTCTCTGCAGATGGGCGAACCCTGGCGGCCATGCATGATGCAGCAGTGGCTGGCCTGGATTGCATGCCAGCAGTTGAGCCCGCTATCGCTTCGCTCATTGTGGCCCCAGACGAAGCTCTGCGTAGGGATGCTAGGTGCCCTAGGGCCCAGTGTCGGATCACAGATGACCTCATCACTAGGGCTTATGATGTGGGGGCACGTGCTGCACGCATGGGGAATTCACTATCTCACTTGATGTTGGCCCTTTCAGCCTCACTGCAGGACGGCAGTGTGACTGCTGATGCTCACACCTTTTGTGATGCCTCGCTGGAGGCGTTTGGCTTGATTTCCAGGGAGCTTGGACGACTGATGTCTATTTTGGTTCAGGCTCGCCGTCAGGTTTGGCTGTCACAATCTAACTTGACAGAGGCAGCCAGGAGAATGCTGCGCAGCCTGCCGGTGGAACCAGGGCAGGTGTTTGGCCCTGCAGCCCAGGAGGCATTGGAGCGGACCATCCAGGCCGGGCAGACCAGGCAGCAGCTTGCGGGTCTTAGGCGGATGCCTCCTCCCGTTAGGCCCCCTGTCAGCCGGTCAAGGGGTCCCTCGGCTGTCTTTCGCTCCCGCACACCACAGACGGGCCACTCCACCAGTCGTTCTCGAGTTCAGCATCCCACCCAGAGACCACGCCGGGACTTTTTGGACTCTGCCCGCTTGCAGCCCAGGCAATTTCGTGCTCCAGGGCCTGCCCGTCCCCCCTCTAGGGCCCCAAGGGGCCGGGGGGCCAGAGATTGAGGCCTTGGGGCCGGCGGTCGGATGTTTTTCACATCAGCAGCTCCAACAGTGGGCTGCTCATGCTCTGGATCCGTGGGTAGTCGCCACCCTGACCCATGGATACAGGCTTCAGTTCCGCCGCCGGCCCCCCTCATCTGGCCGGGTCATAATGACCTCCATCAGAGACCCGGCAAAGGCTCTCGCTTTGGACCAGGAGTTGGCTGCCCTCCTGGCCAAGGGTGCCATCGAGCCAGTGGACCCTCTGGCATGCCCCGGAGGGTTCTATTCGACATATTTTCTTGTGGCAAAATCGACTGGGTTTCGTCCAATCCTGGACCTCAGAGCACTAAACAGCTTTCTGAAGGTCATGCCGTTCCACATGTTGACCACGGCGGAAGTCCTGCACACTGTGGCACAGGGGGACTGGTTCACGTCCATCGACCTCAAGGATGCTTACTTCCATATCCCAATCGCTCGGGCACACAGGCGGTTTCTTCGCTTTGCCTACCGAGGCTGCCACTGGCAGTTCAGGGTGCTGCCCTTCGGGCTCTCTCTCTCCCCAAGGGTCTTCACCAGGTGTGTGGCGGCAGCACTTGCACCTCTACAGGCTCAGGGCTTGAAGGTTCTTCCATATCTGGACGATTGGCTGGTCTGCGCTCCCTCCAGGGCCCAGGTGTCCCGGGACACAGAGCTTCTCCTGTCCCACGTGGCTCAGCTCGGACTCAAGGTAAATGTGGAAAAGAGTTGCCTGGTGCCATCCCAGGCCATAACTTTCATTGGTGTTTCTCTGAACAGTGTAACAATGACAGCGAGGCCATCCACCCGGCGCGTGGACAATATCATCCGCCATCTTGCCCTAGTCCAAGAGGGTCGCTGGCTGACCTATGTGTCTTTCCTTCGTCTCTTAGGCAAACTAACATCAATTTCGGGGATAGTTCCTCTGGGGTTGCTGTCACTGCGCCCATTGCAGCGGTGGCTGAACAGCTTTCACTTGGATGCCAAGCGGCACAAATGCAGGAAGCTAAGGGTTTCACGGCAGTGTCTTCACGCCTTGGCTCCATGGAGGGACAGGGCATATGTGCTCGGAGGCGTCCCGATGGGCTCTGTTCCGTCTCGCAGGGAGACGGTTACTACAGATGCATGTCCCTTGGGATGGGGTGCAGTGTGGCAGAGCAGGACGGCCCGTGGACGGTGGCCGTTGGAGGACCAGGGGACACACATCAATGTGCTGGAGCTTCGTGCTGTCCACCTGGCTCTCAGGCACTTCCTGCCGCACCTGAGGGACAAGCATGTCCTTGTGCGGTCAGACAACACATCAGTGGTTTATCATATCAACCATCAGGGGGGCACCAGGTCCGCACAGCTGCTGGCAGTGACGAGGGAGCTCCTCACATGGGCGGCCCCCCGCCTTGTCAGCCTGCGGGCGATGCATCTGCCAGGAGAGCAGAACCGCCTAGCAGACTTCCTCTCCCGTCAGAAGCCTCCATCAGGGGAGTGGCGCCTCCACCCGGAGGTGGTGAGCACTGTATGGAGCCTCTTCGGCAGAGCAGAGGTGGACCTCTTCGCTTCAGAGGCATCGACCCACTGTCCTCTGTGGTTCTCCTTGGCCGAGACAACCAGCCCACTCGGCCAGGATGCGCTGGCTCATCCATGGCCGGACTGCCTTCTGTATGCCTTTCCTCCCATGCCCCTGATTCGGCATGTGCTCCAGAGGGTCCTTCAGGAGGGCCACAGAGTCTTGCTCATAGCTCCCTTTTGGCCAGGGAGGAGTTGGTTTCCACTGTTGCACAGTCTGTGTCGCAACGCACAGTGGCGCCTTCCCAACAGATCAGATCTCCTGTCCCAGATGGCGGGGCGGATCTGGCACCCCAGTCCACACCGGCTCCGATTGTGCGTTTGGCCGCTGCAGGGCCCGAGGCGCTGTTGAGTGCCTGTGCAAACTCTGTCCAGTATACTATACTGAATGCGAGGGCACCATCTACTCGTCTCCAGTATGAAAACAGATGGAAGTTGTTTTCCTCTTGGTGTGCTGGTAGGGGTGTGGACCCTACAATCTGTTCTGTGCCAACTGTCTTGGACTTCCTCCAGTCCCTTCTGGATGAAGGCCGGTCTCCTTCAACTTTGAGGGTTTATGTGGCAGCGATATCGTGTCGACATGTTAGAGTTGACAACGTCACAATTGGTGGTCACAGGCTGGTGTCCCTGTTTTTGAAGGGGGCGCAGAGGCTGCGTCCCCCTAGGTCCATGAGGGCCCCTCCATGGGATCTTCCCCTGGTGCTAGGTGCCCTACGACGGCCCCCATTTGAGCCCTTGGCACAAGCAGGGCTGAGGTGGATAACACTTAAGACTGCGTTCCTTCTGGCCATTTCCTCTGCAAAGCGTGTCAGTGAGCTGCACGCCCTGTCAGTCAGTAACTCGTGCCTAAGGTGGAATTCAGATGGTTCAGGGGTCGTCCTGTGGCCCAATGCCGCTTTTCTTCCCAAAGTGCTGTCCCGTGCTCACCTCAACCAACCTATTCAGCTGGCGGTTTGACCCGCCTTCAGGGGAGACGGAGGATGAGCCCGAACTGTTGTGTCCGGTGCGGGCTCTGGAGGTCTACACTGCAGCCACTGCATGTCTTCGGAGGTCTGATCAGCTTTTTGTCTGTTACGGTGGTGCTAGTAGGGGTTGTGCTGTTTCCAAACAGCGCTTGTCCCACTGGGTTGTTGACGTCATTGTCCATGCTTATCGGGCGAGTAAGCGTCCCCTTCCACCTGGTGTGAGGTGCCACTCTACCAGGAGTGTGGCTACGTCATGGGCTGCCCTGAAGGGAGTGCCCCTGGTGGACATATGTGCTGCGCCTCATGGGCATCTCCGGGCACTTTCTCCAGATTCTACAGAGTGAATGTGGCCACGCCCCATCCATTGGCTGTGGTCCTTCAACCGGAGTCCTCTGACCGTACTCTTTGATGGGTGGTAAGCTGGATTCCTCGTGACTTTTCTGGTATGAGTCATTCAGTGCTTCAAGCACCGCCTCTGGCGGTCAGCAGGGATGAAATAGAACGGAAAGTTACGAATGTAACTATGGTTCTATGAATCCCGAATGACCGCCAGAGTTCTCTGTCACTCAGAATCCTCGTTTGCTCGCGAGAAGATTCTGTAGGGAAGTACCCTGGATTGACACCGGAAGATATAGCTTCTTTGGGGTCATCCAAGGGTCTAAATGACAATGTTGGTATCGTACTACTTTTCTTGCATAAAGGGAATATTCAGTGCTTTAAGCACCGCCTCTGGCGGTCATTCGGGATTCATAGAACCATAGTTACATTCGTAACTTTCCGTTCTAAGGAATAACTTATAGCACAGAGTCTATGAGGTGTCTCAAGTCCAAACAAAGGGATGCTAACACCACGTCCTATACTACAAAACTTTCTTTCACTCTCTCCTCCTTCTTTCCTTTTTCCGGTCCTTCCTTCCTTTCATTCTTCCTTTTTGTACTTTTGATTTTGCATCCTCTCTTTTCCTATTCCCCCTTTTCCATCCCACAATCTCCTTCCTTCCATTCCTTTCACAGCTCTGACCCAATTTCTCCCTTTCCTGCCTTATTTGCTGCCTTCCTCCTTCTTTTCCTACTTCCATCATCATTCTATTTCCCCCTTCCCTCCTTCATCCCTACCTATCATCTTTCCCATTTTTCCTTCCTATCTTCCCCCATCCAACAATCTTGCTTTCTTCCTCCCTTCTCTGTTCATTCCCCTTTTTTCTCCTTCAATTCCTCTTTTTCTCCCTTCCCTGCTTCAGTCATTTATTTCCTCTTTTCAGCTGTGCTTCCTTCTCCTCTCATCTTCTCTTCCTATCCTTATGTTCCTCCTTTTCCCCTCCCACCTCAATTTATTCCTTTATTATCCTTCCCATCTAGCCTTTTTCTTGTTTCTCCTTCTTTCCTTCCTTTCGTCCTTCCTCATGCTTCAGTTCTTCCATCTTTTTTCTTAATTCCTTCCTTCTTATCTTTCCTTTCTTCCTTCTGCCTTTATCCTCCTACCTCCACTTAACCTTCTCCTCTTTTCTTCCTTTATCGCTCTGTCTTTCCTCAGTACTTTCCTCTATTCTTCTCATCCCTTGACGATCCCAGAGTCTAAGAGGCTAATCAAGTATGCATTAGGGATATGAACACCCAGTCCTACACAACAGAACTAAAATGATTGAAATTACCACACCTAAGAGCAGCAGACTCACCTGTCTTGACCTTCTTCCCCTCCTTGTACTGGTCATGGCGGGGTCTTTTGCGTTGCTCACGTGGTGCAGGTGTGGACCGGGTGATTTCACTCTGAGGCATCCCGAGGTCGAGCAGCAGAGTGCTGATCTGACCCTGAAACTCCAGACTGCACGGGTGCTTCAAGACGGCCACCAGGTGCAGCTTCAGGTTCTTACGCACGCTGCTGACCTGAGACTTGGCCAGAGTGGGCGGAAGGTTTGCTGTGAAGACACGGATTTTAAAAGGGAAAACAAACAAAGTTATATTTCTGAAGATCTATGCTTGGGCTGAACGACTTTAGGAAAAGATCTAATGGTGATTTTTCTGGCAGATATTGTGATTTCAATTTAATTCATGATTTTCTTCAAATCAAGCTTAAGTATAATCTTCACTATGTTTACAGTACAGACAACAGTAAGGAAATCAAAGCCCATAACACATTATCCATCATCTAATATTGATGATAAATAATCTGTTATTTTTTGTGATCAACTTTTTTTATTGAATTTTAACATATAACAAGAACAAAAAAAACTGTTAACTATATACATGATGCCATTGCCATTCAAAATAAGACAGAAAATTAAAATAGACAAAAGTTTAACATATACATATGTAATAAAATAAAATAAAACAAAATGAAAAGCAGTATGTGTGTGTGTGTGCAGTTTTTAGTTCATAGTTTGGTGATTACAGTTGTTCAATAAAAAGTGGATTTGAGAGAGCTGTGATCAAAGAAATCCAAGTTTGTACCGTGGATGCCCGGGCCTTGTTAATTACAGCCAGTGATCTTTCTACAAGAGAAATGTCTCTAAAATGATTAAACCATTCGGTGGGTTTGCAAAAACTAGGAGTGAATTATGGTATTTTTTTGCTGCTTTTGAACCTGCAAACACGAATTTTCTATCAATTAAACTAGCATTGTCTCTGAGGTTAAAATCATCATTGAATAGGAGTAAAGAGGCATCTTTTGGAATTGAGAACTTAAGAGCTTTTTCTAAAAATTTAGTTATTTTGGACCAGAGATTTGCAACAGATGGGCATTCCCTAAAAATATGAAAATAAGTACCAACAGTATCTAAGTTGCATTTAGTACAGTTGGGGCTATCTGTGAGCTTCATTTTTAAGCATCTATAAGGTATGGCATTATATTTAAGTACAAATTTATAATGAATGAGTTGATGAGCTGGGCTTTTTTGATGACATAAATATGTTTTTCCAAACTTTATCCCAGTGTAAAACAATATATCTGTTATCATCATTATTTAAGGGATACTCCAACTTCTACTCCTAAACAGAGGCCTTGTGTTGTTGTCCTGCTTACTAGCACTTCTGCAAATGCAAATTGCCTTCAAATTTGTAAAATAGTATGTGTAGAATAACTGACACAACAGATCCTGGGTCAGTCAGGAATGCTGGAAAAAAATTGCAGTTTTGGCGATCACAACGTTGTGTTGTCTAAAACTGTGATTTCTATCTGAAAATGATAAATCTTTCAGCTCTAATCTACATGTAGCTTAAACTCAGCAGAGACTCACCATGCAGCATCTCATAGGCCTGCACCACCTCAGACATGAACATCGGCCTCTGACGGGCGATGGTGGCCAAGGAGCCGAGCACTGTGGTGAGGTTGATGCTGGAGATGGCCGGATGCACCATGAACTTCAGCAGCATCTCCAGTGCCGTCTTCCCCTCCTCACAGAGAGCATCTGAATATGACATCATCAAGAAATGTAATGAAACAGAAAAATTCAACAGACTCACCCACCCTCTGTCAAATCTAAAAGGTGAAAAAGGTCCGTACCGTAGCGGATGTACGAGTGATCTTTAGGAATCTTGTCCAGGCTGATGTCGCCGTCCTGTCGTTTGGGCACATCAGAATCTGCTGTCCGCGGTGAAAGGGCGATGATCAGTGATTCTGTGAACTTGATGGCGTGAGTGCGCACGCCGTCATTTTCGGAGTCCAGCAGGGCCAAAACATCGCCCTTCATCTGCGTGACCAGATCCCAGCAGGCCTCCTGCCGCTCTGTGACGGTTTTTGAGCGCACCAACCACTGAGAAGAAAAACAGAGCAGTGAATAAAGGGTCTGAAATTCAACAAATATAAAAATAATAACATTAATTCAAGAGTGTTCCTTCGGGTTTGGCAGAGTGGTTAGCAGCCAGGTATGATCCACATACATGCTTCTGCCCACCCAGGTTTGACTCCAGCCTGTGGCCAATGCCCTCCCATACTCTCTCCCACCTTCCACAAGCCTATCCACTTTCTCTCTTTGCCTCATGAAATGGTTCAAAGGGACTAAACACGTTTGTAGAATTTTTTCAGCTAAATCAGAACAAAGCACCCGAGCTTTAGGGAGTAAAACTGCCTTAATCACACACCTGTAGTGTGACTTTGTAGAGCTGTGTGAGTGTGAGGATGGCCTTCTTCACCACGTTTACACTTTCATCCTTCAGCAGCATGTTCAGATTGGCGATTAGTCTAAGGAGGAGCTCATTGTCTCTTTTACTGGAAAATACAGAAAACAAAATAATGAGGAAATGCACTCAAAAATGTTAGCTTTCAATGACATGAAAACTCAAAATAGATTGGATCACAAAACTCACCAAGCTTCTTCGATGAAGCCAATGACATATTTCCTCACTTCAATGGACTTGTCAGTCTGAAAGGCGATCATCTCCTACGACAGGAAGAAGACAACGTAGCATAAATGAGCCACAGTACCAGTGGACTTCAGTGTGGTGATTCAGTTAGCAGTGTGCCCAGGAATATTACACACGGCTTAACACTATGACAAACTTTTCAAGTTAAATTAAAGTTGATTCAAATGTGGCTTCACTTACATCCAGGAAGTTGTCCAGAAGAGAGGGGTCTTTGTTGAGGATCAACTCCTGCACCTAAGAGGTAAAAATATTCAGCACAGTCCTTCATGCACTGATCCCTTCACAAAGTTTTTCAAAGACAGTTTAAGACTTGATCACAAACTAACCTGTTTGAGGCCTGTGAGTTTTTCATCTGTGGGTGTCAGAGCCGCCTGATTCAGAAGATCAACCACCTGGAACAGAAAAATAAACACTTCATTACATATAATTTTGTTTTTGAAGACAGTGTTTAAAGGATGCTGCCTCAGTGTGTGAGACAAAACCTCACCAAAAACCATAACTGTAAAAAACAATCCAGTTTCTTTAGCAGCAGGTTTTCTGACATAATTCTAGGGTTACATTTAAAACAGAAACAATATGAACTCCTAGATATAACTCTAAAAGTTCAAGATGTAAAAGTAATATATACAAATAAAAAAGTGTGGACATTAAATGTAAGGGGGGGACAATCATTTTTACTATGATTTAACTTCAGCTGCATGTCTTGTTGACACGTGTGCACATTTTAAACTGTTCTCTAGAATTATGCCTGAGCAATAGATCAAATTAATTTCGATTTTCATTTGATGTGAAAAGTTCAAAAATAAAAAAAATACTGTCAACATCTTCCCACAACACTGTATTTGATCATTTTAAACTCTGTTCTTTAGTAATTAGTGATGCACATCAGTTCAACAGATATTGGCCATTTTTGCAAACATTAGCCACTGGCATATCAAGGTGAGGTGAACAGATATCAGTTATCAGCCATTCATTTGTTCTGTCATAACAATTTTCTGCTGACATCTGGTACACCCGACTTCTGTTTCAGAGATTTCTTTGAATTGAAGCATTAAAATCTAGTTTTTGGACAAACTGTGACCTGTATTCATGATTTGACAGGGGAGAAAATACTGCAGTTGTGGGGGAATTATGCCCACAATTGCAATGCTCATACTTGTTGCATCACTGTTTGTAATCTTTAATTGCTGCGTTTGCAAACCCGTTTCTAACTGGAGTTGTTGTACCACTTATTTCGGGAAAAGATAAAAGTTTATCTGGAGTCACATATATGTCAAGATGAGTATAGTAACATCTAGAATCATTGATATGCGGGTATATGCCTCAGAACGTCCAAAAATATTTAGCCACATTGATAGATGTCAACGTTACATATCAATAAAGAACAGGTGTGTTTGTGGAGGTCTCACCTTCTCACTGGTGGTCATATCGATGCCATGGGGGGCCTGCTTGTCCCCCTCCTCTGTAGAGACCTCCATGACGCTCTTCTGCTTTTGCTATTATGTGGAAATCATGATCCAAGAGTTCTTTAAAGTCTAAAACCTTTGAAACACATGAGCAAAGTGGAGATAAAGTCAATTATGTATTAAATAAAATCCTCCTCACATCACTCACAGTGACGTGACAGCAGCTTTGACCTACACTATCACTCATCAATTAAGCTACCTGATCAGATTTTGATAAACCATAACGAAGTTTAAAGTAAAACAGTTTGAAATAAAGATAAAGAGGCTTTCATGTGAACATTTACAACGAGAAAGACTTAATTCTCATTGAGCGTGCTAGCAATAGGCTAACAGACAGCTACTAACGCTGGACAATAGTGCATTATAATCTCAGATGAGAGATACTCACAAAGCGACAGAGTAACCCTATTATTCCGTTAGAAGTTTGATTAAGTTCCAGTCGTCTGACACGATTAAATATTTGCAGCTTTATTATATTTTATAAGCTAAACAACTTTGCTAACCCAGTAAGGAAGCCACCATGTTTAGCGGTATATTTCTTCTTCGGCTGTTGATATTCAGGCAGCGGGGAAACAGTGACCCCTGCCGGACACTTCCGGTACTGCAGCTCGTCAGACTGCTCAGTATGAGTATTCACACATGTATGAATTTCTGTCTGTCAGTGATTTTATGTCACTTAAAGGCAAATTTTGTCAAAGAAACTGATGTAGTAAAGATATTCATTTGTAAGTTTGGTATATACTGTACTTAAATATTTTTTCTTCCTTTCAGTACTTTTACTAAGGTGTTAAATACACTGCACCTTATTCAACACTTTATCTTACCCCGGTCTATTACTGCAAAAAGCCCAATATAAAATAATAACTGTTAAACTGTTCTGTCAACATAACTGCTGGTACCTTTCACACTATGTCACTTTAAGACCACTTCCACCTACCTCCATGTACTGCACAAAATGTCTTGGTTTTTCCTGAATGGCACTTAATTCCATTTTTTTAAAATATAATTTTAAATACTTCTACTTACTCTATTTTGTTTGTTCACTATTTGCCCTGATACTTATTATATTGTTTTGTTAAAAGCTATTATTACAGTTTATCAATTTACAGCTATTATATGTTGTTTGTTATTGACTTTTAATGAATGCTACTTTACCCCTGTACTTACCTCTGTACTGCTGCAACACCTGAATCTCCCCTTTGCGGGTCAATACAGGACTATCTCATCTCATCTTCTCTTATTTGTCAGAATGCAGAAATACTGCATGTAGTTACAGCACATAAACTGGACAGTAATTCTACTTTAAAGCAGGCAGAAGCTGCTCTTGATTAAGGTTTCACTTAAAGACAACTCTATAAACCTGTATGATATAATACAACAATGATTTAAAGATTTATTGATTTAATATTTTCTCACATGGAGTACATGGGATATGCATGTCTATTGATGAAAATAATGTAACATTTGTTGTTTGTATATGCATAAATACATATAAGTAAATATAGTAAGCCTATTGTCAATCTGCTCTTAAGAAAGGATTTGATTTAAGCTAAATAAAATGAATTCTATTTCTGTTGGGGATCAGATTATTGTTCTTATTATTTAATTATTATTTATAGTAGTGTTATGATTATTATCATTCAGATATTTGTATACATTTTAAACTCAAAAATAGGCACTGTGACAGATGCAAAATCTGTAAATCCCTCAAAGCGGAATTATAGAACAAAAAAACATACAGTAAAACAAGTAAATACATATGAACAAACAAAATTACCAGAAAGCAGCGTGACAGTACATTTATCCGTACAACTATAGTTAAGTACAAAAACAATACCAGTCAAACAAAATTAAAAGAAATTACATAAATAATAAAATAAAATAAAATACTAAAGTAGCTTACGAAAACTGAGACGAAAATAAGTCAACAAAAGTAACACTGTCAATTTAACAAAACTGATGGAAAGAAAATAAATTATAAAATAAAATACAATACAGAGTGGGTGCAAGTTATTTTAAAACACTACAAAATCTGGTGTTGTTTTAAGAAAGCCTTAAAATGTGTAAATTGAATTTTTCGACAATCAAAATACTATTATACAGACTTTTTTTGGAAGCAAAAAAGTTGTATCCTATTTTTCCATTGAAAACAGCGGCTTTTATTTTGTAAAAACAATCGGAAGTGGTTGCTCTGCTAATGGTCTCGCGATGCCACAGTCTTGACCATTGCCTGAATTCATAACCTCGCGAGATCATCGTAACTTTTAACTTCTACCTAGTTCTCTACCGCCATTCATGAAGTCGGTAAATGAAATGCTAACGTCATTCTTGAGGTGAAATAGTCTTTTCTTCTCGTAGTTTAAATGAAAGCTGTTATCCTCGCCGCCGGTTACGGCACCAGGCTCCAGCGGGACGTGCTGGCTGACAGCAGCGGGAAGTTCGCTCACCTGGCCGGTGTAGCCAAACCGCTACTGCCGGTGGGACGCTGCGCTCTGATATCTCACTGGGTCAACGCGCTGACCAGGTCCGGCTTCGTGGACGACATTTATGTGGTTGTAAGTTAACTGTAGAGCGTTTTTAAAGAGACACAGAATAATATATGTATATCTATAAAACATCTACATATATGAATGTATATTTTTAATATTGCCATCTCTACCACAGCAAACTCAGGAAACCTCACTAAGGGGCTGTTAGATCCAGATCTATTTATTTATTTATTATTTGGGAGGGGACAGTGCAAGAGCATTTACATCACCCTGCTGGAAAGTAAACGAGCCAGATTGTCCCGTTAGACATTCATTGGAGAGATATTAACAGTTAACGTGTTTATATTACACTTCACAAAAACATTTATAAAGAAGTCCTGGTAACACGTGTGTAATTAGAGAGAGGGACAACGTGGTTTTCTTACACCTTTTGATTATAATTATTGAACTAAGCATGAGTGAGTCTGCTATAACATGTTGATTCATCATTTATAAAAAATTACAGATGAATGATATTGGATTATTTCTGATATCCATTTGTTTCTGTGCTAATATCGCCTATACCAATATGTATTTATTTATTTTAATTCTTTACTTAATGAAAATTGAATTGCTGCTTTTTAATGTGACAGCCTTTTTGTGTGAGAAACAGGTGTTAAATGAGAAAAAAAACATTTAATTCCCTGCTGATATCAGGCTGATATCAATATGGGCCATTCCCAATATTTAACATTTTTGGACAATATCTGCTGATATTGACATCATACAGATAATATTGTGCATCCCTGTTAATAACCCAGTAGTAAGTCTCATAAACAAAACAGGAAGTTTGCCAGTTTGCATGATGTCTCTTTTTCATTATTAATACATGAATTATTTTCAAACAAAATAACTGGAGCAGAAAAAAATGATTTAAAGCCCAAATTATCTTTTCAGAACCAACTCTTTTAGTACTCCTTTGTTTTCCAGTGCATTCAAATTTGGTAATAATTTGATTTTTCTATTTTCATGCACTTCTTTATCTGGCCCTACATTTGAAGTTAAATCAAGCAGATACCAGGCTGATGATCACTCTCCATCCTGTTTCTTCTTCACAGACTAATGCTCTGTACCACGCTGCATTTGAAGAGTGGGCGTCACAGTTCACTAACGTCAAGATTCTCAGCGATGGAACAACATCAAATGATGTAAGACACTTTTTAACATTTTTAATATTCAAGCGAAAGTTTTCTCTCAAAGAATTCAATCTGTAACTGGGTCAACTCTTTTTACTTCAACAGGACCGTCTTGGTGCAGTGGCCTGTCTGCAACTTGCAGTGAAGCATTTCAACATTAAAGATCATATTGTTGTAGTTGGCGGGTAAGTTTGAGCAGTGGATCCTGACATTTCTCCTCTGAGCTCTTCTAGTTTTGTTTAGGAGTCGAACCCCATCTGAGACAAACACCAAAAAAAATGACACATACTGTGTGAATTAAACACAGTGTTTGATTGTTTTCATGGATAAAAACAAGTGGAAGAAGGTTTACAAAAACATTCTTGCACAGAGCCCTTTAAAGAAAGTAAACTCTTTGTCTGTTATCAATGTTTTAGGTTTCTGTACAAACCAAATTCTGAAAGCTTCAGATTTGAGTGACAGGTCCACTGGAGACCTGCCTTCACCATGTTTTTGGATCTCAGTGTATGTCAGACTTTATTATATTGCTTTTGTGAGCAGCATAACAAACTGTACTTATTAAAAATTAGGGGTGAATTTGGGGATATGATAGGTATCACAAAACAGGGATGAAAACACATCATCCATCCAAATGCTACAGGCAGAGGGAAATCTCACAATCTTTGTTACAAAGCTGATTTTTATGAGTAGATTAAGAACCAAAATATTACACTCATAAAATACAGATTATAATCATATTGTTATAAACATCATTGCCCCTGCAACATGGATATAAATACTCCTATCAGTGGCATAGAAGTCATAATAAATGTCACAGAGATGGAGTGTGAAATGACCGTGTGTCTGCTGCTAACTGGTGGAAAGAGGCTGAACCACAAAACAAACAAATGTTCAGAACATCTATGAATTATAGGCTTCTATATTTACATTAAACCATAGAAAATCAACTCAGGACTGCACTATAATATATGCAGTATACTGGTGAATCAATAATCTCGCATGCCTGTTTCACACAGGATCTCTACCAATTAAACCGAGCACCTGGTGGTCACGTGCCTCAAAGTACGGTGGAGGGCTCAAAAAGAAGAACCTTGAGTGTTTTTGTAGCAGAGCGATAGCTTGAATTCTTATTTGATGGTGGAAGTACATGTTTTTTGTTCATGTTAAGTTTTGACTCGGGTCAAATGATGTATAAAATAGGTATAAGTATGGTCAAAGTGACCTTTGACTTTTAGTATCTAATCAGCGTACTCTCAAATCCAAGTGCAGGTGTGTGCCACTTTTTCAGGAATCCCTCCAATTATTCATCTTTCATTGAGATATTCTGCTGTCATGACTTAAAGGGACACAGCAACATTTTTTCTTTACGTGTCTTGCCTCAATCCCGAGTCCATGACAAGCAGATAGAGGAACTCTCCCACTGCTGATTAGCTTAGCTCAAACAGTAGGAGTCAATGAGAAGTGTTAGCCTGCCTCTGCCTACAGTCATCAGATAAACCTTTCAGCAGCTCTAAATGGCCCTATGTGCTTGTTGTGACATGTTTTTTAACTGCATTATGTTACATTATCTTTTTTCAGACTAATAAAAGCTCTTTATGTAATTTTCAAAAGAAATACATAAACTAAACGGCAGGGTGCATGCACAAACCACTGCGGATGTATCTGTCGACCAGTTTACACAAAGTACATAAATAACATAAAGTGCAAGTCTTAGTCTGTAAATAGATAACATAACATAATGCAAAAAAAACAATACACAACAATCACACAGGACCATTTTGAGTAGCTAAAGAGTCTATCTGATGAAAGCAGGCTGAGGTAACACTTCCCATTGACGTGTTAGTGTTTAAGCTAAGCTAATTAGCGGTGGGTGAGCTCTGCCCATCTCTTCCTTGTTACTGCACCCATAGTCAGAAGAATGGTGTCCATCTCCTTGTCACTGACTCAGGAGTGAGGCAAGACATGAAAACAAAATGTGGCATATCCCTTTAAGGTCACACCAACAATAATGCCTTCAGCTTCGGCTGCTGCCAACATGGAAGCATTAAAATGTGAACCTGTTGGCAGCTTCTTATTGATTGTTGTGTTGGATGAATAGATGTTGAATGATTTTATTGCAGCTCTCTTGCTCACACCCTCAGTAGATGGAGACATTAATTCTCATCCTTAAACAGAATCACAGCGGGCTGCCTCCATCCAGGTGCATTTGCCTTAATGGACTAATTTGGGGTCATTACTGGCTGCCTCGAGCTCCAGCGTTGAGCAGTCCCCTGGAGCACGTCCACAATGTTCTTTAACAGTCTGTAATTATAGACCATTAAATGTGAAAAAGGCTAAATGAAAAACCAGTTTGTGCAAAAAGAAACATACCTATTCTCTTTCTGTAACAGTGACACCCTCTTTAAAGAGGACTTCAGCCTCATGGAAATAAAAGGAAGATTTTCTGACCTCCAGTCAAAGAGTGAGGACAACTGCCTGGTGCTTTGTTATCAGTGCAAAGAAGAAGGTGAGTTTAAGATTTACTGTGGAATTAAGCTCTTAATATTTACATTAAGACGTTATGAAATGTTAAATATGGACCAGCTTCATGCTCTAAATCTGTGCTTCTCAACAGAAACTCGTAAATATGGGATACTGGAGGTAGACGACGAGCTACGTGTCCTGTGCATGAAGGAGAAACCTCTGCCTTCTGAGACCTCATCCAGGAGAGCTGTAAGTTCAACAAAAACACTGAATACGTGTTTAGAAAGTCCTGAAAAGTCTTGAGTTTGAAATGAAAGTGTTCAGGGTGTAAAGAATGGCAAAGCAGGTAATCTTCCCTCAGACTGTTTAGATTGTGGCAATGTTCAGTGTATAAATCTGTGGATATTCTCAGTCATCCAGGCCATGACTCATCTCAAACAAAGCGTAAATCGTGTCCAAGCTCATGTGAGTACTCACACGAGCTTGGTCCAGTTGACACGATTTACGCTTTGTTTGAGAATGTTCAATGTAGAAAATACTGAACATTGCAGGACACAGTAAGACACAAAGTCTGGATCAATGTGTCTGAAATATGCTGAATAAACACAATACTGAACAATGTCTGATGGGTAAAATACTTCCTTTGGACAAATCTTGGTCTGCAGAGTTTTCTGAATGCTAACATTCTCTGCAAATGTATTTGTGTAAGCCACACGTTGTGTTAGAATGGAGTAAAACAGAGTAGAATAAATCTTTATTGTTGATGTTAGATGGACATTTGCCCAAGTAAGAAGTATAGTCAAATTTAAGGGGTTAGGATTGGATAAGTTTCTATTTAGCTGAGAGGCTTTTTTTGTTCTCATTTTTTGATCATCAATAATTGCAACTTTTTTTAAGTTGTCATTTACATGATCAAAGTAAACATAGCAATCAATCAATAAAAACAGTTTAAATGTGAAGATCTATAGACTGCTTTTTTTCCTATCTCCTTTAGTGGCAAGACAGTGACACTTTACTGGACCAAGACGTTTCCAAAAAATCTTGTTGCACCCGCAACCATGCACAGAAACAATTGTGTCAAACTACAATAAGACCGACAGAAAGAAAACACTTTTATAAAAGTTGCTGCTCTAAGTAACTCTCTTTAAGACACATGTTAATTGTCCAGTTTAAAAAGATTTATGAATCAGTGCGACATAGGCCTACATTAGTCTAATTTTTTTTATATATATATATGGACTAATTATCAAGTCATTTAAAAAATATATATGTCACTTCAGACTTTAATGTTGACACATCGGCTAATTTTAGTTCCTTTGAACCAACATTTAAAACTGAACTTACTTTAAGGTCTGATGGTCAAGAATCGGGACCATATTTTTCCTTAATGTGTTTTTGGTCATTGAAAATCGTTAAAAACTCATAACCATTTTGTAATTACTGTAGATGATTGGTATCAGTGTCTGAAAAAAATAACAGTTTTGTATTAGTTTGGAAAAAGTTTGGTATCGCCCATCACTAATGTTTTATAGGGACTGAAATTAATTTTGTTTTTCTGAAATGTTGGTTTAAGCTCCTGTAAATGGGCAGACCATCTATTCTGCAGTGCAGGATTTTTTGTTCTTCCTGCTTCTCTTTTCACATGAAGCATCACAAAATTGTCAATATTTTTCTGTTTTCTCTTGAGAACTCCACCGTGACTGGAACAAACTAATAAATGAAATAAAACACAAGCAAAACTCATAACTCTCCCCTCTTGTCTTTCAGTGTCCCTGTTTTTATATTTTTTCTAAAAGAAGTCTTCCTCTGTTGGACACATTCATGGAGGAAAAGAAGGTGAATTAATTAAACGAATGTCACACATGAAATACAACTGACTAATAAATTCAGGACTTATTTTTCTGCATGTATTACACTGAACTTTTTCATTCAAAGGACGCTCCTGTTGATGAGAAAGACGCCCCGGGAATCTTTGTGTCGTGGCTCATTTCAAGGTACGTTATGGTACAGCAGACTCAGAATCAGATTACATTTTTAAGTATGTGGCAATGGTTGCTTGAATTGGTATTACTTAAAATTGTAAAATAATATTGATAATGACCCTATCCTGTTGAATTAAGCTCTTTATTTTATATATATTTCTATATATATTATTTCTCTCTTTAGGAAACCAGTTTACATCCATGAGATCTCTGGTCGTTTTGACGTTGGAAACCTGCCCTCTTACATCGAATGTGATCTTTTCTTTAAAGAAAAACGAGACATTGACTCATACATGGTGTAGAAGAAACATCTCAGGATCAAATGTCACATTTATTTTATCATGTAAAAAATCTTCAGAAAAAAAGCCAATCAAATGTGTGATTTTAGTGATCATGCCTGTAACAGTGAATCTGTAAATACACCTCAAAATGTTATTTTTATGTAATTTTATACTAAACATTTTTCTATTAAATTGATTTTGGACAATCTACCCCGTGAGGAGTCTTGTACATTTGTCAGAGGCCTTCTCGTGTTTGTCCTCCATCTTGGCGATGCGGGAGCCGAACTGCATGGCTCTCTTTGGCAGGACGGCTGATTGGCCGAGACCAAGCCGCCTCGCCGTCAGTCTGAGGAGGAGTTTCTCCCCGACGCCTCGAGGAAGAGTCAGATCTGCTTTCTCCCAAACGGGCAGAGAGTTCAGGTAGCTCACCACATCCTCGTCCAGGTACGGGAACCTTTAAGTACAAAAGATGTCTGTCATGTGAAAAGAAGGTGATCTACTGAGCTCAAATGTTGATTTAATGATATTTTTGAAGGGAAAACAAACAGTTTGACGTTCAGCTTTTTCATAAGCTCGGTAACAACTCTGCGAAACAGCTACTCCATATTTATAATTTCGTTTTACCTCCATTTAACCAGGTATGTCCCACTGATATCAGGATTAATTTACAAGAGTAAGGAGGTCGCAGCACACGTCATAATAAACACAAACTGCCCTCCAGAATTTCAGTTTGCGACGGATAGAAAGTGCAGTTCAACATCTTACATAATGTGTGCATTTCTCTGTATATTTACAGTAAATAACACAAAGGAACATCACCAAACTGTCCTAAATGTAAATCCCACAAGGGTGCCAGGTTCCACTGTTTGTAGGATTCTAAGAAGGTTTAAATTTTCTGGAGGGCAGTTTGAGCAGAAGCGACCAGCAGTTGTCAGTAAATCCACATCTGTCTGCTTGGAAAGGTTCCAGTTTTTGTTTTTTAATGTATTTTGGGGCGTTTTGTGCCTTTAATGTGAGGAGAGAATGACAGTGGACAGGCTTGTGAAAAGAGGTGAGAGCATAGGGGAAGACACTCTGCAGACTGGCCACAGGCTGGATTTGAACCCGGGTCGGCAGAGTATGTGTATGGGACGTGCCTGGTCACTAACCACTAACCAGCACCCCGAAAGATTCCTGTTTTCAGCGGTCTGGTGCCCTCTGATGACGGCAAGGAAAGCAATAAAGGTGAAGTGGATCATGGATGACCCTCCGACTGCTATAATGTAGAAATGACAGATCTCAGATGTTCTCACCTTAGTAAGGCTTGAACACTTAGTTGATGGAAGGAAACCCACTGAAGCGTTGGAACTTGACTATAATTTGGACCTTTATAAACAATCTAGCAGATATTTGGGGCATTTTTGGATCTTAAGTAATGAACATATGGGCATCTGAAGCCCACAACTTTGCTCACTTTACAAGCAACGGGTCTTGTTTGATTTTCTTATCTATCTCACCAAATGTAGTTTATAGCTCATCCAGTCTTGTAGCCATATTATTTATTTGTTTGTGTGTTTAATTTATGTTGAAATTCATTACACAGAATTAACAACAAAAAACCTGTCAATTTATAAAAACAGAATTTTATATAGAAACTAGAAAAGCACTCAGAGAGCGCAGACCTCCGCCAGCACCACAGTCCTCTCCCATATTGTGATTTTTACCAAAAATATTAGTCCTACCTTTGTTTCATGGAAATATTTAGATTCCTTGACCATGAAAACATACCATTAGCAACTGGTTTCATAATGATATCTATTTTAGTTCCGTCGTTATTCACGAAAATCACATTTTTCGTCACGGCTGATCCAGACGGTGATCCGGATCAACACCAAAATTGAATCAGTTCTTCCTTTTCCCATGCTGAACATTTCCGGAAAATTTCATCCATCCATAACTTTTTGAGTCATTTTGTTCACAGACAAGCAGACAGACAAACAGACTCTCCCGAAAACATAACCTCCTTGGCGGAGGTAATAATAAAAGTAAATACAAACTCAAGAAAATATTAAGGGCAATAAATACAAACAATAAATATGGAAAAAAAAGACCCAACAAAACCATTTCAGATGCAGGTTTTTTAAGTTGTGAGACTTGGCTACAATCACAATAGTATTTTCGATCAGAACCTTAATTGTTCAAATGTTCCATCAGATCACATCAGAATGATTTTGTTTAAGACAATCAGAGGGACCAGCAGTAATGGATAAATATATTTTGACTCCCCAAAGATCGCTCTTTTGGCTTTCTGGTAAATTTAAAATTCTCAACTAGGCTTTTTGTTACTTAAACTACTACTCTTCTTCTGATGCCTTGCCATATGTTTTCATGTAAATAAACATCGACATGAAAGACCCTAAACTCTTACATTTCCGATTATATGAAGCGTAGACTCACTAACCTGGCCTCTCTTCCATGATCGCCAATCACTCGGTCATCCCGGCCCAGGTTTCTGGAGGAGATCCTGCCCAGCTCCATGGCCAGCTCCTGGATCAGTCCTTCATGTCCTGCTGTTTTAAATCGGACTCTGTGCCTGGAGTATCCCGCCAGCTGCTCGTCTGCTCCGATTCCTGTTAGAATCACCTGCAGGAGGCAGAAACAACAGCTCAGTATCAATGCTGAGGACTGAAAATAACACCTGATGGTTTCAGTGAAATGTCTTCATCTTCAGCATCTGCTTGAAGAATAATCTCCTTTTCTGCAGTGTGATGCAGCTTTCTGGTGCAGTACATGTTTTTATTTACAAGTTTTATTATAGTTTTAATTCCCATCCCTAGTTCCAACAGAGAAATTTTATCCCTACCTGTTTCCTGAATCTTCTGCACTTTTAAAACCTGAAACTTCTAAACCTATATGAAATGTTGAAGGAGTATGCAACTTTGTTTTCTTTTCATGTTGTGCCTATCTCCCGAGTCCATGACAAGCAGAGAGACACCATCCTTTCAACTGTGCCTGCAGTTACAAAGGAGTGACAGGCAGAGTTCGCCCAACGCTAATTAGCTTAGAAGAAACACTAGGAGTTAGCGGGTAGTGTTAGCCTGCCTCTGCCTATAGTCATCAGATAAACTCTTCAGGAGCTCTTAATGGCCCTATATGCTTGTTGTGACTTGTTTTTACTGGTATGTTACATTATCCTTTTTTTAAAGAAATAAATATTGAGCTAAACTGCAGGGTGCATGCACAAACCACCGCGAATGTGCTTGAGAGTAGGTCGACAATGCATAGCTTCTGTTTGCAAGCAAAATCTTAGTCAAAAAATAGATAACATATAACATAATGCTGTAATAAAATAAACATAACATAATGATGTTCCGAGTTGCTGAAGAGTTTACCTGATAAATGTAGGCAGAGGCAGGCTAACACTACCCATTGATTTGCAGGGTTTTAGCTAAGCTTATTAGCCGTTGGCGAGCTCTGCCCGTCTCTTCCTTGTTACTGCACACGCAGTTGAAAGAATGGTGTCTATCTGCTTGTCATGGACTCAAGAGTGAGGTAAGACATGCAAAGAAAGAAAATGCTGGTGTATCCCTTTAAGGAATTGTAAGGCAGAAAGATTAATCAAATCGAATCCTTGTGCCAGTTGTTATCAACTTAACTGGAATTGGTTTTGGATTCCCATTCCTCGTACCCACAGAGCACTTCAATCCCTGCCCTTGTTTTCTGGTAAATCCTTGAACTTGTAAACTTCATGAAATGTCAACGTTTGGTACTTATTCCCTACCTTCGCTGATGTTGTGAAGCTCCTCTGCTCGTCCCCCTCGGTGATGAACCCCGCCCCTCTGGCTGCGAACCACACCGCACATCCAATGCTATCATCCAGCACCGTCTCCAGAGGATGCACCAGATGACAAACGCGCTCCTGCCGCATCTCCTGCAGCTCCTCCTGCGTTACATTAACCTCGACAAAGTTCCACTCCCTCTCTGGATTCAGGTCTTTCAGCTCCTGCAGTCCGGCTCTTCCTGTAATTCTGTCTGGAACGTCAAACGGGTCGGAGATTTTGGTGGGAGCTGCATCATGTGCTGGTTTGTTTTTGTGCTTCTTGTGGTTCTTCGTGGACTCTTTTGGCTTCTTTGCTTCCTGGAGTTTGAAGGCTACATTGAGAAGGTCTATAGGCTCATGAGGGGGTATGTGACAGTCTGCTAACACGGCTAGAATCATCGAATCGATCCCGCCAGAGAAGAGGATGGCTACTCTGGCGTGATCGTGAGAGGGAAGGGAGTTGTCTTGAGTCTTTAGAGGTAGAGACTGAACCCGGCACCGCACTGCTTCACTGAGAACATCAATTAAACCCCCCACTTTGTCATTATTGTCTTTGCTTGAGAGCAGCTTCTCCAGGTCCTTTGTGCATTCATTCGGATGAGTTTCTGCCCCGTTCGTCGACTCAGGCATCGCTGTGTTAAGAGGGCAAACAGGTGAGGGGAGTACCAAGCCTCCGTCGTTCACCTGAGCCCTGCAGCCACTCGGCACAGACTCCAATAAAGCTTCACTGCAGCCTGAGGCAAAATCCCAAGGAAACACCTCAATCATCACCGAACCTGATTCTGCAGCCGCCTCCAGATCGACCCTGTACACACCTAAAGCCGGGACTTCTCGCCAAGCAGACCGATCAGATTCAGAACCACAGGCTGCCATGGAAGTCAAAGTCAAAGCGTTTAGGTTTTCATCAAATTTCCACAACAAGCTCCGCCTCCCAAAGAAGTCCCGACCAAACCAAAGGCAACGCGCCGCCTGTTGGTAGTAAACAAACGCCCACGGTCCACGCAGAGCCGACAACACAGACAGAACCTCAGAGGGGCTGCGGCACGATGAGAGACGACTGGAGACAACGGTAGTGTCGTTCTCTTCAGGCTTCACCGAGATCCCTCCGAAAATCTCCCCGTTCCACAGAAGCATGTTTCCAGCATGGTCCTGGACCGGCTGAGGGGTCAGCAGGCCTCGCATGTGGAGAACATGAGCGGAGAATAAGCACTGATAACAGGGGTTTGTGCCTCTGACTGTGACATCCTGGCTAAAGTCTGGTCCTCTTCTCTGTAAATGCTCACGAATCGTTTTGTCCCACTCAGACTGAGCGGGCGACAAACTCAGGAGACAGAATATGCCGCACATCGTGGTGGTGATAGTGAAGATCTGAAGTCCTACATGTCCTGCAGCTCCTTCTTCAGCTGATCCAGCTCCCCTAGAGACAGAAAATAGAATCATAGTAGGTTATTAGATTAGTATGTCTGGTAATTGAGGTGGTGATTTATTAAAATATTTAAAGCAATATGCCAACATCAGTGCTCCCACTATTTTAGAATCATTTTCCAGGACACCAATATCTGACCTTTGTGCAATTACGAGACATCTGAAATTAATGTTGGGAGGAAATATATCACTCCTCAGATGTTTATTTATTGGACCATATCAATTTGATGCTGACATCTGGCACACCTAACAGATGATCTACAGCAGAGTCTTTATTTAGGGCAATAAAAACGACTTTTTAAGAAACTGTGATCCGACTTCATGATCAAAAAGAAGAAGAGTACTGGCATTGTTGGAGAGTTACACCAATAGAGGTTACTAGAAAAACATTAGCACAGGCTAACATCATTCTGATCATCTGTGTCAGCCCTGATTTTAAATAAATCATTAACTCATTAGTTTATTCACTTCTGCTAACAGCTTCATACTTACTTTTGCTTGAACTCAGCGTCTGATTTCTGTCTGCCAGAAAGAAAATGTTACTGTTCCTCTGCTGGATAAAGACTCTCTGTGGATAAAAACACAAAGTGAACATTAATGCATCATCTCTTAATGTCAAATATATATTTCTGTTCATGCGTTACAAGGCCTGATTATGGCTGAATTAATACAAAGAATTTTATTATATATTTTACATACCAAGGCTAATCCCTTGACAGTTTACTTACCCTGCTTTTCTTCAGATTGGAGAGCTCGTCCACAACAACTTTCTGCTCCTTGATCTAGAAAGAAGAATCAGTTTACCTCTCTGACAACCAGAATCAGAATCAGGACTGGGATTTATCGCCCAGTATGTTTACACATACATAGAATTTAATGTGGTTTATTGGCGCAAAAAACATTTAATGTTAGTAAGTATAAAAAGAAAGATTTGAGAGCTAACATGATAATACTTAGAATGATAATAGGGAGCAAAAGTACAAAAAACAGCAGAATGTCTGCATATATTATTAGAGTAAACATAAGAATATAAACTAGTAAAATAGAATATGAAAAGGGTGATTATTCATGAACAGCAACTACATAAATGGAATTTAAAATGGTTTATTGGTGCGAAAAATTAAAGTTTGCAAGTATAAAAAGTTGTAAGTATATTAATAACAAAAATTCAGGAGTGAAATAATAACAGAAGCATAGCAAGAGTATAAGAAAGCAGCAGTAGGTTTGCTGTCGAAGAGTGCTCTTTAAATAAGTGTAAACATAAAAATATAAACTAGTCTTCACATTAATTATTATGCAGATTAGATAATTAACAGACAATTACTCATGAGCGGTGATTGGTAAGAAAAAATCCTCAAATGTCTGAAAAGGAATAATATACTGCGTTACTATAGCATTCCAATAAAATACAATATCGCCTGTATTGGTGTAACGGCTTGATATGTGACTGTTTTATCTAATGACTTACGTTACGTTAAGCCAAGAAAGTGTGTTTATCACCCCTGTTGAGCCCGGGAATACTTTGTTTTTAAATTTTATAACAATGCCAAAACAAACATCGCAAATATCAAATATTTATCAAGTAAAACTCACAAGGAAACACAGAGAGGGCCCTTCGGTTTCCAGCTACAGTACATCAACACAAACATTAACGGTTGAAAAGCACCAGTTAGCACGGTCACTACTTCAACCATACACAGCCTTTAAAGCTGCCAGCTAGCAGAGGTGTATTGTTGAGATTCGTTACCTTCCTGTTCAGCTCCTCCTTGACTGCAGACTGTCCTTCAGAGTTATCCTCGTTGTCTCGGCTTATCGAGGACATTTTGGTCACAGAAAAGACGACAAAAGAGGCTCAGAATGAAGTCCGTGGAGTAATTTCATAAATGTTCACATGTTCTGTCGCTCTGAAAGTTTTTCCGGGTGTGACGGAAATTCTGCATCGTTTTGGCTTCACTGCCCCCTGCAGGTGGGCGGACGAAACATCCTGTGTTTATGTTTTTTAATGATGCAGCCTGTTATCATTGAAGGGTAAAAGTATGAAATGAAAATAACATCTGCAAACTATCACAACTGAAGCATTAATTTTACCACATTTGAAAAGTCATACTGAGGTTTTATGATTTTCAACCAACAGAACAAATTTTTGATCTTTTTTTTTACTGTTATGCTTGTATCTTTATTCTTATAATCTGCACTGGAGCAGTTTTGTACTTCCTGAAGCATTGATAAAGTATCTTTTATTCTGATTCTATTTTTAATTTGTCCATAGTGCATGTGTTGTTCCATTTAAATCAGAGATATCCTAATGTTTTTTTTCCCTTTTTTTTCTTTTATCAAGGGCCTCATGCAGAAACATACATGAATGACAGGGTCACTTTGATACTCCTCACTGTTAAAGGTCAAGATCTGGGATGGCAAATGACTTCAGAGGGCCCTAGTTGGCTCTTTCTACCACAAGATCTGGCTCTGAACAGGGAGGTCACATTGTTTACCTTCTTATCCAGCAAAAAAAAAGAAGAAGAGACTACACAAAGCTGAAAAACTTTGAATAAGTGTTGTTGCCCTAAGATGATCCAAAATTATTCATACTATATCTTTTTTAAACCTTGGCAAAGTAGCAGATAGGGCAGAAAATGAGTGTGATGGTGCTTTTGCTGCCATCATCCATTTGTTTTTATTTAGCAATAAAACCAAGCTCAATTTCCCAATGCTTGTCACAATTCATTGTATATTCTGAAGTTTGCTGGGGGACAATTGAAAATGAGCCCCCTGCTGCATTTGGCTATCAGACCATAGTTTGGACATACCTGATTTAAACCATAAACTTAAGACTCTTTTTATCTGCGCAGTGGTCCCATTGTCAGAAGAGCAAAATTTAAAAAAAAAAAAAAAGTTAAAGAAACACTTGTGGGGTTTTTTTGTGAGGCTGAGCATGTTTTTGTTTCAAACCTCTTGGCCTGGACAGATACCAGAAATGCTGACAGGAATGCTGTGAGTTTTCATGAACTTTAAAAAGAACAAAACCTGTTTTTTTGGATGCTGACACAGCACTGGCAGGTCTTTTGAGTCGAGTGGATGCACCTTGACTCTGTATTGACTTTGTAGCTGACAGCCAGCAGAGGGCAGAATAACAAGATTTTAGATCTGAGGATGAGGAGGGAAGCACAGAAATGACCTCTGATAACCCCTCACTGATCATTTAGTCACAAAGTTCATGGGCTCACTAATTAATCACAAGTCTGCCTAAACACATAATAGTGAGTACAGTCACTGTCCACTTTATAGGGTGCACTCCATTCAACTGCTAGTTTATGCAAAGCAGCCATACAGCCAATCACATGGTGGAAACTCAATGCATTTAGTCATGTAGACATGGTCAAGACGACAGAGACATTAAAATGGAGGAAATTTAAATTACTTCAATGTGACATGGCTGTTTGTGCCAGATTGGCTTGTCTGGGTTTTATTTCACAGAATCAGCTGAACTAAAGGATGGTCAAGAAAGAGAAAATATCCAATTAGCATCCAGAGGTCAGAGGTAAATGGTCAAGGTTGGAGATGACAAAAAGGAAACAGGAACTCAAATAAGAAGAACATTTCTGGAAGCACATCCAATAACTTTTGAAAATAAATGAAAGTGCTAATCTTAGTCTAAAAATAGATAATGCAGCATAAAGGGGTTAAAAAAACAAGTCAAAGTAAGCACACAGGACAGTTTACAGTTGCTGAATAGTTTATCTGATGACTGTAAGCAGAGGCAGGCTAACACTTCCCACTGACTCCCAGTGTTTGAGCTAAGCTAATTAGCGGCGGGCGAGCTCTGCCCGTCTCTTCCTTGTTACTGAACACACAGTTGAAAAATGGTGTTTATCTGCTTGTCATGGTCTCGGGAGTGAGGCAAGACATGAAAACAAACATGTTGGCATATCCCTTCATCATTTCTGAATAACACTTCTCTCCGATACTATCTTCAGACACCGTGATGCACATGGCCCCCAGAGTTACCCACCTTTGCCTAAGGGTTGACACACCTATGTAGGTCAACACTTGGCAAAGAGAAATACCTAAATGACACAACTTGTTGATTTTTCTCCAGCTGTGTTCAGGCCTTAGACCCTTTGACCCTCGAGTCATGCCAGACAAACACACCTGTTCAAATTGTCACGTTTGTCTGAACAGCCAAGTTGTATCGATCTGAAACAGCTGTCAGATGTTTACAGCCTCATTCCCTGGAAACAAGAGCTGTCGTTTTTGGAAAGGTGGGTCGGGCAACAAAACAGGGTGACCTTTAATGTTTGTTGTCCTCTAGCAAGCACTCGTGGACCTCAGTCAAGGGTGGATCTCCACATGGACAGTGAGATTTCAGCCATGTTGCTCCAACAATAGGCCTGAACAACAACTATGATGATTATTTTTAGTCTGTTTTGGTCATGGTTGTTTTGTAATCTCTGTGTGTCCAGAGGTGTAAGGTGTTGGGACACCTAAAGATCCCCCCCGTGGTTATTCAGACGAAACGTCAATGAAACTGTTGATCTAGGAGCAGTGCTGTGACACCTTTAAACTTTGTAACAAGAAAAGAAACACAAAAAGGAACCAAATCCCTGCATGAAGAATAGATGAATAATCTGATCTAGCCTTTCAGGTAGGATTCCTGGAGTCTTTCTCTTCTTTAGCCAGGGCTTCATGAGTGTGAGACCATAGAGGGGAAGTCATGCTTGGCCTGGGAAACATGGGCCATAAATTATACAAGTGATTTTTAGTTAAATGGCAAAACAAGTCATACATCAGTTACAAAAAAATATGCATGGTGTGCTACTCAGGTATGGGCAACTGTATGGGCTGCACTTCGCTATTTGAGGAACACTCCTGTAAACACCAGTTTTACAGAGCATTTGACCTATTTTCTGATGTTTTGTTAGCATGTACTACTTCAATATGAACAGAGCTTGCACACCCTTTGTCTTTCAATAATGCAATCATAAATCTTAAAGGGATACATAAACATTTTTACATTATCGTGTTTTGCCTCTCTTCCGAGTCCAAGACTAGCATATGAACTCCATTCTTTCAACTGTGCATGGAGTCACAAGGAAGAGATGGGCAGTTAGCTTAACTCAAACACCAGGAGTCAATGGGTAGCGTTAGCCTGGCTGCATTTTTACCATTTTGTTACTTTATCTAGCTTTAGACTAAGATTAGCACTTTATGTAATTTCCAAAATAAATACATATAAAACGTGCAGTGCAAACCGCTGCGGACGTGCTTGTAAGTAGGTCAAAACAAACCACAACTGCAGTGGTGTGTTGTGAATATTTCAAAAGCTAAAGGTTAAAACATCTGCTAATACCTCTTCATCAAGACAGGGTTATGTGTGTGTGTGTGTGTGTGTGTGTGTGTGTGTTATCAGTGGTTTTGAGAGGGTCAGGATGGTTCATGAGATGCACACATACTCTGGTTTATTAATACAAGCTCACAATCACAAGTGATAGAATAACACATGCCCATATTTAGAGATGTGTTTTGCTACCTGTTAAGCTTCCCAAGGACGGCTCTGTCTGAGCTGAATGTTTGCCCAAAACGTTACCTGATGATGTGTGTATACTGTCACCAGGGAGTCAGAACTATTCAAGGCCAAGAATCAGAAGACCAGCTTGTGATATTAATTATTGTATGGCGTGATGTTTCCTCCCAGAATCCCTGTAATCCAGGGCCCTTTCTGATGCTAAACTTCCTGCAGTTTGGGGATGACCAGAGAGAGACCACAGCTGAACAAATTATTTGTGATCTGCTTATTCAATACAAGGACAGATCTGTGGTGTTGTCCCACTTTAAGTAACAGTTATTGTCCTCTTCGTGTTCCATTATATTTTGAATACAGTATACTGTCTAGCAAAGTGTAAATGCATTTCTTTAGAAAATTACATCAAGTGCTATTTTTTGTCTAAAAAGAAATAACGTAACATAACACAGTTCAAAAAAAGAGTCACAGCAGGCACACAGGACTGTTTGGAGTTACTGAATAGTTTATCCGATGACTGTTGGCAGAGGCAGGCTAATGCTATCCCTTGACTCCCAGGGTTTGAGCTAAGCTAGTTAGTGGTGTGTGAGTTCTCCCGTTTCTTTCTTGTTACTGCATGCACAGTTGAACTAAACGGGCAGAGCTCGCCATGTTCATTGTCATAGTCTTGGGAGAGAGGGAAGACACGAAAAAAAAATGTTGGCATATCCTTTCAAAATCTGTATATAATTCCCTGCCCTATGTCCTTCTGATATTTTTGTCTTGTAGGTATAAGTTTAGCCTTGTAAACACTCCTTGTTGTTGGCTGGAAAGGGATCCCAGACATACCTGCAGGTCTCATGGCCACAAAATGACACAGCAGCCGACTAACCGCCGCTGACAAATACTTGGCTGAAGCAGCGTCCCGCTAATAGTGTGGCTGGTAATCTGTTTGCACAGACTCTGGTGTGCAGGCTTTCAGACTGTTCTGAGTGCTCTGTGATCTCTGAATAGATCACAAAGAGGACTGAAGGGCCTGTTGTCAACACCAGGCTCAAAATATGCACTTATCTTTTTGTTAGCGGTGGTTTTCTGCTCGCTCATATGACGAAGGCCTGCATGTTGTGAGAAAGTCAGTGTATCAGCCTAATAAACTACAGCAAAGGTTTAAAGTGGCCATGCAGCATAAACAGCTTGATATGGTATCATATAAAGAAAAACAGCATTGTGTAAGCGCTTCAAGGGGTTAAGAGAGGGGGCTGCATTGGTGCTTATTGGTGGTTTAGTGTAATAAGTAAAGGACATGAGGTACAAATATTTCAACGTTTACAGTCAGTAATCTGATCAGCTCATCTGTGAATCCAAGAAAATCCTACACAGTATTCCTCAGATCCTCAGGAAAAACTCAAGGCTCTATGACTTTAGCCTTTGACCAATGACTATGAAATTCTTTCAGTCTCAGTGGACATCTGTGCAATGTTTGAAGAAAAGTCTGGATCCTTGGAATATAACAATCACAAAATTTAGATAAATATGTGGGCGTATGGATGGACAGCCTGAAAACTCTTCCTCCAGCCTTGACTCTGAGTGTAAATGTGCAGAGAATGGATGGAAAGTCAATCAGACAGACAGACAGACAGACAGATGGTTGATAGTAAGCATTGCTTCCTTTGCTCAATAACTCAAGGAGTACAGAGAGCTGAGACTTGATGTGGACTTGACACCAGTAATTTAAGACCTGACTTGGACTGTTCCTCAAAGACTTAGGTCCTGTCCTATCCTTCCTCAAATGATTGAGACTCAACTTAAATTTACCTCCAAAGTCCTGACTTGGATTCCCCCCCAGACTTGACTTGAATTTGCCCTCAAAGAGAAGAGACTGGACTTGTTATCATGTAAAAAAAAAAACAAAAAAACAGTGCAATGTTAGGATGAGATACTGAGCATACTTCCAGATTTAAATACATAAGCTTAATGTTCAGTATGTTTTGCAGGCAGTTTTATTTTTATTTCAACAAATGTATTTTGTGATGCACCCAATGCAGTTTTAAAGAAAAAAATTACAGACTATTGTGGATCTACTGCATTTGATTGGGATTATTTCTGTTTTAATGTTCTCATAGTCACATTTCTTCATTTACCTGCATTATTTTACATTTTAAATTGACATAACATTGTCATCCAACTACCGTAAAATACCAAATAGTAGCTGGGGTGTTTATTTGCTTCAATTACTGAGCAGATCAGGCGTTTATTTGGGACCAGGCAACCATTTGGGACAGGCATTAAATCATGAACGACTGGTAGTTAAGGTCTTACTTCTTTTTTTTTCGCTGCACCAGAGCGATGGAGATAAGCAGCAATGTACTGCTTACTGACGTGACTAATCTCCTGACGTTAGTTAAGGGCAAAAAAACGAACAGCGGCAGTGGCAACGTCTTCTTTGTTGAATTTTCAAAGCCCTACTCTGTAAGATTCTGGCTTTCCACACTCTAGTGCCATCTGTGGACGTAGAGTGTAACTGCACTGTCGTGACACAGAGCACCGTACACCAACATGCATTTGTTGACATACAGAGGGAGGAGAAGTGAGCCGACAGGACATCCAGAGAGACAAATAACTGTAAAGGTACTGTCTGATCATGTTTCTTTTCAAGTGTCAGCTGTCAGTTGTGAGCTTAGCATTTGCATGTGTGTTCTGTAAACTTTGACCATAGCTCGTACGCTGCGCCAAATAAATCACACTAGGCGTTTATTTGGAACAGGCGTCTATTTGTCGAAATGTACTGCTACACCCAGCATTTATTTGGGACTGGGCGTTTATTTAGGACCAGGCGTTTATTTGGTATTGTACGGTATGTGCAATATTATTTGGTTGTGAGTACATTTTATCTGTAGCAGTAGTTCTCAAATGGTGCCTTGATGCAAGTCCAGGTGTGCCTTGGGAATTTGTACATCTATAACTAAAACTTTACAACAACTAATAAAAGAGTGCAAATCAGTTATCTGTGTATATTAATTTAGTTGTACAGCTGTAAAATCTGTTTTTTTGGCCGTAAAAAACTTTTAGGACTTTTGTTTAATCCATTCAAATAAAAAAAAGCTGCATTTAAATTTGTGACATCAGGTTTGAATGTCTGTCACGGATCTAATAAAACTTATCAAATATTTAAACATTTTTTTCATGAAATAAATATTTCATGATTAGTTATGTTTTCAGTCCAATTTAAGCAGGCATTACATAAAAATAAGCATACATAGAATAATGTGTTGAAGCGTAGTATGGGATGACAAACATGGTGTGCCTTGAGATTTAAGTGTGATCTCATATGAGCCTTGTGCAGAAAAGGCTTGAATACCACTGGTCCATAAGGAAGTATTGTTTCCACAAGGATGCTGTTGACACTTCATATGCGGCAACCACTACTACATAATGCTGTGTGAAGAAGTTGTGGTTATTTGTGCAACCGCATAGCTATAATTACATCCTACCTAATTTTAACGTCCTGTAAATGTAGGTCTAATGACCAGTGTCTGCTTGAGAGGGAATCCTTATAGTCTCTGGTGTATGAAAGCTTAACGGGGAGTTAGTCATGGTTTTAAAATACCTTTAAGGTTTGACTTCTCTGACATAAGATCTTCAAAATATTCAGCAATTTCTGAGTATGAAGACACTCAATTGCGAGCCAATGTGCCAGAAGCACATTAATAACTGTTGTTATCATTATACACAGTTACTGGACTTTAACTTGTATGGAAGTCTATCTATCTATCTATCTATCTATCTATCTATCTATCTATCTATCTATCTATCTATCTATCTATCTATCTATCTATCTATCTATCTATCTATCTATCTATCTATCTATCTATCTATCTATCTATCTATCCATCCATCCATCCATCCATCCATCCATCCATCCATCCATCTATCCATCTATCTATCTATCTATCTATCTATCTATCTATCTATCTATCTATCTATCTATCTATCGATCTATTGATCTATCTAACTGTAATTCAGTTGGACAGTATACATTGTAGAAGCTGCATAAAAGCTATGCTGGATCCATTCTATCAGAGGCTGCAGCTCAAGTATGGTAGGATTCTTCTTCCAGAGAAAAGAGAACAACAAATAAAGACAGACAAGACCCACGAAAATATTCATTTTAGTTTACAATAAAGACACATCTCTGCTTAAGTTAAGTTCAAAAACACTTTTTGAGTAGTTAAAGGAGTTCATATTTATCTGACTTGTATTCTTTGATTACACAAATGGAGCCTGGCACAGTCATAAATAAAATCTGAGTTCTCTCTCAGCTCTTAAAGTCATTAAGACCACTCTTCTTTCAGGTTACAGTCATAAAAAGTCATTACAGCCGTGTCTTCGCTGTGCTTGTGTTTATTACTTCCTTATGGATCCAGTCTGTGGAGGCCGCATTCATACGGTCAGTAATTACAGCTGCGGTCCTGCTCTGTTGACAAAGGTTGACAAATGCAAGTCATCCACAGGTTTGCTCTTTTTCACTGCCAAGCTTTAGTAAACATTTCACCATGCAGGTCAATACTGGCACCCGAACACCAAAATAGTCCAAACATTCCTCTATAATCTTTGCTGTGTGGCATTAACTGCACGGGCAAGTTCAGTTAATATTTAACTCCAGCAATCTGTGTGCTCTCATTTGTTATTTGGTTCTTTTAACATCACATAACTATTCAAATCAGTCACATATGTTAAGAAAAATGTGGGTCAAGGCGATCAAAATATCTTGCTCTTGGTCATCCAATAGTTTGCTCTGTGTTAGGAGGAGCTGTTTGATCTCTCTAAATAAAAATATCTGATGATAAACTGTCTCGTATCGTCCATGTGTATTCAGGACTCAGTCAGTGTAAATATGACCTTATGTAACCCAGACAGCCATTGATTATATAGGGTTACATTGTTTTACTGCCAACATCTATACACACTTTCCGGGCTTCAGGGAAGTAACACAATTTATCTCTCACTATACAATTTGTCTTTGGAGCAGTTTCATTAAAAACTTACATTACATATGCAGTGTGGTACATTGTAGTGGGTAAAAACATTGAAAATGCACTGAGGCCTTTCCCTGTGCAGCCAGCCCAGGTTCAAGTCAAATCTGAGGCACATTAGTCTTCCCAAGCTCTCTTTTCCTCTTTCTAAGTCCATCCACTGCCTCCACTATATAAATTAAAAGCTAGAAACACCCAAATCATCATTAAAAAGCACTTCAATTACAGCTTTTTTCAATTGGTGTGGCTCATTTCTTGAAACAGAATTTACATTCTCAAAATAACATGAAAAAACCTCCAAACCACTTGGGAATTGTTCACAACAGAGTTGAATTCCTTATTAATTTCATCAAACTGCAAATGTGTTAGTATATGTCCCAATGTCTCAGTACATCTTTACAAAATTTTAAGTACAGGTATCCTACAGTTAGCACAGTTTGCCTATATTTAGCCCAATTCCAAGTGAATAGATCCAGTTGATCTACGGTTGTGGTTGTGGTAATGGTTGTTCATGTCTGCATCATTTCCTTTTATAAGTTATTGCATGCACAACAGTCTGTTCAATTGTCAAATTTAGTCAAGAACATAATACCATGAATCTCATATATGAATCTCTTGGAGCATTTGTTGACAGTCAGTTGAAACTAGAACTTGACAAAGGAGGAGTTGAAGTTAAATCTGAGATGTGTTAAACTGTTTAACACATCTCAGATTATCTGTAACTCTGAATGCTGGCCAAGCATGTATTTAAAGAGAGCTTGAATAGCACCAGTACAATTTCTGAACATAGATGCATCTGGCCAAGTGAATGAACAAGGGCAGCTGCCTTCTCGAGGCAGAAGAGAAAGAAAAGAAGGAGTAAAGGTGTGTGATGATTGAACTGGGAGAAGAGGCTAAAATTTGGGCCACAGTTACAGACCATGTTATCTACCATCACCTCACAATGGTGGAGGCAGGTTGCTGAGTGCAGCCTAATGAAGAAATGTTAGTTGTGAAACTTTTTTTATGTTATATGCATTTACTTTTCACTCTGTTGTATAGGTTACTTGAATAATAACGGTTACAATTTCTTTGGCAGCGCAATGTGTGATGTCAAACCTTGGAGGTTACTCTTATCCTAAAATCCACATTTTCCATTGAAGGACTGGGCCAGGACTGAGAGGTGGACATATGGGATATCTCAATGGTCCTCTGCCATTGTGACAAAACATCGAAACAATTTGACCTGCAGTGCTTAAACAATGCCAAGTGGACAATGCATTTCAGGTGCACTGACTATTTATATGAAAAAATAATTCAGTTTTGACTCATGAGTGAGCTGTTTTGGGAGAGATGAGAGCTTTTGTAGGTGAACCATGGTGTTGTGCTGAACTATCCAGGTCATTTTGACAAAAGCACAAAGAGTGTTGACAGCATCTGGTCTGTTATAAGAAATTAGCCAAAGAAATTGTGAAGGATCTTTGCATTTTGGTGGCACTGAATGTTTATTTGAGAAAGGAATTTTGTTTTAAAGCACAAAAAAACAATTTTAGAAGAGATATGAGCTGTTGCAAGTGAGCTGAGGTGTTGTGACAGTAAGACTGTTTTGGTTTGATCTTAGAAGTCTTCCAAGAAAAGAGCCAAATCAAAAAGCTGTTAGTTATTCTAAACATGTCCTCAAGATGGGGCCCTCACAGTTTCATAAAGGATCTCTGAAAGTGATATGGATTATGACTTTTGTCATGTGGCCAACTAAGTTAGATGCTATTTTGAGCATATTTTAATTATTGACTGAGAAATGCCTGTGAAATTTAAGTAGCTACAGATAATAAAAGGCTTTAAAAAACATTTTAGACTAAAGTTAGGTGAACAAATGTGACACACCTCTGTTATTTTGCATAAACATACACATAATTTCTTCTATGTTCTGATACATACTGCAGTGTCAAATTTTCAAGTGCACTGCATTGATGAAAACCCACAATTGCTGTGAACAAAACAAATGTTTTTGATGTGTTATAAACTTATTCATAGTACTTTTCTCAGCTATCCTGATTAAGATTTTTATGTAAAGTTTGTGCAATTTCTTAACTTAAGTTGGCAAAATTTTAAAAAATTATACTATGATTTTGATTCAGTTGGTTTGAAAGTATTGTGATACAAGTGGATATGTACAGGTATGTGAGTATATTTGTTTGTATATTCTACTCATTCATGTATTTTTTTATATCTTCTTTGGAATCAATGCAGTTCTATTTCTATTTTCATTACTATTTATTATGTTATTACACCTATACCCATTATGCCTTTCATGTTTTATGTTATGTTTGAAATAAATAATGAAAATATATGAAAAAAAAGGAAAAAATAGGTTTGAGGTCAAGCATGGTCTGGCCAGGTTCTGAGCACATGGTTTGTATCAACACCAGAGCTCCTGGAGTGCAGGAACGGGGCAGTGAGTAAACAGTTACAGTGCATAAATGCTTCAGTCAGCCATGACTGTTATGAATTAAGTAGTTTATTTCACAATACAAAATTATGAGTTGAGGGGTGCTGGTTTGGCGTAGTGGTTAGCACCCCATGTACTTGCTTCTGCCGGTCCAGGTTCAAATCCCGCCTGTGACCAGTTTGCAGAGTGTCTTCCCCTACTCTCTCTCCCCCCTTCACAAGCCTATCCACTGTCTCTCTCCTATCAATAAAGGCACAAAATGCCCAAAAATATACATTTGAAAAAAAAAAATTATGAGTTGGACCCTAAAGTTTAAAAAAAATCAAATGATGGTGATTGCCTTGAATATTTAAGTTTTCTGATATTTTTTTTCCTTATTTTTCATATATTTATATTTTTTACATTGTGGAAAATGGAACTGCATGAGGTGGAAATGCCAATATAGCAGTAGAGGGATGCAGAGTTCATTTTGATGACTAATTGTTTTTGTCACAGTTTTCATCTGCAACCTTTTCCCCTGACAAAAACTAGACAGTAACTAATAAAAACAAGTGCACATGGACATAAACTAAAACTAAATTAACTTACACTTTTGTTAACAAATAAAAACTAGACAAAAATGTTTTAAAAGAGATCTAATCCAACCAGGCCTAATTTCGTCATGTTGAAAGTAGAGACAAGTTAGGAATATATCCAATCACAGCTACTTTGGTTGTGTGGAAAGGTTGGATGAGCAAAGAGGGACATCCAGTCACAACTGCCTTAGCTTCATGGTGGTGGGATAAGTTGGGGAGTGATCCAATCAGAGCTGCCTTTTTTATGAATTGATAAATTCATATAGAGCAGGTGCACTGTTTGTTGTCAGTTCTGGTATTGTAACTGAGATGCTCTGCCAGGTAGCCTAAATAAAAGTGACTGCATCTCACACAAAAGTTCAATTTGTTTTTGCTCATTTATACATTCAAACATACTAGTATTTTGACTTCAGAAATTCAAGGAACATAAAAAAAGAAATGCCTTTGCGCTTCATATTTTTGTCGACAAAACATACAGTAGATTTGGTTGACTAAAATGTTATGAAATTTCATTAACTAAAACTAGACTAAAATTAAAACAATTTAGATCTCTGAATTATGACTAAAAGTAAAAGTATTGTTGAAGGCTGTTGTGGAAGTTAGCATTGCACTGGTTCTCTTAGCTGCAATCTGACTAAAAGCCTATGGGATTTGTCCCTATGTTTTGGATCATTGCTCACAATAAGATCTATAGTGAATAAAAATGGTCTGCCACTAGTGGCCTGCCCGAGCCTCATTTGGATCTGGAGAAAAGGTTCTAAAACTCTGGCCAATTGAAACTATTATTACAATTTTTCAAAGTAAAATAAAACATTTGGGTGCATGTCCTTTTCAGGCTTCCTTAGGGGCACATTAACCTGACTATTTTGTAGTCTGGGTTAAACTAAGACTCATGCTTATGCTGTGAAAAGTATTTTTAAGTCTAACATTGGTTTAAGGCTCCTAACACCTCTATTGTTCATGCACACTCACACCTCTGCAGGTAAACAGGTAGATTTAAGACTTTAGGAACACCTTTTGTCTGTTGTGTGGACGTGATCCAGCTTTTTTATTCTGTATGTCCGCGCATGCGCCGTAGGAAGGCCCTTCTGTTTTTTCACACAGCCAGAGCAGCGAACCCAGCTAGTGACGTCACTGCGTGCTTAAATTGGAGGGGGACGTAAACAGAGCGCAGCAGAGGCGACGAGATCGTTGGACGGGTCGGCTTGGAGTGAGAAAGCTGCTGAAGCTTTGTGCTTTTAGCGACCAGAAAGCTTTCTAGCTCATACAGACATTTCTTTCCAACTTCAGCTACAGTGTTAGCTAAGTTCGGAAAGGAGGAAACAGAGAAACGTCGTGTCTTTTTCTTGTTTTTTGTCGCTGCTGATCGGGAGATGCGCTGCTAGCAGTTGGTCGACCTCACCAAGCGTCACATCACAAAAGAAGAAAAAGCAATATCATCTGTTTGGTTTTTATATTTGACACTTGGACAGCTTTAACATGGATAATCCCGAACCCAATAAGACATACAGTGGTAGGTTTTTCTTCATGCATATGTTATTAACAACGTATTATCCCCGCTGAGCTTTGTGTTAGTGAAAACATGTATGTGGGTCATCAGCTGTTTCTTCTGTGTGTATTCTGCTTTTATACAGAATCTGTCAGAGACTTCTTCACCTCTGCTAGTTTTCTTATTTACATGGGACATGCTCTGTCAACATGGGTAAGTAAAACACCATCACTGTTAGATAGGGCTGTACAATACCTGCCAGCTTTGTCTTTATCACAGTATGAGCTTTGAAAACAGCAAATTCTGGACAAAGTGTTGGTCTAAAAAAAGGTAAACAAACCTTTTTTCAGCGGGGAACTTGCATGCAATTCACAAGAACAAAAGGAAGCTGCTTACATAGGAATTACAGCCTTCCTAATCAGCACTTCTGCATTTAACTCGCCCTTATTCCTCTTTAATGCAGTCAAAGAAAGGCAATGATAGGTGTTAGTTGCCATCTGAGTTTTTTGCTGCGGATCCAATGGTCATGTGGGGATTTTATTTATGAATTAAGACAAACAGCAAGATTGAAGGTTATTTTTTGTGGCACAAAGTGAGAAATTTGTCTCTTAACCTGGCTGCAGCAATCAAAAGACATCACGCAACATCAGAAATATGAAGGGCTCCTACTGCCCTCCTGCTATTTGATTTAAAGTTTTCTGTTTTTATTGCATACATTGTGGATTGTTGTCTTGTAAAAAGGGGCAGATCATGTAAGACAACAATGTTTCTGCTCCTTTTCATTTATGGTTTGCTGTTTAATGTTTTTTAATTGTTTTTTTTTTCAGAAATCAATGACGAATATTGAATAAACTTGAGAAAACAACAGTCTCATATAAATCATTTTTAAAGTATCGTGCAACTAGCTATACTAAATTAGATTTTATTATAATAATAGTTTTGTTATCACTCTTTATGTTATATCACTGAATCAGAAAATTGTGTTTGCATCACCTTTATTCTCTTGTAGTCATGGCTGAAGATAGAAATAGACTGACATTCAAAATTATTTCTTAAAAATGCCATGGTTTGCATCTTAACTGGTTGTTTAAATGCTGCAGAATCCAGCTGGCTTAATTTGAAATTATTTAGTTTGACGGTACTTTTGCAAAAAGCAATATAAGGTAGAGGAAAAATTTATATATTTCATGATAAGTTTTATTTTATTTTATCATGTAGCTTAACAATTAAAACCTATGTTTAAAATTCAGTAAATGTGATGCAAGGGCTGGATGACAAACAAAAAATCTAAAATGAAGCCGTTCCTTTTTTTTGTTTTTCTGTTTAAGAGAAGAAAAATCAAAGTCAGCAGGATTGTATAGAAGTGAAAATCCTTGAAAATGCTTAATTTTACATTTAAGTTCAGTGTCTTCAAGGTTTGAAACATGGTTTCTGGGAAAATGCTTTTTCCATGATAACAAGTCATCCGGCTGAAACAGTTTGTTAATGGGACAAATAAACTAAATATGTTTTTTTTTTTACTATGTTATGTACAAAATTGTATGAATGAATTACTAACCACTGCTGTAACGCTTATTGATAGTGCTTTGGCTAATTGTCTCACTCTTTTAAAAAGGTCATCAGTACAATGTCAGCATGTGCACAGAAATCAGTTACTGGTAAATAAATAAATAAATAAATAAATAAAAATAGTATGCTCAAGATAGGAAATAAGATTAATTCACATGTAATTTTCAACTCAGAATGACTTTTTAAATAGATTATCTCTAACAAGCATGTGAATTTAAGTGGGTCTCACTGCAAACTAAGCAATCAATGAATGTCTGTTTTCTTAAATAACATAATCTTTTCACCTTATAGGTCTTTAACAAGGTATTCATATATTTTAAAAACTATGTTATAGTTTTAGATAGTTTTCCCAGCCCTGGTTTGTGCACAATTTAAATTTCATCACAAAGCTCCCCTCGGTTCATGCTCTCTGTTTTACTCAGGCAGATGCTTTCTTAACTCTGTGATCAGAATTTTTTATGGTTCTTCATGTTTAACTCATTTTCATTTCTCATACATATTTACTTGCTTTTTGTGTAATTACAAAGCTTTCTGTAGATGGATCTCTTTATGTAACAGTATTATTATTATGATATTGCTACATTATGGACTATTTTAAGATTCACCATCAATATTTGTACATGCTTTCAATGTTGACAGGCTTTTGTGATGATAATACAACATGAACATGTGTTTTTATCACAGTGTTTTTGTTAGAGCCGCCACTACAACACTAAAATAACATGTTTACAGTGTGCGGCTCACCACAGTACTTTCCTTTACAAATAGGTTGTTTTGCAGCCCAACCAGGCAGAAAGGACTCTTGTGCATTACGTTTCCTATCTGGCTGGACCTGGGTATTTAGATTCAAACGTCCACCAGACTTATAAGTAATGGGTGTTTTGTCTTCCAAAGGGTGACCGAATGTGGAATTTTGCTGTGGCTGTTTTCCTGGTGGAGTTGTATGGGAATAACCTACTGCTGTCGGCCGTGTACGGGCTGGTGGTGGCTGGCTCCGTGCTGCTGCTGGGGGCCATCATTGGGAACTGGGTGGACAGGAATCCCAGGCTGAAAGGTAAGGAAGCAAAATCCATTTAAAAAAGGTCCAAATGTGGAAGATATCATGATGAAAATTATAAATGTGGGGCACTTTCACAGCTAAATGAACCACTTTGGAGAAAGAGTTGGGCAAAGGCACAAATGTTTCCGCCCGTTTGGATAATGGCTTAATTTACTGAAGAGTATTAGGGCCATGTTAGATGGAGAAAATTTCGGGACTTAAGTTGAAATGGCGAGGATAAAGTTGAATAACAATTTCTTGATAAAAGTCGTAATGTCGAGAAAAAAGTAGAAATTTTGACAAAAAGGTTGAAGTGTTGAGAATAATGGCAAAAATGTGAATAAAGTCGAAATACATTGTATGCCAACTTCATCTGGACATTTCGACTTTATTCTCAACATTTCGACTTTTGTCATGAAATTGTTATTCAACTTTATTCTCGTCATTTCAACTTTATTCTTGAAATTTCAACTTTAATGGCAACTTCCCCAAAATCATTTTCTCCATTTAACATGGCCCTAATACTCCTCTGTATTAATTAACTTATTTAAAGACCAAGAATCGTTGGAATTTGGTCACATTTTTCTCCTTATTTCTGGCTCTTATTGACTTTTTAAATGTATTGTTTTTCTATGATTTGATTTCTGCAAATTAGAGAAGTACAATCAAACCTTCAGAATATGTCCTCATGTAGTTAGTTTTTTTTTTAATTGAGTTTATCCCTCTGTGATTCCGTGTTAATTGCAGCCAGGAGCATGCCATGATGTATGAGGCAGCTAACACTGTCTCATTTTTATCAATCCCTCCATCTTGAAGACCAGTGTTATGGTTCAACTTGCAACCATGTTAACTGGCGTGAGCAGGCTTTCTTTGGAAGTTTCTTTGGTTTGAATTCAGCCCAATACATATTTGATTTTGCTCTGCCTTGTTTACACCAAATGTTTTTCTTTCTGTCAATAGTGGACTCCTTTGCCTTATTTATTTATATACAATGTATAAGATCTTTAGTGTCCTTTAAGTGTGTACATTGCTGCATTTCCAGTTGTTCTGGGATGTTGGTATTTCTGAGTTCGGAGTAGGAAATTTAATCTGGAACACCCCCTGAGGTCAGAATTTTCTACTGGGAAGTCGGGAGACCCTCACCACCCCTGAGTTGACAGTCAGAGAACCCTTTCACACTGGCCAAAAAACCCACTTAAACCCGGTAGCTATCGGCTCCTGTCGGCAGTTTGAAAGGGTTTAATCTGCATTTTGACCTGGGTCAGTTGCAAGCGATGTGGGTTTTAATTGGCTCCCCTCTATCTATCTATCAACATTTATTTTAACAACATTAACTGCAGACACAGGCAGCCACAGTCATTTCTTAAGCAGTAGTAACAGGTCAAAGGTTCAATAGGTCCAAATCCTTCATTGTTTTTTGTATTAAGAAGCGTCATAGAGGAAAAAAACAGCAAATAATGTATGTAGTAGAGCATTTGATTTTGAAAAAAAAAATCTTTACAAGAATTTTACACAAATTAAAGCTTTCTGCACAACATCCAGTGTCTGAGATTTCAAACAAGAGTTGGGATAGAAGCAACTTGCTGAAGCATTTGTCAATGCAGCACAGCATTAAGTATCAGGAGTGCCATGCGTTTGGAGCCATTGACCCAGAAAACCTTTTTGCTCCCATTTTTGTACATAAAACAACCACAGGAAATAAATAAGGAACTTGATAGACTGGCAGAATCATATCAATAAGGTCAAACCAGTTCCCAGCCATAGAAGCAGGAGGGAAACCAGAGAATGTGTCCAAACAGAAGGCCTAAACACTCTTAAAGAGTAGTTTTCCTGTAATAGCTGCCTACTTGTGGACACAGCGATATGGCGTTGTATTTTTTAGCTGAATGGCGTTATTTATTATAACAGATATCTCAATGTTTTGGGTTTTTTGTGTTAAAAAAGCAGGGTTGTTTTGATGCACAGGGCCACAAAAACCTCTGATTTGAGCTGCAGCTCACTGTTTTGCATCATCATAATGTGGCCCAGATGTAAAATTTGAATACAGTTCATCTTGTTCAATCTTTTTTGCTCTTGTTTTGGCGTTCTTGGCAAAAGAATCATTCTGCTGCTGATTAAGCAAAAATCCTCAAGGCTCTATTTTTCATTTTTTTCACCCAGCCTCTTCCACTCACTCACTGCTGACAGGACTGTTTTGTAACTGAGCGAGGGATGATGTGGGCTGTACATTCTTTAATATCTTGCTTTTGTGGAGAGAAGGAAGAGCAGAGAGGTAAAACACTCAGTCTAGTCGGGCTGGGAAATGCATCAAGTTTGAAATTACATCAATTGTATCTCACAGTTACAAAAACTTAAAAAATGGAGGTGAAACAATAAGTGTGCTATGTGACATCTCACTTGATTGTCTTTTCCCTTTTATCATTATTTATGTTTGTTTTTTCACTTTTATTGTTCTTTAATGTACAAAGTGAGAGTGTTAAGGGCATCAAATCTCAGTGTTTGCATGCGGTGCAAGCAGCTAAATGAATTAGTAATCAGTCTTAAAACCATTCTAATAACAATAGAAATAATAATAATAACAATAATAATGCTAATAATTAACAGACAAGTACATAAAAATATAAATAAATTCATGAAAGGATATAAGGATAAAATTAATAATGAAAATAACTACGACAGAATAAGAGAGATTAGAGAAGAAGACCCCTGCCCACCCTTCCACCCACCTGTCCAACCATTCTGGCTACTTACCAATTGATAGTTATAGCTTGTAAATAGATTAGATTAGATTAGATAGAACTTTATTTATCCCTTTGGAAAACTCCCTCAGGAAAATTTGGATTCCAATAGAGGTTCAAAAAGTACATCAAAAGATATATATACAATATAGATAAAAACAAAAATATAAATATATCTAACATTTAAAAAATTAATTCATTAATAAATAAAAGAAAGTGAAGTGGAAAAAAATGAAATTATGGCTAATGTCTGGGTTCTGCTCCTTCCCATCTTCTGTCTTCCTGTTACTCCTCTTCCCCCCCAATGAGGAGTAGTACGGTCTGATGACTTGATGGACAAAAGGGTTTCACAGTCTTTTAGTCCTACACTTGGGAAGGAGCAGTAAAGTTAGGCTAACAGGATCTCAGATTCAGGTATTGTAAGAGAAGTGATGAGATCTTTTCAAATATGTAGATTATTGTTGATCCTGCATTTGTTTGCACTCTGATATCTGTTTGTACTGCTAGTATAGTGGCTGGCTTAAATAAATGGAAATTGAGTAAAATAAACTGTAATGATTAATGTACTCTTAGGGCTTCTGTAGAAATAGAGCCTTTAAAGACTGGGTTGACAAAAACCCAGATATAAATGTGACAGTTAAAATGTGAAAAAAAGGCCATAACAAGGTCAATCTGATGAGAAAATATAGATATAGTCCTTTCTGCTGCCAAATGCGCCATGTTGGAGCGTTAATTCAGAAGAATTTGGCAGAGTCAGGACTGTTTCCAAGCATCTTGTCAAATTGCTTAATGAACTAGTTATCGGACAGAAATTGTGTTGTCTTTGGTCACATTTTTGTCCCTAATGCTCTTCCTGGTGTTTCCACAGTGGCCCAGACCTCGCTGATCGTCCAGAACAGTTGCGTCATCGTGTGCGGGGTCCTCCTGATGGTTGTTTTCCATTTCAAAGAACTGCTTACGGGGCTTTACAATGGCTGGATTCTGGTGAGATCCCCCTCCTGTTTGGTCTTTACACACTTGCTGTTCAGTATGATCCAATGGGGTTTTCACTGACAGCCTTTTTTCCTCATGTATACAGCGCTGACCCCTGGGATTGAACTCACTTACATTAACTGATACGGTCTCCTGAGTCAGTGTTTATGACCTGTTTAACAGATTTAACTGATCAGTGCCATAAGTGAAGTTTAAGACCTTTGACTGCTCCACTAGCTTATATAGAAACAGACACGTTGGTTGAATTTGTTTTATAAATAAGACCAAACATCTGAATCTAACATAAGTAATTTCTCACAAAACATGATCAATCATTGCACCACAGCTTCTCATCTGACCCTCAAAATCTGATCAAATTCAGCAGAATGTAAGAAGAAAATGAAAAACTATGGTTTTAGGGATGTTTTTTCATAAATCCGTAGGACTCTTAACCTACCTCCAATACAAACGGGACTGAAAAAGTCACATGGGAAATGACTTTATGTTTGATCAGTTGAAAAGAAACCCATCTCTTATTAATTATTAGGTATTATTAGACTAGAAATACAAATATATTAGGGTCAAACCAATTAATGGAGACAAAACAGACTCAGAAAGAGGCAACCAGTCGTCTTGGTTACCACACGAGTCTGGCAGCAGTGCAGGTTTATAGGGACTGAGCTCACTCTCACAGGCTAATGGCCCTTTTCCACTAGCACGTCTTGGCCCTACTCTACTCAGCTCTATGCGTTTTGCAGCGTGTTTCCACTAGCCTGGTACCTCCTAAAACAAGCTAGTTTTAGTACCTACTCCGCTCTGGTTCCAAGCGAGCTGAGTTGATACTAAAAGATGAAGTCACCGACTGCTACTGATTGGTCAGACAATGTCGTCATCGATGAGTCATGAGCATGACGACCTAGCATGCTAGCGGTAGCTACCGTTAGCTTACCCTCATAAGTCTTTTCTTTGCAGCTCGATTGCTCTCGTCCTCGACTTCATTCTGTTGTATACTTCAAAAACTCTCCTGTGCTTCTCAAGGGGTATTTCTTCTTACCACCTGCAGCCTTCTTCTGCTTTCCTTTTTTACTCGGTTTGTGACAAAAAGCCACAGATTGTTGTGTCGCGCTCAAAATGACGTTTTGACGTTTTTATAGATCAGGGCCTCTCCACCTCCATCAGGTAAAGCAGAGGCCCTTGCACAAATGTTGTTGATGATCCTGATATTAAAGAATTAAGTTCTGGCCTAAAGAAAAGCTCTAAATCTGAAAATGTTCCCCTCCAAAAGACGAGTCAGATCAGTTTCTCCTCCATCATTGTTGGTGACGATGCTGAATTAAAGTCCCGCCCTTTCTTCGTTGTTTTATTTTTATTATTTGGAATTATCTGCTAATTGCCCATTTTACTCTTTGATATCCAGTGTTCTTCTATACCTGTGGACTGTACAATGCTACTGAAGGAGTCTTCTTAAGGGATTCATAAAGATCTATCTGATCTAATCTAGTTCAGCACCATGCCAAAAGTCGAACTCCGTCCAATGGAAGGTCAGTGAGTGCAGCAACAAAAACACCTTAAGCCGGCCTAATGTGTTTTCATGCCATGGAGGCTGAGGGCTGAGAATGTTGCTCTATATTGTTAGGGACATCCTGATCAGCTTTTTTTGGCCCCCATCCTGATCATATTTTCTAATTACGAATATCTCCTGATTCTGAGACCTGATCTGATATTTCCATGTACAACGCAAATACAGCAACACTCTTTTGTTTGTTTGTTTGGTAGCCAAATTATGTAAACAAACATAAACAAGACGCCCTCGTTTTATTCCTCTTCACTAGGTCTGACTAGTATTGTTGTAAAATAATAAAAATGATAATTATATTCAGAATGGTACATCATAAATACTCAGAGTGGCTGTTGGACTCTTAGGCACATGGCTGCTGCTGCTACATCATTCACTCACTTTATGGAAACTGACTAACACTCAAGGTGGGGTGATCAGTATTTATCCAGATCTATTAGAATAGGCTGATATTAGCCCTGGTCTGATACAACACAGTATCGGTACAAGGGATGGGGATCTGTAAGATTTTATTGATCCCAGTGCCATCACAGATTCTGCTTGATTCGATTTCAGAATTCTTTCTGATTTTATGTGTGAAAAGAAGTTTGCCTATCTTGGTTTTACATGGCAAGAATGTAAATCACATGACACTCCTGATATTTAATGATGTGCAGCACAGATAATGCTCCTGCTGCCACTTCATGAAAGTTGTGCAGAAAACATATTTTTGTCTAAAAATTAAGACACAATATCAACCACTTCTGCATCGTCTGACAAGATTTTTGAATTCTTGCCTCTGATGACCGTTGACATCCTTGATCTGCAAGGTTATTAAATGAAGTGAAAGGAATTGATAAGCAGAAAGACTAATGATATTGATTCTTTGGAAGAATTGTTATTGATTCTCCGTTGAAATTGGTTATTGATTCTCATCCCTACATGTGTTTATCACTTTGAGAATGAGCCCTGCCACCTTCCGCATCAGGTGCACAAACCTTTCCGATAGGTAGGATCTTTATTTGTATCAAGAGTATCAGTGTATAGTCATTTTCCTCTGTCATGTCAAAATCTTAATTTCTGATATAAGTAATATGTAATTCAAAGAACAATCTTAACCTGTAATAACCCCTATAAAACACAAATATCACAGTTTTTTAAATTAAAACCATTAGACAAAGACTAGTGCTTTTAAAAAAATGAGTTGTACTGTAACGGAAAAAGTTTAATGCTCTTATTCAAGAGGGCAGGAAGACACAAGATAAGTGTGAACACAGGACTGTGGCCTTGATAAGAAAACTAAGGGACAAGTTAGCTGTACAGGAAATTCACTATATGCCTGTAGAGCATGAACTTTAAAGAACATTTTTCTAAGCTGTAAAATGTCATAAAACAAAGAAGTATGCAAATGTGTTTGAATCATGAAGGTTACTTTTGTAATAATGTTCAGTTTTTTGGTGCACAAAGCACCTTTTGTAGCATCAGGTGAAATCAGTTCACCTGCCGGTCGAGGTGTTTAATATCTAAATCTGGTATTTTTCTATATTGCTCAGCAATATGATCTAAAGAAAACAAAGTTTGCTGTGTCATGTAAAAGGCAGAAAGCAGTTCCACCCGTCCTGAACAAAGTTTTGCAGGAGAACAAAGCCGGCCTCCAGGTTTGGCTGAGGGGCTTGTTTACACTTGTTGAGCTATGTGTGTTTCACTTGAGCCTTCGACGCCATGAACGGCTGGACATGAGTCTGCAGCTGACCCAGAGAGGAGCTCAGGGTTAAAAAAAGAAGAAGAATATAGGGACAGATTTAACACTGCAAATAATTCACAGTTAGCAGTGATGCAATTTTCCTAGGGCTTGTTTGTATTTTGACTAGAAAGATTTTTTTATTTTTTTAATTCTAAATCATTTGTAAGGTATTCTTTAACAACATGTGTTTTGATTATGGAAAGAGCAGGATTGTGCATCTTTGCAGCAATCATTATTATAATGTTATTAAAGTGGCCAGGAGGCAATGGTTTACTGATGTTTGTTAGTTAGTTTGTTTGTTAACAAGATAACAACCCAAAAGTTACAAACAGAATTTGATGACATTTTCAGGAAAGATCAGAAATGGGCCAAGCACCAATAAGTTAGATTTTGGATGTGAACCCAAACTTCAACATTGTAGTAAAATTAGAGATGAGAATCAAAAACCAATTCCTGTTGATAATTGATTACAAATTTATTCAAGGAACAATATGATCTGTCTTTTTGCGTATCACTTTTTTCTGTATGCTTTGCAAATGAAAGGTGTCACGCTGTCATCGAGGGCAGTAAGCAGAAATGATTCCAAAGAATGAAAAATCATGCAATAAGCAGACTTGTCAGTTGCAATGGTAGCAACACAATACCCACCCCTAAAGAAAAAACATTAACACTGGTAACCTTGTTTAATTATTTTGAAGGTAGTTTGAAACTTAGCTGCCTTTTTGGAGGTCTGACTTCTCTGTGCCTTCTTGTTTTTACTGTTTCCTATAATCAAAAATAAGCTTGTTGCACACTATAGTTAAGGTATTATTTACATTAATAAAACAGATGCACCACTCTGCAAATGCAAAATGTAATCATATATTATTGCCTATTTATTGTCAGAATATCTAATTGAACATATATTTAACAATCAAATCTCTTATAAAAAGTAGATGTAGTTAAAAGTACTTTTCTGAGTCATAAGTCAGACTTGTGACATCAAATGCATTAAAGACATGGCACTGAGAACAAATAAGTCCTGAAAGAATAAGTACATTAACATTTAAGGCAAAAAGAAAATAAAAAGAAACAAAATTGAACACAAAATGTTAACATATCCTCAAACTGGGCATATTAAGTAAACTTCAACAATTTACCAGCTGGAAAAAATAACCAACATAAGTTCTTGCTGTTTTGAAATGGCTTAAAATATTTGATCATCAAAAATGAATTTGAAGAGCAAATTAATGCTAACCACTTCAAGAGCAAGTTCTAGGTCAGCCCTGGGTTTTATTGCGTAATTTATTGTTTTATGTTTTGCTTTGTGCAGGTTTTGTTGTGTTTATCATGGCTTATAAATTAATTTAGATAAAACTGTAAGAGAACTGATGCCACCAGTGAGACCTGCATTCCTCATATTAAGTAACAGCATCATTTGTTATGTTAGAAATGCCATGTCTTATCGTAGTGACTCAGTATACCTTGATTCAACAAACTCTAGATATAAATTTGGCAAATATTTGACCTTCTTTAAGCAATTCACATCTTATTTTACCATTTTGCATCTTAAAAGATGACGTTTACCTTCATTTGTTAACCAAATGTGAATATGTTTACTAGTGATAAGACAATAAACGCCTGCTCAGATTTGGGTTCTTGCCCCGCAGAGATATTTTTCGTCCATCATGTTTGACTTGTTTTGGTGTCAGGTTGAAAAACAAAAGCCCTCCCTGGTAGCCAACACGTTTCCAGGGAAAGTGAGGGGTGAGGGGATTCAGGCCATGTGAGAGTGTTTAGTGGGATGTGTGTGTATTTGCGTGTGTGTGTGTTTGAGTGTGTGGAGGTGGAGGGCGATCTGGTGAAACAGGAGATCGAGTGTCTCGACAAAGGCTGTGTAGTCAGCAGGTCCTTCAAGGCCTGTCACATGAGAGAGGGAGGAGAGGGAGAGGGAGGGAAGCCAACCAAGAAACAGAGAGCGAGAAATGTGCCCTGACCTGTTGAATTGTTGTTTTAGTGTTCAGACAGCTGGACTTAAATAAATACACGGATCAACAAACAGAGTGGCCAATCAATCAGGATTTATAGGCCGCCTTGAGTATAGCCATGAGTTTAACATCAGTAAACCATTGCTTTATAATGGTTTACAGAAAATTGTTTCCTTCTCTGGAGGAAGTTTGCCTGTGTGTGTAAAATAACACAACAGCAGATAGAGCTGGTGAACAATCCCCCGATCAGATACATATCCACACACTGAGGCCACAGTGTGATACGCATTCCAGATAAACGGAAATTGTGAACATTGACAGAATTCCTGACAAGTTTTGTTTGTCATTACAAGAAGAGAAAGAACAAGGATGAGTTTTAAATGATTATACATCTAAAAAAACTTAAATTCAGGTCATGTGCTTCATGTTGCATCTTGGCTTCTACCTCGAACTTTGCCGTTGTTAACAGTACTCAAAGTTTATGACAACAACTGTCGAAACACTGAGACCGCATCGATTCTGTAAAATCTGTATTGATACACGTATCCCCAAGGAGCTTGTGATGATATTTTGCTATATCTTACACTGAAAGATAAACACTGAATATAGTATATATTTCATTTCATTTCATTTTCATTCAGAAAATAAAATTCAATACAAATAAAAATAAAATTCTCCAACATTTGAATGAAAAGGAACAGAAAGAAGAAAAATCTTATATAGTCTGCCCCTCTCTCACAAAATATTAACTAAACAATACAAATGAACAAGAGCTGCAGGCCAACATGCCTTTTTACATTCACTTTTCTTATATTTAAAAACAACCAACAAAACAAGCAAAAAGATCACATATTCATTCATGTTTTGCCACAAAGCAAATATAGCAAAACATTTATAAACACGTTTCCCTGTATTCATGCAACATACTGGCTTTAATGCTTTTTTAAAGACAAAATTTGATGATCAGATTATTCCATAAACTGATTCCTCTCACAGTAAGGCAGCGCTCCTTCAGTTTAGTTCTAAATTTTGTTTTTTTAAATATTTCAAATCTTTTAAAATCGTAACAACTTTCTTTTTTCAAATCGGTTCTGGATGTTGCTTGGTAAAATGTTTCTATGAGCTTTATACATAATCTGCAAGATACTGAGATCTACTAACTCACTGAATTTCAACAGCTGCAATTTAACAAATAATAGGTTTGAAGGATCTCTATATTGACTTCTGCTAATAATTCTTATTGCTCTTTTTGTAAAATAAAAATTGGTTGGATTGAAGTTTTACATGCACTTCCCCAAACTTCAACACAATAGGTGAGATATGGAACAATCAATGAATTATATAAAAGGTACAAAGCTTTGTCATCTAAGTAATCCTTAACTTTGTGTATATAGTATATATGTATAGTATGTATAGTATATGTTACAGTGTAATATCAAACTGAAATTTTTAAAATAGGCCCCATTTACACAACAACACTGTCACCAGAAACAGACAGGTTTTCCCTTTGCGAAACCATAGCATGAAGTAACTGCTCAGTATAAATGCGAACAATGTGAACAGCAGTTCTATCAGATCAGGCCCACATTTCTTTTTTAAACTAGAAAGCACTCAGAGAGAGCAAACCTCTGCCAAGGTAGCTCACATATTGCTGTTGCATCTATAAGCAATAGTTCCATGATAAAGTTAGCATCATAACATGTATCATGACCCTGGAAACCCACACATAGCACTTAGAATCATATTGATATCATTATTAGTTGGACAGTTATTGAGAGAAAATGATCATTTGCTAATGAAGGTTAGCTAGATCACCGCCAGAATCTTATTATTTTTAAGTTGGGCCATTACCAACATCTCCTGAAAATTTCAGCAAAATCCAGCTTGTTGTTTTTGTGTCATCTTGCTAACAAAGACAAACAAACATACACCGGCAGAAACATAACCTCTTTGGTTGAGGTAATGAAAAACAAACAACACTGGAAGCATATCTTATGTAGCCTGCCTGCTATATTATCTGATTGGCCAGAAACGAATGTGACTGATGGAATGATCGTCCAATCACCACCTATATGTTTTTTTTATAATGTTCCTCCCCTCCACAATGCTCCATCTTATAAGGGCGATGTTTAAAAAAACACATTTTGCTTTGAATAAATATTTAATCTAAATGAAGTAGTCCTGTGATAACAATACTGAATATCTTATTTTAAAGACAGTCGAATTCAATTATCATTTATGTTGGAATAAACGCTTTTTCTACTTTTGGTTTCTCTTGGTACAACAAGTATGGGCATATTTACATTTTGAGTATAAGCAAAAAAAATCCAATATTGTGGTCACAAAAAATAATCTTTTCATTATTTTGTTTTTCAGACCACATGTTACATCCTGGTCATCAGCATCGCCAACGTTGCCAATTTGGCCAGTACGGCGACATCCATCACCATCCAGAGGGACTGGGTGGTTGTGGTGGCAGGTCAGGACAGCAGCAAGCTGGCAGGTCAGTGTTTCCTCTCCTCTTCACGGCTTATGGAAGAATCTAGGCTTCACGTGATTTGTTATCAGATGTCTACAGCGGGATAGACTCTGAACCCCGGACTCACTCTCGTTTTCTTCTTTTTGTGTCGATGCAGTTTTTCCAATTGTTGTAAAATGTTTAAAAGGTCGTTCATATGACTGAAAATACTGAGACTCTGAACTCAGTGATCTCTGTTACTCATCAGAGCTAGCTCAAGGTTGTAAAACCTTGATCAGCAAAAATGTAAAGCTCAAAAGAATTGTAAGACAGTAATAATGAACAACATTTCATTTTATTTTATTTAGAAGTTAGGCTAAGTTAAGCTACACAAATACAAAGGCTTTCATTAATACAAGGGGGAAATGGACCTTATATCATATCTCCATGTCTTTAAGCAGAACAGAGATACACAATATTTTCAGATATTTCTGAAAACAAACAGGTGTCACAGTCCAAGAATAAAAATCTTTTGTTTTCTGTAAAAGTGTAATGATTTTAAAATCAATGGAAATAGGGCTCTTTGGCAGTGTTTTGAGTTTATTTTTAACCGAGTTTTTTAAAATTATTGACATCTAAAGACAGTATGCATTGAATAATGAAAAATGTCTATACATGTATTTTCTTTAAAAAAATCCAAATTAATTAAATTCATATGTATTTTCCGAATATATATTTTATCTATATTTATGTTATATTTGTTTATATTTTTTATACATATCTTTTGCCTACTTTTTGAAACTGTATAAAACTGCTAGTTGAATCCTAATTTCCTTGAGGGAGTTTCCAAAAGGATCAATAAAGTTCTATCTAATCTAATTTAATCTTAAAAAAGTCAAATGTTTGAGTAAAGATATGTACATCCTTGCACAGGTATTCCTGTCCCTAGAGCTTACTGATAGTTTTTTTTTATCAAAACCTGTGGACCAGAAATTATTTGGTATTTTTAACTGATTGGAAATACATAACTTAGACATCTGTATGTCGTATATATGCTCCTTTATGTATAAAATGAGGAAAGTGTATGTGCTTAAGAATGATATACTGGAAAAGCCAGCAAGCATGCAAGCAAAAATGTTTTCTAATTGTATATTGTGTGAATTTTTTAACCTTTTTGTTATCCTGATTACGAAGTTCAATGTAACAGCCTGACCCCAAACGCAGCGTAAAGATCCCACCATGACTCGGATCCTTTCCCACTCTTGTATCAAACAGACATGAACGCCACGGTGCGGATCATCGACCAGCTGACCAACATCGTGGCTCCCATGCTGGTGGGTTATATCATGTCCTCCAGCTCAAATTTCATCGGCTGCGGCTTCATCTCAGGCTGGAACCTTTGCTCCATGTGCCTGGAGTACATGCTGCTCTGGAAGGTCTACCAGAAGACGCCGGCGCTGGCTGTGAAAGCGGGTCAGAAGGATCAGCAGCAGGAGCTCAAACAGCTCGGCTCCCCCACAGGTAACTTCAAGGAGCTGCTGTTTGATGTTATTTCTGCTAATAAGCATCTTACTCTTTGGTGTGTGATGATCCAGACTCAATCTCTGCGTGTCTCTGCCCCTTGACAGAGTTGGAGAACAGCCAGAGTCCAGAGGAGTCCTCTCAGCCGCTGATGAATGAAAACTCAGCTGTAGCCAAACCCGAGTCCCCGAAGAAACACGGCCTCTGCCACCAGGTGTCCGAACCCCTGCGCACCTTCAAGGCCGGCTGGGTCGCCTACTACAACCAGGACATCTTCTTCGCCGGGATGTCCCTGGCGTTCCTCTACATGACCGTGCTGGGCTTCGACTGCATCACCACGGGCTACGCCTACACCCAGGGTCTGAACGGCTTGGTGCTCAGCCTGCTGATGGGGGCCTCGGCCATATCCGGCATCTGCGGCACCGTAGCCTTCACCTGGGTTCGCAAGAAGTGCGGTTTGATCCGCACCGGCTTCATCTCCGGCATGGCTCAGCTGTCCTGCCTCATGCTCTGCGTGGTGTCTGTCTTTGCTCCCGGGAGCCCCTTCGACCTCAGCGTGTCGCCCTTCCAGGACCTTTACACCCACCTGGTGGGAGAGAAAGTGCTACCTGACGCCGACCACATCCTGAGCGCTGTGATCGCCTCCGCAAACGCAACTACTATTGCACCAGCTGAGGAGCTGGCACCGCCACAGTCCTACATGTCTGTCAGTCTGCTGTTTGCTGGAGTCATTGCTGCTAGAGTTGGTGAGTTTAACACAGACACTTTTTAAGGTTAAGATATGTTAACTTTAGATCAAGACCTGTGACAGATAATGTGTTGATCAGTACTCTTAATTTATTTGAGATTGATTTAGAGAGGATGGGAAAGAGAAGTAGTAGTAAGCTGTCAGTAGTGATATTTTAAAAAATAAATATTTAGATTTATTATTAATGCATGAACATGTGTATGTATACCTATATATTTATTTTTCTCTGCAAATTGTTCCTTATTGTTTTACATTTTGATATCTTGTGTTCTTTCTGAAGGAAGGATTAACAAAGTTCTAGGCTATCTTGTCTTAAATGAAGACTTGTACTCTTCCTTTTATCAATACCCAGTCTGAAATACTAGTTTAAAGGGCTGTGCCTGTCCACTAGTCTCACATTTCAATGATGATGTGGTTTAATACTACATTACTCTGTCAATGTTTATGCAGGTTTCACAGCACTGGGACTACTGCTCCTGTTCATTCTCTTTAGTGTGGGAACACCACATGATGTTGCAAAGGCTTAGGGATTAATTATCTGTGACTTTTTAAACCTTGGTAAACTGTGACACAGTATTATTGTCCCATTCCTCGTGCTGTGGGGCTTGTAAAACAGTTCCGGTGTCCCTCTCCTTGTCACATCAAACTACTGGTTCACAGTTGGACTGGCTCTTGATTCTCATCTCTACTCCACACAGAGTTAATCTCTGCTATGTTCCGTCAACTTACAAGTGAAGCTAGTGAGTCAAGCCACAACATAGTCGTGATATATTACATCAGTGCGTATCACTAATCATCATCCAACACCGATCCAACATTATTATAAATTCATATTATCACAACAAAATCTTGAAGTGAAGCAAAGTCAGAATCTGGCCTGATGCTGATTTTATTCCTTTTTGTCTTTAGCTCTCCTGATTTTAAGCATGAACTGTTGCACATGCCGCAGCTTCTCATGCCTCTCACCTTTTTCTGGATAGGGCAGATTAAACCCTGCTGCGATGGTGCATACCAGTTGATCTCAGAACTTGGGATTGTCTTAGGCACTGGGAACTCTTACTGTCAGACGTTCATTACCTATCCTGACTTTACCAGCTCCTAACTGGAACACGTCAACCTGGAGTGTGATGTAATTCCCAAACCTCTCTTCCCAATTTTTATGTTAATGGAACATACCAGTTAGGAACAGAAACTGCACTCCCTTTACCACACATAAGCAAAACACGTACAAAAAGTACCTTAGTAATTGTTTAACATCTTTTATCCTGTTATCGTAATCACGGGAAGCCAACGTAACTAAAATTGAGGATGGCTTTCCGGCACTTACGTAAGTGTTTATGTGGGGAGATTCAACATTTTTAGTCTTTTATTCTCTGGAAATGGCGTCATTGTGTTTGCATCTGCAAATCTGCCTTCCTGTGTGTTGATATCATGTCCTGTATGACAGCGGAGGCTCAAAGTGCAAATGATTATTGGTTACCAATGAATATTGGTTCTAGGTCTAAGTTAGTTTTATCTGAAAGGAAATGAGCATGTTTATGCTCTGTTGGCTTCCTGTGATGATATTATATAAAGCTCTTTCAGAAATTATAACATCCTGAGGTTACCCAAACACATCAGAGTATCCTGAAGGGCTGACCTTTAGTCCCAAGTCACAGGATTTTAAAGCAAGATCTCTACGGATGTGCTGCCAATGTCACAGCAGTATTTTCGACCTTTGGCTCCAATAACATTTGCTGATAATTCCGGCTGCAGCTACTGTTGTCCTCAAAATGATTTTACAGCAGCTGTAAACACGATTCGGAGTGACTGTTGATCTGTGTTTTTCAGGCCTTTGGTCCTTCGACCTGACAGTGACCCAGCTCATCCAGGAGAATGTGATCGAGTCGGAGCGAGGTGTCATCAACGGCGTCCAGAACTCCATGAATTACCTCTTAGACCTGCTGCACTTCATCATGGTGATTCTGGCTCCGAACCAGGAGGCCTTCGGTCTGCTGGTCATCATCTCCGTCTCCTTTGTGGCAATGGGTCACATGATGTACTTTGGGTTTGCCTTCAAGAACCTGGGCACCCGCCTTTTCCTCTGCTGCTCACCGGAACAGAAGGCGCAGGCGGTGGAGGGCCCCGTCACGACCGTCTAACAGGATTAAAGAGACTCTGTCCTGGGTACATATCTCTCAAGCCTTACATTTACTCTGCATTTTATTTATCTCACTAACATCTTTGCTTGTAGCCGGCAGAATGCTAACAAAAACCAGAGAAAGGTAGCCCAGCATGCTCTGCTTTATGGAGCCTTTAACAAAGCAGAAATCAAGAGCAGAAGGAGGCGAGTAGGAAGCTTGCAGTCATAGCAAACTAGTCAGTAGTCAGACGTAGGAGATGGCACGGTTTCTCTTACTTTTCCACTCAGATAAGAGCCTCAGCGTCCCATTTATGGGCCCGTGCTCTTTGAAACATACGTGCACTGTCAAACAAGGATCCATCACTTCTGCGCTGGTGACCTCAAAGCAGGTCAAGCTAATGAAGTTCAGGAGATAAGGCACTGTGATATATTCTCCTTCTTACAGCGTGGGGTTTAGCTGTTAAGATTACAAAGGTGCTTCAGCTAAAAAATGAGGGAGAAATGTTGCAGAAAGCAGTCACGGAGGAGGAAAAGGACAGAGCGTCAGGACTTTGTTGGTGCTGTAGCTATGTCTGCTCGCTGCTCTCCAAGAGCCTTCGAGTTTGATAGGCAGGTTGTGGATGTCTTCCAACAGAAGTAGGAAGATACTTTAACATAACCAAACACAAATAGTCTCTTTTATACATGGTTAAGAGGGCGATGCAGTAGACTGAATGTAAGAAGCTGAAGCTGCCTCAAAGAAAGCTCATTTTGAAGGCTTAAATCTCGGCCTTCTTCGGTTTCTGCCATTGGAGGTGATTAGAGGAAAGTTAACATAATTTCTCGATTATAACACACACTTTCGCTTTTTAAATAAGCTCTAATTTTTCGGGTACGTATTGTACACGAGTACACACAAAATATTTGCTATATTTCATTGCGGTTGCAACACATCTGATACAAAAGGCCGAAATATCCTCTTTCTCTTGGCAACACAGTCAAATGCAGCGATCGGTCAGAGATAGGAGCATGCTTATAGCTGCTCTCTGATTGGTCGGTACACTACAACTGAGCTCAATTAGGCAGAAATCGTGCAACTGTACATGCGTGAAGCAAAAGATGTTTCCGCATCTGTTTGAGAGAGAAAATCGTGTACCGTATTTTTTGTACAATACTGAAGTTTCATTGATTAAAACTTTGAATAATTTTTTAGTTGTCTGGGAGAGTAAGGTTTGGACAAAATTTGGATGCGTGTTATGTTCGAGTGCAGTGTTTTCAGGCAAGAATCATCAGAATATGGGGTGGGTGTTAGATTCAAGTGTGTGTTTTAATCAGTAATTATGGTAACTAAACCCTAAACTAACATTTTATTTGAGTTTCATGAAATAAATTGGGAATGTGCCTGACATTGAGCAAATCACAAAGTGACAATTTTAATCCCTAAATACTTAAAGGGACATTCATACTGTAATAAGCCAATCATTTGTCTTTTATGTTTGACAAAGTTTGAGATAATTCGGCAACCAAGAGGCTACGTCAACTTCTCCCATCCAGTCTGAGGTTTTTGCTCTTTACTGTATTTATTCAGGAACACAGGCGATGGTTTTTAGACTGACTGTATCATCAGTATTGTTTCAGTTTGTGCCATAAAAGTGAAAGAGAAATCCTATGCACCCTTCATCAGTAATATCTCTCAGTAACCAAAGTCTAAGTCCATATGTGACACATGAGGATGTGAGGGACACCTGGAGCATTCCAAATATATATTTTTACATCAGGTGACAGTAGTTATGTAGGTTTTCTGAAGCTTTCATACACACACTATAATAACAGAATACTTCTAACCCACTCTGAGATTGTACCGAAATCGTCTGCTAGTTTACATTTATAGTGTTATTTTCTCACTGTTTGATTTTTTTTCATGTTCTCTTTTCTTGAGTAATTTTTTTTAATCATGATTGTTGTTACACAGGCACTTTAAGTGATTGACGACCTATTGTGTGATCAGGCATTTTGATCAATACTTTTGCACAAGGCCGAAGTCCTGATCCACCTCCTGTTTGTTGCATAATCCAGTTTAATCACTTGCAGTTCTCTTTCAGGCCCAATGGGAGAGCTTTGTTTTGAATAAGGCACATATTTTAACATTTAGTACCACATGTTCAGGAGGGCAAACTGAACCAGACCTTGGAAAGAAAAACACCCAAAGTTACCTCAGATCCCCTTTTTTCAGATTCAACAAGAGAGCTTTGTCAGCAAAGATTAATCTGATTTCAGTTCACCAGTTCAGGCTGCCAGACGACTCCAGAGCTGTTTTCACAACGACTTTTAAGTCTGACTTGCAGAGTAGGGACTTCTGCGAAGGATGGGAATCAAAAACAAGTTTCAGTTCAGAATCAACTTCTGTCTTTAGTCCTAACATAAATGATTAAGAAGGCAAAGAAACATGGCAGACAGAGCGGTCAAACTTTGTCAAATTCATATTTGACCCTTGCTGTTTAATTTTCAGTAAGTGGAAATACAAACAGTGCCGTGCTTCATTAAATCTTCTGCAAGCTAAGCATCAGAAGTGACATTTGTTTAGCATTGTTGCCGCTGAAACTTAAGTTGGCCAACATTTATCCACTCAGAAAATCCACAGGAATTAATAACGGAATAGTGAATGAATTGAATCGACAAGCAAATACAATAAAATAAAATCTTAACTATTCCTGTTCCAAAGTAAACAGATAAATACCTTACCTGTACGCTAACTTTAGCCCAGTGCAGCCTGTTAATTGAACAAACTCATAAAGACTTTCTGGTCTTCATGACAACTCCGATTCACACCCATTCACTCACAGATGGTTGTTGATTTCTATTAGTTGTCCGTCAGTATTTACCCACAAATCCCTGCCTTTTCATACCCACTTGCACACCTCTGATTTAGCAGTAGGAGCAACTTGTGATAAAGTGTCTTGCCCAAGGCCACATAGACATGAGAGCTAAAGCAGAGTTTGTACCTTCAACCTTCGAATGGTAGAGCGTACCACCGGACTAGTGATGCATTTGACGTCACATAGTCCGAGCTCTGGGGTAAATAGATCGCACCATTAGTTAGAACAGTGTGAGACTTTGTAGCTTGCAAAACAAAAATGTTCTGCCAGATTTTTTAGATATGAAATGTTTATACTCATACTCAAGACTCAACTTTTTTTTTTTTCTTTTTTTTGGGGGGGATCAGCTCCTTGGTGATTTAAACTCTTGTCACTGAAATTGTGGTCCAGTCCAGACTACTTCCCCAAAAGTCTCATGTTACCCTGTAAAACACTGATTGCAAAGTGGTTCTCAACTGGTCTAGCCTCAGGACCCACCACCACCTTGATGAGCAACCAAAATTCCTCAAATCATTGTAACCTCTTAAATATATGTCAGGAGAAAGTAAACGTATGACTGAAGAGCCAGGATTAAACAAATTTAAAGTAGGGATGGGAATCATGGGGTTACTCACAGTAAGATACCCAAAACTTGGTCCACGCTAACAATATAATCATGATGTAGCATTTCTGCAATAATCGAGACATGGCAAAAAAACAATGAAACAATATGCCACAATAATTGATTTTGTCTGTCCCTTTAGCCAAACTGTCGTCATAGTTTGGATTTATAAGTTACTGGGGTATCCTTCTGTGTACATTTCTTCACTCTGATACCCGAAATCTCCCCTCTGTAAACTTTCTCTTCTTCTGCTGGTAATTTCCATCCAAGTTTCACCCATTCCAGTGTGGAGCGCCCCCTTTAGGAGCCATCAAGTAGCGTCCCCAGGAGATAAACCAACGGGAATACAGCATGTTTAGATCACCATATTTTATTAACTGATAAGAATAATGATATTTGGTGCCAGCATATCAATAATTATATCACAGGGGGAAGGGCAATCATAATCGCTATGTTAATTTGTGGTCCCACCCCTAATGTTAAACATGTAATTTGGTCCATATCCCACAATAACATGAGTGGTGCAGGGCTGTCACATTTTTTGTAGGCCAACAGGAAGTTAGCATAGATTTAGCCTAGATTTTTTAAGTGTTCTTGGATCAAAAGGTCTGTGGTGAACAAAGATTCATGAAACGTATATGTTTGTTCATCATGATAATCTTCATGAGCAAACAAAACTTTCATGATTATTTAAGTTAAAACGGAATTGGCGGGTGTAAAAAGCTATCGTCACGCTGTCACGGAAATACAGCATAGCGGTTCCACACTTCCAGTGTATACCGTCACACTGAGGGAAGAGTCACTTTTAGACTAACAAAAAGTTAAAAACCAGAAGAAGATGATTAAACACTAAAAGACAAAACACTAAAAGTCATTTGTGGTTGATAAATTAAAAATAAAATAAGATTAAACACTAGAAAAGTTAGACAACAAAGGCTTCAATTAATGGTCAAATAAAATAAATTAAAATATAAAGAGTTAAAATACAGTTCACTAAAACGACAGTAAAGCCAGACTTGAAAGGTTTTTCTTTAGTTTGCTTCTAAGTATATAGATACTCAAACACATGGGCTTTAATAACTTAAAGCTGCCTCGCTAAGGGTCTTTGTTCAGAATTACGGCACTGGTAAAAGACCCCTACCTGATATCCTGAAGGCTGTCACAGACTCAAATGATAAAGACAAATCAGCTAAAATAATTATTCAGGGTCCCAGGCCATTATGTAGTCCTAGTTAGCAGTTTGTTAGCAACCATCCTTTTAAAAACACATTAAAGCGTCAACATTAAAAATCAAAGCATCATGAGATGTATTATATGATACAAACTGAGATGTTAAGATCTCATATGCTTTTGTTTATCACAGACTTTATTCCAGGCTTTTGATCTTGGGAAGTGAAAGTGCTGAACTGCTGACTCACTTCCATATTTTTGGACTCATTTCTGCATTGCTATTTCTTTGAGGGAAGTTCAAACAATATCAAGGAAAAAGTGTTTTTTTTTTTTAACCAAGGTCAAGAAATTAAAGACCAGATCTCAAGAAATCAACGAAAAGTTAGATTAGATTAGATTACGTCAGATTAGCTAGAACTTCATTAATACCTTTGGGAAACTACCCCGGGGAAATTAGGATTCCAATCGCAGTTTGATATGTAAAAAAGACAGATATAAACAAAAATACAAATAAATATTTAAAAAATTAATATGGCTACTGGCTGGCTACTGCTCCTTCCCGTCTTCAGTCTTCCTGCCACTCCTTCTCCCCCCAGTAAGGAGTTGTACAGTCTGATAGCCTGAGGGACATATAGTGAAATCCTTTACCTGTACCACTTATCCTTTCACCCTAGACCGCTTGCCAGCCAATCACAGGGCCACATAGAGAGACAATCACTCACGCTCATACCTAAGGGCCATTTGGAGTCACCAGTTAAGCTAATGTGCATGTTTTTGGTCTGTGGGAGTAAGATGGAGTGCCCACACATGCACAGGGAGGCCCAAAGGTTGGACCAACAGCGCTACTCGCTGCGCCACTGTGCCGCCCTGGCACAACAGTACTATGAAGATATGAGTGCCTGTCTTCAAATAGGGTTTTGTACGACATAAGGAACTCATTTGTGGTCCTGACCCACCAGTTGAGATCCACTGCCTTTTAAAAGCAAAAAATAAAGAATGAAAATAGGAGATTAAAGTCTGAACAAACTGTGAACCACGTATCAAGAACCCAACAATAAGCTAGAGGCCAGTAACGCTGTAGCAATAAACCCCAGAGTGATCGATCAACACAGGACTTGTTTCAGTGCTTATTATATCAACAGTTCATCTAAGAGTAAAATCATCTCTCTTTAAAATCCCTCTTTAAGAAACGAAATGATAAACTGATGTATCTTGTGTAGTTTCCTTTCGTCCTCTAACCTTCAGTGATTTCTGTCGCCTTAATGTAAATCAGCTGTTAAACGCACAAAATCGTCCAGGTGAAGATTGTAACCCCAACCTTACAAATAAAACCCCGTCAGCCTCGTCAGTTCCTGGTGCCGTGGAGGAGGTTCGTTTAGGTTGGAAACAGAAATAACCACACAGCATGTCGGAGAACAGAGGCCGCTCTCTAGTCGCACTTTCCCGTCAGAGCCTTTTGGCGAGTCAGGTCGTCTGCAGGTGTGCCGTAAAGGTGCCGACTCGGGGAATAGCGTCTCAGTTTTATGTTCCACTGGTGATTTTATTTTTGTAAGCACAGACTCGGTCTGGACACGAGAATTAAACCAGCTCTTTAAACAGCTGGTCTGCTGATTCAGGAAAATACAGGAAAGGGTTAGGGCCGGGCTGGAGGGAGGAATAATAAAAGGAGGAAGACATTATTTTTGTAAATGTCCCACAAAAACCAAAAGGTCTTGTGAAAAGATAGAATTCATAAGAACAGAGTTGGAGAATGAAGCTAATGTGTCGAGAAAATGTGTAAATGACAGGATGATGTCTTATGTTGAGGGTAAATTGATTAAAGTGTAAAGAATAAAAATGCATTCATGCAGTGTTAAATTATAGGGTTATAAGTTGAAATATTAAGATCAAGTCAAAATAATGGAAAAAGTTCAAAAAGATATCCAAAGAATGCAGCCAAAATGAAGAAAACAAATCCAAATATTGGTATATAATTTTGTATCAAGGCCAAATACTAAAAAAAAATCACACTGAAGTGCAGGAAGTTGCTTTTTTGTCACAAAGGATATAAAACTAAAATGTTTAAAAAAATTAAAACAATCTGAAAATCTAAAAGTGAAGAACTTTGTTTTAGAATTTTAACAAAAAGTTATGATGATAAATCAGACATCAAAAGTTAAGTTGTACTCCATTTTTTTAGAATGAAGAAGAAATTTTGCAGATTAAGTCCAAAAGCAAGAGAAAATGTTTCAATGTTGGGGAAAAAAAGATTATTTGAAATTTAAAAAATAAATAAATAAAATGAAGTCAAAATACCAAAAAAAAAGTCAAATTGAAAAAAAAGGAGTCAACATTTGTTTGGAAGAAAGCCGCATTTCTAAGAAAAAAAAATCAAAATAAATCTAATACACAATCTATAAACACTGAGGAAAAAGTCAGAATGTCAATCAAACTGTCACATTTGAGAATAATGTTCATTCGAGTTTTAAGTTATAAATGAGTAAATTTTCAGTATCCAAAACTAGTTGGAATGTTCATGAAAGAAATGTAAGAAAGATTCAGTTTATTCATAATAAAGTTCAGTATTGAAGAAAACTGTTAAAATGTCAAGAACAAGAATTTAAATGTAAAGAACAAGTTGGAATGTCTTTAACAAAAATCAAAATGCAAATTAAAGTTGAGATGCTTTTGTGTGAAAAAGTTTTGCTAAGTTAACTGTCAAATAAAAAAGGTTGATTTTTTTAAGATAAAGTAAAAATGTTGAGTGAATCTGACTGACAATATTATTTTTCCAACATAGTTTTATTGTCAAAGTTGCATTTTAGCTTTACTTTTGATATTTGAACTTTTTCATGAATACCTGAACTTCATTCACAGCCAGGCCAGTTCCATCTGTTATCTCAGTATAAAGTATTTTTACCAATGCTTCAATTTAAAAGTTTGTATCTTATAATTATTAACTTTATGACTTCTCAAATTGTTAGTCAAAGTTTATTCTCTTTATAATTTCCCCCAACATTATGACGTTTTACAACTGCATATCAACTCAGTTCTTGTCAGTTCCATTTTTTTGTCATGACTTTTTTCTTAATCTTGACTTTATTTTTGTTTTTCCAGCTTTTCTCTTGAGTTGTAAAATAAATCAAAATCCCTCCTAATTTTTCCCTTCCTCCTGCCTGAGCCTAAAACTCTCCTGCAGTGATACCACACATGGCCATAACTCTTTATTTTGACTGTCAATATGATTATCTGTTGTTAAAAAAATCACTCTGAAAACTAAAAAAAGAAGAAAATGTGTTTACTGTTGCCATGTTTGTCTGAAAATGTTGACTTTTTATGTTTTTATAAACAAGTTTTCATGTGTGTCAAATTTTGGTTTCTTTGAAGATTTTTGAAATTTGTGAACTGCATCTGAATACACGTGTAAAAACTGCTTTGATTTGACTTTATATAGCTCTTTGTATATAAAAATATACCGTATCTATACATAATACATATATATATAAATATATATATCAGTGTTATTGTAATTGAATTTACAGACATCCAATCATAAAAAAATCTTTTTCTGTGATAATCACACTCCACTCAGTATGAAGATGTTGGTACTTATACAGCATGAAATCTTCTAAATAAAGGAGAACATCACCATCACTGCTGTCCAGTCTTTAATACCAGTCTGTGGGTGTGGGCCTTTTCCTCCTTCTGTCCGTCTGTCTTTCTTTCAAGTAGCTGGTGTTGAACTTTAAGCAGAGCTGGATGGTCTGCATTAGGGCTGGGTATTTCCAGCAACCTCACGATTCGATACGTATCCCAATACTGAGGCCACCATCGATTCGTATCCCGATACACATAAATTGTGAACATTGACTGCGCTTTTAACAGAATTCCCAGCAACTTTTGTTTTTATAACAAGAAGAAAATGAACAAGCGTGAGTTTTAAATAATTCTTCAATTTAAGAACTTTAATTCAGGTCCCCAAAGATGGTAGACTTAAGTTTAAATTTGGCGCATGTTTCTTATCATGTAGGTAGGCTTCTACATTGAACTGTGCCATTTTTAACATTACCCAAAGTGTATTTACAACAACTGTCCAAACATTGAGGCCGAATCGATTCTGCAGAATCCGTATCGATGCAGGTATCCCCAAGAAGTGCATGACGATATTTTGCCGTAGCGATATTTTGAGCACAGGCTGAGTCTACATGCCTGCTGAAAACTGACCTGAGAGCTCAGTTTGTTACACTAGAGCCATGTTCACACATGCAGTCCTGATTTTTCCTTGAAAACACCAGAGTCACCTCGGCAGATAATTCCCAGACCTTCCCATTCACCCTCACAGCAGGACGTTTCCCTGCTGTTTGAATGTGAGTCAATGGAGGAGTGAGACGTAAATATATACAGACCCTTTCCTAAAGGATAGAATATCATGAAAAAGTGTATTTCCATGCAAAAAGTTAAACTTTCATAGATTATAGATTCAAGGCCCACAATTTACACTATTTGTTTATTTTACATAATTTGGGCTTCCAGCTCCTAAAAACTATGAAAAGAGGATTTCCAAAAAATAGAATACTGTAAAGAAATCACTATTTACTTCAGTTTTTGCAGAAAAAAAAAGGATCACATGAAATTAATCAAAATATGGTACTTAAAAATGATATGTAAATCTTCAATACTTGGTTGGGGATCCCTTTGACATAATCACTGCCTCAATGAGCCGTTGCATTGAGTCAATCAGCCTGTGGCATTTTGTGTTTCCACTAGGCTTTCCATTGATATGCTTGGACACAGCCCCCCGTGAACAGCCAGCCTCTTACCCATCCTATGGAGGGTATCAATGATGGTCTTCTGGCCTGTTGTCAAGCCTGCAGTCTTCCCCATATTGAACCAAACTGAAGCAATTTAATGACTCCTGGGGAAACTGTGCAGGCGCTTTGAGTTTAGAGCAGGGGTGTCCAAACTTTTCCTATCAAGGGCCACATAAAAACAAATACATGGATGCACTTGCTGCACCTCACTTTTAGTTGAGGTTTTAGGGTTGGGTTATCACTGGATTCACACCGAGTCAGGGTGACAATGACCTTCTGAGTAGCAGAGATGGGAGACACTGAAGGTTCATCTTCACTGTCAGACACAAAACAAGAGTAAACTGCAAGAATGTTGGTGTTTGAAGATTAACACTCAAAAATACTTTGTAAATAAGACCTTGTGACAAAGTAAATATGGCAGAAAATGTACATGATTGGTGTTATTTGCTGCTGTAATCAAATTGTCTTTATTCATTTAACTGTCTCAGGGGCCAACTCAAAATGGTCAGCGGGCCGCATTTGGCCCCCGAGCCATAGTCTGGACACCCCTGGTTTAGAGGGTGATTAGTTTAAATCAATTGAATCAGTTTAAAACATTAATGCCCTGCAAACTTTGGGCTGATTTCTGCACAGTATTACAATTTTTTTGAAATCCTGTTTCTGTGGATTTTATGAGCTGGAAGTCCAAATTATGAAAAAATAAATACTTGAAATCGTTTAAATTGTTGGCCCTGAATCTATAATCCATTACAGTTTAACTTTCTGAATGGGATTATAGAAATGAACTTTTCAATGATATTCTAATTTCTTGGAAAGGGTCTGTTCATAGATATATTTTTAGGGTCAAATGTGTTTGGATATTAAAGGAAGTCTTGAGGATTAAAAAGGATCAAGGTTAAGTTTGGCAAAATGTCTTCTGTGATTCGTGATGAACTTCTGGCATCTTGGAGGTACAAGGTCAAGGTTGCTTGGTTTCAAGTTCATCCTGTTCTTTACATATTTCTACAAATCACATGATCATAAAAAAGCATCCTCTCTCTTTATGAGCCATCACTGGTCTTTAACTGCGTAACATTTTTACACCCCACAGAGGATTTTAACTGCCAGGGTGTTGTTCCGGTGAACTGTGACTTGATGAGGAAATATAAAATCAACAAGTGATTGTTTCAGACAAAGATTAGTCTTACTTTTTTACCTCACTTGATCTATTTTACAACCCTCGTCCGGCTTCTATCAAGTCCATAAAACGTCAGATAAGGAGCTCAGGACTGGATAAGGACACAGGTGGTGACCCAGATCGATGATCAGACCTAATGAAACACCCTGAATCCATCTGAAAATGCAGAAGTCACTAAAGTCCACCAAGGATCAGTTCTCAGTGGTGGGAGGACCCTGTGGTCTCGAGCACCTGATCAACCAATCGATACGGAAGTGAAAAATGCTGAGATAAAGGTCAGCACTTTATCCAACAATGCCAACAAAACGTGACCTCCCGCTCAGAGCTTACTCAGGACTTCTTACTGAACATCCATAAGTCTGCTGAGCTCAGCCTGACTTTACGGCTCCGATAATCAGACTTCACAAGGTCGAGTTCACGCTGAAAAACATTTACAGCCCAGATTTCAAGGAAGCAAATCAGAGGCTGTAAATATGAGGAGTCATGAGTGACACTGACGGAAACATACGAGGCAGGAATTTCAGTTCTGTCATTTAGATGTTCCAGAGTTCACCTGCTAATAAAAAAAACAAGAACTTCCTCCATGCAATCTTGATCTGACACCAGGATGGTTATATCACACTGACCATGAAGAAACAGCGACAGGTTGGACTCTGAGACGCTCTGGTGTTGTGTAACGGAAGTTATAAATGAAGGAAGACAGTCATAAGGAAGGCGATCATCATTTTAATTACATTTCATAACCATAGAAAATGTGTAACTGCACACACGTGTTTGTAGAGTTTGAATCACAACACTGGACTTTAAAGTGAAGAAGCCTTTGAGAGAAACATCTACAAGAATCTGAACCAGGTTTGGAGGCTTTTTATATTTCAGGTTACTACAAAAACATAAAGTAACGTCTTCTATGAAACTCTATGATCCAGGTAACCATCATAAGTGAAGAATTGTTGCCGCTCAATAACTGTCTAACTAATAATGATATCAACAAGATTCTGAGTCCTAGATGTGGGTTTTCAGGGTCAAGGTATCATGTCATGATGGTAACTTTATCATAAACCTATTGCTTATAGATGTAACAGCAATATACGAGTTACCTTGGTGGAGGTTTGTGCTCTCCGAGTGCATTCTAATTTATGTCACAATGGCAGTGTGATGAGGTAACTCGTCACCCTGTTTGTGTCCATTGCTGCTCCTCACTTGCAAGCAAGACCACATTTTTCAGGCTCAGAGCTTTTGTTTGTAACAAATCAGGGATCGATTGCTGGGAAATCTTAGCTATGTATAATAAAGCAAATCCTGCAAAATGCAAACTTCAACTTCAGCGTCGCAGTTGGATAATGCGCTTGGTCAGTGCTCGGGAGGTTGCAGGTTCGAGCCCTGCTCCGGGCGACACATAGCGATGTGTCCTTGGGCAAGACACTTAACCCCAAGTTGCTCCCACTGCTACGTCAGTGGCGTGTAAATGGGCATGAAAGGGTTTGAATGTGTTATGCTGCATTCACACCGGACGCTACTTGTCCAACCTCGGCGATCGCTCTCCATGCATAGTCAATGTACAGCTGCGATGGGGCGGCACTAACCCTCCCGCGACGTAACAGCTGTTTTTCACACCACCACATAGCTTGTCGCGCGATGTCAAAATAAAAAAGAGTTGCTTTTTCAGACGATGCCGTGTGTGGCTGTGCGGCAACAGCCAATCAGCGGGGTGTGCGTGTGTGACGGTACCCATGACAGACAGTTTTTCATCCGGACTACAGAGGAACAGTTTATGTCGGTGCGGGAAACATTAGTCAGTGAGGACATTAGTTCCGCCTAGACGGACCGCCGAAAACTCACAGATAATGCTGCTGCAGGGCATCAGCTGTAGTGTTTTGTGGTTAAGAGAATGAAAAGGATACAGCTGGAATAATGTCCACTTATACATCCTATTATATGATATATATGATCGCGGTGAAACTCGAGCGGATGTGACGTCACCGAGCGACGGCAACAGTGACCAAAATGAGGTATTTATGGACGCACGACGACACTTCAGTCTGCAACGCAATTTTGGTAGCTAGGTCGCTTGCGGTGTGAACGCAGCATTAGAGATACTGATGGATAACTAACATAGAAACTCAGAAACCATCAGTGAGTGAATGTGAGAGCGAATGGGTAGGTGAGACCTGCGGTGTAAAGCAGCTTTGAGTAGAAAAGACAAGAAAAGCGCTATATAAGCTTAAGTCCATTTACCATTTCTAACAGAACAATTGCCTAAAACAATCTAGGTGTGAAAATGGCCCAAGTTTATGTAACAAACTGTCAGACTGGGTCACGCTGAGGTGAAAATATGGAGGAGTAAATTGATCTTTACCCAAACTAGAAGCGCTACAAGAGCACAAACCTCCTCCAGGGCATTTTGACATTGTCCGGTGAGTAACCGTCTAAAACATGGGGCACCGCCCTATCTGGCACTCTTGAAAAATACTCTATTGCATTCTCTGATCCAGATCACCACCAAAATGTGACAATTTGTCTCTTGTACCATGACCAACATTTCCAGATGATGTGTAATTTTTGTTAAGAACTTTTTGATTAAGCAAAAATATAGTAAAAAGCCCTAGATTAGAAAAAAAATCCTTTTTTGCTCAATAGCTGTCTAACTAATAATGGAATCAACATAATTCTGAGCGCTAGTTGTGGGTTTCTTGGGCCAAGAAATATTATGATGATAAATTTATCATGGAACTATTTCTTAGGAATGTAACAGCAATATGTGAGCTACCATGGTGGAGGCTTGCTCTCTCTGAATGCTTTCTAATCATCAACTACAATTTTAGTCTGACCTTCAAGCCAGCACATAAATAGTTCAGTTTTTGTTGCACTATCAGAATACTTTCCTCCTTTCTCCCAGTTCACATATGCACTTAATGACTCACAATTAACTCCATCAAATAAAGCCTCTCTTACACTTAAACACATGTTTTTGTTTATTTTGTCATTTATTCCACTCTGACTTCTGGTGACAAACAATAAAAACTGAAGTAATAAAAATCCACTGCTGTGACATTGACTCTCTTTATGCTCTGTATCATTCAGAGTCTCTGTACAGGGGTCTTTTTCAGGGCTCCAGCAGGCCGCTGATCCAGCTGTGATCCAGCTTCCTCACCCTCCTCAGTTCCCTAATCTGAGCTTTGGTCAGAGCAGGGGGGTCCGACCCCTCTTCCTCCACTCCCACTGGCGTCTGCTGTCTTTGCCTCGAGCTGCTGCTTTCCATTTCCTCCTCTGAATCCTCTTCCTCTTTCTCGCTCTCCATTTCCTCCTCGGCCTGTTTGTTTTCCTCTCTGAGTCCATGAGAACAAAAACAGATGAAAAAAGATACTGTGAGTCAGCATATTTAGAGCTATTACATATATAGAGCGCACAGTTTATTCATGTGTACTGTTTCAGCCTGGGGTCTACATCACATGAACATGCAGCAGTTTGTCGAGTCACGCTGATATGAGAACTACAGATCTGAAGTTAGAGGAGGGTCAATGGGAAGTGTGACCATGCCACAAACAAGCAGACTTACTGAATCAACTTTAAAATGAGGAACAATAACCATGGCTCAGCTCATTTTATAGATGTATAGGCTTAATACTTAGGCTCTTTGACTTAACATTGATGAGCAGGCGTTCATTACTGCACAACCTCGGCCTGCTTGATGACTTGCAGATTATTCACTGCTTGACCAAAAAAAAAGTTGCCCCCTTGACTTAATTAAGCAAATAGGTAAAAGCCTCCTATTGGATAATTACTGCATGGGTGATTATCTTTCAGCTGGAAACAAGTTATTTAACTCCAGCTGATGCAATGAGTAGCTTCTCATTTCTAAAAACAACCGTGATGAAAGTCATTATCCAGTGGTCGTGGAAAAGATGCTAGTTTGTTCAAGAAGGGTCAAATCATTGGCATGCATAAAGCAGAGAAAACAAGGAGATCGCAGAAATAACAAAAAATGGGTTCAGAACTGTTTAACCTATTATTATAAAGTGGAAGGACAGTGGGGAACCATCAACCTCGAGGAAGAAATGTGATCAAACAAAGTCCTGAAAGATCATGATCGGCGAATCATTAAAACTTTTGGCCAAATCAAATCGAAGAAAAACAACAGTAGAACTCAGGAGTGTGTTAAATAGTGAAAGTAAGGGCATTTCCACACCAAATGCAGGGAACTCAAGGGACTGGGACTGAACAGCTGTGTAGCCATAAAGGGAAAGTTCAGGTTTTTTTTGCTCCATACGGCCACTAATGGCATTAGATGCAGTAGAAAGTTCTCTCCACTCCCCCAGTTGGCCACAATTACTTAGAGTTTGTGACGCAGAACCAGCCACAAACAGGGAAGTATTTTACCAAATACAAAGAGTATTTTCTCCGCCTGAAAGACCTCCCATCAAATATAATACCACAGTTTAAGAAATTTTTTCAGTGCATTAACTTTTTGGTTAGCTCCAGATAAACTTTTTCCAGTGACTATTCTTCATTTTTCCTCAGATAAGACATTACGCTAAAACAGAGACAAAATACAACAGAACAATGAGAAACTAAAATCTATTTCATTGCATTTTACCTAGCTCCTCACATTTTAAACAAATGTTATGAGTCTAAAAGATTAATTTGGTCATCTTTAAATGTCAATCTGACTGTAATCTATATTTTCTGATTGAACACAATATAATCAGGCCTTCTAAAAATGACAACAACCTCAGATAAATTAGAGTTTCACTGTTTCTGACCACTGTTATAAATTAAATTCTGACATCAGTGCAGACCCTCTGTAATAAAAAATGTCTGAATGTAGGATGAACCATGTCTTTGCAAACCTTTGGCAGGGCCCTTCATGACTCTGGGTCCGGAAACTTTCCTTTATAGTACAGTAGTAGTAGTATATTACCATGTTAATCTGAGTTCCTTGGCCCAGAGGCCACGATTGTTTTTTGACTGTGTGGAGGCAACTCCTGTCAGGTATTACCAAATCGGACAGGTCAAGGGGTAGGAGTTAGACAAAACACAGTCAAAAAAACAGTCTTGGCCTCTGGCTCAAGGAACTCAGATTAACATGGTAATATACTATTTAAAGATCCAGGTAGAAATCTCAAAGAAAGGCTACAATGATGAAAATTCAAGTGGCTGTGAGCAGTTTTTAGTCAGGTGACCCACATACAGTCATCCATACCAATATTCTACGAAGGTGGCAGCCATCTTGAAAAGCGGCCTCCAACTTGAAAAAATGCCACCATCTTAAATTTGGGTGTCTAACATCATTTTTCAAGGGTGGCCCTAAGAGAGTATAAGTGCCAAATTTCATGGCTGAATCACCATTTGAACTATTGAAATAATGTCACACAAATGGTGGCCATCTTGAAAAACGTCCACCATCTTGAGAGACTGCCGCCATCTTGAATTTTAGAGTGTCTAATGTTATTTTCCAAAAGAGTTGCCCTTAGAGAGTATTTGTGCCAAGTTCCATGCTTGCATCACCATTTGAACTGTTGAAATAACTGAAAAAAATGAAGTGCTTGATACAAGCTTGAAACAAGCTCCTGCTACTGTGGGAAAAGCATAACCACTGCTGATTGTAATTTTTGCCATTGAAGACATTGAATCAGGTGGATTCAGCTGCTGTGCAAGCACAATGAATTGACTGTAGATGCAGGTACATTGTGTGCAGGGGTACAAGGTAAGTTTTCCCAAGGAGACAATAAAGCTGTTTATCTCGGTCCAACGAATGAAAAAAGGCCCAAAATAAATCTTAGAAAACTTAGATGGATGACTGAAATTAATGCTCGAAGTCAACAAACAGTGATAAATTCCGTTTTTGCAGAACAACGTGTATACAAACAGCTATCTGCTACAAACATTGTGTGAATCAGTAAGATTTACATCCTAGGTTTTGGACCTCAAACAGATCTTATAACAGGGTTTCTACTCTTTCCAATGATGTTTTCACCCTCCCAAGCCCCAAACCCCCCACACACAAAACACGCACACACACACACACACACTTTGCAGTGTCCTTTTTTTTGCCCAGTCTATAGCTAATGACAAATTTCTCATAGAATATGTAGTGACTTACTATTATAAATGTATAGTTCACACTTGATTTTAAGATGTTTTTTTTTACTCTTTTTCAAAAATAGATTTTGATGAGTTACTAAGTAGATTAAATTTTATTTTGCCATATTAGTGTTTTTATATTAACACTGCACTGAGTTTTCTATTTTGTTCCTTACCTTGCATTACTCTATCTACTCATATTTTAAGGCTCAATGTGCATTACTTGCGAAGAAAATTAATCAATCATTTTTCCAGGGTTTCCAAGATGTGCAGGAACCCTGTATATACTCCAAAACTAAGTAAACATCAAAAGACAATAAACCTTTTTGTTCCCTTTATTTGAACACTGACCTGGGGTCTGCCACAGAGATGAGCAGAGACTGGACAAACATGGAGCAGAGGAAAGACGTGGAGGGCAGAACATGAGCCGGAGTCTGCAGGAGCTGTACAAGAAAAAGAATTAATGTACAATCGACTTGCCAAAAATGACCCAATCATTTACTCATTCATACTCTTTTGATGGGCTTAACATCATTACAGTGAAACAATCATTTACTCTGGGTGCAGCGGCTTGTTTGAAACAGTGAACTACAGACCTCTTTAACAGCAAATGAGCCCTGAGGTAACGGCGCTCCCTCTGCAGACGGGCCGCTCGGCGTGTCCCGGCTCTCCTGTTGCCGATGTTTCCCCAGCAACAGGTAGAATGGTGTCATGGCGACACTGTCGTCAATCACAAGCTTTGGTGGTGGAAAGACAAACATGGTGGAGTTTAATATTTACTTTACGGATGGACAATAAGGACTTAGATCATGTCTTGATACTTAATAGAAGAGTCAGTTAAAGAAGGATATTAAGTTTTCCATACACACACAAGACAATAAACCAGAAACTGAATTGGATTCTTACAAGGTGAACATCATAGCTGTGTTGGAAATCGTCCACTCATTCACTCACTCACCATCCCCTCTGTAGTGTAAATGAAATAGTGGACTACATCGGGAATGACCAAACGACATTTCGGACACTACACTGAAATTGTAGGGAAAAATTCACGTAAACAAACCGGACACTCTGGAGGATAAGTAGCAAATTTCTAAGCTGTTTACAGCCGCTAAAAGACGTTGAAAGAGCTACGCTACAAACGTGTTAAAGACACTTTAACGTTTTTTTTACATTTATGAATGAAAGCAGCGCCTAACAGCCTTCCTTCTCTTCTTCTTCCATGGAAAAACACAACTGCATTGTATTGTGGTATACGGGAGTATAATATAGGGTACATCGTATGTACGCTCACTTTTGCTGTGCATTGTGGGTATTTTGTAGTACACTATATAGTGAATGAAATTAACTGCTGAGAATTCGAACAACACTACAAAATGGCGAACACACAATATAGTGCACTATATCCGTGATAGGAAACGATTTTGAACACAGCTCGTGTTGCTTTTCAAATCACTTGCTAGTTTCTGTAACTTTCACTCAGTAAGTAATGGTGAGTATCTCGCTGTATTTATACAATAAACACATGAAGCACTAGATAAGCACTCAGAAAGCGCAGACCTAAGCTAGCAGCTCAGTACAGGCAGGGACTTTTCCACAGCCCCTGTAAAAGATACAATTCTGGACCACCAGATCCAGAAAAGAGCCAGTATCCAAAGCAAACTCAGCACATAAATGGAGTTTGTTTTCCTGTAAAAACACAATAAGTTTTGAGAACGTGACTTAATATTTTGATTTCATATATATAATTGAATAACGTCCATAGGATTTCCCATTATAAAGTTCAATGTTTTTTTGTGGCGACAGTCTGGTTCAAATCAGGATGCAATTTACCCTGTTGATAGAGACATTGAACTGATATTATCCTGTGAAATTTGAAGTAAATCCAGTTAAAAATGGTAGAGATATGTTGTTGTTTTTTTAATTCCATCCAATGGTAGCTTAAGAGATTTTTTGAAATTTGGGGCTTTTCTTAACATCCAGACAAACAAACGTATCACCACCACCAAAAGTTAATTTCTAGGTTGAGCCATTACTAACATCTCCTGAAAACTTCAACACAATCCATCCAGTTGTGCGTGGCTAATCTTGCTAACAAACAAACAAACAAACAGACAAATAGATACACATATGCTGACAGAAACATAACCTCCTTGCCCGGTTAAAATGTGACAGTCATCAGTATGGCTCAGTGTTATTATGTTCACACCGGTGCAAAAGAGGATGTGGTCATGGGAGAAGATGCTGTGAATATGCTTGGTATGCATCTTCCTCTTTGAGCAACAGGCTGAGAATGAAGAAGCTGTGGCTGTGATCAGAGCTGATGTGAGCCGTACCTGCTTGCTGGCTGCCATCAGTCTGTCCTCCTCTGCTTTAGTGGTGAACGTCATCAGATCCTAAAGAGCAGAAACCGCAAAGAACCACAGAGTGACTTGATGTTTTTGGTGTCAACAGTACAACATATGTTGGGTTTCTTGGTGAAGGTTGTTACCATGTGATGAGTAAGAAAGTATAACTGGGATCTGTTGAGCCACTGGCTGCTCTCCTCACAGCTCTCCAGCATCTCCTCCCTCGGCGCAAAGACGGCACGGGTCACCTTCCCCGAGCACACGGCTTTGTGGGAGAACAGCGGCCGAGGTTCACTGGGCTTGAAGACAAACACTGGAAACAAAAAGGGTTGAATTATCAATACAGAAACAGTTAATAACGACAAGTTTAGATCTTCACATATACCATAAGGCTCTGTTTTTGGTCAATTATTTCTTCCCTTTAATAATACAAATTGGTAACGTGTTTTATATTATTGGAAAACTTGATTAGTTACCTTTACAGACAGGAAAAATGCATTTGTGGAAAGAGCAACGCAGCTAAATGAGTGAATAGTGCCCCAAAAATGTGCCAAAATCCCCTGCACTGGAAACTAGTGTTGGTGTGGAGTGGCAGGATTATTTGGTCTCAGCCCTGGTACCGTTTCCAAGCTAAAAGCCAAGATCTGTGAAACTATGAAGTTAAAGACAGACCACCAAGTGGGCACCAGGAAGACAACACTCCAAAAACAGCAGTTCCTCGCCCTTGCTTCACTGAGGAACTGTAGGCTTTCTTAAACAGGAAGAGGGGGTTTTGGCACTTTTCTGGGGGGCTGCTTCCCACTCATTTCGCTGTATTCCTCATTCCACAAATGCATGATACTTACAATAAGTTGTCAAAACAATACCTTGTTGTAAAGGCGAGTAATCAGACTTTCCAATAATATAAAACATAACACCAATTAGTATTATTTCAGGGGAGAATTAATGAACCAAAATGATACTTCCAAACTTCTTTAAGAACAATAGATTTTCTTAAAGGGACAGTTCAGGGTTTTAAAGTGGGGTGAGACATTTAGCAGATGCCAGAAAATTAGCCATGGCATAGAAGCCAGAGCTGTATATTGCTGCAGATGATGCCAACAGCAATGAATTTAATTTCAGGTAAAAGTAAGCTACACACTTTATTCAACAATTTTACAACAATTTACTTTTCCACCTCCAAGCCTTTTTCTTTTGGAACTACTTCGCTATGGTGCACAGCAAACATGCCCTTCACCAGAAGAGTGCTGATCTCTTACTAGTATCACTCATCCTTAATATTCAAAGATCTGTTCATGTATTAGGGTAAAAATCGATACTCAAACTGCATTTAAAATTCAAATTGAAAACACACACTTCTGCAGCTCAATAGGGCATCTAGAGCAGCAAACCACACCATCCCACAAAGGGCACCCCAGCACAACCCGACAGTCTATTGCCCTCTTGACCTCCACAACAGGAAGTACACCTCAAAAAACATGGAGGGCTGGCAAAGCCAATCCGTGGTGGCACTTTGCGGCTCCACTCTGGCAAAGGCAAAGCGATAAAGAAAGACTGGGCTGTGTGTTGATTATGTGCAAAGCAGCTAAAGTCTCTTTAACTTCACGAGTGTATAGGTTTGGTTTATAGTACTTAATATAACACTGTGTTGTTCAGTCTGTAGTGATTTTTAATATTTGGTTGAGTTTAGTCAACTTAAACAGGCTTTGCCAAATGTTTGATTCATTTTTTAAAGATTATTTTAATAGTACAGGACCCAGAGTGCCACTGTTAAAGTGTTTTAAATCCTACGGCAAACAGAAGTAATCAATTCAGCTTACAGTCAGTGTTTCCAGCCTGGCAGCAGAAGGCAGCCATGTTTTCAGAGACTGGGTCAGCCAGCAGCAGACTGACGTCCATCGACGTGCTCCACTCCACTGTCAGAGAGAGACATTTATTTATACCAGTGCATGAAATTAAAATGGTTTAACAGCTGCAGACTGGACTCTGTGCCTTACATGAGCAGGTGAGGAGGTTCCAGCAACAGAGCAGGTTGCTCGCCGTCGTTCCCAGCAGGTATTTGGAGCAGCTCAGTCGGCCAAAACAAAGATTCCTGGTGGAGAAAGAGGGAAAAAAACTCCATTGTTTTCTTGTGACTTTAAAGAATCCTAAGGTCACCCCCTTCACTGCACACATTTTTTACAGGATTAGCTTTGGAGGAGTTTTCCGCTTTGGGGGCTTCAAACAGAGACACGCAGGCCGGGCTGGAACACCCACCATGAGCACCAAGTCAGTCAATTCATGTAAAATAATGCCAAAGGAGGTGTGGTAGCATGCATCTACAGGTGAGCAAAAAAGTTTCACTTTATGAGGAGTATCTTAAGCAAATGAGACTGGAGGTCGAGGAGTTGACCCGTCTTTAGACATCCATAGGTGGTGGTTATGCAAGGGGGCACATGACAGCTGTCAAAACAGAAACGCTCACACATCTTTAGCCTTTGAAGATTTTTTTAGAGCAGAAAAGTTTCCGTTCAGCTCCAAGTTAATGCACCCGTTCATTTGAAGATGCTGTACGAGTAAGTGTTTGAAGCAAAGACGTTCATTGGTGGGACGGAAAATTTCATGACTTGATGTGCAGTTCATCAACTAAATGTGAGTCTGATCTGAACTGGCTTTTTGTTATGCTGCCCCCACCGCTTCAAACACTGGACAGACAGAATTGAAAATATCAGAACTGGTTTCAATCAAAGCTTTTCGTTCCCTTTTACCCACTAGGCAGTGAAAATCTTATGAACAATGGCTATTTTTGGCATTTCTTCCAATAAGGAGGTTATGCTTTTGCCTGCTTACGTTTGTCTGATTGTTAGCAAAACTACGGAAAAACCAGAGGATGGATTTACATGGAAATTTCATCAGAGGTAAAGTTTGGTCCAAGGAAGAAGCCATCACACTTTGGATATTTGCCTGGATGAAAAAAAGGTTCATCTATCAATGAAAAAAAATCCTAAAATGAAAAAAAAAACCCTACAAGTTAACACTGAGCAGAATATCAAAAATCATATATTTCACAGGATAATAAAGGGTCCATGTCTCTATCATCAAGGTAAATTTCATCTGGATCTGATCCAGACTGACGTCACAAAAACTATGATGGGAAATCCCATTGACAACATTCAGTAATTCATGTAAAATCAAAACATTATGTGATGTTCCCAAAACTGTTAATACAGGATAAAGACCTCCATAAAGTAACTTGCACAAGCTTTTTGTTATTCATTCATATATTTCATATACATATTTCTTTCAAAAATCACAAAGCACTGATCTCAGTGTAAAAATTGATTGCTTAACATAACATGGAAAAAAAAAGGTGTCACAACAAGCACACAGGACTGTTTAGAGTAGCTGAAGAGTTTATCTGTTTACTGTAGGCAGAGGCAGGCTAACACTACCCACTGACTCCCAGTGTTTGAGGTAAGCTATTTAGCACTGGGTGAGCTCTGCTTGTCTCTTCCTTGTTACTGCACACACAGTTGAAAGAATGGTGTCTATCTGCTTGTCATGGACTCGTGGGTAGGGATGTATACCGTGGACCAGTAATTTCATGTACCTGTCCCTAATTGGGTTGGTACCCAAATACCGTTAAGAATCTGGAAAAACGGCACTGTTATCGGTACTTAAACGTCTCTTCAACTGTCACGTAGTTATGACACTACCGCCGTCTAGCTCAAGCATGTCAGTGAGGGCTACGCGTGCTAGGGTTTGGGCTCACTTTAGCAAAGTTAATGAAAACTCGGCTCGATGCAATCTTTGTCAGAGAGAAGGGGGTAAATACTAGCAACATCACCAAACACTAGGAGCGCACACGTACTATAAAGCTAAAGGAGTGCGGGCTGTTTGATTGCTATAGCAACACGAGTAGAGTTAGCAGCCCAGCTAATAGGGCTGAACGATTTTAGGAAAAGATTGAATTGCGATTTTTCTGGCAGATATTGCGATTTCAATCTGATTCACGATTTTCTTCAAATCAAGCTTTGGGATATTCACATGTAGGGCTGAACAATTTTAGGAAAAGATCTAATTTCAATTTTTCTGGCAGATATTGCAATTCACGATTTTTTTTTCAAATCAAACTTCAGTGCAAAATTCACTTTGTTTACAGTACAGACAACAGTAAGGAAATGATGAAAAACACTTAACACATTATTCACCTTCAATAGTGATGATAAATAATCCGTTTTCATTAACTTCTACTCCTAAACAGAGGCTTTGTGTTGTTGACCTGCTTACCAGCACTTTTAACATATAGATTGTCTACAAATTTGTAAAACAGTATGTGTATAATACTTGACACAACAGATCCTAAGTCAGTCAGGAGCGCTGCAAAAAATTGCTGCTTTGGCGATCACAAAATTGCATGGTGTAAAATTGCGATTTCAATCTGAAAACGATAAATCGTTCAGCCCTACCAGCTAACACTAAAGACTGCAGCACCGACAGAGACTCTATTATCCGCCTCTTCGGTGAAGACCCTGCCAAAAACAACACAGTCACATGGGGTTAAACTCTTGACGAAGCGTCGCTGCACTCAGCCGTATAACTTGGATGAAAAGCCGACGGCTGAGCCCGCAAATTTGATGTGGAGGACCAGTGACTTAAATGCATTTCATAGAACACACAGCCTGGTCTTTAATTATAAGTTTGCCATCAACGGCGTAGAACCAAAACTACTTCCACACAGCTCTCCTCGGATGAATTGGAGCTGTTAATGTCCGCTCGGAGCGGAAAATCTTTGTTTACTGAAGTCAAGAGAGCACCGGATGTGACTGATGGTCAAGCTGCGCTCAGAGCGCCCTCTGTTGGATGAAACGGTCCACTGCTCCAGGCGCCCTGATGTGGTGCTACACTAAATATTTTACATTTGAAAACTTATTTCACTATTCGGTTACAGATATTTAACCCCTTATTCGAATGGTTATTCGAATATCGAATATAAAGTGACAGCCCTAGTAGTCATCATTACAGCACTGATTTTAGCACCACAAGATATATGGGTCTGTCTGTACATGCAGTCTTTGGAGCAGCATGAAGAGGTTTTGCCATCTCCTTAGCTTTCTTTTTGCCTCTGAGAAACATCTGTAATGCATTATTTCTATTCTGTTGAAGCCTTATTACCTTGTGGTAATAAAAAAAAGCTTGAATCTTTTAGCTTTTAATATCTTGTAAAGTCTTTATTTTTACAAAAAATTACGTGTTGTAGTATCGATAACAGTATTGATAAGGAAAGACACAAAAACAACCAAAAGTTGGCGTATCCCTTTAAAATAATGTAACAGTATGGCAGCAATACAAATACTGGGCAACAAAATCTGAGGTAAAAATCCGAGATTTATTTCTTAAGGGACTTACTTTCATAGGTGATGACAGGATTTGACCTTCCTCTGGCTGCATGCATTTTCATAAAATGAAAAACTTGCAACATGAGAACATCACAGTTCGAAGCATTGACCTACTCATGGAAAACAAATACAGGCTGACTTTAGCTCCTAGGTATGCAAACAATGACTGGAGAGGGTCCAGTTTATCAGAGTTACACAACAAAAAAAATTAGATCTCAGTTGTTTACTTCAGATGAAATAGCCTCCATTTTCATAAAAATACTCAAAAGCTGACTCACTGACATGTTATTTCCTTAGAAAAAGTGGTACAGAAACTAACAACAGTAGTTTCATGTCCTCAGTGACCTTTGGGGCCCAGTTTTTCGAGAGAGGGGACATCTGCCAACATTTCTGAGACTCCAGCAACGTTGCGAAACCGTAATCTGTGGCTGTGTTCAGCGGACTGACAGGCCGTCCTTCTTTTCCTGAAATGCCTCTTGTCTGCTGTGAGAAACACACCATGGACAAGTGCCAGGGCGGTTAAAAGAAGGTTATTTAACTGTTTAATGATGCTGGCTGCTGAGGAGGCCCTACAGCAACAGATAAACTATTACAGAGAAGGAATTTTAGGGCAATAAATGGCACTGTAGTGTTGCTGCTTGGACGAAAATATGGCCCATCTTTTTTTAAGCTGCTTCTTTTTCCTGATCAAACTCCAGGTTTATGTCACTTCTCCTGAGACAATTCAGTTAAAGTGCTTCAAACACCCATGAACAGTCTTCAGTGAATTAGAAGTAGGTCAGACCTGAAACTTAAGACCTCCAAATAAACTTTACAGCTGAAGAAATGAGGGAAGAGTAGATCTGCTACTTCTGCTTAAGACTCCTAAACTTACTGCTTCAACTTTAACAGTGAACACGATTTTACATTCAGCTAATATACCTCCATTAATCAATCAATTTTATTTGTATTGCTCCAGTTCATAACAAGTGTTGTCTCAAGGCTCTTTACAATAGAGCAGGCTGAAGTCAAACCTTTCATTTAATAGATACACATATATACATATCTATAAATACATACATATTGGGGGTGCAACAATACATGGATCTGTATTCCACTGTTCGATACAGTGGCCTTGGTTCGGTACACCCTACGAACCAAACAATACACAATTTTGTATTCATTTACTTGATCAACTTCTGACGAGGTGCTATGCGCTGAAAGTTCAGTGAATCTGCGTTCGACTACTCCGGGCTGTATTGTCAAGCACAGATCCGCTAAGCTGCGCCACTTTCATTCAGCTAAGCTGCTGAGACGGAAGAAGCTACATATGCTAGGGCGCTGCAACATGGTGAGTGCTTTACCTTCAGCTGAAACTGAAGATCCTCCACTATCATTCAGATCTGGCGTTTTGGACTACTTTGGCTTCCGTGTTAAGTATGAACCTGATGGTAAGCGTGTCGTGGACAAAAACACAACAGTATGTCGGAAGTGCAACACGATGCTAAACTACGTCGGGGGAATCAAACAAACGCCGACATCATCCTGGTGTTAAAACAAGTGGAACCAGACAGAAACAACGAGCACCACACATGCTACAGACTTTACCTGGGTCATTTAGACAGCCATTAGCACATGATTCAAAGAGGGCAAAGGAAATCGACCGGGTGATAGCTACTTTCATTGCTGTCGACATGAGACCCTTTTCTGTTGTGGATAACACCAGGTATCAGGACATGGTACGGACACTTGATACACTTATAGCTAGTTCTTTGTAATATTTACTCTGCTGCTAAGAATGCACCACATAAGATGGGTGAGTTCTCTATACATACATTTATTTTTTTTACTTATTCTAATTCTTACACAGTGATGTTTTTTTGTTTTTGTTTTGTTTTTTTAATGTATTTTTTGGGCATTTTGTGTCTTTATTGATAGGAAAGAGCCAGTGGATAGGCTTGTGAAAGGGGGTGAGAGAGTAGGGGAGGACACTCTGCAAACTGGTCACAGGCTGGATTCGAACCCAGACCGGCAGAAGCAAGTACATGGGACGTGCATGGCTGCTAACCACTCTGCCAAACCAGCACCCCGATGTTTTTGTTTTTTATGATTCTAGGTATGCACCAAAGAATGTGCCTGGTTTGGCTGCAAGAGCTACATTTAATTCAATTTAATGAAAATGTACTCTGAGTTGAAACAAATGTTGGTTATATTAATAAACCACAAGTAAAAAAGGCATTGAAATTTCTCATATTTTGTATCGAAAAAGTATCAAACCGTGACAGAAACATATCGAACCAAACCGAACCATGAATTATGTGTATCGTTGTACCCCTAATACATATACTGTATATCGGTATATACACATAAATACATTCAGAGATGTGTCATTCAAGCAAAGACAAAGGGACAAAAACAAGAACTTATGATGGCGACAAACTCATGGATGCCCAGATCATAAATATGTCATCACATTTGTCTCTGCTGAAAAGAGATTCAATCAATCTTTATTTTTATTTGTGTAGATCATCACGTGAGATCTTGTTGTGCATGGTCGTGACTGATTTTATTGCATTGGCAGTGGTGGCCGAGGTTGCCAGAGTTGCGCTCAGTGTGAATGCAGCTTTAGTCTAAAAATACATCATAACGTGGTAAAAAAAATAAAAATAGAGCCACGTTAAGCACACAGGACTGTTTAGAGTAGCTGAAGATTTTATGTGCTGACTGTAGGCAGAGGCAGGCTAACACTACTCATGGACTCCCAGTGTTGGAGCAAAGCTAATTAGCATTGGGCAAGCTCTGCCTGTCTCTTTAATGTTACTGCACGCACAGTTATAGAAATGGAGTCTGCTTGTCATGGACTTGAGAGTGAGGCAAGACATGAAATGAAAAGTTGTGTATCCCTTTAATACTGAAAAAGTATTTAGTGAACAGGATTTGCTGAAATGCTGACCCTGTCTGCAAGTGCTTGTTTCTGATCCTACCTGATAGCTCCTGGAGGCTGGGACAGAGTGGCGAGGAGCTCCCAGGACACCGGGCTCCATACAGTCACCACCTCCTGAAAACTGACGGCCAGCAGAGAGCCGTCGGCTGAGAAACAGCAGCACTCAGGCGCCAGGCCGTGATAGTCGCCAACGAAGTCACACGACCAAGACGGCCCTTCATTGGCTGCAAGGTTCAGGAGACCAGAAACAGACATGGAGGGAATAAAGTTATTTATGTATTTGTTTTTTTTTTTTTACATCAGGCAACTTTTGTTAATGGTAACACAGACCCATTTAAGCCAAAAGAAAATACTTGAATTGAACTTCCTTTCTTTTAAGTTTCCCTCGTCAACGCTTTGCTGAGTCAGGGTTATGTAACAGGATTAAAACAGTTCATTTGCATGACCAGGGTTCCCACTCTTTTCTAGAATTCATTTTCCAAGACTTTTCCAGGACGTCCCCCCCCTCCACACACACACACACACACACACACACACACACTTACTTCGGTGAGTCCTTTTCTACAGTTGTGCCTTACATTATGTATATTTACTCATATTGCAATGTTTATGCCTCTTCCACCCAGAGGTCTGATTTACAAGATGTGTAGTATATGGCTTTAACAAATCTAGGAAATATCATACATTCTCTGACATTCTTGGAAGTTATGATCAATTTATCATAGAATAGAACAATCACATCCACAGATTCCAGTGTCACATAACCAACTGAAGTTACAATATTGGTGTGGGCAATTCTCAGGTTCATATACCCCCTCCCCACAGTGAGGAGTTGTATAGCCTGATGGCCTGAGGAACAAAACAGTTTGGACCACTTTGGTCTTGTAGAGGCTCAAACATACTGACAGGCATTTTAAAGTGTAAAATACAGGTTAAAGAGGCACTCTTGTGCAGAAACTTGTATCTAAAAAAACTCAGCTTATAAGGGCATAAATACAGTATGTTTTAGCTGGGTAAAATCTGTATTATCAGAACTGGTTGCTCGTCCTGATATTTGCAGCTGGTTTAAAGCTAATAAAATCTATCATCAGACAAGGTGGGTGGGTTCTGCCCTATAGCGACAATGTGATCTCTGAAGATGAAGACCTCGGTATGCATGTTGGACCAACTGACAGACCTGCCTCTTGAACATCAGCTGTGGTAGAGATGCACTGTATTGGATTTTTGTCAATATGTCTATATTTCCAAACTTAATGCTTACAATGATATTTTGTTGTCAAGAGCACAAAGCTATAATTTCATGTTTAGCTCATTGAATTGGGCTTTAAAAGTTTTGAGCTTGAATATGTGCACTCTAAGATATTTTGAGATTAGTTGAATTAAATGTTGGCAAAATGTTGCCTTGTGGTAAGTGAGGTTGCTTTTTCCCACTATACATAAATCCCTTATTGCTGTAAACTTCCACTAGCATGGCAAAATAAATGGGAAAGTTTAGTAAATTAAGCATAATTGGCTGTCTAAAATTGGGAATTTCTGACTTTATGTATCTAAGTCTTGTTCTTATGTGTTAGTTATTTTATTTTTATTTTATGACTGCGTGTGTTTGTCTAAAACTGTTGTATATGCTTCTGTCTTGGCCAGGACACTCATGGAAAAGAGATTTTAAATCACAATCAGGTTTTCCTCGTTAAATAAATGTCAATAAATTATTACAATAAATGGTAGGATCAATCCACAGTTTGAATTTGGGAGGGAAATCAAACATGTCCTTAAGAGCTTTCAAAACTCTTTCCGAGGGAAAGTCAGACCTCAAGACATTTATGACCTAATGTTTTAAAAAAACTGATCCAAAACTTTTTTGGGATCCATTAAGGCAGTGACTAACTCAAACAAAACTCAGCCCAAGTTAAACTTTTAGCTGAATGGTTAGAAAGTCAGACAGCAGCTTACCTTCTGTGTGGGCTGGTGCGGCGAGCTGCCAGGCTTTGAAGTGTCCATCTTTGCTGGTGGAGACCAGCACGGTGGTCTGACTGTCTGCAGCGCCGCAGAAGCACATGGCTGTAATCCGGTCCTCGTGGGGAGCCGAGATGGTCGTGTTCAGCACAAAACTGCAGGTCATACAGTCGGCATGTTAGAAAAAAGAGCTGTTTTTGATGTAATTACTGTTACACCAAGAAAATATAATAGGGAGAGACAGTGGACTGCAGGTGTGAGCTTTTGTGTTAGCTTAAAAACATCAGTGTTATTTATTCGTGTTTCTGTCTGACGTCTGTACCTCTGTGTCTGTTCATCAAACGCCCACAGCTTCAGGTTCAGCTCCAGCTCAGCATCTTTTTGTTTTCTTTCCTCCACGGTTGCCAACCAGCTGCCCGCCGAATTGAAGGCCGCTTTGACCACCTCAAACTGCTGCAGACCCGACTCGTGGATGAACTCCTGCTGCACGATGTCCAGCTGCAGACGACAGAGAAGAGGATAATGTAGAGGCTAAACTGAGAACACCAGGAGTATGTCTGAAGCGTTGTATTTGTTTCAACAGATGTAGCAATCTCTGATTGCTCTAGCTGCCTGCCATAAAACAGGCTGCACGTGATTGACGTACACTTTTTTACAGCCCCAGCATATGAAGTATATACTGTTGGTATAACATTCAACATTCTCCAATAATTACTGTGTTTTCAGACTTGAATTACATGAATTAAAGTTCTTTGCACAAAGACTCTGCCTGAATATCCATCACATAACACTAAAGCTGATGTCATATTTTACACAAATATGCAATATGATTAAGCACCATCCCTCTATCTGCTGTTTGGTTTGGGATGTTTCTGCATTAATGTCTGAGCTCATCAATATGGCGATCAAGTTTTGCAGATCTTGTGTTATAAAATCAAGCACAAAAACTTAGAAGTTCTTCCAATGGGGAAAATAAGCTCCAAGCATTTCACTGCAGCATTATGCATTGAATAAAACTAAAATGTTGCACCTTTCGACTGTCTACTTGAAAAACAACAACAACCTCATCCACTCAAAATGGCCTTAAAAAGCACATCAAATCTTTGTAATAAGTCCTGTTGGTTAAACACATTTACCAAATGCTTTAAATTGTGTTGACTGCAGCAGGATGAATTTGATACAACTATGAGATGGTACACAGTCACATTAGGACATGCTCAATGCTCTCTCTGAAAAATCACTACTGGTTGAGCAATTAAATTACAACATTTTTAACTTCAAAGAAAGAAAATTCATTTTTTTGTCTAAACACTGTTGTGAGCAGCCGTGATTGAAAAGCCATTTAGTCATTTATAGGTTTTTTGTTTGTTTGTTTTTGAAAAACCCCTATCTGTTTAAGTTTTTTGTTTTGTATTTTTGTTCGGAACACTTTATGCTGAAAAATAAAATAGTAAAACGGTTTTAGAAAAAAATTATGCTTTTTTTCTCCTTAACAGACCCTTCTTATTTCATCAAAATTCACTAATAATGCCTAGGAATGGAAATACATTGACCCTTTTAACCAACACACTTTTAGCAGCAGTTAGCTACAACTTTTGCTATCGAGGCTTATTTCCCTTTTGCTTGTTGATTAAATAAGAAATTGCATGTTGAGAAATGTATTTAAGAAGCCCTAAAATATAAAAAATGCCAGAACTGTCCTTTAAGTTTGACTAAAGTTTCAACTAAGCATCACAAAACCATATTTTTTTCAATTCAGATGCTAAAATGAAACAAATGATCCTTCTATGTTCTGACTTATTCACAACAGTTTGTCTTGCTATGAAGTGTCGTGCTCACATTGTAGAGCAGTTTGTCTCTTTGGAGTGAGTAGAACTGCAAGTGTCCTGGTTTTCCATTCAGCACCAGTGATTTACTGCGAGGGTCTATCATCATGTCCGTCCTCACACTCTCTCCTGCACAGAAACAAAAATAGATCAATGAAGCTTTTACAATTCCTGCTGGCTAATAGAAATATAAAATACAACATTAAACAAAATGCAAAGTTTATCAGGTTGAATAAAAATTTTAAAACCAACAAACAAACTTATTTGAAACTAAGAATTCTTCTAAAGGTGTTCCTATAAAGTCAGATTGTTTTCCAGGAACACTGAACCTTATTTATGATATATGTGTATCATTTATGAGTCCACACAGTGTGTTTAAGATCAGGTGACGTGCTGTGCTAAATACAGAGTGTACTGACCTTTGACCAGACCCTGAATGACTGCAGAGACTTTAACACAGCTCTGGATGATCGTGATCTCTGAAACAAAAGGAGAAACAGTTTTTGAAAATCAGTCACCATTGTTCTTTTAGAAACTTCAGTCTCAAACGAACATCTTTGAAAAGTTGAATCAATACTTTAAACCATTTTCACTGTACAAAAAGGGGAAAAAGCATTCGTGCTAAATGCTGTAGTTTCTAACCCGACACCAGATGGACTGTTCACTCGTCCACCTGGGAAAGAGCCCACAGAAAGTGTTTGGAAATGGGCAGAAACCTCTGAAAGGCAAAAATGGCAGGTGACTGGACGATCACTCTGTCAATCAAATTCATTACTAGGGCTGTCACTGTATATTCGATATTCGAATAACCGATCGAATATGGGGTTAAATATCGGTAACCGAATAGTAAATAAATATTCAAATATAAAATACTGAGTGTGGCGGCACATCAGGGTGCCTGGAGCAATGGACTATTCCGTGTAGCAGAGGGCGCTGTGAGCACAGCTTGACCCTCAGACACATCCGCTGCTCTCTTGAGCTCAGTAAACAAAGAGTTTACACTACAAGCGGACATTAACAGCTCCAAATCATCTGAGGAGAGCTGTGTGGGAGAATTTTTGGTTCTACACCGTAGATGGCAAACTTAAAACTCAAAGACCAGGCTGTGTGTTCTGTGAATTACAGTTTAGTCAATAGTCCTCCACATCAAATGTGCGTGCTCAGCTGTCAGCTTTTCATTCAGTGCTGCGGCACTTCATCAAGAGTTTAACCCCGTGTGACTGTGTTTTATCCAAAAGGGGGGATAAGAGAGTCTCTGTCCCTTAAACTGGGTGGGGTGGGGGGATAATCGAATATCTTCGATTATTTGGTTGCATGTCCCAAAACCGTTCGACTTTTATTTTTTGGAAAAGTGACAGCCTTAAACATTACAGGCCAATCAGGTAATGTAGTGTACCTGTGTAAAATACACAAGTCACTTCCTAGATTAAATTCTCACCAGAACATGTTGCAAATGGAGCAAAAATATCCTTTATATCCAGAAATGCTTTCAGTGTTATTGTTTGTTGATCATTAATAAAGACATGTGGTCCAGATTCGAAACTGCTACTGAAGCTGTTAGCATCTATGCTAATCTCTGTACGAGCAGTCACTTTCTGCTGTCGTCATGCTCGTAGTGGGCAGTGCCACTTTTGGCAACCACCAACTACTGCAGACTGTAGTTTGGCAAAATGGATCTGCCTGATTACAGACATTGAATCAGGCGGATCCAGCTGATGCCCAAGACTGGTAGTCCCTAAACTGTGTTGCATTTAGAGACCATTAGCACAGCAGTAGTCCATATATTGAAACAGTCTGTGTCCTATCAAAAACAGCTAGATCAGCTTGTTACTGTACTTAATTCGAGGTGTTTCCACTGCCAAATAAGAAAAAAGGGGCCCGAATAACTGATCTGTGCTACTCCACTTTTTTGGTACCCTTCTGTTGGGTGTCAAGAGCTGATCCCGAAGAGGGGAGCTTAAAATGCTGCAGTCTGTTAATTGATCACAGGAACAATCATTTCCTAGTTGACAGAAGAAGCTCAACAAAAACAAAACACAGTGCCATGTTTAAATTACAAGTGTATCCTCAGGAGGAGCAGTAATAGTGGTAGCCAGTCAGTAGCCATATTTTTATTATTTAGATTTATTCATGCATCTACACACATATACATATATATATGTGTATATATATATATATATATACACACATATATATATACATATATATATATATACATATATATATATACATATATATATATATACATATATATATACATATATACATATACATATATATATACACATATACATATACATATATATATATACACATATACATATACATATATATATACACATATACATATACATATATATATATATATATATATATACATACATACATATATATATATACATATACAAATATATACATATACATACATATACATATACATATATATACATATATACATATATATACATATATACATATATATATATATGTTGTACTGTGTTTTTTTTTACTTTTTGATATTCTGAACTGTTCAATGCTGCTGGAATCTTAGTTTTCCTGAAGGAGTTCTCCCAAGAGATAAATAAAGTTCGATCATATCTTGCTATAAAGAAAGTCCGTGCTGGACACCCCTGCACACCTGATGGCACAGCAGGCAGTGGAAATTTAATGAGATCAGAGTTTACTGCTTCAAACCGAACCTTTCTGAACTGAACTAAACCAAACCAGACAGACCAGACCACTCAGTGGAAACACAGTTTTGGTGTTTACAGAGCATTAAAGGCTTTTCTCACTGTTGTCACTGTGTGAGGTGCAGAACAGCGTTCCATCAGGTGAGACAGTGATGTGAGTGATCGCTGCACCCAGACGAGGCAGGAAGTCCTTTTCGTTCTCTTGGTTGTATCTCCACTGGACGAGCACAGACTCGATGCCTCCGCTCAACAGGTTTGTACCTGCAACAAACAAACAGACAAAACAGAAAGAGACGTCAAGTCGTGCCAATCTAGAATCTTAAAATACAAATGAAAAATTGAAGAATCACAGTCGGTGAAAATAAAAAATAGGATGATGAAATGCACCAACCTTCAGGCGTGAAACACAGCGAGCTGACAGCGCTGTGGTGCCAGTGCAGGGTGGAGTATGTGTACTCTTTCTTATGGTTGAAGTTTCTCCTTCAAATACAAACAATAATGTAAGAAAATTAAACATTAAATAAATTATAGCTTCTCCCCTTATTCTACATTTTAAATATCTTGTAAACAAACCAAATAGACCTAACTGTGCTTTATAAAAATGAAAAAAGGGACTGACTGCAGAAAAAGAATCACAGCTTTAAGCTCATATCAACTGACAGAGCTGTAATTAAAGCAAGAATGAAGCCATATTAACACTAATTTACTCTGAAATTGAGTCCCAAATGAACTCACCACAAGCGAATCTTTCCGTCTTCATGTCCGGTGGCGATGCAGTCATCTTTGGGGTGACAGGAAACACACGTAAATGTGTTCTTTCCTCCTTTCTTGTTGTCTTCTTTCAGGGAAAATCTGTTGATAATCCACACAAAGGCAAAAAGATCACCTTCTCAAAGTCCTTGTGGCTTTAACCCAAGTAACAAAAAGTTGGCTCTCAACAGATATGAGTGGTATTGCATCCTAAAATTAATAGTTTTGTGTTGTTTACACATAAATCTGAAAAAAATCTGGAGAATTAATTCTCAAAAAACCAAGTGAAATTTGAGCCAAACTGCTCCTCTTCAGTCTTGTAAAAATGTTTGTCATTGCCCTTTTTGCAGGTCTGAGCAGGCAGAGTATTACTTGTTACATCACTTGTTGTTTAATAAACCTTTATTGGAAGCTTTTTGATGAGCTGATCTGTTTTCATGTGCATGCCTTTGAGATCCACACCCCATTAAGGAATGTGTGTGTCTCCTTAAGAGTTTTCTACACTTCAAAATCCAAAATAGCATTAGTAAAATGATTATCTGTCATTCATAAAACAAACTAATCCTTCACCCTCAGTGATTCAGCAGGATCTTCCTGATCTGATTCACTGTCTGTGATCATGCAGATCCACCTTGCAAAGCTATAATCTACAACAACTAAGCTCAATCTCTACCAGCTCTGACCGATCAGAGGCCCTTAAAGCAGAAAAGGTGGGAGCTACAAGTGTGGTGGTAGCAGGAAACGATTAGCATTAGATGCTAACAGCTTGGACAGCAGTTTATAAGAGCTGGACAACATTTCTTTATTGGATAAAAAACAAACACTACTGAAAGCAATTCTTATTAAAAACATTTTTGCTTTCTTCATAGCTGCAAAAATGATCTCACATATTATACAAAACACCTTAACAGTGGTGTCTGCTGACTACAACATCAGACTGGCCTGAACTGAATTAGACTGCCAGAAGGTTCATCCAATCACCTTCTCAATGTGTTTTTACGTGTATATTTTTCACTCTCTATGGGCTGTGGTCCAGATAATGAGTGAACATGTCCTGTTAAAGTATACTTCGGGTTTAATCCTCTCACCTGTAGGCCTTCTGCTTCTTGAAGAAGTAAACCTCGAGCTGAAGACCTTTAGCTGAAACGATATATTCCCCCTGGAAGGAAGAAAACATTTGATAATCAACACCAGGGCTGGGCAATTAATGGACTTCAAATTTCAATTTCACCTTCCAAAAAATAAATACAAGACAGTGTTTGCAGTTATATCTTGGCCACAATACTACACTCCCAGTAGGACTGTAAGAAAGTAAAGAAATACTAATATATTAGGACATATTGTGGGGCAATACTGTATTAACTCCTTTCCGAACATGCAAATGACAAATTAACTTTGCGTTTTGGCTGGGGTTGTTTTAATTTTGTTATATTTTTAATTATTTGTTGAGGTTCAAAATTAAAAAAGAGAAAGAAAGAACGAACGAGAAAGAAAGAAAGAAAATAACCCCAGCTGTGATTTTTGTAAAAATCAAGCAGCCCTAATGAACATGAAAATCACTTTAGCTGTGTTCGGAACCATCCACTCATTCACTCATTCACTATTCCCTATGTAGTGTAAATGAAATAGAGGACTTCATAGGAAATGACCAAATGACATTTTGGACACTACACTGAAATTTTCTGAACGTCATAGTGTCAGTAGATGAGCTGGATATTCCTGTAACAGAAGTGGATGCTCCAAAAATCACGTAAACAAACCGGGCACTGAGGAAGATAAGTAGCAAATTCTGAAGCTGTGTACAGCCGCTAAAAGACGTAAAAGAGCTACACTATGAACGTGTAAAAAATACTTTAACTTTTTTTTACATTTAGGAAAGAAAGCAGCGCCTAACAGCCTTCATTCTCTTCTTCTTCTATGGAAAAACACGACCGCATTGCATTGTGGCATACTGGAGTACAATATAGGGTACATGGTATATACTAGGGTTGCACCGAAATCAAAATTTGTGGCTGAAGCCGAATAAAATATAAATGCTTGGCTGAATACCGAATATCCAATGTGGAGGCAAAGTAGTTCACTATATTTTTTAATTGTGCATTAATAGCTTAGAGTACATTTTTAGACATGTTTTTAAAAGAAAGTAATTGTTAATTATTTATTATGAGATTTATTTAATATTCCAGTAGCCTTTGCTTTTCAAAAAAGCCCAACAAAGTTTGTCACCTGTATTAAGCCTTCAAACAAAACAAAACATGCATTAAAAATACTAATGTGCATTGATGGATATATACCAATAAACCAATAATACCAACAAATAAATTGTCCTTTTGACACAATACTGCTTTTAGGCTGTCTTTTTATATTCGATATTTGTATAACCGATTAAATATGGGAATAAATATCCTTAACTGAATTGTAAATAAGTATTTGAATGTAAAATATTAAGTGTGGCGACACACTTAATATACTATTCGGCTTTGCTATTACCTCACTCCACTGAAGGCCGAATATGGCTTTTTTGCACTATTCGGTCACCGAATATTCGGTGCATCCTTAGTATATACACTAACATTTGCTGTGCATTGTGGGTATTTTGTAGTGCACTGTATAGTGAATGAAATTAACTGCTGAGAATTCGAACAACACTACAAAATGGCGAACACACTATATAGTGCACTATATCCGCGATAGGGAACAATTTCAAACACAGCTTTTGTGTAAGCTATGTTGTTTTTGTTTAAGGGTTCTTTGTGTATTTACAAAATTGTAACTGGCTTATAAAACTTTACCACTATGAAGTCGCTTTTCTTTAACACATTTTGTTTTATCATGATACTATGTCTTTGAAGAAAGCAGCTCCTGAATTCACCCCATTTGTTACATATTTACAGTACAATGAAGCAGGAATCTATGAGGTTCAAAAAAGTTCTTTAATTTGAACCATGACCCCCTATAACTAAAATATCAGCAACTCCCTAGATACAGGAAGATCCATTCCTCCAGTTAAGACACCACGTGCTTAATTTCACTATCAGTGAGATATGAAAATTGAATGGATATGTCAGAGAGGTTAGGGAGAGATGTGGATGTGGGTGCAGGTCAGTATTTGTTGTTACAGTGATTGTGGGTTTATGTTTGCAGCATCAAATCTTTGTGTTTCTGGTGTGTAGTTTCCTGTTTGCTATAGCGGCGTGGTATGTACCCCTCTGCCGAAGTCGATGGTCGCTGGGTTGGAGCTAACGTCGCTGAGCACGGCAGAAAGCTCTCGGACCTCCACCAGCTGATCTCCACTCTGAGGAAGATGCACCGCAACCAGCTGGAACAACTCTGCACACACACACAACCAAACATCAGCCGATCACACGGGCTCACCCACTGACCCTTTACCCAAATTCCAAACACAAAGAAAACCAATAATGTCACACTAGCGCCCTCTAGTGGAGGATGAGCCTCTTTGCACAAGCATCTTTATGACTGGAATATGAGGCATAAAAACAAAACCACAAACATTTGACAAACCGGACACTGAGCCTGCACCTGGACAGATGGTTTCCACTGCTGATTTAACATTTACAACAACAGACATAAATATATCAAACATACCTGTTCTCTTCTCACTTATGGTGGAAGTAACAGCAAAGATGACTCCTTCATGTTTTGCAGATGCATAGATTGACTGAATGGGGTATCCGATGACGTACGTCTGAAGAAAACACACAAGGCAAGGCCCAATTCATACACAAGGTAATTCAAAGTGCAGAACAAGACAAAATAATCAAAACCACAATAAAAAATAAAAATAAAAGTCGTCATTATAAAATGAACTTTACAGAGAAGAGTGCTGATAAGATCCTCTCAGTCATATGCATAGTTAAATAGAGCTGTTTTGAGCCTAAAAGTGAGCACTGTCAGAGTAGAGGCCTGTCTCACATCTTCAGAAAGACTGTTACAGATTTAGCTGTAGAAAACTGGAACCCTGATCCCCCATGTTTCGTCCTGACTCTGGGCACCAGCAGGAGGCCGGTCCCTGAAGTCCTCAGAGTTCCACATGGTTCATATGGCACTAACATGTAATATGGTGCTCAGCAGAGCTGCTCTAAATTCTATTCTCTGAGTCACAGGAAGCCAGTGTAGGCACACAGATGTCACACAGAGGGCTTTAACACCAGCATGGCTCCAAGACAGTATCCAAACCTATCTTGAACTGGCCGGTATGTTCAGAGCAGAAAAAAACTGGTTTGGAACCTGAAAAGTCGGTTCATGGCTGAAACCAAAAAGTTGGTTCCAACTTACAAACCGTAACAAAACTGTAAACAAAATTCAGATCCTGGGTCAGTCAGGAGCGCTGCAAAAATTTGCAGATTTGGCGATAACATGAAATAATGATCTTAATCAGAAAATGGTAAATCGTTCAGCCCTATCCGTGAGTGTGTCGTATTCTGTTTTACAAAATAAATTGAGCAGGAAGTTGAGGAAGTACAGGAAATGGACAAGTGCATGCAGTGGTCGAGGGAAGACATCAAATGTTTGATGGTAATTCAGGCATTCTCCTCATTACCAACAGTTGCTGTATTCGTGATTGCTGGATGAAACAAAAATCTTAATTAAAGCAACAAACTCTTTCATGATATTGATACTATCCACCACTTTGCCTGTGTTGTTTATTTCCATCTTAGTAACACAGAAAAAAGCCCTCCCACTTTCGTTCTGCTTGAACTGGTGTGAACGTAGGCTTGTTTGCTAATAAGCACCAAGGATCTGAGAAGCAAGAACAGGACCAGTTCCAGAACCAGAACCATGCCAGTGTGAAAGCCCTCACACAGACGCCTAAACCTGGTCATTCATTTTGATATAGTAAAAAAGAAAACGGGCAGGCTTTAAACAAACTCATACACAGTGTGTTGGCAGAGTTAAGTGTCCACAGAACCACAGGGGTTAAAACTCGTCTCAAGGATGAACCCACTTCCTGATGGTTCATGTCGATCCTCTACAAAGAGTTTAAACACACAAACAATCAAGTTTTACCTTAATAAGGATTCCATCTGTGAAGTCCCAAAGTCTGACAGTGCCATCTGCTGAGCACGAGTAGACCTGCAACAAAAACATTTATAAAAAAAGAGGCTACAAAACACTTTCAAAACAAACAATAACTAAATCCCAGCCCTTTCCCTAAGTCACTAAACATTCCCTACCCAGCTTACATATAAATGCAAACCTCAACCAGCTAACCAGCTCTATTTACAGATGCTGTGATATCTGACCTTAATCATTACATATTACTTCAATAGCACATACCGCTGGAGGGTACTGTCCAAAAAGGAGGTGCCTCCAAACATCAGACATAAAAGTGAAATGATGCAGTTTGGAATAAACTCATTATGATGTCTGACCACAGACTTACAGAAAAGATTTTTCTTTGGGATACTCTTGATGGTCCTCTCTTGGCAAATGAGCTGAAATCTGTATTTTACTTAAGTGGCGTGTCACGTGTGTTTTAAAATGATCTGTTGATTTATGCTGTAAACCACATTAAGAACTTACTGTCTCATAAAGAACAGTTATGATGTAGATTCATATGTTCAGTGCAACTGAACTAGAAGACAAAGATCCCTCTGTGCACAGCTATGCAGCAGAGCATCACTGCTAGCCTTAGAGACCCACAGGTTTAATGCTGCTCCAGAGGAAGACAGACTGCTGTGTGAGTTTAGAGAATCAGAGAATTAAATGCATATTCCCTTTTTTTTTTGTTCTGTGTATGATGACATTAGGGTTGTACTTTTCAGTAACATATTTCTATTGATAGCAATATTTTCTGGTTGGATGATGATGAAAAGCTTGAGAGTTGCTCCAGGGAAAGAACTTTTTGTAGCAGATTTTGTCTGCAAAGCCAGATGAGAAGAAAAGGCAGAGCGTAATGTTTAAGGCTGAGCTGAAATGAGAAAATGCCATTTTTGTCAGGCATAATGAATAATGGCAAAAATATGCCATTATTCTCAGCTTACAACAATCAACATATCACCAGTCCAGATTTTTCTTAGTAACCGCAAAACATCATCTGCTACCATAAAGTGTTACTGTTGTAAAAAGTGTTGTGACAGTCAACATTACATCACATTTAACATTTATGATAGCTGCAACTTTGTTTTGGATGAGGAATTGGCACTGTGTGTGTGCATGACATGTAAATAAAGAACAATCAATTTACTCACCATAAGATTATTTAGCAAACTTTTGTCTAAATTCAGCCACAGTTTTGACCTCTGTCTGCTATGATTATATCATTTGGCATCATTTTCGCTGACTGCCTCTGAGGAGAGTGTGGCGACTTTGATTTGTATATCATGTAGAGGAAAGTGGAGGGAATTGATGTGATGATGTCTGGTGAAGGGCTAGGACCTGAAACATCATATTTCTGTTATTAATTCCAATTAAAACTGACTTGAGTATAGCGTATGGTGCACAGACCTTTAGTCTCTTTAATATTTCTGTGTCTAGCACCCAGCATTCAATTTCTCTGAGATGGGCTTGTTTTTTCCCCTGCTTTAAGGAAAGCGATCAGGGAGTAGATCAGCCAAAAAGATTAATAAAAACGATTACCTTAGAGACTTGTTATCGATTTTTCAACTTGAATTGGGTTTCAAAAACACGGTTATCAGCTCGTGTTAATTTTGACAGCATCTTTCAATTTAGTCTTATAATCTTTTTTCTGACATAACCTTTAGCTTAGCCATTATTTAGTCATCACAATTGTTTTAATATTAGTCTAGTTTGGTTGATGAAATTTCACAACATTTTAGTCAATGAAATCTAATGTACATTTAATTGACTAAAATATGCAGTGTAAAAGGGTAAGGCATTTTTATGTTTCCTTGAATCTCTTAAGTCATGTTTTACTCTTGGATAAATTGAAAGATCTAATAACCCTTTAATAAATGATAGTAAAGTTTGAACGGAAGATGTACAGAAACAAATTTAACTTTTATGTGAAATGCTGTCATCTCTAGTTAAGATACCTGTCAGAGCATCTCAGTTACAATACCAGAACTGACAGCAAACAGTGAACCTGCTCTACATGAATATATTAGTCCATTAAGAGAGCAGCTCTGATTGGATCGCTCCACAACTTATCCCACCACCACCTAGCTAAGGCAGCTGTGATTGGATGTCCCTCTGAACTCATCCAACCTTTCTACAAAACCTAAGTAACTGTGATTGGATACATTCTTACTTGTCTCTACTTTCTACAAGACGAAATTAGGTCTGATTGGAGTAAGTCTCTGTCAAACAGGTTCGTCTAATTTTTAATTGTTGACGAAAATGTCAGTTAATTCAGTCTTGTTGTTTGTCCATGTGCACTGTTTTATTTGTTTTTTTAGACAGTCTAGTTTTCGTTAGGGGAAAGGGTTGTTGACGAAAACTATGACGAAAATAATTGGTCAACAAAAGTCACACTGCTATCAGCATCTACAACGAATTTACATATATCTGCATTTACGACATCTACAGCAGTCTAATATTGTGCATTCTTAAAGTACACCTAAAGTCTTCCTCCTGTGTGATGAGTACCTGCAGGTGGTTGGAGGGTCTGAGCAGCACACCTGTCACCAGGTCGGTGTGTCCCCTCAGGTCGTGGATGCACTCCTCTGTGGAGGTGCTGAACACCTTCACACACTCTCCTGAAGCACACAGCAGGAACCTGGACCAACACAAACACCATGTAAATCACTACGTAGAACTCTTTCCGGACAACAAGACCGCTGGTTCGTTATGACAAGCATTTTAGAAATATAGTCGCACTGGAGCAGCTAACTGTTTGTAAACATCAACTAACAGCCAACATGCTAAAGCTAACAGCTAGCACCGGCTTCGGCACGTTGGCAAACAGGACCGTTAAACGGCACGAACAGGAAAAGACTAAACACCGAACATGAGCCTAATGTAAATACACACTTACTTTGAATCATTGGTGATGACAGGCTCTCTGAAATGTATTTTACTACCTCCTCGGTGAACCACGCGGATATCCCCGTGTTCCACCATGTTTTCCCCGCAGACTGAACCACGCGCTACTGCTGCTGTTTGACGTCTGTGAGGACGCGTCAGCGCCGCCTGCCGGACAGGAGGCCACCGGCGGATTTTCAGTTTTACCTTTTTGAAAGTTTTTTTGTAACTGCTAAAACAACTAGAAAGCACTCGGATAGTGCAAACATCCGCCACCGTAGCTCACATATTGCGGTTATATCTATAAACAATAGTTCCATGATAAAGTTACCTGAATCCTTGACCCTAAAAAACCCACACCAAGCACTCAGAATCATCTTGATATCATTAGTTTGATTGTTATTGAGTATAATGGTCGTTTCCTAATGGAGGTTATCTGGATCACCACCAGAAGTTGCGCCATTACCAATATCTTTTGAAAATCCCAGCAAAATTCGGCCAGCAGTTCTTACTTAATATGAAACAAACTTCCAGGCAAACACATAACCTCTTTGGAGGTGATAGACCAACATCTGAGCCAAATGGTTGGTGACCCGAACTCACTTACCCAATTCAACAATCTTTTTGGAAAAATTCTAAAACATTCCCAAGGGTTGGGCACAATTTGCAAATCCCATTCACCCTTCTGTCAAGGGTATGCCTTGGTTTTTATATTTCTTTTGGTTTGAGTCTTCATTTGTAGTTTTTCACATTGTCTCTTCTGCTTTGCGTCTCTTTTGTACGGTGGCCCTGAAGGTCAATGCGAATAAACATTTCAAAACACCTAAAAACATTTTACAATACGCAAAAACATTTATGAATGCACAAAAACATTTAAGAATACGCAAAAACATTTCACAATACACAAAAACATTTAAGAATGCGCAAAAACATTTCACAATACACAAAAACATTTAAGAATGCGCAAAAACATTTCACAATACACAAAAACATTTATGAATGCACAAAAACATTTAAGAATACGCAAAAACAGTTCTCAATGCGCAAAAACATTTAAGAATACGCAAAAACATTTCACAATACACAAAAACATTTAAGAATGCGCAAAAACATTTTACAATACACAAAAACATTTATGAATGCGCAAAAACATTTCAAAATACACAAAAACATTTATGAATGCGCAAAAACATTTCACAATACACAAAAACATTAATGAATGTGCAAAAACATTTAAGAATACGCAAAAACCGTTCTCAATGCGCAAAAACATTTAAGAAAACGCAAAAACATTTGTCAATGCGCAAAAACATTTATGAAGGAACAGCTTGTGAAACAGCAGATTGTGAAATGTTTTTGTGTATTTTTTGAACTTTTGCACCAAATGGCACACACTCACATACTCATTCATTCACTCATTCATATCTCCAGATTTGTTTAACCAGCTACAAAATAATAAAAATAAAACAAAAGCATATTCATGCATCTGCATTGCAACTTATCACTCTCTTAAACACATTTGTCATTCTGTGCACTGTTGATCCTGACTGTGGCTACGGAGCAGAAGTTGAAATAAAATACACAAGTCACAAGTGAAAACATTATTTCAGAGAGCTCAGGTAAGTTGAAGTTATCATCACAGATTATTACTAACAATATCAGGGCTGATGAAAAATGTAAATGGAAACTCAGTTGCTTACAAAATAAAAAATACATATATTTCATAAAAAAAGATAAAATATTCCTGCACACTGTCATCTGCATGTAAAAATCAAAACTTATTTTTTTATAACATTATAGGGGATTCAATTCAATTAAATTCAAGGGAGCTTTACATATTGGCAGGGATGTTGCAGAACAACATTGCTAAAGCATTTCACAAGAAAGGAAACACAGGCTTGTATGAAAATGCTTTATTTTGTATCAGTAACACCAAAGGCTTTTCCCAGTTGTCTGACCTGGAGGAACATCGCCTGTGATGTAGATGAGGTCCTCTGGTCTGATCAGAAAGATATGATGCTGAGACTGAATGAAAAATCTCCAGAGCTGTAAATGAGTGCAACTGTAGAAGTGAACAAAACAACTCTCAGCTTCTCCTTTAGTGCAGATGACAGTGTGCCTGCACCTCTGGGTGAACGGTTTTATTAACTTCTTCTGTAAAATGTAACTAAATGGAATTTTACTGCAGGTTCATTTCCTGTAATGTGATGAACTTCGAGCTCACTCTTACTATTTTATGAAGTGGTCAGCGTGTTTCTGTTCTGAGTTGGAGGAGTATTTCCTGCTCAGTCGTGTTTTCTGACTGCCGAGTGTGATGAGAACATTGTTTGATTTTGAGCTCGCTTAATACTGTTTGTGTGTTTGATTTTTTCTCAAGAGTCAGACGTTTAGTGAGTATAGTTAGAAAACTGAGACTTGTGTTCACTGATTAGAGAAAAAGGAGAAAGGTCACAAGAAATGTGTCTTAGCAATCATTAAAAAGCTGTTATCATCGGGAAAAAAATGGGACAAAGTGCAGTGATCCTGGGGTCACCGACAAAACAAGAACAATAATTCACCTCGACACAGTAACAGTTAGACCTGCAAAAAATAGATCCTCTCCTTTAAGTACAGGTCCACCAGCTTCTGTGATCTTTGTACTGTCTGCTGTTTAAATTTAGATTATTCTGTTTCATTATTGTATTTCATTTCATTTCATTCTATTTATCCTATCCCATTGCTCAATAAGCCTCTATCTATCTATCTATCTATCTATCTATCTATCTATCTATCTATCTATCTATCTATCTATCTATCTATCTATCTATCTATCTATCTATCTATCTATCTATCTATCTATCTATCTATCCATCCATACATATTCTGTAATGTGGTAAAGAGTATTTTGTTTTTATGGTGTGATCAGACTTATAAGAAAGTCAGGACTAGATCAGCGTTCTGCTTCATTCTGTTCCTTCTCAAACTGGTTTGTTGTGTTGACGTGTGTATGTCCCTATATGTTTCCAATTTATTGGAGGGACATGTGCAGTAGTCTGGTGTACATATGTTTTGGTTTGTTCTGTCTTTCTTGGAAAGATTAAAATAAAAAAAAACTTTCGGATTTAAATCAGGGTTTTATGAGTTACTCTGGAAATTTGCTATCATATTTTCATCAGTCGGTCCATCATCATCTATATCCTTTGTCCCTCTTTGAGTCACTGGAGCCTTAAAACCATAAAGTTTAAAAATATCTTTAAAAAAAAAACTTCCAAAAAAGCAGGCACAGAACTTAACACATTGCCACACAGGGAAATTACAGAATAGAACTATGCACACACTCAATTCAGTTTTATATCTTTTACAAGAATAGAACAAAAACATGACAAAAATAACACTAAAATAGACTGTAGGAGCCAGAATTCTAATTTTTGTACTTTTAGGTGTAATACAACTTTGTGCCAGTAGGCACCAGTATAGGCTGGTGTCCTTTGGCCATATAGTCATGTGGGTTAATCAGCCCAGGTGCGCAGAGGAGGGAAGCAACACGGTTTTTGACCGTGCTGTGGTTTGTGTATAGTGGATTTGGAATATTATAACAAAGGAATTTATGGAACACTGAATACTGTCTTCAAATAAAAAGCACAAAGGACTAAAGTGTGTTTGGACATCTGCTACGTTCGTTGGTTTTGGTTTGCACACTTACGCACGGGACACGTCCAAGCCCTTCAAACTACTGTGCGCTGATAGTGAGAAAGGAAGCCGCTATATAGACTATAGTGGAGACAACATGTATACACAATGTGCAGAAAAAAGCCCAAAATATCTTACACGTGAAAATAATAATAATAAAGAAAGTAATAAAAAAAATATATATATATACATAGAACAAATTAATTAACAAATAATTACATATATCCAGTGAGAAGTATGTGCATGTATTATCAAAAATATGATAATGAAAATAATAACAAACTTGATAAAAATGACAAGAATAACACTAAATAAGGCAATAGTTGAGACAGAGGTTGCACATTGGGCGAGAAAAAGCAAAAACTATATAATAAATAATAATAATAATCATTATAAAGAAAATAATAATAAATAAAAAATGTACTTAAAACATTTAAATGAATAAATATTTATACATACCTTCTAATCAGTATTTTGCATGTATCACCATAATAATATGAATAAGAAAAAAGAAAAAAACAATCACTCTTAACCAATTTAAGCCTAATCATGTCATTATCATGTCTTATCCATTGTAGTTTTTTTGAGTCTAAATGTTCATAAAAACGTCCCCCCCCCCCCCCCCCCCCGTCTTTTAAAAATTAAAGCAGTTGAGTAAAAATGCAACCAGCTCTGTTTTCTGTGACGTCACACAGGTGTACCTGTTTACCGGTAAAGCTGCCTCGTTCCTGTCCACACACACACACACATACACATGCTCGTTGTCGAAGTGTTTCCTGGATGTGTGGTTGCGCTGAAGCTCCTCCTGAACATAAGCGAAAGTCAGACTGAAACTCGCTCACATGCTGAGAAGAAGCTGAAGGAGACGCAGCAGAGACCACACAGGTACAAGAATCTGAAATATCAGAGCTTAAATGCAGATGATGAAGGCTGCACTCTGTATCATCTGATGTTATTTATGATTATAAATTAATTTGTCTGTTCGGTGTTTGTCAGGATGAGTCAGTGGAAGCAGATTCAGCAGCTGGAGATCAGGCTCCTTGAACATGTGGATTATCTTTACGATGATAATTTCCCCATGGACGTCCGGCAGGGATTAGCAGCCTGGATTGAAGCTCAGGACTGGTGAGTGCTGCCTCTACTCTGAATATCATTACGCAAAAAATAAACAAACAAACAAACAAACAAAAACAGGTGATATTAGTCTGTTAGTTTAGTGATTTTTATACCAGTCTCACCTAGGGCTGGGCAATCAAGTTTTAATTTCATTTACTGCCTTCAATAATTAGCTTTAAAAACTGTCATTAAAAGATATGATGGACTTTTCCATCACTATCATCAGCATCATTTTGAGGTATTTGTATGTTTACAAATTTGTTTTTGCCTTATCTCTGATTGGTTGTCAACTATTTTGATCCCGAGAGCTACCCTAATGATAAGTATTACTGAGGGCTAACTTGTTTTATTTCTCTAAGTAATAATTGCCTTAAATTGATTAATATTTTTAGGGGTGATAAACCAGCTACTCTCTTGCCCCCCTTCACAAGCCTATCATCTCTCTCCCACCTATCAATAAGGCACAAACTACCTGAAAATAATCTTTATAAATAATAGTAATCTATAAATTGCATCTAAGAGACTACATGTAATGCTATATATTTACTTTTAACTTCACTGAATCCCTTCTATAATTAATAAAATAAACTAATTATTAGAAATGAACATTACACTGTCATTCATCTTTAATGATTTAATTGCCTTTAAACTTAAAGTGGTAGTTCATTTTTTTAGCTAGAATTATGTGAGGTATCAGCCTGGACATGTGCCACAGTGTCACAGTTCAAATCTCTCTCTGTTCAGAGACCAATTAGGCACTATTTTGAGACACGGCACAGCCTATGTGAAATGTACAGTAGTGAACTTGTGTGATCTTCGAACAGTGGCACTGTTAGGGCTCTAGGTGGTGCCAGTAGTGGTAGAGGTGAGACATCACTGTAAACTTGAGCCCTTTTAGGTCAAAGAATAAAGGAGAGTAGAGAGTTTTATGTGCTGTAATGCAATTCACGTGTTATTTTATTGTTTTTTCTATTTATGTATGTATGATTTATCTGCAAAGCCAAATTAGAAATGAAAATGTCAAGCTCTTGAGGTGGTAACTTATTACTTTCGCCAAGGAGGTCATGGTTTTGCTGACGTTTGTTTTTCTGTTTCTTTGTGTATTAGCAAGATAATACAAAAACTACAGGATGGACGTTGCTGAACATTTCAGGAGATGTTGGTAATGGTCCAACTTGGAAATAATTAGATTCTGGTGGTGATCCAGATAACCTCCATTAGAGGACACTCGTTTTTGCTCAATTACTGTCTAACTGATGATGATATCAACATGATTCTGAGTGCTAAGTGTAGGTTTTCAGGGTTAAAGAATCATATTATGATGGTAACTTTATCATGGAACTGTTGCTTAGAGATGTTACAGCAATGTGTGAGCTACCTCGGCAGAGGTTTGGGCTCTCCGAGTGCTCTCTAGTGTTATTTTTAAAACCCACTCATACACTCATAACATTAAGGGTAAAAAACATGCCATTAAAACCCAGTCAAACTGCAATGTTTGATCTCACTTCCACTACAGTATAATACATGTATTTTATTACATCTGGGTGTCAGTCTGGGCTCTTCCCTTGGGATTGATCGTTTTTACTGCTCTCCACCAGATGGTGTCATTTTAACCGAGTACGAGTGTGAGTATTTGACACTGAACAATAAATAATCTTGAAAAAAAATCATGATGATCATTGACACAAAATAAACTGGAAAAGCACTCGGAGAGCACAGACCTCCGCCAGCGCCACAGTCCTCACCCATGTTGTGATTTTCACTATAAATATTAGTCCTACCTTTATGTCATAGAAATAATTAGATTCCTTGACCATGAAAACATAGAAATATGCTCAAATGCCAAAAGTGTTCCTATCTCGCAATGCTAAAGAATCCTTTGAAAAAATCCTGGATACAGACGGTGATCTGGATCACTCCCAAAATTTAATTGTTTGTTCCTTGTTCCAATCCGGATATTTCCTGAAAATTTCATCAAAATCCGTCCATAACTTTTTGGGTTATGTTGCTAACAGAGAAAAAAACAAACAAACAAACAAACAAGCATGCAAACAAATAACATAGCAACATGTTACTAATAACATAACCTCCTTGACAGAGGGAATCACTTTGCGTTAAGTACATTGAAATATTTTATTTTTTTCTGATCATTTTTAATCCAGAAACATGGTGGCATCATGACAAAAATCTGGCATTTAATGGGCAAAAGTCTTTAAAAAATAATTAATATTTGAAGTGTATGATTTGGACTGATGTTTGTTTAAAAATCAAGCCTAACAAAGTTGGAAATAACATCAATGTGTAATTTTTATTTATAGTTACCTTATGAAAAGCACATTTTTGGGGTTAAGTGTGATTATTTGACACTGAATATAATGATGCATAAAATCAGTGTTGCCACTGATCACTGACGAATCCCAGGCTGTAATTATCCAACTTAAAAATCTCAAAATGCTCAGGGAGAACGTGCAGACTTCACACAGGACGCCCTGCTGAGTCAGAGAGTCAAACCTGCAACCTTCCTGGTGTGATGCAACACCACCACCAACATGTACAGGCCTGTTTGTCTCAATCAGGACTGAACAATAAACCATTTTTTAACAGGTTCAGCAGTTTGCTCTGTAGTCACATCACAGGAGGAGCAGTGTCAGTCACATGAAGTGAAGCACAACATGCTGCCATTTATGCTATTTGACGACAAGATTTAAAATAATAAATGCAAACTTCCTTTCTGACATTATGTGCTGTAAGTCTCATCATATTTAAGTCCTTATACCAAACAATTCAAGTGTTTCCAGGCTCATTACATACTGCATATAACTGAAAATCATCACCAAGGATTGCTTACATAACTTTTACAACAGATTTTTTTTAAACTTTTATTTTACTGTCATTAATTTCATTTTACAAGTATGTGTCAGTACCTTAATTATTTTTTTAAGTTGCATTCATCAAAAAGGAATGAAATCTGAACAAGAACAGAAAAGTGCAGTAGTAATGGTCATTTGAAAATGAGGGGAAATGATGAGTACATCGTGTTTTCTTACCACAAGCCTATTTTTGACAGATTGTGTTGTCGTTTGTTCATTTTATCCATTTGTTGTTGAAAGCATCTTCTCTCAGTCTGAGCCGAAATGTCATGTTTTCCATTGAGTCGACTTCTCTTAAGATTTCCAGTCATAGTTGTGCTGATGGGCGATCAGGTTGAATCAGTTTCTAGTTATTACCTTCTTACATGTTATCAGCAGTATTTTGTATGGAAAGTCATTGGGGCATAAAATTGATATTAGTGATATCAACTTCGGTTCAACTCCACCAGTACCCAAAGTTTAAGGTCATGTACTCAATTTTGGTCAACTAGTGCACAAGTAGAATTTACTGGTGAAGCAAAAAGTGGCACTTGTACTACAAGTTAACTTAAAAATGTTCACTAGTAAGCCTTTTATACTATTAAGGAAGCAGAAAAAGCAGGTAACCTATCAGGGTTCTGCATTTGGTTAAAAATTTGGTTAAAATGCCTCCTATTTCATTTGTAGAGGACTAAAAAAAATCTATTAGCACTAGTAGTACTGTTAGACTTAAAAATGTTACTAACATAAACTTTAAAGCTTTACTAGTAGTACTAGTAATGCAAAATTGTCTACTTGAAAGCAATTTGCATTACTAGTAAGTTCTACTTTTGCAATGGTGATCCAAAAACCTTAAAACATTTTTTTGTTTTTCTGGTACTACACATAAATTCAAAGTATCCCACTAGTACTACTATTAGACTGTTATAAGTCTACTAGTACCAGCAAAGCTAAAAGATTCATTAGTAGTACTAGTAGACCTAATACAAATGACATAGGAGGGATTATAACCAAATCCAGCACCCTGATTGGTTGTAATATTTTGGAAAGCCAATGGGAAGCCTGAATTTGATGTTCCCTACCCCTGACTGGCAAATAGGGCTTACTAGTGAACATTTTTAAGTCTGTTAGTAATACTAGTAGACTTTTTGCTTCACCACTAACATCTGCACTCACACTTGACCGAAATTGTGTATTTGTGCATCATATTTGGGTACAAGTAGAGCTGAACAATGGCTACTATCACCGATATCAATTTCTGCATGCTTTAGGTTAGTTATCTATCAGCCACATTAACATGCTCATCTATCATGTCTGATTTGTTTAACATACTTTATTTTGAATATTAGCTTTATCTTCTGTAAATCGTCTAAGCATCACACGCCTGTTTTTCAGGGACACAGCAGCCAACGATGAGTCGATGGCGACCGTGTTATTCTCCAACCTCCTGTCCCAGCTGGAACAAGTGCGCTCACAGGAGCAGAACTTCCTGCAGCGGCACAACATGAAGATCATCCAGCAGCAGCTGCAGGTCTGTCCACATCCACCACATCAGGGGTGGGAAACTGGGAGCCCAGGAACCACATGCAGCAATGACTAACATGACAGAATCTGCCAAATGAGATTTAACCTTTAATTACCAGTTCAACACACAACACACAATTTGATAGAATTATGTTTAAAATTAGGTTCTTGGTATATCTTTTGTTTTTGCATTGAATTAATTAAATTGAAGATATTACTTGGCTATTATTTTTTCTCTAAATCTCTTTTATAAAGCATTAGATTACAAGAGTGAACACTTTATTTGGACAGAAATGGTAATGGTAGAATAGTAGTTCTTCAAAAATTGTATACACTTATTGGATTGCATTTAAAAAGAAGCATAAAATGGCTTTAACTCTGTGTCAGGTTAATTAAATCATACCTTATTTAGTGAAATTAGTGTTTAAATGTTGGTGTAATCAATTTTAATAAAAGATTTTTATTTGCTTAAAATTTTTCATTGATAAAATCTTGCAGTTTGTAACTATGATAGATTTATGTGACTATCTTTATTGTCAAAGTTGCCAATCCCTGCTCTATAAAGATCTATCTAAAAGTTAAATTTAGTTTGACTTTCCGTTTTGTTATTCCCTCTTATTTTCAATTCTCTGATTTATTTAAACCAGAGATGGGAAACTGTGGCCACCATGAGAGCCACATCATCGCCATTCTCAGTTTCAGAGGACAAACGTGTAATGGTAACAAAGACAATGACAAATAAAAAAAAACTAAAGTAGTTAGCAACATAATCAGTATCTAGCATCCAACAGAACTGTATGTATACTTTTAGCTCACTTAAAGCTAAGATTACACATCAAATCCCCCATTTCTCACAAAGTTTAATCCTTTTTTATGAACATTCAAAGAAACAACAGAGAGAAAGATATAAATAATATATTATCCAGAATTTAAATCATTTCATTACAAGATTTTGTGCTGTTACTGGGCTTAAATGTCCAAAATTGAGTAAGAAGAAAGGCACTAACTACTTATTCAGTTCCTTCACAAATGTAAATCGCAGTTACAGCTACAAAACAAATTATATGCCAAGTGTCCCTAGTTAAACTTAAACACATTACAGAATTTACTTTATTTCTTACAATTTACATCCATCTCCCAAAACAGCCATGACTTTAAAATGAGAATTATTAACAAATATGACAAACTTAATTGAACCAATAAAACATGGAGTGAAAGCCAACCAAGTGTACTTTCCCAGTGTGTTTAACTATATTATTTTGTATTGTTTGACTTAATTTGACTCTTTATTTTAACTTTGTTTACAAATGAGTCCTTTGGATTAATAGTTTATTTTACAAATGTAACCACAGAAAGGTAGACCTTATAAAATCTAAGTTACTGATGGTTATTTTATTTATTTTGTCTCACTTTATCACCCAAAGTGTTAATTGTGCTTCATAAAAGACCTTTACAGATAGGCTATTGATACTCTGTGTCATAAAGTCTCTTCTGGCAAAAAATGATCTATTCCTTTCATGGTTACAGTTCATCTGTTTTAGAGACAGATGTGAAGCAAGAAAAACATTTTTTTTAAATAATTGATCATTTTGATTTATAAAGTGGGCAATGGTTGATGATGAGGTAAACCACCATGGTGCAATTGTACATTTTGTCAATGTTACATCCAATAAATGGACCATTAATTACTTTTTATGATCAAATTATTGACTGTAAACCTGTCACTCCAGATGGACCATTCAAAATATTTCATCAGTCCATCTGGGAAAGAGCCCAAAGAAAGTGTTTGGGAATGAGCAGAACCCTTCAGAAGCATATTCAGCAGTGGTTGGACAAAAGGTCTGTCAATCACATCATTATGGGCCAGTCAGATGATGTAGCAGCCGGGTGCTACTGCGCTACAGGCCGGGAGCTACTTAGTAAAACCATCACATCAAAACATGCCAGAAGAAGAGCAAAAATATCCTGAATAAAATTAGATTTGTATAGTTGATATTTGGTTTTTTATTTAATAGAGAAATGGCATCCAGATCTGTGAAAACTGCTTCTGAAGCAGTTTGCATTTATGCTAATCTCTGTTGGAGCAGTCACTTCTTCTGTCGTCTCGCTCGTTTCTCTTTCTGCTCTGAAGGACTCTGGACAGTTCACATTTGTAGATTGGAGACTGACATGATAAACCTGCCTGATAGCAGACACTAAATCAGGTGGATGCAGCTACTGAGCAAGTTAATTAGTCATTGATGTCTTCAAACATTTTTATTACTGCTGATATTGGCAAACAGTCTGCCAATAATGATTTTGGTTCAGATAATACCTTGCATCCCTAATGCTGGCAATTAGTAACTACTATTTCCTTTAAAAAATAAATAAACCAATAATTAAGGGCTATTTTGGAAATATTTCCATTTTTCACATTCCAGTGTATTTTGTCTTTGGTTTCCTTTTAGCAAATCAGGCTAAAAAACTTCACAGCAGATTTCTACTGTTAGAGTCAAATCTAACTTTGATTTGAATCTAACAGAATCATTAGGAAGATGGCAAAATGTGGCCCCTGTGCTGTCAGTTGCTCAACCCTCATTTAACCCTCCATTTTCAAATCCACCTGGAAACACATTCATCATAAATCAAATTAAAACATCTGTCTGTCACCGACTGACAGAAAGAACTTCCTGTGCGTACACAAACAAACAGCATCTTCAGAGAGTAAATACAGGAAGTGCAAAAGGAAGCATTGACACAGTTTGAGAGATTTGACTGTACAGAGGATCATTTTACCACTTTTCCTAAATGTTTGCCCAGTTTAGACAGAATTTAGTAGCAGCTTGGCTGTTGATAAAGTGTGTTGTTAAACAGGTATCAGTGTCAGTTTTTTTTATCAACAATGTAAATGCTTCTTTAATTGTTTATTTTTATTTTTTTAAATGTATTTTTCGGGCATTTTCTGCCTTTATTGATAGGAGAGAGACAGTGGATAGGCTTGTGAAAGGGGGTGAGAGAGTAGGGGAAGACACTCTGCAAACTGGTCACAGGCGGGATTCGAACCTGGACCGGCAGAAGCATGTACATGGGGTGCCTGGTTGCTAACCACTACGCCAAACCAGCACCCCTAATTGTTTATTTTGAGGTAAATTATCAATCATCAATCATTTTAAGGATTTTTACTGTAACTAATCTTTTTTTTCTGGAGTGTTAGGCCTGGCATACTCAACTCTTGGAGTTCTTTTATCACCTACATGTTTACTGACAGTTTTTACATGACCTTACAAACATGGCAGAAAAGTAGGGACAAAGGAATAAAGGGGGCTTTTTATTGTGGAGCTGGAGAGTTTGGGGACTGTGCATTTGTATTGCAAGGCCTGATGTGCGTTAGTGCATCTTCTGTATGTATTCTGTTTAATCTTTGAGAGGAGCTGGTTGCTGTTTTTGTTTTTTTGGTGACCGTTTTTTTGTGTGTAATGTTTGTACAGAGTTGTTGACAACATTGCACCAAGCAGCGTTAAACTGACCCATTTTTTTTTGTTTCATCTCTTGAGTCATACAGCTTTGAATACATGAATCTGACACCAATGCAGCTTACGTATTCAGATTGCTCAAGTTGTCCTGAATTTAAAGATATCTTTAGTTTGAACAAGCATTACAAAATAAAGCCAAGCAGACCAAAACAACGGAAGAAAATGACCTGTATTAGTCTTATCACAAAAAAGCATATTAATGTGGCCTGTTCATCCCTATACTTTCATGTGTGGCTCTTGATGAATAAAGTTGGAACAACTCTGCTTTTAAGCAAAGTTTTCCTGCTTCAGAAAGACAGAGACAGAGAATTCAACCATAAGCTGAGGATGCTGTCACACACAGCACATTTTTAATAAAGAGAAGTAGTTTTGTGGTCTGTGTTGTACTAGAGGTGAGAGGGAAGTAAAATGTAAAAGCAAAGCTTTGAAACAGGAGCCACTTTGAAAGTGTGAGTTTTTCTTCTGGGTTGATTTTGAGTCACCATGTTTAAAGTATGAAGGCTATATTAATATGACGCAAAAAGACCCTGCAAGTACTAAAATGACTGCAGGAGTTTTTCAGGCAAAAATCTGCATTTATGACTCAAGAATTCTCATGAAAAGTTCCATGTTTTTAAGCCCTGATGTGGTCTCTCATTGAGTTTGCTGCAGAGGTTTTACTTTTAGCTCTACAGGATGTTTGATGAATATTGTTGGCCTCAGCAAACTTTAAATTCTTTAAAACCCAAACACCTTTGCAGAACAAGCCCCAGAGCCTCATACCGCTGTTTCCTGTGTCTCTAAACATGTCGACATTTCTTAGAGGAAGCAGTCAGTCCTCTGCAGTACTCAGGGGTATTAGTGGGTTGTTAATGTTGTGATGTGTTAGAGAAGTTTGTCATATTTCAGGCCAGATCTTTAAAAGGAAAACACCCTTATGCTTGCCATATTTGGCATTTAATCTTTCACTGATTATCACTGGAGGAAATGTTTTACTGAAAGGTCAGTTGGGGGATGTTAACCAAATATTATATAACAATATTTTTTTCTAAAGAAATAAATTCCAGAGTGATAAAGTTTATATGATTTAAGGAAAAGATCAACCATATTGTTACCTGTGTGACACTACATACCCTGCAATGCAACTGGACCTGCCTGATTAATATCTGCACTCGGTTAAATCCATCTTGCCAAGCTCCAATCTACAACGATTGTGAGCATCCCAAAGCGGGACGGACAAATCAGCATCCTTTAGAGCAGGAAGTGACTGGTGGTACGGACATTAGCACTGATGCTAACAGCTTCAGTAGTAGTTTTATTAGCCACATTTCTTTATTAAATAAAAAACAAATATCACTGAAGAAAGGATATTTGCTCCACCTCCAACATGTTTGATGGGAGTTTGTTCTGTAGTGGCTCATGCATTAAACCAAGATTTTGAAGAACATTTTAAGATTTTTAACCGATCTGACGAGCCAGCGACATGTCCGGGGGAAGAAACCAAACAAATTCCTTTTGTGGATGCTGTCGGAGATATCAACAGGAAATTAATGAGCTACAAGCACGGATTTTTGCTTTAGAATCTGAAAAAGGACTTCACAAGACGCTTCCAGTGACATCCGGTGGTAAGAAGTCCACAGTTACTTTCAGTAAAAAGGGTGGAGCTTGATAAAGTGGAGGTCAAGGCGTTCATCAGTGGACCTCTTCCAAACATCGACAGGAAGATTAACAAGTTCAGCCGGCTGCTTCAGCTGAACACATGGCTGTCCAAAGAGTGTGCGCACAGAGGATTGCTCTACATTGAGAACTTCTATCTCTTCTGGAAACGAGAGGACCTGTTCAAGGGAAGGGGTCCACGTCTGTGCAGAGGTGGGAGGAGAGTGCTAACGGAGCACCTCTTCCATGCTCTGAGGCATCAGGATGGGCCGGGACAGGGTCCTGAGCAACCAGTGAGAGAAAAGAGGAATGAGAGAAGCATCTCTGCTGCAGAAGGCAGAGACCGAGCCAGTGTTTCATCACCAGCTGCACCACAACAGCCTCCACCACAACAACCTCCACCACCCCCAGCGAAGGATACAGCACCAGCTGCACCAGAACAGCCTCCACCAGCCCCGCAAAAGGATCCAGGCCCGCCATCAGTTCCACCTTCCCCCGAGCCCCCATCACAGGCCTTGGACTCGTCTGTGAAGGCCCTAGCAGAAGTTTCAGACCCGGCAGCACCCCTGCTACATCTACCCCCTCTAGAGACTTGTCCCTTTCCTTTTCATCCCCACCTTCCCCCATGGGCTTCCCCAACCATCTTGAAGGCCTGATCAAATCAGGGATCAAGATGGTTCCCCTCACCCCTAATATAGCAAGGTCAAGAGTCAAGACTATCACTAACTATTAAGAACTCTTCTCCGCATAAAACTGTGCCCCTCATGTCACACAGGAACTTTAACTCCCCTTCACAAACTCAAGCTCCCCCAGCCCCTCCCCCTCGGCTCTCATCTGGTCCCCCACTCAAACTCCCCCCTGTTCGTCCTCCCCTGCCTGCCCCCGGAGCTGGTATCCCTAAGCGCCCAGGACTTACAGTCATGATAAAGGTAATATCAAGCTGGGGCCCTGTGAGACAACATTATTGTCCCCTAGTGCCATATCTACAGTCACACCACATAGACTAGATTATAGAAGAACAGTTAGATTGTCCAATCAGAGAAATTTAATCCATATCCCTTGTAAGAACATAATGTCCAGTCCTACTGCAACTAATCTGAGACTTGCTGTGCTTAATGTTAGATCCTTGTCCAACAAATCATTTTTAATTAATAATTTGATTACTTCTTATAAACTTGATTTTATGTTTTTAACTGAAACATGGCTTGACAAAAACACAGGTAATGCAGTTTTAATGGAATCAACTCCACCCAGCTCTACAAATGAACTTACCTTGCCTTGCCTGTATCTCATTTAAAATGTTTATGGATATATCTAAAAACCTCTTTGCATTGACTTTCTCCTCCAAACAGCAGTTAAAAAAACATAAAGATTTTGCATAATGATGATTCACTTCAGAAATGGAGGACAGGTTGTGAAACACAGGAGTCAAAAAAAGCAAGAAAACAAACGAATCTGCTTATTGTCTTTGTTTTTCCCATCACAAACATGTGTGTAGGTGTGTGATGATGCATTTGCTGCCTACATTCTGGCAGTGATGCTGATGCATGAAAACTTGGAGGCGAAGAAAAAGTTTCCTTAACCACAGCAGAATTTTTTTGTACTTTTATGGCCTTTGAGAAATTTATGTGGCACAGATACTTACCACATTTGTCTTTGTCTAAACCCTGTGGTTCTGTTTATGTCTTGGAAGATCAGTTCAGCTTCAGTTACTTCAGTTACTTTCCGTTTGTTTGTTTATTGGCTGCTTGCGTTGTTCTTCTGCAAGTACAGAAGCTTGAGGTTTAGTTGAAATCTCTGCATTGATGAGTTGTTGATTCTGGTTGAACAGCATGACCTAAAACTGACCCAAAAAGATTACATTTTTCAACAGAACCTCAGTTTGAGGTTTGACTGTGTAGTATCTATGGAAACTATATTGTTGTGTTGTTGTTTCTAGAAGACCAAGTGTTTCACATGTTGCTGGGAGTGGTTTTTGAAGGAAGTAACGGTTCACACTTTGGTGAAGCTCTGTTCCGCATGACAACACAGCACTACCATGATGTATTTCTGCTTTCAATTAACCCATTGTGACTCAGACATAAAACAACCTTAATAAAAGTATATAGTGTGACTGAGTCCCCAAAACCACAAGAGTGATAGAACATTTGGTCTGTAAGCCAGGAATGCCTCAGAAAGAGTCCCATAGATTTTACATAGGGATGGATCCAGTTGACAATCGTTAACGACTGCCTTTAAGAATTAACATCATCTGTGTTTGTGCTTTTCAATTCTCTTATCAATTTCTTCCACTTTGTTCTGCATGCCTTGCAAATCAAGAATGTAAAGCTCCCAATAGAGGCAAAAATAATAACAAATAAGTACAAAATCACAGAAGATGGGGGGCAGAAGTGGTCAAAATCAAAAGATGCCCACTGTGCGACGTTAGTTGGAAGAAAAGCCGTCTGCAATCTATGTAGCATGGCACTGACTATCAGGAGTGACATGATCGACTTTGCTGCAACTGAACACCTACAGTTATTTTTCCACTCAGAAAATCAGCAGGAATCTATAAAGGTATTTAGAAAGAATCAGACTGATCAGTAGAATCATGAATGGCATTGGTAACAATACAATCGTATTAATTCCTTGCAGGAAATAATCCCGAATAAACCCCATGGAGATGCTGGTTAGATTAAAATGACAGCTCTACCCTGAGTCAAAAAACAGCAAAGCCCAGATTTAATCTCATGTCTAAGGAAAGCAAATAAAGATTTCCTAACACTGTCATCAGGATATGATAGCATAAACATTAAACTTTCATACAGTGCAAAACAACCTCTCAAAATTAGGAGCCATTTGAAAGCCAAGAGACTCTCTGATTCAGATCCTCAAAACGGAAATCCAATCACAGTTGAGGTTAAGCTGTTTACAGGATGCTCTGAAAGGTGTGTACTAATGTTGCATTGCAGATGGATCAGCCTTACTGCACTCAGACCAAATTGATGTGGCCCAATCAGCTTCCTTAAAAGCAGGACAAGGTGGAAGCTACAACCCAGATGACTGCCAGAAGTGATGGCTTCAGTCGCAGTTTTATCAGATCGGGACCACATATCTGTATTAACGCTACAACCCTCTCAAAAGTATTGACATCTCTCTCCACTTAGGGCCTGTATTCACTAGAGTGTGCTCTACAAAGTGGCTTACATTCTGGCCTTTGCAGTGCGGCAGTTGCACCTGCCGACAACCGTATGTGATTAGCCTGTTATGAATATGGTTGAAAAAGAAATTGTCCACTCACCAGCCAAATATGCTTTTGAAAGGTTCTGCCCATTCCCAAACACTTTCTATGGGCTCTTTCCCAGATGGACTAGTGAGATATATTCGACAGTCCACCCTGTCCTCAAAGCACTACGGCTCATGAATCCATATTTGGCCTTTAATGGATGTTGTTCTGTGTTAATGAATTATATAAACATATAGACTCCTGTGCTGCCTGCTAGCCTGTGATGTAATTCATGCTTGCCTCCAGTTATGCTATGTTTTGCCTCTAGCTAATGCCTTGATATCACTACAAGGCTTGTGAATGTTCCATCCAGAACAAGAAACGACAGATTTTTTCTTAATTAATGTTGCTCTGAGAACCAAACAGGCGATTTGGCAAGATATTTTCCGTTACAGTTAACGAACACTTGAAATGTCACTCAAAATTCAAGATGATATTACGGTTCAAGGTGGTGACTGCCTGGAACTCAAACTGGTTTTACTGCAGGTGTTCTGCAGCCTCCCTCCAGTTTATATTTTCATCATGACTCATGATACATGTGGCTTTTGTTTGATTCTGGAGTCGGGTTTGACCTCATTCTTTTTCCTAATGTAATCGATAAAATACTTCCAGTAAAAACAGCCTCCTTCCTTGTGATGCTTTGTGTTTTTTTTTTTACCTTTAATCTTTCTTTTTCATGTGCAGGTGAAATACACATCCACCCCAGCTGTCATGGCCAGGCTTATCTCCACCTGCCTGAGGGAGGAGCGGAGGATCCTTTCCAGCGCCTGCATGCAGGAACAGGTTTGTTGTCTTCCGTTAAAAGGGAAAGTCCCTCTGCTTCCTTAAAAACAGCTGCTGCTGCTCGTAAACCTGCGCAGCTACCAGGAAGCTGTTATTGTGTTAAGAACTCCTCTTGTTTCCAACAACCACACTTTATTCTCGGGAAACTGTGGCATGGCCTGATATCACCATCCCCACCCTTTGTCCCTCTTACGCAGCAGATTTCAGACTGACATGCTTGTTTGCAGGTGAAAGGGCAAAAAGCTCAGAATAATAGGATCAGCTTCCTGAGGCCTACATGATATCAGCGTCTTTGAGTCTTTGAAAATCGCTGTATAAATAAAATGTATTATCATTATCAATATTATTAGTATCTCTTATATCACATGCGTTTTATGGTGCAACATGAACAACCTCCATCGCTTTACAAGCGACCTTCACGTGAAACACATTCTGGGGATGGTTGTGTGTGCACAAATGACAAATGCGAGACAGATCATGTGCATGTGAGTGCGTCATTGAAAAGGAGATAGCTGGGTAGCAGCATCTGTGTTTCACACTTAGGAATGTAACGGTATGAAAGTGTAGTGTCACAGGTATGTGACCAAAATGATCATGGTTATCATTATTATATTGTATTGTTATCACTGTTATCGTCATTATATTGTATTGTTCCAGTGCAACAATTAAAAAAGTTCCCCGTAAAGTCTCAATTCCTTTTTTTGTGCCTGTAATTCTCTGTCTAACAGGGTCCACTGGAGAAATCCCTGCAGAGCTCTGTGGCATTTGAGAGGCAGAAAAGCATGGACAACAGAGTGGGGATCATCAGGGGCAGCGTGCAGGTAAAACACACGGAGGAAATAAAAAAAAACAGTAACACTTTCTATGAAGCCCCTATTTATTTATTTTGTTTTTTTGTGATTTATTAGTTTTTTGGACTCTTTGTTACAGTGATAAATTGTCATATTCAAGCATTGACATCTCCTAAAAAATCAAGAACAAAACAAAATTAAATATATATATATATATATATATATATATATATATATATATATATATATATAAATATATATATATATATATATATATATATATATATATATATATATATATATATATATATATATATATATATACATATATATGAAAAGGAAAAACAGACCAATACAGTCACATAACTATATACAAACAGGGAGAAACATTGAACTTATAAATTCTTAAGTGAAGTAAAGAAATGCAATCAGACCATTTGGTGGTGATGTAGTTACACCAGTTTTTCCACTTTAAATGAAATTTTTCCCTTTTTAGACTGTTGATACTTTTAAAAAGAGGCTTAAAACCCACCTTTTTAATCAAGCTTTTAATTGATTTGATTGACTTATTTATGCCTTATTTTTTATTTTTCGATTACTTCATAACTTATTTATTATTTTAGTCAAACTTCTTATCGTATTTAATTCTTAATTTTTATTCATTTTATGTTATTTTATCTCTTCTTTTTTTATATTTTTATTATTGTTTTAGTATGATGGTTTTTAGCTCCAGTGCTTCCTCATGGGGGCTCTCCACACTGGGAGCTGCTCCTGGTCCATCTCTGGGGCCGCTGCTGGGGGATGGCTCCGCCTGCATGGCCGTAGGCCCCTGCACTGTGTTGTGGGGCCTTATGTCTGTGCGGGAGGATGGAAGTCTCCGGCTACGCTCCTCGTGGGCCGGGAGCCCTCCTCAGTGTTGATGGCCTCCAAAGGTAGCTTATTCCTTACCTCAGTCCTCGGTGCAGAGCCATGTCTCTCTTTCTCTCTTTTATGACAGCTCGTATGAATGTGTGTGGGTATGTGTGTGTGGGCGCAGGTGTGTGTGAGTTCGTATGTTGATGTCCGCAAGTGTGTGTCTGGATATGTCTCTTCATTTGTGGGAGGGGGAAAGCCGGGTTTTCTGTTTTTTTGTTGTTTTTTAGCCTCTGTGAGGCACTTTGTGTTGCTTTTAAGTATGAGAAGTGCGTTATAAATAAAGTTTGATTGATTGATTGACATGGCTGTTTTCATCACAATGTTTATCCAGAGTCAAGTGTCTGACGCTCTGCTAATGACCATTTCTTGGTGATAGTCTTCTTACTTGCCGCTGCCAATGCATTTATAAGATATTTGTCCTCTTTCAGCCAGTTCTAAGGTAGCCTATATGTTCATTCTGGAAAAAAATCCGTGATAAACTGTGTGTGTTTGTGTGTAGTTGATGGATCAAGCTGTAAAATACATCGAGGATATGCAGGATGACTTTGACTTCCGCTACAAGACCCTTCAGTCCCGAGGTACGGCTTGTGCAGTTAAGACATGAAAAACATTTAAAAAAATGTAGTTCATGGACTTCAACAGAAATCTTTAAACGTGTGGTTTGTATTTGTGTCAGACTCAACAGATAGGAATTCTGAGACGATGAAGCAAGAAGTAACAAGACTGCAGGAAATGCTGAACCGGCTCGACTTCAAAAGGAAGGTATGTTTCTACATCGCTGCTTAACGCAGGGACCTGGCCACTTTTGTCACTAAAAGGACCACGACTCTCCACATAATACTTTCTAGAATGTACCTGAAGGAAGCAAGTCATTATATCAACATACATTTAAATCAAACTTAAGTAGATATGGTGGTTTGATGAGAAAAAAATGTCTCAGTTAATATTTCAGTCCACCTTATGGAACATTAATTGGTTATTTAAATGAAATTTAAATATTTGTTTTCAGTTCTTAATTTTTTGATCAATTATCAGTCAATCTTTATTTGTAAAGCACCAATTCATAATAAGTGTTATCTCACGACACTTAATTTAATAGATACACATATATGCATGTATACATATATATATACAGTAAAAAAAACATATATTTACAAATACAAACACCCAACATGAATCCATATAGCCAATCATGAATCTGTCCATCATGGCGGCAGGAAAAAACTGTTAAGCTGCAGGAAATCTTGAATGTAAATCTACAAAGATAAAAAGTCAACAAGATTAACGGTGTTAAAATAACAAGCCAAAGCTGGTGAAGGTCCCCGTCATGTGGCGGAATGTGGCGAAATAAAAAAAAAAAATTACCAATTCTTTTGCCTGTTTTGACATCCTGGCTAAACACAGGGGTGACCCATCTCCATAATATCCAGGTGGATTAATGCTCTAGTGACTCCTGAGCCCACTGCAGCTCTCTTATACAGCTGATGAAAAAACAGCAGGTGGAAGGATACGAAGCTTGTATGTTGCATCATGAAATAGCTCTCAGCACAGAGGCTTTGTCAAGGAAAAACTGTAAAGACTCTCACTGCATTAAGTTGAGCCACAGTTGTTGTTTTTCTGAGTAGTTGTAACCTAAACATGGGTTGATTTTGAGGCTTTCAGTGGCACCATTGACTTCTTTATATCAGCTAGTGTCCAACTCCAAATATCTCCTTCAGTGACAAAGCTCCCAAGATGCGTCATTGACAGCCATATTTACTGGGGCCATAGACATAGAGCAACCCATCTTGAAATAACCCAAACTAAACTGAATCAAAAACAAACATTCATAAAACACCCTGACCATTTTCTTTATGCTTTTAGGAGATCCTGTCAAAGATGGACGTTGTAATAAAGGAGATTGACGACCTGATGACCTCTCAGCTCAGCCCAGAGTTGCAGGACTGGAAGCGCAGGCAGCAGATTGCATCCATCGGGGGTCCACTGCTCACTGGACTGGACCAGCTGCAAAGCTGGTAATGTGGCAGAATTACCGATGTCACTTTTATTGATGAAAACTCATATTGCTGTTTTGCCCTTCTCATTTGATTCAATAAAACTTCAGTAGAAGTAGGCCTGTGCTAAAATATCGATACGGCAAAATATCGTCACGTACTCCTTCCGGATACGTGTATCGATACGGATTCTACAGAATCGATATGGCCTAAATATTTTGACAGTTGTGGTCATAAACTGTGGCTAATGTTAACAGTGGCACAGGTCAAGGTAGAAGACAAGCTACGTAATGAAGCATATGTTCTAAATTTGAACTCAGGTCTACCATCTTTGAGGATCTGAATTTATGTCTCTCAAGTTATAGAACCACTTAAAACCCATTGGTCTTCTTTTTCTTCTTATAAAAAAAAACTAAACTTGTCAAGAATTTTGTTTAAAGCATAGTCAGTGTTCACAATTTACGTGTATCGGGATACGTATCGTATTGTGGCCTTAGTATCGTATCGTGAGGTTGCTGTAAATACCCAGCTCTAAGTAGAAGATGGATGAAAACAGCCCAAACCAAAGACAAGCCGACTGAGAAGATAAAATGCTGCCAATCTTGAACACAATTTAATATGCACAAGAGAACCAGAATGCTATTGGTTATTTCATCAAATAAGCTTACACAAAAGTTGACCATGGCACCAAAAAAATGTGATCACAGTTTTAAAGTTAAAGGTCAGAAAGTTTGTCAAGACTTCATCTACAGATGTCCTTATTTTGCTGATACTAACAGGGGTGTCCCTGAAAAAGTTGCTTGGACGGCAGCATGTTGCATTAAAACCTGTATGTACCTTCCAGCATTAATGTTTCCTTTACAGATGTGCGAGTCACCCATGCCATGGGCACTAGTACAACCCCATACCACCACAGATGCTGGTCCTTTTTTTCTTTTGCCAGGAGGACACCACGTCCAAGATTTCTAAAAACAGTCTGAAATGTGGAATCAAACCACAGCAGACTTTCCAGCGCTGGTTGTTGTTTGGTTTACTAAAGTGTCCTTGAGCCCACATGGTGACATCTTTTCCAGAATGATGTGTTTTAATGTAGTGCCATCTGAGGATTGAAGGTCACTGACATTCATTGTTAGTTTTCAGCTTTGCCACTTGCATGCAGAGATTTCTCCACATTCTCTGAATCTTTTGATGATACTGACTGACTGATAAGACTTTAGATATTAAATCTTCTACTTTCTTGCAAGTGTACATTGAAAAAATCTGTTCTTAAACTGTTGAACTATTTCCTCATGTAGCTGTTCACAAAGTGGTGACCCTTGCTCCTTCCTTGCATGTGAACAACTGAGCCTTTCAGGAATGCTCTTTTTATACCCAATCCCTACACTCTCCTATTTCCAGTTCACCTGTTCACATGTGACATGTTCCAAAGACTTGATTTTCAAACATCCTCTAACTTTCTAAGTTTTTGTCACCCCTGTCCCACCTTTTTTGAAATGTGTTGCAGGCATCAAATTGAAAATGAGTGAATATGAGTTTAAAAAAGAAGTTGTTTATCAGTTTGAACATTAAATATTTTTTCTTTGTTGTGTATTCAATTGAATATATTTATATGTTTATTTGTATATCAATGGTTGGCAACTAACGGCCTGCAGGCCAAAACTGGCCCGTCTCCAATAATATCTGGCCCGCTAGATGAAATTGAAAATCTGATTTAAAAGGGGCAGGGACGTGCCGGCCATCGGGGAAAACGGGAAAGCTCCCGAACGGCCGGCACACCTAGACGGCCAGCGACTGCAGCACGCACCACTGAAAATATCAATCAGCAGCCGCCCCCAGTCAGACGAACACAAGCCACCGCAATCGCGAACATCACGGCTGCGCAGCTGACAAAATAGTCGGTCGACGCTGCAGGGCAGTGGCTTGTGTTAGTCCGTCTGGGGGAGGCTGAAAATATCAAGCAGCACCACTATCATCTATCATCAGACAGTCAAGTCGCTGATTAGAGACAGCAGCTTTATTATCACCAAGTTACTATTATTAGCAGTTTTATAACGCAGACACAGTGGAGCTAAAGCAGTAATAACACACTAATAGTCTGAGAAATAAAGCTACTTTATTTAAAACAAATTACTTTCTTAAATTAGCCTGCATTTTGTATTCATACGATATAAAAGTAGCCTATAGATAAGGGAAAAGTTTTTTGTTTTGTTTTTTTAAAAGAGAGAGAGAGAGAAAGAAAACATGTTTCTGATTGATGTGATGTTTTGGCCCACCATTCAGTTGTTCGGAAAAATCTTGGACCAAGGCCAAACTTACCTGCTGACCCCTGTTGTATAAGGACAGTGTGATGCAACACTACAGCATTTATAGTCTGAGCTGATTTGCAATGCCCATCTCCAGTTGGGCTTCCAAAGACATAAAAAATAATAAATACTGTCAAAACAAACAAACAAAAAGAAGAAATACCAATAATAATAAAAACACGTAAAACAGAAAGCACAGGATCTTTAATAACTACTAATCTGGCTCCTCTTTAAAAACTGTTTCAGGTTTAGTTTTAAATGGTTCCAGTCTAGATCCAGTTTAATTCTGGAGGTAAAGGGGTCCACATGTTGATGTCTTGAACAGAGAGGGCAGTTTGTCCCAGTGAAGATTTACAAAAAGTACATTACAGTCTCCACAGGCTGCTCTACGTGTTGCAGACCCCGATACTCTCAGCTGAACCACAAAATCAGTATATTCGGGTTTTTTTTACATTTACCACAACATCAGCTTCTTTAGAATCAGGGTTTGTATCTCTACCTTTAACCCTCGCCTCTCCACATTTCCCCCGTGTTACCCTCTCAGGTTTACCCTGACAGCACAGAGTCTCTTCCAGATGAAGAGGCAGCTGGACAAACTGGGTGAGCTGGTCGTGAAGGTCACCTACGAGAGTGACCCAATCCCTCTGCAGAAGCCTCAGATGGAGGAGAGAGTCAAGTACCTGCTCTATCACCTCATCAAGAGGTAAAAACAATCAATGAAACACATGAAGCTTGATGCTGGGCTGAAGATGACCTGCTCTGAATATAGTATAAACAAATTGGCTGATACTATCTTCTCTGTTTCTGTGGTGGAAAATCTGTGTCACTGGAAACATGTTTCGTTTGCAGCTCGTTTGTGGTGGAGAAGCAGCCCTGTATGCCCACCCACCCACAGAAACCCCTTATCATCAAAACCGGAGTACAGTTCACCACAAAAGTCAGGTAGTAGCACGTGACACAGTGCTTTTCATTCCTTCTGTTTGTACATCTAGTTCTAGTTTAAGTGATTGTAGTACACACAGTCTGCTTTTTTATATTCAAGATTGAGTGTGGAGTTTTTATCTAGTTATGAATTAAATCTGTAAAACTGATGCCCTTACATGACCAGCAAAGCTTAACATGTATTATTACCTCTGCCAGGAGGGTTATGCTTTTTGCCAGCATATGTCTGTTTGTCTTTTTGTTTGTTTGTTAGCAAGATTACACAAAAGCTGCACAAAATTTTCAGGACATGTTGGCAATGGCAGAACTTCAAAATGATGAGATTTTCGTGGTGATCCAGATAATCGCCATTACAGTATGGTCGTTTTTGCTCAATAACTGTCCAACCATAATGATATAAACATGATTCTGAGTGCTAGTTGTGGGTTTTCAGGATCAATGATTCATATTAGGATGGCAACTTTAGTTTGGAACTATTGCTTATAGATGTAACAGCAGCATATGAGTTACCTTGGTTTGCACTCTCCGAGAGTGCTTTACAGTTACTGTCTGTTAAGCTTTGTTTTGCTACAGTGTAGGTCACAGACTAAAAAAACCCACTCCCAACACAGCCCTTGTTAAAAAGTTCTGCTGTAAAGTTCCTTGAAGGTCAGATTTGAATCTGTAGGTCAGTTGTAAAGGTCGCTGACTCGTATTTGACCTTTGCTTGTGAATTTAATGTTTTAATTATGCTTTGGGAGAGTGTCTTCTAAACCTTCACTCTATATAAGGTATGAGCAAGTAGATCTAAAGTACAAACATGAAAGGTCAAGACCTTTGGGCCTCATGTTTATCCCGTGATGGTTGGTGGAACATCTCAAGAATGCTTGGAGGTATTTTCCTTGAATCTGCAGAGATGTTCACTTTGATTCTGAAATAGATCGATTTGATTTTCAAGGTCATTGGAGCAACATTATTGGGTCTGATTACTCAGTTGTAAAATTTACATCACAAAAATCTGGGGAGGTGTCTTTTCACAAATGCTAACTCTGTCAAAAGGAGGAGCAATTCCATTTTAAGAGTCAATGGAGTAAGGCCAAGGACATTGGGTCTTATATTTTGCCTCTAAAAACATATTACCAGTCTAACTGGTGGTACAAGCATAAACTTATTTAATGTGTACCCATTTTGACTCACATTCTGTCAACTTTGCCCTAATGTTAATATTGGCTTGAGGTTAAATTTATTAAAATTTGGAAGACATAGGTTGAAAGTTAAAGATGCTATGAGGAGTTTCTTAGTAATTACAAAAAAGTCTCACTTTTAGATATATGCCTGATGGAAATACACACTTTAAGATGAGTTTTATGGCATCAAAATAGGTTATCTATAAATGCTATTCCCTAGCTCCGCGGTCGGTTGGATAGGGCTGGACTGGATACTCAACTTCGGGAACAAGACAATTAAAACTAGAGCACATTTATATTATTCGGACAGGTCTTAGAGCACCAGGCTGTAAGTAGCGACATATAGCCAGCTACTAAACTACGATACTAAGTTTTACAAAAATTGCTTGTTGTCACACATCAAAAACTACCGCTACATAACTAGAAAGAGATACGTTACCTCGTCGCTTTGCATCCTGTAAGTTTTTGAAAAAAGAAGTTGTAAAGCAATGCAGAGTTCTGAGGGAGGTCTGAGCTGCATTCATTAGCATCACAACAAATGCACGCTTTGGCTTGGGTCTTTACAACAGTCGCCGCGCGTGCTCATGGTAGCAGAGTCTTTATGCTGCCGGAAATAGATTCTCCTCATAGCACCTTTAAGGTCAAGGGCTTAGGATAAAATGTTTAGATTTCAGAGATTTAAGGTTTAATTTTAAGGTGACTGAACCTCAGCCTCACCCTTTGTTGCAGGACTTATACTTAAGGATTCCTAATTATTTTTTCCTCAAACGGTACACAAATGTCAGCTCTTATGCAAGGATGAATGTGTTAGATATGATGATCATAGGTAAAAAAGGCAAAGTTTTTTTTTAATTAGAGGACAGTGCACATGAATGAACATTGTCATGTAAATGTGCCAGATTATAGCCACAGGCTAATTTCCATCAGGTTGATGTGATGCATTTGTACAGGTATGTACAATCTTAAAGTATGTAAAGTCCTTGTAAAAACAAGTTCTTGTTCATCCCAGGCATGTGAACATGAAATCTCAAAGACTTTTATAGATTATTCTTAAACTTTACAACCTAGCTAACCCTGATTTAAGGATGTCCTTACTTTTAAGCAAATCTGCTTCGACTCAAGTGATTAGAATTTGGTGGTCAAAATGACAGTTATTGTTCCCCTTGTTCATCACTTGCTTGCAGAAGGGTTAAGAAAGTCTAAAAGAATGTATGAGACCTTTTGAGGTTAAGGGTTAGAGCTCAACATTTTATTTTACATCATTGTCATTGCTTGTTTCTGAGAACAGTATCTCAAGAAGGCTAAGAGTGATATTCTCCTGCATAAGTGACTCAATGATATAAGATGAAAATTAAAGGTCACTGTCACTTGGCCTGACAGTAATTTTTTGCTTTTGGTCTCAATAATGCTTTGAGCTTTTGTTTTTACATTTTGCTCTTGTGATTTAACACCTTTAGATTTGTAATAAACCTTAAAGCTCCATCAATACTCCAAAAATTCAGTTATGTGTTTTCTTCCAGACTCCTGGTCAAACTCCCAGAGGTGGATTATCAGCTGAAAGTGAAAACAACCTTTGATAAGTACGTTTATTTTACTGTTTCTATCACCAGTTTTGCCTCTCTAGAACACTTTATTAAAGATATGTGAATGAAGCAAGTACTTCATCGCCATTGTAAATGTGATGATATTTAAAAATATAAATGGTGACCTATATTTGATTGTGGCTTCTGACTCTTTGTCTTTAGGGACCTCCCCCCAGGCAGAGTGTGAGTACAAACGCCTACACCACAGAACAAGTGCTGAGGGTTCATTTTTAACACTGAATACAACAGTGTTACACATTTGTAAAGCAGAAGAGCACAAACCTCCACCAAGGTGTTTCCAACACTGTCGACGAGTCAATGACAAAAATGTGACAAGCTGTCCAATCACTTTCCACATTGTTCCTAGGAAATTTTGACTTCCAGGGGAAATAATCAGATGTATGTTTGTTTGGTATTTTGATCCTTGCTTGCAAAAAAAAAGCACTTACAACACATCTGTTAAATCCTGAAGCCCCAACAATACTGGAGTGGATTTATATAGTAAATTCTATTTATGTAATGGAAAGGATCTCCTTTTCTGTCCACCTCCAGAGAGACGTGTTCGTTACATTTCGGACCAAGTGGGTAAAATAAGTGAGGCCTTTACAACCAGATTTTGTTGAGGAGACAATGTAATAATCCTGTTCTGGTTTTATTTGAACAAAACCCTGTTCACTTGTTTCAGTATTTTTTATACATTTATTTCAATGTACATCATTAGCTTTCTGTTGTAATTCTCCGTATGATATACAGTTAATGCTTGGTGCACAATCTCTCCCCTGTAAGTAGTATAATATGTGTTAATGGCAGGCAGGAAAACCATCTGTTTTGATGTATTGCATAAATATGAATCCTGACATCCCAAAATAAAGAACGTAAAAAAAAAAAACCCTTTCCAATCACACAGGGATAACAAGTCTGTTAAAAAAAAATCCACATCTGGATTTGGATTCTACGGAAGAGTATAAGGGCCATGTTCGATGGAGAAAATAATTTTGGAGAAGTCAAGATCAAAGTTGAAATGTCCAGGTTTAAGTAGAAATGACGATGATAAAGTTGAACTGATGAGAAAAAGTTGAAATAAAATTTTGTGATAAAGGTCAAAATGTCGTAAAAAAGGTGAAATGCCGGGAAAAAAGGCAACATTTCTAGAATAACTTCAAAATACTTTTTATGTCGTCATTATTCTCAAATTTCAGCTTCTTTACTTGACATTTTAACTTTAATCTCAACATTTTGACTTTTATCACAAAATTGCATTTTGACTTTATTGTCAACATTTCAGCTTTAATCTTGTCAATTTGACTTTAATCTCTAAAAATCCACTTTATTCTTATCATTTCGATTTTAATCTCGACCTGCTGAAAATGATTTTGTCCAGCTAAAATGTCCCTAATAATCTTCTGTAGGATTCACCACCAAAATCTAATGAGGTCTGGATTTGTTTATTATGCTGCGTTCCCACTAAGCAGTCTGGTTCGGTGTGTTCAGGTACACAATTACAATTGTTTCCACTGTCAAACAAGAAAAGAAAGGACACCAATAACAAACCGGCACTGTTCCAATTTTGGACACCAAACAAAATGACCCTAAAAGACGAAGCTAAAAGTGCTACAGGCTGTTAATTGGTCAAATAAAGAAGATAGAAAATTAACAATAAAAGATAGTTTTAAAAAGATAAGAGCACAATAAAAACAACTCCATAAGTCATGACACACAAAAAATAATTAAAAAATGTCCTCAAATGGATTATCAGTTGCAAATCACACCTAATATATCAAATGAGATACAAAAAATATTTATGTTAAATTTCAAGGATTTTTTTTTTACTTCAGTAGAAAGTGAAATAAACATTTCAGTTCCAAAAAAAAATCTAATTTCCTGGCTTTAATTTGTATTTTCATGCATTAAAGTGTTAATTTTGACCCATACAAAAAATCTATGTTGAAAAGAATTAAAAAGCTTAAACTTTTATGTGCTATGGTAAAGGTTGATGGAGACAGCGATCATTTGTTGGTCTGTTTGTTTCATTCATATCTGTTCTCCTCAGAAGTCGTCAGTTCTTCATCCTGACCAACAACACTAAAGTCATGGACATCGAGGATTATTCAAACGGCTGCCTCTCTGTGGAGTTCAGGCACTTGGTGAGATCGATCTTCCTCTTCTGAACATCACAGCAATATTTTACAAGAAGGATAGCAAGAAAAAAAGATATAGTAAAGATGAAATCATGAAAATCTGTCTGTTTGTGTTTATACATGCTCAACCTAAGAATTCTTTTTTAGTTTTGAGGAGTTTTTTCATGCATTTATATTTTTAAAAAAATGTATTCTATGTATATGGACAGCCTGATTAGTCACCATGATGTACAATTTAGGATTGTTCATTTATGGAATTAGTTACACAGCTAAACATGTGAGTTGTGTCCTAAAAATGTGTGAAAAGCTCCAGAGTGGCAGCATTATTGGGTGTCAGCCCTGGTACTGTTTCAAAACTTAAGTCCGCAGACTGCATCATCCCTGGAAGACAACAACCAAGAAGCCTGAGGGCTGGGATTTTGGCATGTTTTTGGAGGGCACTACCAACACATTTAGCTGTGTAGCTCATTCCACAAAGACACAATCCTCTCTAGCTCTACCTTGTTGTAAAGAAGACTAATCAGGCTTTCCAGTGCTATAAAATACAGCACTCATTGGTGTTATTAAAGAAGAAATATAACCAATCAAAGAATGTTTTCAAATTTTTTGAAGGGTATATTTGAGAGCATTGTGGGCCCTGTGGTATGCCCATTCTCTTAACATGCAGTGCAAGTATCTTTCCAATTTTCCCCTTTATATTGGGTGCTCACATTATCTGTTTTGCTAACGATCCTTTTTAGCGCCGAGGTGTGTTTTTGAATTAATATAAGGAGAAGCAGACATGTTCTCATTGTGCAGATGCAGAAAACCACGTGCATTAAACTGCCAAAAGCCTGATCTAAAATCTGTGCTCAGTGATGTTCTGATATTTACAGGTCACATTAGAGATAACGACAAACATGAGCAATCACAACACACATCCACTACACTTGTTCCAAGCACACAGAGAGAAAAACAGCCTCCCCTCTTGGTGTTTGAGGGCAAAGAAACCACTGGCCTCTTACTGTCCAAGCTCTCCCCCTCAGTAGACACTAAGAAACATGCAGAAGCACACGTACTGAAGTGGTCTCAAGCAACAGTCTGATGTAACAGTGTTTTCTGTGTTTTTCCGTGATTGACACCATCAGATGTTAAACACTGGCATAGAAGATTGAAATCATTAAAATAAATGGATTTTACTTGAAAACAATTAACATATTGTTTGCATCTTACAGCAGCTCAAAGAGAAGAAATACATCAATGGCACCAAGGGCAATGAGGTAAGATGAGAAAACCATTAATATTGATACTGGCTATGAAAAGACTTTAATAATAAATATATGTTTGCATCATTTTAAGATTCAAAATTTTAATTTCATTTCTATGAAACCCTATTTATACTTCTTAAAATGTAACCTATAAAAAATCGAGTAAAGCACTCGGAGAGCGCAGACCTCTGCGAGCGCCAGGTGATTTTCACCATACATATTTGTCCTACTACCTAAATATTTAGATTCCATTAGATACCAGTTGGATTCATAATGATATATATTTTAGTTCAGTAGTAATTCAAGAAAATCACATTTTTTGTCATGGCGGTTTTCATGGCATTATTTCGACTATTTCTCACAGATATGACTTGTAATCTTTTAATTACAACTTTTATAATGCATTATGTTTCTTACTTTTTAACTGAATATATTACATGTAATCTCTGAATTACAGTTCTATATCACATAAGTTGAACCTTTTATCTTAACAATTGCAAGTTTTAACCCACATTTTACTATTTTCACCATCTCCTTGACATGATATCTTGTTTTATTTCAATTTTGTACAGCGCCTTGTGAAATAACTTTTTATTTGGGGATTTTTGCTTGGTATTTTTACATTCAAACTTTGCATTCAAACGTTACGACTATTTTTTTTCATAATTATCTGCCAAGGAGGTTTTGTTATAGTGTTCCTTAGTTTGTGAACAGGATAACTCAGAAATGGATCAGTGGATTTTAATTCAATTTTCAGGGAATGTTGGTCATGGACCAAGGAAAAAGGGGATTAGAATTTAATGATGACATGAATCCATATGTGGATCCAGGATTTGTTTTTCAAGGTTTTGTGAATGGTGCAAGATAGGGCAGTTTTCAAAATTTCTGACAATAACTCACCAGACAATATTGGAAATTCCTACACGTCTCTTTAGATTTTTTTCTAATTACTTCTGTTTTTGATTCATAATCATGATTTTTCTCTCATTGATTCAACCTGTATTTTTTTTCATTGTGTCAACATATTGGCTTCATCGTATCATTGTTTCTTAATTTTTTTCTCAAAATGTCCACTTTTTTATGACATACTTATGATGTAAGAACCTCGACTTTGCTATCATTGCTCAGCAGTCACGATATTTGTGTGCTTTGATATGTTCCTGTCTGACTTGTGTTTTTATTCTTGTGTTTCAGGGTCTTCTCTCCGTCACAGAGGAGCTTCACTCGCTCAGTTTTGAGGCGTGCTTCATGGTGCAGGGCCTCACCATCGATCTGGAGGTCAGAGGAGACAAACACGTCTCTGCTGTTCATCTGATGGCTATGTTGTTGTTGTTGTTGTTGTTGTTGTTGTTGTTGTTGTTGGAGTGACCTTCTTATTGTGTCTGTGTTGGTCTTCCAGACAAGTTCTCTGCCTTTGGTGGTTATTTCTAATGTTTGTCAGTTGCCTGGAGGATGGGCCTCGGTCATGTGGTACAACCTTCTGACGGACGAACCAAGGGTAAGTTAAAACTATGTGATAGAAAGAAACATTAATTATCGTGTTTATAAATGGTAATCACTGCAGTATGTGCACTTAGTTATAAATGTACCCAACAGAAATCATATCAAGCCACAGTCTTGACTGAATGTTAGTGTGAAGCACCGATGCAGGGCTGTCGAACAGTTTTATTTTACATTACACAATCATCCTGCTCCAGGCTGCTGTCCACAGTTTGTCTTCATCAGTCTAGAACAAGCTATATTCTGCAAATTTCTTGTTTTTTGGGACTTGCTGCAGGCAAACTACAACTGGTCAGTGAGCCGTAATGGGCCCCTGAGCCATAGATTGGACAACCCTGGTCTAAGACCATGACTGAGAGAAAAGAGCACTCCAGAGCCATTTTGTTCTAAAAGTAACCCTCTTCCTCTTGATTTTTATTCATAGAACCTGGCTTTCTTTGGAAACCCTCCTCGGGCTACCTGGAGTCAGCTCTCAGAGGTTCTCAGCTGGCAGTTCTCCACCTTCGCTGGCAGAGGCCTCAATAAGGAGCAGCTGAGCATGCTGGGAGAGAAACTGCTCGGTATGTCTTTACATTTTCAAACTAATGAGTAAGAAAAGACATGCTGTTATGGTACAGCTTGTTCTGTTTTATTTAGCATGTATTTTCCTTGCGTTCTTGTTTAGACCTGTTGTTCCTCTTGTCTCTTGTGCTTCCGTTTTATATTGAAATCCCTCTAAAATAAACCCCTGATACATACCTTGTATTTCTTTGTATCCAGCATCTCAGCATATTTAATAGTACTTTATATATTCAATATCTACAACAGTCCATTTTGTGTGTTAGACTAACCTGGACTGTTCAATATATTTTACTCATCTATCTGGGATCCCATAGAAAGGATTTGGGGAGCGCAGGTGAGCGGACAGTCATTTCACCAATCAACATTTATTATGGGCCAATTACGTAATGCTGTGAGCGTGCTTGATGTGTTGCAGAATATTACAGGATCCTTGTCAGGAGTGGAGTAAAAATATCCTTACTTAAAGAGACTGTGAGGAGTTTTTGAGTAATTACAAAAAAATCTCAATTTTAGACGTATGCCTGATCGAAATACACACTTTAAGATGAGTATCGATGAGTTTTATAGCATCAAAATAGGTTATCTATAAATGCTATTCTTTAGCCTTCCGTTCGGGTCGGACAGGGCCGGACTGGCCTGGATACTCAACTTCGGGGAACCAGACAATTAAAACTAGAGCAAATTTACATTATTTTATGATTTATATTACACGTCTGAGAGCGCCGGGCTGTAAGTAGCGATTTTTAGCCGTCTACAACTATGATAAAACCTCTTCCCCGCATTGCTTGTCGTCTCACATCAAAAACTGCCGCTACGTAACTAGACAGAGATACATTACCTCGTGGCTTTGCATCCTGTAAGTTGTTGAAAAAGAACCTGTATAGCAATGCAGAGTTCCGACAAAGATCCATGCTGCATTTACCACAACAAACAAACACACTTTGGCTTCACGTCTCCGGTGCGTTCAAGTTGTAGTCAGAAGTAGGAATTTGGAGCTCCGAGTAGGAAACTAAAACTGGAACGTCCCCAGAGGTCTGAATTTCCTACTGGGAACTCGGTGAAACCTCGCCACCCCGAGATGTCAATCAAAGATGGATGCCCCCAGTGTGAACAGTTATTTAGCTCCTGTAATAATCAGTTTATTTGCACTTCTGACTGGGGTGTGTCGCTCTAGATCAGCTGTATACATAGTATTGTTAGACTTATATTTACAAAAAATGCTGCCATAGTGATAATCACATTCTTCATACAACAACGCAGGGCGTGCTAACAGCAGCTAACAATAGCCTGGTAGATCGGCATGTTTTTTTCGGACTTTAACTGGAACGCCGATAAGTGGGAGATGATATCACTCCCATTTCCGAGGTTACAGGAACGCAGCATTACGCCGGCGATAAATTCTTCTCATAGCACCTTTAAGAGAAGTTTATAGTTTTGTAATTTATTTTTCATTTAATAAAGAAATGTGATCCAGATCTGATAAAACTGAAACTGAAGCTGTCAGCATCTATATTAATTTAATAAGTACAGTCACTTCTTGCTGTATCTCCCACCTCTTCCTGCTTTAGAGGACACTGATCGGGCTGTGCTGCTTTGGGCTGAGCCCAATCATTGTAGACTGTAGCTTTGCAAGATGGATCTAGGCAGCTACTGTCCCAAAACACTGCATCAAAGTTTGCTTTGCTTTACCTTTCACAGCACATTTTCCCTATGAAGCATTTTTTTAAATCTCTTCTGGGTCATTTTTCAATGAGCATAACTAATAGACATTTGGTTATTTTCTTGATCTCTTTGTAGGTCAGCACGTGACGTGTAGTGACTTTCAAGTGTCTTGGTCCAAGTTCTGCAAGGTAAGACTTTGGCACTGTGATGTTTAGTTTAGGACCAAAAGCAAGGCTCAGAAAATGAAGTTTTAAAAATGGTTTATTTTAGGCTGCTTGAGAGATTGAGGCTAGAAATGAAGAAAACACTAAAAATTAATCCTGCCAAAAATTTAGAAATATTTCAAAAACTACCCTCAGCATGTGAACAAGCAGCCGATCTACCACTGAGGAGCTGCAGGCGACCTGCAGGAGAATCAGGAGAGATTTTAAGGCTACCGTTGATGAGGTGACAAAGAGCTGCAGCTGTGTCAACAGGAAAGGCCTCTGCTCTGGAGACCACACCTTCAACCTTTCCACAGGAGAGCAGAAACTAAAAGACAACAAGAACCAACAGAAAAACAACAAAACTACTACAATAAATTAACCCAAATGGACAAAAAACAAAACAAAACAAAAACACATGACAGGTTGAACCAAAATAACAGATTCTATGTAAAGAGAGCAGATGTATTCAAAATATGTGTTTTTAACCTCAATTTAAAGCTAATTTCAGTGCTCTGACAAAAATAAACAATACCAATAACACGACAGCAGTATTAGTCTTTCCCTTCATAACTTATCCCACCATATTAACATCTTTGTTGTGATCTATGCCATTCTTTTAATTAAATATAAGAACACACTAAGAGACAGTCAGTGTGATGAATGGATCAGAGCAGGGATGAAGTGAAATATATACTCATCAAAAAAACATTTGGAAACATTGTTTCAGTCGATTATCCCCCCCCCCCATCATAAATGATGTCATTGACATCATTGGAAAGCCTAATCAGTCACCGATATATAAGGGAAAACTTTTAAGGACCGTAATACAGCTAAATGTGTCGGTAGAAGAAATATGACAAAATCCCCTGCAACTTATGCTGGTGTTCTGGTACGCCAGCCCTGGTACCATTTCCAAACATAGGACCAAATTCTATGAGCCTGGTGAAGTCAAAGACAGACCAAGAGGGGGTCGTCTCAGGAAGACAACGGCCTAAAAAGACAATTTTCTCACCTTTGTCTCCCCTGAGGAATCGTAGGCGGGGGAGAAGAGATTCAGATGCATGACTTTTGTAGTCTAATTAGCATGTTTGGTGCCAAAAGTCCTTTTAAACACACAACAACAGTTTAAAATTCTAAGCAGGAAATATCACTTTATTATTCAAGATTGAACAATAAAATCTTTTGGGTCCACAAAGAACCTTTTTTTAGCCATATAAGTGACGCCAGTATTATAAATCCCGATTGGCCTTGGGAAACAGGAAGTGCTAAATGATAACCCAGTTCTACCTGTTTGGACTCACCGTGCTTTCCTTTTAAATCTGAACTGAGAAGAGGGGAGTGGGAATTATGTCACATCTTAGCTAGACCTGTTCCAGTTAGGAGATGGTAAAGCTGGGCTTGCTGAAGACGTCCAACTAAAAAGTGATCAATTCTGACCAAACAGGGCATTCCCAATGACTAATTTACAACCAGGACTACCCTGAGCAAAAAGTAGTTTATTCAAGTGTACTACTAGTATACTTTTTATACTTAAACTGAGGCACTGTACTGGAAATTTACTTTTTATAGACTGTATTTTATATACTTACGCCAAGTATAATGAAGTATACTTGGCTTATACTAAGATGTGTAAAGAAAAGTCTAAGGCTTATACCTAAATACTAAACTTGTACTTGCACTTTTGTATACTTTTTATACTTAAAATGAGGCACTGTACTGGAAATTTATTTTTTATAGACTGTATTTTATATACTAACTTGTACTTGCACTTTTGCATACTTTTTACCACCAAGCAAATAACTGAAAAGCAATCATAAAAGTAATGTTTTTGTCTCGATTTAGTGAGTTAGTTTTGGTTCCAAAAATCTGCACTTTTTCTTTCACCACTTCTGACAAAGAAGGACTTGATCTTGGGGACACGATTATGTTTACATTTTTACGTGTAGATGTGCATTTTTTCCTTTCATTTTTTCATGAACAAAGGTTTTATAGAAGCTCTTTGTTTTTGAAATGCACATCTTTAATGATCTAAACAGGTATTTGTAAATACACTGTGAAATGTTTTAAAATGTTGAATTTCTCAAACTTGTTCTTAACATTCTGTTGTGATTTTTATAAATGCATTACAGATAGTATACATACAGTATGAATTGACTTAAAGAACACTTATGCATTTTCAGGTATATAAATAGTGTCAAACAAGTAATATACTAAGTATAACATAAGTATAACTAAAGTATAACAACAAGTAAACCAGCAAAATAGTCACAAGTCACTTATAGGTTTATGTATACTTAAAGTATACTTTTGTAAACTCAAAATGTTTGAAGAAGTATTAAATTAGTATAATTTCTCATACACTTCAAACACATGGTCTGTGGTTAACTTGCTATATTTATACTCAAATATACTTGATAAAATGTACTTCAAGTTTACTCCTTTTTGCTAAGGGTATCCCAGTTTTGAGATCAGCAGCAATTCTGAATTCCGACTTTAGGGGTTCTCCAGTTAAAATTTGCCGCTATATCGATATAAAACAATATCTTAACTTCCCAATACAACTGTAATGCACCATGATTCCTGCAGCGCTCAGTAGAAATAGAGGTCGATGTAAATCATGCTCATCAAGGTGCCATCTAGTGGTCACTGAGTGAAATTGTTAACCATGTTGACAATTAGCCTGGATTTTTTAAATAAATATATTTTTATGATCTTTTGTCTATTGTGAAGCTTCTATGTGAAAGAAGTTCTCACTGTTTGCATTTCTGTCTTTCCATGCTCACAGGAAAATATCCCGGGAAAGCCCTTCAGTTTCTGGATGTGGCTTGATTCGATCTTGGAGCTGATCAAGAAGCACCTGCTGCCCATCTGGAACGAGGAGTAAGGCCCCCATTGTCTGCAAAAATATAAGCTGAACAGAATTTATACAGAGACACTTTAAGGTGAAGCCAATCACTGCAAAACCATTTATCACCAGGGCTTACTTGGACTGTTATAAGTGGAAAGCATTAAAGGGGTAGTTCATATTTTCAGTGGGGTTGCTTGAGGCCTTTGGCATAAGTAAAGATGTCTGCCATCAAAAGCAACCAGCAAGCTTTGTCCCTAAGGGAAACAGCTGTGTGTTGATGTTAGTTGATATATGGCAGTCATTGGCAGTGGTGGACAAAGTACTTTCCTTCATTACTTGAGTGAAAGTACAGATACTCCTGGTCAAATATTACTCCAAGATAAGTAAAAGTCGTCAAGTAAAAATTTTACTTAAGTGAAAGTACTGGAGTACCTGCATTTGAAAATACTTAAGTTTTAGTACATTTTGCTATAATTGTCAACGTGTAATTGTATTGTTGCCACAATATATTTACAGAACCTAATGACTGAAACAGCCTACTGAATGCATTGACTTGCTTATAGAAGCTGTAGAATAAAAAGCTTGTAAAATATGCTACTTAGCCTATAGAAATCCTCATTGAAACACAACTAACTCAAAATAAAAGGACAGTCATAGCTGTTTTAATTTTTTTGTTCAACACCCAATATACTTTCTCAGGTCGGACAGCTTTTGCAGGCGGTGATGAAGTTTGCGTACGGCAAACAGAGCAAACATTTAAAATGAGACGAATCATTCTTCATTTCGACAATCTCAAATATAGATTTCAGATATGGCCTCGGGTGTTCTGGTGTGGAATCGTCATCTGTATCTATCATTACCATCATGACTGCCAAGACATGACATGACAAGAACTGTTATCCGCATCACTGTTTGAGCAAATCACAAGTAGATCCCATTTTAGAAGAGAAAAGAAATTTCATCCACTGACTTCAGAGCTATACTTAAAAGTAACTAGACCCTTCATAGAAATGTAGTGAAGTTAAAAGTAAAATATTTGTCTTTCAAATGTAGTGGAGTAAAAGTCATAAGTTTGCAAAAATAGTGATACTCAAGTAAAGTACAGATACTCAAAAAATGTACTTAAGTACAGTACTCAAGTAAATCTACTTTGTTACTGTCCACCCCTGGTCATTGGTGCCTGACTTTAAAAACCTACTGCTATTTTTTCCTTCCCCTTCCTTAATGCAGCTACATCATGGGTTTTGTGAGCAAAGAGATGGAGCGAACTCTTCTGAAAGACAAAGAACAGGGAACTTTTCTTCTGCGCTTCAGTGAGAGCCACCTCGGAGGAATCACCTTCACCTGGGTGGAGCACAATGACAATGGTGACATGTCTTTCTTATTAGCTGTCATTATTCATGTAATAATATAAATATGAGGGTAACTGTGATAGTAAATGGTAAAAGTAACACTTGAGAGATTTGCCCAGATGTGTAATTATCAGTATTGATTCTCACCTAAAAAAAGACAATTTTTTACTGTGAATATCTTTTGGAAATGATGCTAGAGTGGCTGTAAAACTCTAAAAAATAATGATATACAAGGATAACAGCTACATTTTAGCCACATTTGACAAACTACCATATATCTTCATGGAAGAATACAACCCTGCAAGCAAAAATCCCCATCTTTCACATAAATCTTCAACAAACAAGACACACTAATATAAAAAAGGCACTTCAGAAAATGTAATCATATATATTACAGTCCTACTCATCATTATTGGCACCCATGAAGTTTAAGTACACAATGTGACAGTACAGTTTCTTTACAAACCTCTCTAACACCTTGGCATCACTTTATCAGACTCAACCTTGGCAGAAGTAATGTTCACATATTAAGTTTTGTAAATTATACTTCATAAACTACTATGATCATGCAGTCATTTTAGAATAGGCAGTTTTAGTTGCAACCACCAAGCCTACAGAGAATAGAACACCCTACCAACAATTAAGCATGGTGGAGGTCTCATAATGTTTTGGGGCTGCTTTGCAGCATCGGATACTGGAGGCTTTGACCGTATCACAGGAATCATGAAATCAGAGAACTATCAAGAAATTTTAGAGTATAATGTCCTACCCAGTGTAAGAAAACTTGGTTTGAGTCGAAGATCGTGGGTCCTCCAGCAAGACAAAGACCCGAAGCACACATGCAAAAGCACGCAGGAATGGTTGAAAAGGAAAAAAATGGCCTGTTTTAAAATGGCCAGCATTGAGTCCTGATCTCAATCTGATTGAAAATCTTTGGTATGGCTGAAATCTGCCATTGGGGAAAGAAACCTGCAAATGTTTAAGAGCTTGAACAATTTGCACAGGAAGAGTGGGAGAAAATACCAGCTGAGAAGTGCAAGAAGCTTATAGATGGCTACAAGAAACATTTGGAGGCTGTCATCAGTGCCAAAGGGTGTGCAACAAAATACTGAAGAGGGGTGCCATTATTGCTGCACATGCTTTTTTTCAGTTCCTTCTTTGAAATTACAATATGTAACTTGTAAAAATGATTTTTTTTTGTTAAAGTATTTTGGACCTCCAATTAACAGATCCTGACGACATAAATTTGGTACATTTCAATTTATTTCTGGAGATATGGTTAAAGCAATGAAAATAATGAAAGGGTGCCAATAATACTGAGCAGGACTGTATATACACTTTCATAACTCTACATATAATACATACTGTATATACATAAACATGCTAGTTCAACCTCCACAGCCCTTTTTTAAGCCTTCTGTTCGTAATGACATACTCATAAAGAAAAGAGTGAATCTCTGCAACCACAAGGTCTATCTGAATAATATTGGTGTCATAAAAAACTTGAGATATTTTTCCAGATGTGCAGTTATCAGTATATGTGTTACTGGGACAGAGTAAATGAAGATTGAAGTCAGAATAATTTGAAAATTTCCTCCTCACCTCAAAATAGACAGTGTTTTATTGCATAAATCTCTTGGAAACAATGCTGGAGTGCATCAATAAAATGTTCTATTGTTATAAAGTGATGCAGGGCAAAATTAGAGAGGTTTTATAACAATACAGTCTGGCGAGGATTTTGAAAGACAAGTTCACTTTTTCTTACGTTTTTGTTGGAGAGTGTGCAAGCATTCCTGAAATTGGATACTTTGGTCCTGTAGAAGTTGAACGTTCACTTCTATGTTCATATACATCAATCCAAGAAGTATACCCCTATAATTCACATCTCTGCAATATATCTGCTTTAAACTACATTTTTTTGTTTTATTTGTGTATTTTTGTGTGTCTTTCTCTGTTTTTTTTTTTATTTAACTTTAAATTACATATTTAATACATTCCTGACATCATTTCATCTCAGACTTTTGCACCTGGGTGTTTTTTCTCTGTTCTGATGAATTGTCTTGGATTTTTCTCCCACAGGAGAGATGAGGTTAAACTCTGTGGAGCCGTACACTAAAAACCGCCTGAGTGCGCTCCCGTTTGCCGACATCATTCGAGACTATAAAGTGATCTCAGACGGCGTCGTACCAGAAAACCCTCTCAAGTTCCTTTACCCAAACATCCCCAAAGACGAGGCCTTTGGACGCCTCTACAACAGCCAGCCCAGCAAAGGTAGGAGTGCACCAGTGTCTCTGTAAGCTTCATGTGTTTGTTGTGTTTTTATCATCAGTCAGATGGTTGGCTGTAAAATTAATGTTTGTTTCATCTGTTTCTTTTTTCCAGTCCATCCGTACATCCCGTCCACCCTGATCCCCATCTCTGAACTACGGTGAGTTCATTTTCAGACAACAGCAGACCCTCACAGAGGCTCAGATTTTTACAGAGGAAGAGTGATTGAAACATGTGGTTTATTTTTTTTAAATATATATTTCTGTTTTTATTTTTATTTTTGGAAATTCCCAGATAAAGTTCCAAAACAGTTTAAATACTTTCATTTAAAAAAAAAATCAAAACAATTCCTTACAAAAATATTATTTTTTAAAGAAAATTTCTTTAACCCTTTCATACATTAATTATTGAATCACAAAGTAATCCTTTTTTTTAAATGTTTGTTTTTACTCTCAAACAAGTTAAAAATCATGATCATTTTTTCATTGTTATATTTTGAGGGAGTTATTCATCTTTCCATAACAGTAGACACCATGTATCAAAAGCATAAATAGTTACTTAGTGTTAATTTAGAACTTAAAGGTCCACAAACATGTCTTTGGCAAATATTTATTAAGAGAAAATAAAATAAAAGCTAAATCTGATATTTATGTGCTATTGCTGTTTATTGAAATGAATCACTTGTGAAGTTCACCAAAACTTAAAATAAAAAATGCAAAATGATGTGAAATCTGAATACAGGCATAATGCCCAGTTTGCCCTTCATCTCCTATTTTGGATTTATGATGCAATATCTCAATATGGTGAAAATCTGCAAACACAATATTTATGAAATTTAACAAAAGGGTTTGGGAATTTATCACATGGTACTGACGAACCGTAACCAAAAAATGTTTATTCAATATTATATTATATAAAAGATGTCATGACAGATATGAAAGACATGGCACTTTCAAATAGACTTTAAAAGAAAGAAAAAAAGAAAAGGGGTGCTACTTTCAGCTTAACAGCAAACAAACAAAAAATCAACATTTAATAAAGACTAGAAATTTAATTGATCTGCTCTTTTCAAAGGAGGAAAACTGAGTCAGCAGCTCTAAAGAAAATCCACATCTTCAGTTTCAGCATTGGATCTGTAGACGTTTTAACAGATCAAAAAGGCTTTAAGTCAAATTTCTTTAAGAAAACCTTCTCATGGAGTTTAAGCATGATAATAAAATGTTGTGTTTTTTTGTCGTTCCAGCTCTAATGTGAGCACCTCATCGCCCTCCTGTCGGTCTCCTGAGCCCCCCATGACTCCTGGAGAGTTCGACATGCTGAGCGAGCAGCTCTGCTTTGGCATCGACACGGTGAGTTTTCAGATTTATAACACCAAAAAGCTCACAAAAAAGGATATCTTTTGTTGTTAGTAAGTCAAATAAGAAGAACCTAAATGTGGTTTAATGAAACAATTTTTTATTTTACCTTTAAAAAAAATCACGTTCTCAACTTATACAAGTAGAGACGAACAAGAACTGTTTAACTTGTCAAATTGTCTAGATCAGTGGTTCCCAAACTTTTCACAGCATGTACCCCTTCAGACACTTGACCTCCAGCCATGTACCCCCTACTCTCATGCGCTTATAGCAGCTAGAAAAACAAATGTGTCTGTATGCCTGTCGCCACCCCCACCTTCCTCATCCTTCCACATTTCACATGCATAACATACTTTAAAATCTCTTAAAGTTAATTATTCTCACTAATTAGATTTATTTACCACCAGTTCACTTTTGAAAAATAAATGTACATTTCTCGAACATATTCAGTTACGAACTTGAAGCTGTTACAAACTCACCATAGCTCTAATGTGAAGGCTGTCTGACTGAACTTATGTTACTATAAGAATCTTAGATAATTCAGGACAGGTTTTCTTCTCCAAGATGCCTCACCAATCCATCCTCCAGCCTCTCTGCCAACACTTCAGGCCTTTATAAAATCTTACAATGCGAACATTTCAGTTTGAACTTGAACTACTAAACCAACTGTTTGAAACCTGACAGTTATTCGCGTACCCCCTACGTCACTTTGCGTACCCCTGGGGGTACCCGTACCCCAGTTTGGGAACCACTGGTCTAGATAAAGATGTAGAAGAATATAATAAACTTCTGTAACAGAGAGCGTATCAGTTATATATTGAAAATATTGAAAATGTGTTAAAGTGAATCCATGATAATGCATGCTTGTGGTTTTATTTCATTTATGTATTTTAATTTAATATTATCCCTTATCACAGGGTACCTTTTCCTCTCCTGAAAAACTCTGCTAAAATTCTGATTTCTGCTGTTTTTTCAATGTAATTGATTATAACAATTAAACATGAGGGCATGAAAAGGCTCTGAAGTAGGTGTCTGCACAAACTGTATTTAACCGCTTTTAAATTCTGTTTTTTCTATCATCTAGATTTATTTTGATTTACATATTTTTATGTATTCAATTTTTTATTTTAATATTTTGATTTGTTATGTTGAATATATTGAAAATATCAATGAACATATGTTGAGAAAAGAAAACTCAAATATATATTATCCTCAATTCATGCCTTGTGGGTGTTTACAGAGCCTTGTGTATGTAGTTAAGCTTGTTTTATAGATTCAGACCAATTAATGTGATATAAAGTTAAAAGTTAAAAGATGGTTAAAATGTTCTCTTTAAAACCAAAGACTTCTGTTCCAATGATTAAAATAAATGTATAACTTGCCTTTCAATATTTGGGTTGTTATCTGTAAGGTTGAAACAAAGAGGTTAATAAAGCACATGTCTAAAGATATGTTGAAAAAAAGAAACACAAAGTAAGTAAAGAAACAAATTTCATTTTGCTAATATCAGAGCCAAATGCAATACCTAAATAACATTAAGTATGATTTTCTAGGTGTAAAAACATCAGTAGCATGACCATTGAATGTACATTTACGCTTTACAAAACCTCACACCTATGCAGATTTGATTTATTATTATTAATATTGAAAGAAAATCCTCAGTAAAATATGCTGCTGCTAATTCTGCTCTCCTTTTATTGTTTCAGATGAGCTCTCCATATTCAGACTAACACCGGATGAACATTCAACAATTTTTCTTAAGGAACAAAGTTTTTAAACGATTACTTTGGCTGATAATTTGGATTTTTAGATAATCCTGTGACCACTTTCATCGTGTTTCTTTATTTGTACCTGATGTCAGTTGTATTTTTGCCTCTCTTGTTATTCAGTCTTATATTTGACTGTTTCTTACAGCTGTGTATTATGTATATTACTGTGTTAACTGCTTCCATGGATCCTGAAAATCCTCTTTTAGTTTCTGTTTGAATTCTGTTTTTGTCCTTGTTGATTTGCCCAGCTGGTGTTTGGCTGCTCTCTCGTGGACATTTCATGTAGTGCACAGATTCTTTAAAGCGTCATATGTTTTGCTTTCATTTTCACAAAGAGCAGCTAAAGCATGAGTGCAGACCAGTTACCTCTTTTTCCTCATGCCTCGGAGTTGATTTGTCTGTAAGTAAGTGAATATTTTATTCTTTAAAGGGCAGATTTCATCAGGAAAAAGGGAAGAAGGGATTTAATGAATAACTGATTTCTTGCTCATTGTTTTGAACTTTTTAATTTGACTTTCATTTCATGTGTTATTTTCTGTACAGGTTATTTGTAAAAGACTAGAAATGTATTTTCAATTAAATAGAATCCATTAGTAAAGCTGTCTTATTCATTTACATGATGTGTTTGAACTGGAGTTTGTTGTATTTTGTTTTATTTTACATTATTAAGGAGGGGTTTTCATCTTTACAAACTTGCTCAATCACACCATCTTGTGGACAGAGTAGCTAACAGTAAGAGGTTATAAATGAATTATGTTTATTATGGTTATTTACCTCTACCCCCATTGTAGTAGTTGAATAAATAATAGTATCAGTATAAGTAGTTGCTGTTGCAAAAGAAAATGTTAAGATACTTAATTATTATGAAAGATTATACATGCAACCTAATTTAATTGCTACTTCCATTATTATTATTATTATTGTTATTATTATTATTATATTTCAGGATTACTAATATAAACATATTGTTATTTGAAAGAATGAAAAATTGTCTTGTGGTTGCATCTTCTATGATGATTTTCTGAGATTTTCTTTTTACATCAACATTAAAAATACTATTTTTGAACGTTTTTACCATACAACTGACTCAAAATTGAGGGATGATGATGAAAAACGGGCAAAATGTTTGTTTTTCTTTATTCTAGAGAAGCTTCACTGTATACTACTGATCAAACATTTTGAATTAATATTTATTTGAATTCGGGCTAGGCGGCACGGTGGCGCGGCTGGTAGAGCGCGTGCCTCACAGCAAGAAGGCTACCGGTCCAATTCCGGGTTGGGAGGGCCTTTCTGTGTGAAGTTTGCATGTTCTTCCCGTGCATGCGTGGGTTCTCTCCGGGCACTCCGGCTTCCTCCCACAGACCAAAAACATGCTCATTAGGTTAACTGATGACTCTAAAATTGCCCTTATGTATGAGTGTGAGTGTGAATGGTTGTCTGTCTCTCTATGTGGCCCTGCGATCGACTCAGGGTGTACCCCGCCTCTCGCCCGATGATAGCTGGGATAGGCTCGAGCCCCCCCGCAACCCCGAAAGGGATAGCCGGGTATAGAAAATGAATGAATGAATGAATGAATGAAAGAATTCGGGCTGCAGAACATAATCACCCAAATCGACCTGACACATTGTGCCTCCATCTCGTAGCAATACAATTTTGAGGGCTTTTAATTTGAAGGCAGCCGGAAATGGCCTCCTCCCCTGCGCTGAACATGAACGTCACTGGTGTGCTTTTTTTGGACTTCCGCGTTTACGAGGAGCGATTTCATTCTCCGAGAATAGAGGCAGACTTGAGGCGTGCCTACTGCTCCTGCACAAGTCACACATGGTGACTCATAAACATGGAGTAATTAGATAATAATTAGGAGTTATTTGTCGAACATATTCAACTTCATTCAGTCGGTTTCAGCAGAAAGAATTAAACCTCTTGAATTAAAAGAATATGTGAGGCCATTTTAATAAAACTGAACCAAAGTAAAACTTTAATTTACCACTTAAAAACATAAAGCTCAATTCCAGCGAAGTTGGGATGTTGTCTAGTTAAAATCAGCAGATAATTACTTACAAATACTTTTCAACTTTCATTCAATTGAAGGTATTTCAGGATGGTATATAATATTCAATCTGTACACTTTTTTGTGTGAGTTCACTCATTTCAATTTGATGCCTGCAACAGATTCCCAAAAAGTTGTGACAGGGGTATGAATATCACTGTGTTACATCACCTGTCCTTTAACTCAGCACACTAATTATTGAATCTTGCATGCGATATTCTAAAGGTAATACAGTATAAATGTGTGCAAAAAAGATGGTAAGCATTTTATTCCTTTTTGCATTTAAAAGAAGGAGCTTACATTGGCTTTAGTAAATGTGTCATGCTTATTAAATCATGTTTTTTTTTCTTTTGTTTGAGTTCAAATATATTAAATGTTGGAATAATCTTTTTCATGTTTGCTATTTTTTGTTTATCTTTATATTTTTTACACATAGTATGTGGCCCTCTTGGTAATAAAAGTTGCCCATCACTGGTGTAAATGATGGATGTAGGAACTGAGCTGGAATTCAGGAGATCAGATAAAAACACAAAATGATGCCAAAATTCATACCATATGCATGAATACTGCCAACATTCTTAAAAAAAATGAAAAGTTTGTAAAGTGCGCAAAAAAATCCCTATGGCCTGGATAAATTTTTGCAACCCATTTTCAAAAATGTGCGTTATGGGGCAAGCAAAATGCTGGCTACTTGTGGATGATTGATTAAGATTAATTAATTAAAATCGTATGCGTATACGCCTGAATTCATCTCCATGTGGACGCCCCTAAGAGTGACCCATTTCTCTGTCCACTATGTTTCAGCCCCTCCTTGACTTTAGCTTTACCCATTATCCCTCCCTTGTGGGTGGCCTTGGCAACACGAAATTCAAATAATTTGGGTCAAATTATATGATATTCTCTCAAATAAAGGAGCCAGTTTCAACTGATACAAGCCATTAGCTGTTATCAACAGTACACAACACTTAAAGCAGCACTGTATGAGTCAGTCTTTTAGCTCTCTAGCACAGTCATTGAGTGTACAAGGTCGTATACCAACATGCATTTGTTGACATACAGAGGGAGAAGGCGAGCTGACAGGACGTCCCGAGAGACAAATAAATCATGTGGACTGATAAGGTACAGTCTGATCATGTTTCTATTCAAATGAATCATCATGTGCTTACAAGTCCAACAATTACAGGGCTATTACAGCTTACGACAATGAGTGAACGCCGGGCCAATGTTTATCCCTGTCCGGGCATTTAGCTCACTCTCCAGCTTTTCTTTTGTCGTCTCTGCCAATAATACTTTTCTTTTCTTGTGTTTTTCGCTGCTTCCAGCATGATAACAGCTCTACATTTAGCTTTCTTCTTCTTTTGTTAAACAGGTGGTATCCAGCGTCAGAGGAGCAGTACTGCAACCTACTATGCAGGAATGTGAGCCAGAGTTCCCTATTTCCGCTAGGAAAATATAAGTGCACTTTAAACAACATGTTCATTAAATCTCTTTCAAATATTCAAAAACTGCTCTATATTCTAATTTTCCCAACATTTAGCTTTCGCCTCAAGGGGGAAGTGAAGTATGCTGTAAAGCAGTCGAAGCAATAATAATTTGTAGTTTAGTGTGGAAGTGTTTCTACCATCCACACCAAAGTTATATAGTGCCAGTGAAGGCGATAGACAGCCCATGACAGAGGTGTCGTTCAACTTGTTGTAAGGTGATGTACCTTCACAATTATTCTGAAAATATTATACTTTGGTGGAAAACTACGTAGTGTTGGCTTAAGTGCACCTCTAACTCTTCCTAACCCTTCTGTCAAGATACACATTAACGCTCGTTTTTAAATTTTATTTTGAAGGCGATCATGAAAGCAGTACTTCCGGCCGTTGGTGAAAGAGGCTTCTTTGACGTTTCTTGCCACCATTTCCCGAGAATCAGGGCAGCAGCAGGCGGGTCCTGGGTGTACATATCGGCCTCCCATGCTGTCATATTTGTTATGAAGGGATTTCAGGGCGCACTGCGAGGAGCTGCTTCTGTTCCTGACGATTAAACTTCAGTTTGACTCTCGACGAAGGGAACGTCTTCCACAAGGTACGCCATTTTAATATCTCTCTGTAAGAAATAATGTGTCTTAAGGTTGTAAGTTACCTTTAAGAAGTTGTCATTTCATCATTAACCGAGAACACGTCGAGTTTATGGTTGTACTGCAGTACAGTAAAACTGTACTGCAGTATATGGGTCATTGTACAATAATAGCATTTAAATATATATGTAATAAATACCAAAATGGCTCCCAAACATCCCTAAAAAGTTTTTTTTTCTTGTCCAAACTTGTAGCCCACCTGCTCACATACCACAAACTTGTGAAAATATGTTTCACATGAACATATTCAAAACTAAAGTTGTTACTCCTCAAAGTTGTTTCCCACAAGTCTGTTATTAGAACAATGTTGTCATCGTACTCAAAATAAAAGGAAGTACAGAAAACACATGGCTCTGCAGACCTTCAGCCAAGTGCGTCATCATGGTTAAAACACAGTGCAGTAGCCTGCTGTCTCGCCCACAGTGAAGAGCTTTTGTTTTATGTTATGTTTATGAAGATTTGTACCTTATAAAGTGCCAACCAACATATCACTGTTACTCAGTCCATTTTATTTTTTTGCTTAAATTTCCTTTTCTTGTTGTGTAACTTTAAGGAAGCAGCCACAGTCTGCAAGGATAACAAAGACATATATAGTTAAAAAAGGTAGATATAATAAGCTTATACGTTTACCTACACCTTTTCAGGTAGTCTCAATCGTCCATGTCTTGTTATTGTTTTGTTTTATTGATTTAAATGTACTTATTCAATAAACGTTGACTTGATTAATTGATTAGAAAAACAAATTAATTCGATTTTTCATTTTTTTATTCATGTTACTATTGTTGTTCTTTATCTGCCTATATAGTTGCTAGCATAGCCCTATCAACCAATGACAGAAATGCTGGATAATGGAGTCATATGGTTGCATCATTTTAATATTAGTCATAAGAAACGCTACAGTATCTCATAGCAATTGTATTAAGTATCATTTTAATTTGTTCTTACAGATTTGTTGCACATAAGTGCAGCTGCAAAGTACCAGGCATTATAGATGAACAGAAAGCAGCATTATGCTCATTCATATGTCCCAAAGGTGCACTGTTTAAAGAGGACATATCATGCTTGTTTCTCCTTTTCACTATGCCAGACTAGGATGCCTGTAAAGCATTTCTGCCCTCAGTACAAGTCATTAAGTTCCTTCATTGCCCCACAATAGCGTTCTCAAAATCCTCATTTTAGGCCATTATGAAGCCCATGTTGAAACACTCGGTCTCAAGGCTGACCTAAAGTTACCTCGCAACGTCACAGCCCTTTGTGCTCTGATTGGTCAGTTCTATCGGGGACTGAGCCAGCCTGTCCTTCTTCTTCTACTGTATTTTCCAGCAGGCTCAATGCAGTGACCGCGTATTGAGTCCCCCTACAGGCCAGAGCTGGTAATAAGTGAGTGTGAGCTAGGGAGCTATATACCTCTGCTGGTGGATGTGTTCCTCGGTGACGGTTTTTGTGGCTAACGGACATCACAGAGGAGGAAGTGTTTTATCAGATTACTCCAATAAAAAGAAATGTACCTCGTGTCGTCACGACGTTTGAAATCTCGCGGACATCTCGCAATGACCTTTTTTCAGAGGCATCAAATCTCATTCTAGGATATCAGAAAAAATACAATATCTAATTTTTAGAAAATTAAGGGGGTGTAAGGTCTTGTTTTCAAATTTATTCTATTATATGTAAGTATTAAATCATGCATCAGCATGATATGTCTCCTTTAAGTAAGATTTGAGAGTAATCATCAACAGGAGGCCTTTCAAAATAAGCAACCACATAAGTTTTTTTTTAAGAAAACGGTTTTAAATAATACTAAAGTGAGAAAGTGTGGGGAAAAAAGGGGTTTGGTAGGATAGACCTCCAAAGGGCCTTAAATTGATAAAAGTCAGGTCCTATCGTGGAACTAGACTTATTGTGAAAGAGACTTTCTTTATGTCGTCGCAAAGTATGATCAAATAATATTTAAAAAACAATGAGTGTCAGTAACAGGGTTGCACCAAGCAAAGCCAACAACAAATGTATTTGGAATAAAAGTTGTATCTTAGTGACAAATCACATTTTTTGATGGTTATTATCCACTTTTTTTGATAAACAGAAATTTGTAAAGAAAAAAGTGACGCCGTCTTACAAGTTCTGATGGGCAGAATCTCATCCAATTTCAAAAATGACCCATAAAATATTCTTCTTCTGTTTTAAATGCTTTTTTCTTGTAGATGGCCCAGTGGCAAGAACTCCGAAATCTGGCCTTGGCTTTTCAGGGCCAGGTGAGCGAGGTCTATAAGGGGCAGATCCCACTTGAGATCCGAAAGCAGCTCAGTCAGGCCATAGAGAGACAGGACTGGTAAGAGAAGTTTGTTGTGTGTGTGTGTGTGTGTGTGTGTGTGTGTCATCATAACTCGTACAGAAATGTTGTAACCTGCAAGTTCATCTTCAGTTTAAAATAGCAACAACATGAACAGTAATAAAAAATCCTACAGCACTTTTTTACCTAAAATACAATTGTTGTAGGGAAAGAAATATAAAGCAAACAAATTATAGATATGCTGCATTTATGACTTATATATGATACTAATACTAACATCACGCTGTTGCACTGTGCATACAAAGAACTGGATGGCTGTTTCAGTTCTACAATGAATTTTATATTAAAGTGTTTAAGAACAATATGGTCCTTGCAGTTTTTTTGTCTGAATAGCAGAACATGATCTACCTTGTTTTTTTCTCTTCAGAGTGATTATAATTCCACATTTATAATCTTCTCTGTAGTTCTTGTAAAATATTAATCAGTTCTGCAAACATTGTTTTTTTTACTCAGAAATAGTTCTTGCATCTTTTTTTTTTGCTCATATTTTTTATTTATTGCAACCTTAAAAAACTGTAATTTTGCCTGTTCAGTTGTACAGTTTCCAGGGTTTCTTATTTACTGAGATGACTTTTGAACTTTGAAGTGAATTTACTACAAAGGCTTAAAGTGTAACAACAAAACTCTGATCAAATGTGCTGCCCATGTCCCTGATGCCAGACATTCACATCTGATTTGGTACAACTTGTTCAATCTTTAAGTCTTGTAGTTAAATGTTGCATTCAAACTGTGTTGTCAAACGGGGATGTAGACACTTGCAGCCCCTGAATTGATGAATATTTTCTGTTTTGCTGTGTCAGGGAGTCAGCGGCTGGGGATGAAAACAGAGCGATGGCCTGTTTAAAAGCTCTCCTCGTTGACTTGGACCATCAGTGGAAGCTCTCTGTCCAAGAGAACAACATCTTAGGGGGACCAGATTATTTAACAATCAGGGACTTCCTGGTGGTAGGAAATTATACATTTAGATGTGTCTTTGTTTTTTCTCCACTCAAGAAAATTTCAACCTTAATAATTCAGTATTGGTATAATGATTCTCTCTTTATTGTCTTAGACTAGCTCTGCAACACAACCTCAGAGCCTGGCTGGCATCCTGGCTCACTGCCTCAGAGAGGAAAAGAGAATCTTGGCCTCAGCCTATGAGGCACAGGCAAGCAATGTTTCCTGTTCCCAAACAGAATATATCACAGGAGATTTGAATGTAGCATAATATTTTAATAGATTTGAAAATGATTTTGGTTATATGCTTTTATAATATTGTAATTCACTTTTCAGGGTTGCAGTAGCCCAACCATGGAGCAAAAACGGCCAACGCTGCACTACGACATCAACAAAATGCAGAAGCTCTCCACGGTAAAGTAATCGAGGGCCAAAAATAGTTTATATCATTTACTTGTGAGCTGCAATTGAGTGGGTTTTTCTCTATTATTTTTTAGTTATTTTGCAGATTATAAGGTATTTTTATTTGAGTATCGTTTGTGGGAAAGAATACACTTGACTACATTTACTCACCTGTTACATTTATTACATTACACATAGCATCTGACTGAGTAAAACAAAGGTAAACTGAAAAGCTCTTCATCAGCCGGTGTCAACATAGAACACCTTACCTGAGATACTGAAGTTAGTGTCAAAATGAAGTTGTACTTGATAACCTAATAAATCAGAAACTGGGTCTCTACAAGAGGGCATATTAATGAAATGACAGTTAGTTCACCACAGTAACTGTATTTATGATTTTTAGGTTTTGTTGAGTTAATGTCAGAGCAAGTTGTGTAAATATATAGATTAACGTATTTGCCATTCTACTTTTTTTTTGTAAAAATGTGACCAATAGTTTACAATGGCAATATTATCTTTGATATATATAAATATATATATATATACACACACACACACACACACACACACACACACACACACACACACACACACATTTATACTTACAAGCACACATACTGCTCCATAAGACATAAGATGAAAATGTTTAAAGGTGACATATCATGCTTGTTTCTCCTTTTCACTATGCCAGACTAGGATGCCTGTAAAGCATTTCTGCCCTCAGTACAAGTCATTTAGTTCCTTCATTGCCCCACAATAGCGTTCTCAAAATCCTCATTTTAGGCCATTATCAAGCTCTTGTTGAAACGCCCGGATCTCAGGCTGACCTACAGTAACCTCGCTCTGATTGGTCAGTTCTGTCGGGGTTAGAGCCAGACTATCCTTCTTCTTCTACTGTATTTTCAGGCAGGCTCAAAGCAGCGACCGCGTATTGAGTCCCCCTACAGGCCAGAGCTGGTAATGAGTGAGTGTGAGCTAGGGAGCTATATACTGCTGCTTTGTGGATGTGTTCCTGCCTGACTGATGGTTGTGGGGCTAACGGACATTACAGAGGAGGAAGTGTTTTATCAGATTACTCCAATAAAAAGAAATGTACCTCGTCGTCACGACAATTTAAATCTCGCGGACATCTCGCAATGACCTTTTTTCAGAGGCATCAAATCTCATTCTAGGATATCGGAAAAAATACAATATTTCATTTTTTGAAAATTAAGGGGGTGTAAGGTCTTGTTTTCAAATTTATTATGTTATATGTAAGTATTAAATCATGCATCAGCACGATATGTCTCCTTTAAGTAAAAAAATCTGCAGTTCCTTGAATGGCCACTTGAGGCTGCAAAAGTCCCAAATACAGACATTCAAAGACGTCCATCTAACTCCCAGTTAAACATGTTTGCCCACTCAAAGTCTGAAAAACGTCTTCTTGACTCACTTAGTACTGTAGTATTTCAGACACACCTTCACACATTCTCTTATCTACAAAACAGAAGATAAAGAAGAGTCTTTGAGTTAAAATAGAAGTGGCATGAAGAATAACAGAGTATAAAAAAAGCACATTTTTAGGTGTCTCACTGTTGCTTCCTGCTATGATCCACAAACTTTACATCTGGCTTGGATTTAATTGAGAACGCAAGCCAGTTGTAATAAGACCAATTGAGGTGAACTTGTGATTGAAAATTAACTTCACTTAATCACCTTTTAACCTGTAAATTTCCCTCATATGTAGGATGTGAAACAGGAAATCAAGTCACTTGAGGAACTTTATGAAAAACTCAACTTCATTCAGAAAAACTGGCAGAGCCGAGGTACAGAATTAAAGTCAAATAAGAAAAATATGAGAGATTCTTAAAGCCTATTATTCATTATTTATGTCTCCTGTTTCTTTTTAAGTGGAGGAGCGCTGTGGATCAGTTCAGTCCCAGCCTGCTGTGGAAGAAGAATGTCGACAGCGGGAATACATCATTACAGAAACTAAGCAGGTGCTGATTTTTGTTTGTTTGAGATGACGCTGCATAATTAGAATACTTGTGGGTTTTTCTCACTTTGCAGTCTGTTTCTACAAGGGATCTGACAGGTATTTCTGTGGCTTGTGGTTCAGACTTGAATATGAATATGAATTAACACTGTGGTTCATCAGAAAACCAAGAATCGACACGACAGTATTAAGCTTTTTACTAAAAATAGGAAAACAAGCACATACACAATAGGTATTTCATACAATACTCCAGTTAGTTTCCCCTCCTGAAGTCTGACTCATCAATCCATGCTGCGCTTTAGCATGATTTTCCCCCAGTGGCGTGACCTGCACTCACGCCGTCCTTGCCTGAATCGTGCTTCATTACGTTAACTTTAACATTAAAATTGTTTATTAAATAAAATTGTCTTGCAGATGGTGCTGCGGAAGATTTGGGACATTCTGAACCATGTAGATCGGATAACAGCGTCTCTCGTGGACGTGGAGCTACCTGAGTGGAAGCACAGGCAGCAGATGGCCTGCATTGGAAGCCCCGTCGACACATCTTTGGATAATCTGGAGAAGTGGTAAAAACCTATTTATGCTTTTTGTGTTCCAACAACTGCGAAGTATGAGGGGGGGCCTCGGGCTATGTAAAATTCACCTGACAAGCAGATAGAAAACTACCCCTGGTTTTAGAAAAAGAGTGGAGGGTATGTTCAGGACACAAGAAAACAGGACTGTCATTAGCATGATTCTTCAGTGTCTGACATTGCTACAAATTTTGACCCTTTAAGGCGAGTCAGAGCCTCAAACTTTTTTACAAACGTGTTTTTTCTATCACGACTCATTTGCAGGTTCACAGCTGTGGCACAAGAGTTGCTGCAGGTCGGCAAACAGCTGCAGAAACTTCAAGACCTGATCAAGAAATACAGCAGCAACAATTCCTCAGATCTTGATGGTCAAATGGCTGAATTTGAGACATTTTTGTCATCTTTGCTGAAAAAGCTTCTGTTAAAGTAAGACATGGTGATACACAGACAGTAAACTCAGGCGTTTTGATTATGTCACATTATGAACTCGTTATTCTTTGGTCGTACTTTGCAGCGCTCTGGTGGTCGAGCAGCAGCCTGTGATGGCAAGTTTACCGCAACGACCTCTAATAATCAAGACCAACGTGCGCTTTGCAGTATCTGTGAGGTAATGTAGCACAGCCTTATGTTCCTGGGATTTTACTGTCATTCATTGAGCATTTCTGATTGGATGGGAACAGTATCAGATTTTATGAAAGAGACACGCCAACATTTTCCTTTTTCGTGTCTCGCCTCACTCCCGAGTCCATGACAAGCAGATAGACACTGTTCTTTTGACTGTGTGTGGAAGAGGCCAAGCTCAAGCACCACTAATAAGCTTAGCTCAAACACTAGGGGTTAATGGGTAGCATTAGCCTGCCTCTGCCTACAGTCATCAGATAAACTCTGCAGCAACTCTAAATGGTCCTGTGTGCTTGTTCTGACCTGTTTTTTTATTTATTTTTTACAGGATTATGCCACAATATCTACTATTATCTTCTTCTACTCCTAATCAGAGACTTTCTTTTACCCGCCAACCAGCTCATCTGTGGTGGTTTGCGCCCTGCGGTTTAGTTTCATATGTATTTCTTTTGGAACTAACATAAAGTGTTGATCTTAGTCTTTAAATAGATAATAACTATCTGCTTGTCATGGACTCAGGATTGAGGCAAGACATAAAACAATAAAAAAAATGTTGGTGTATCCCTTTAATCATTTTTTAACTTGATTGCTGAGATAACTTCATCAGTGAAAAAGTGTCCCATGATAGTGGAAGGAAATCATTGGAGAATTTTTTGATCTCGACAAGAAAACTCTGTCTCTTAAGTACAGAGGTGGCTCAATGATGTGGAGGCTTTTTTTTATATAGAGGTTTTTAAAACTTTGTTTGAAATCTCTTTCTTTTTCTTAGATTTTTAGCAAATCTCACAGAATTTGTCCAGAAGTCTTTGCTCAGAGTCACACCGTTTTTTGACAAGTAAGTCCAAGAAAACATAGACTGTCTTTATTACTGTGCATCATTACATAAACAGGATTCTACCTTCAGATTTTTTTTAATAAATGCATCTGCCATTTCTAGCTTTGTAATGGTGATTTTTCTTTCCTAAAATTAGGGATGTAGCAGAAGTCAGCACTCTGAAAGGGTGGGTAAAACGTGCTGAAACATTAAAAAAAAATCAAAAATGTAATGTCAAATATTTAACGCTGACACGTTTGTTGACATTCTGATTGCTCAATGTTGTTTCAGGTTTCGTCAGTTTGACTTTGACGGCAATTACTACAAGTCCATGGACGTCTACACACCTGGAGGAGGACTTGGGGCTGAATTTAGCCACATGGTATGAAACACCACAAACAACATTTAAAGGGATAGTTCAGAAGTTTTTAATTGGTGTTGGATGAGGCATACAACGTTAACCTGAATATAACTGTCTCTGCTCTGTTGCGCTTTCATTTTCATCGAGAACTTACAAAAAGATTTCGTGAAATGCTGTGCTGCATGTTTACCTCATGTGCAGAGTTCTCTCATCAACCTCTTCCCTCATTGATAGAGGTCACAGACTTTGCATCAGCTGGACATTTTTCTGCAGAAAATTAAACTACTTTTAGATCTTTAAAGTCAGTACCAACAGTACCCTGTAAAGTGTTTTATCCTATAAGTAATACGATTTGCCCAGTCCAAGCTCTGTATTTTATGGTTCATAATTATAATTATGTTGAAATGCTGAGTCAGCATTTCAACATATTGTTCTCCCTAAACTCCATTTTGTTCTTTTTCTTCTTCTTCTTATTCCTAGACTTTGCCACCTTTCAAAGGTTTCAAATTTGCACAGATTTTCACAGAAAAAAATTGACATATGTAGCATGTTCCTCCTGCTGTTACTCTATCAAAGTATCATCCAGCCCATCCTCCTGTACTGCTCCACCTGTTTCTACAGCATGCTCTCCGTCACAAACCGGGCCAAGCTCATAGGCATGACAAACACAGCAGCAAAAATCATTGGTCTACCCACTCCCAACCTCACAGAATTAAACAATAGGTCCATCACTCGGTTAGCAAACACCATTGTACAGGATATCACCCACCCACTGAACCAATACATTATCCCACTACCCTCAGGGCGCAGGTACAGAACAATCAAGTTTAGAAGGGCTCGCCTGGGGAAAAGCCTGATCCCCTCAGCCATAGCTGCCTTGAACAGCAGGCCCCGCTGATCTGTCCGCAGCTCATATTGTATAGTATTGTATTTCCTTGTCCTGCACTGTTATGGCGACTGTATGATGTCCTCTGTTGTTGCTGTTGTCTGTTGAGGTGCAATGTTGTTGTTGTTGTCCCTCTGTAAAGTACAGTCAGTGGAAATGAATTTCCCCCTTGGGGACCAATAAATCTAAATCTAAATCTAAATCTAAATGTTCAGGAGAAGTGCGCTTGTATTTTTCACAGGTCTAACAGTTAAACTTTTTACAGTAAAAAATAATTTCTGCATGTATTTTTACATTGAAATCAATGGGACATGTCCGCAGGTCTGCTGAAAACTTCAGCAACTTTGAAGCTCCACAGATTGAGCATACTTACACCTACAGACTTCATTCATGCTTTAAAAGCTGCGCTGACTTCTCAGCTATTTTTAAATATCCTCAGCTTTTTGCTGGCTTCAACAATTTTTTACATATGAATTTTTGAGCAACACCGAGTTTTGTGGTTGGCTCTGGACATAGAGCGTGTCACGTGACTCATTAGACCGTAGCCCTCCTTCACACACACAAAAACTTCAGCAGAATTATCTTGTCATAACTTCGTCAAACCGTCCTCCACAGACATGATTTATGCATCAAAACGTAGACAATCTTCTCCTCTTACACGTGAAATCGGCTTCAAAGTCTAATCTGATATCAAATTGTCTCAGTGAGCTTCAGCTTTTGCAGTATGCCGCAAAAGCTTCCATCTGCGGTTATGCAATTTTTCAGCTCCGGGATGCGGAGTGCTTCACTTTGAAGCCTGTTTTTAACTTGCCACTGTGTCAACATTTTCGACAGTACAGACGTGAAATTACAACCATAGCTTCAGCAAGTTCTTGGGATACTCACAGTGCAATCCCTTTTCTGATATCTACCACGGTTTTGGCACAGTGATCGTTCGTTTACCCGGAAGTACCGAGCGTTATGAGCCTGCTGTATGACACTATACATGCGCACAATACAACTAGGAGAAATACCGTGCTTTCGATGACTCAGCATATTTGGCCCCATAGCCGAGTGGTCAGAACAGCGGAGTTTGGCCTAAGAGCTTGCGGGTTCGAAGCCAGGCAGACCCTGTATTATCTTATTCTCCATCTGATACAGATTCTTCATTGTAATAGCATATTTGTGCTTTTCTTTGCACTCTCAACCCCATTTCACATAAATTACACTGACTGGCCACTTTATTAGGTACATTTACAAATATCACCACATTAAAACATGTTACAAAACAGTCATTTTCTGCTTTCTTTCACAACTGCAAACAGTTTTTCGTGCACTTTTCACTATCTGCTACAGTTTCTGAGATGTGACTGTTGAAGCAGCATCTACTTTTGCACATTTCTTTGAAGTTAGAGCGTGGTCACGTGACCTGCACACCTGACCTCCAGTAGCTATGATGTTCTGCAAACATTTTTATTGCACATTTCACACATTTTCAGCCATGATGTACTGCTTACAACTATTCATGTCACATTTTCAACTTTCTTTGCATTACTTTTAGCAATTTCATTTCACAGTTTCAGCAGTCACACTCAGCATTTCAACGCATTTCCTTCATGGAAATGCAAATTCTCTAGTTTCATTTGAAAACACTTGCTATTGTCCACACAAAAGCCATTATGTTTGCATGCTCCTGCTGCTTTAATGCTTGATGATGTTTGAGCAACTTTTGAAAGCATCTTTCATGTGTTTATGTAGAGACAGTTACACATTCATACCTGATGGTGTTTTTCTTAAACACTTCTATGATTTTAAAAGCCTAACCTGAGTGCACAGTATCTACATATTGGAAGAGAGAAGTTACAAAAATATTGTTTTTGTACATCTTTTTTTCTGTTTTTCAGTCACTGAAAGACAAAAAAGGAAAAGCCAAAGGAGCACAAGAGGTAAGAAAATACTTATATAGTTAACAACCCTTCTAGAGAAGCTATGTATTATTCATTATTTTAATATAAGTCAGTATGATTGAGAATAAATAAAACTTGAAGGGTTTTCAATTGTTTATGAGACTAAATTGGTTAAAATCAACTTGATTGTTATTACTTTGATTTTATGTTGAGATTAAAAAACAATTAATGACAAAAGGGACACAGAACATATCAGTTGTGAATTTCTAGCAGTCCATTTATGATTCTGATATTTAATAAGTGTTCTTTATTTTAAAAAATCTGGTACTTTTATTTATTAATATCAATCTTTGAATTCACAACAGTTGAAACTCCATTGTTTTACGATATTATAAAAATTAAGTCTAAGTTATCAAAACAATATTTGTCGCTTCAATAAATGATTGCTGTATTATGTTATTTAACATGTCATCATTATTATTATCATCGTCATTGTTGTTTTTATACTTTATAAGTTATTGCAGTAGTTCTCAAACTACTTTTCCCAAGGCTCACCTAAAACCAAGCCCCTTCAGATCAGTGTTTCCAAAGGGGAGTGAAAAAGAGCTACATCTGATCCTCTACAGAAATTATTTTTTAATTTTTTTTTCATTTTAACTTAAATCACATCCTTTCTTAACAGACACCCAAGACATGATGTAAACACAACAGGACATTGGACCTTTAAAAATAAGCAATGTAAAAAAAATGCACCTGAAAATTCAAACAATTATTCATCATGATTGTAATCTTTATCTCAATGCTGAAAACAGACTTTTTTCATTTACAACAAACAAATTTTGAAACTTCATTCATTTAAGAGTGCAATTATTTAAAGTAAAACATCTGTATCATCTGTGTCTCTGACATTTGTAATGCAGTAAGAGGATAGCATTATTCCCAAAACTCAGAGATAAGAGATGTATTCAGTTTAAATATATATAAAAAATTAAGCTACACTTCATGTTCTGCCCTTTGTCGCTCAAGTGATTCCAAGCTTATTAAGAAATGAATGAATAAAAGGCACATTCTGTAAAATCCCCATAATCCACGCTTTTGTTGAATTTTCTCCAGAACAAAACGGTGGACCCACCATCCTGCAAAAGGAGAAGAAATAAGAGTGAAGAAGAGCCTCACCTGACTGTTTTAGAGGAGCTCCATGTCATTAAATTTGTGATGAAGTTCAAGCATAATGGACTGGAATGTGACATTGAGGTGAGAGAAGCTGCTGCTGACTATGCACTCAAATGCGAGCTCCATTTTTTTTTTTTTTTTTTTTTTTTTAAGGTATTGATCACAATCTCCCCTGTTTTCATGTGTGTGCAGACCAGCTCCCTGCCTCTGGTTGTCATCTCCAGCACCAATCAGGTCCCGGCTGCTTGGGCCGCCGTCATGTGGTTCAACATGCTGTCCAACAGTGAAACCAGGGTAAACCTCAAACTTCATGTCTGGATTATTTGTGAAAAGCCATAGACTATGTACAAATATCTCTATAATTTGTTTGGAGATGTAATTTAAAATTTAATTTAGCAAACAATAATAACTAGTAGTCTTAACCTTAAAAAAAATATGACGTGTATCGACTGATCTCACTTAAAGCAAATTGGCGACACATACCAGCAGCCTAAAATGAAATCTCAAATAGATGTTAAAATTGATCGTCTCTGCATAAAAGTCCAGTGTGTCCATGTGTATTTTATTTCATTCATCTGTCTGCTCTGCAGGATCTGTCACTGTTTCTCAGACCTCCTCCACTTCACTGGGAGCAGCTGTCTCAACTCCTGAGCTGGCAGTTTCTTTCTGCAGGCAAACTCGGTCTCAATGAAAACCAGCTCGATGCCCTGAAGGACAAATTCGTTGGTGAGTGTTTGGATACTTCTTCAGTTGCTGATGATTCACACCAAGCTGCATTGATATTTCCACATACTTGTTAATTATTTATTCAAGTCTTCATTTGATCGTACTCTGGCCTCTCTCGTCACAACAAGCACACTGGACTGTTTAGAGTGCTGAAGAGTTTATCTGATGACTGTTGGCAGAGGCAGGCTAACACTACCCATTGACTCCCAGTGTTTGAGCTAAGCTAACTAGCGGTGGGCGAGCTCCGTCTCTTTCTTATTACTGCATGTGCAGTAGGGCTGGGACGATTTTTTGTTAGCTTTTTTAAGACCAGCGAAAAGATGAACAATGATGATGCCTACAGACTACATCAGGAAAAATACACATCACATGTGAATCTGTTTTTAGGATTTATTCAGCATTAAATTTTAACCAGCTTTTTATACTCTCTCTTTTCAAAAGCCTGGATTGCATTTAAAGTGGCTTATTAACCCTTTAGGCGCCAGAGTTTTTTCAAGAAAATATTCAATTTTGCTACAAGATTTGAAAAGGATATAGTTTCAAAGTGGTTAAAGATAATGGCAAACTGTCGAAAGACTAAGGCTCAAAATGTGTCAGAATTCTGTCTCCACAATACCCAAGAGGCTCATCAAGATCTCTGATCCACTTGTGATACTCTTCCTCATCTCAAAGCAAACCCACCCATCATCATCATTGTAATTTATGGGCCAAGCATGAACGCCTCTGCTGCCTTCACTGTGCTTTTTACCCTCGGCTTCCCCCTCGTCTGCCCAGAGCTCCGCGGTCTTTCTTATTCCCGTACCGTCACTTAATTGTATTATTTTTATAGGTTTAATTTGATTTTATGGGTTTCAGTTGGGGTAAGTATACTTAAAATGTCCCTCTGTCATGAGCTCTGGTTTACCTCTGTGTTGTGATTTGCGTGTTATGATGGATGTCTCTGTCTCTGGCTCTAAAGAAGTTTATCCATAGTTACAAATAGAGTGACCTGAATGTGATAGCTTTGCTCCTTCAAAAAATAAGATAAATAATTTAAAAGAAGCTGTTAAATAATGAAGTTGCACCACTTCAGCTGAAAAAGACAATGAGAAAAACAAAAACGGTGGCAACAGTATTCATTTTAATCATTTCCAAAATTGCCCCAAAAACCAATGAAAAAGTGGCCCAACTTGCTCTTATTTCATAGGTAGAAATAATAACTGCAATATAAATGTTTGCATTCATGCTATTTTTATGTGTGTCCTCACAGATGGTTCTGATGATCTTGTTCACTGGAAAGATTTCTCAAAGGTGAGCTGAAACAAGATCCAACTTTTGGCTCAAATCTTTAGGACACAGGATGTGTTTTGTGGGGGAGCTTGCGCTCATTGTAGCTAACCTCTGCCTCTTCACATGGTCATTTTTTGGTCAGTGTGATAAGAAAGAGTCCAGCGCCTGGTTCTGGATCGATGGGATCCTGGATTTGATCCAGAAACACTTGGCAAATATTTGGCAGGACGGGTAAGACACAATAAACAATAAAATGTAAAGATATATAATTGTGAAACTCTAATTTTGTCAAATAAATCGAGCCAATCTCTGGTTTGTTTTGGGGGTTCAGGTCCATCATGGGGTTTGTGACCAGAGCCAGAACAACAGAGCTGCTGCAGGAGAAACCGAGCGGTACCTTTCTGCTCCGCTTCAGTGAGAGCAACAAAGATGGAGCCATCACCTTCAGCTGGGTGGACCACTGCAATAGAGGTTTGTTTCTGCACTGATACGCTGTTACAGCTTCAGTGTGACGAAGCTAATATGTAATCAGTTTGTTACAATTTAAATATTTACAATAACAAAAAGCCATTCTTAAATACAAATTCAACTCAAGTCTTTTAAACGGCTCTTTTTGAGAACCGATCTGCAGTGCTGAGTGAGCCGTTCATTTGTGAGGCAGCTAAAACAAACCGCTCACCTACCACTGCGAATCTGTTCGCATCATTCACTTAAAAAAGACGTTCAAAAGACTCAACTCATTGCAAACGTTACATCTTTAGCGCAAACCAGTGCAGAGTGTTTGTAAGTAGGTCAACAAAACTATGCTTCTGTTTAGGAGTAGAAGAGCAAAGTCGAAGAAGACGTAACATAATGTGGTAAAAATTCAAGACACAACAAGCACACAGGAGCATTTAGAGTTTATTCAGCGTTTACCTGATGAGTGTATGCAGAGGCAGGCTAATGCTACCCATTGACTCCCAGTGTTTGAGCCAAAGCTAATAAACAGTGGGCTAGCTCTGCTGGTCTCTTCCTTGTTACTGCATGTGCAGTAGGGCTGGACAATTATGGTAAAAATAAGAATCCCGATTATTTTAAGTGATATTGAAATCACAATTAATACACACAATTATTCATTTATTTAAAAGCCTCACTGTTGATTTAAACACAACTTTAAAGAACCAGCGAGCGGCACATACGGTATTATTGATCCACACTAGTCACACACACTCGCTGTGGCTGCATGTGGAACACAGAAGTGCTATGAAGCGCACTTGCATACACGGCACTCCACACTTTGTGGCACATTAATCCTTTTTCTTCCATTATAATGTTTTTATGATTGTCAGATGGCAAAATTGAAATCATGAACAAAATCTGATGAATTGTCCAGCCCCAATGTGCAGATGAAAGAATGGTATCTGTCTGCTTATCATTGACTTGGAAGTGGAGCAAGGCGTGAAAACAAAAAAAGAAGTTAGCATATCCCTTTGACTACAAAAATGAATAGGAGAAAAAATAAATCTGGAACAAGCTGACGTGGCCAGTTGGAGCATGGTGGAGGATTTCTTTCTCCCGTGGTGATGTCAGCGAGTCATTTAAATTGGACCTTTCCCTCCTCAACAGCCTATCGCAGTTGGCAACGAGACATCCCTAGTAAAATAGTAGGCAGGATCGGGCACACGTCACACACACGGTCAAATCGAGGGCACACCAAGAGGACCCTCCCAAAACAGCAAAACATATACCAAGAAACACAATAAACCAGGGTCGTAACAGCTGTTCTGTCTTCACAGAGCCCCTTGTGCATGCAGTCGAGCCATACACCAAGCAGGAGCTGTCAGTCAACTCTCTGCCTTACATCATTTACAACTACAGCCTGAAAGGGCAGGAGAACATCAACAGGAACCCGCTGCTCTACCTCTACCCAGACACACACAAAGACAGTGCCTTCAGACGTTACTATGGACCCAAAGGTGTCGTACTGTTTTTGACTTTTTCTCCAAAATCAAGAATTAAATCAAAAAGATCTCATGGAAATAAATGTACGTGTCCATTAATTCACCTACTCTTCTCTGACGCAGAAACGGCAGAACCTAAAAATTTCAAGAGTGGATATGTCCCCAAAAACTTCATTCCTGTTTCATCGTAAGTAAGACAAAATTATAAATTACAAATAATGTCGAAAGATAAACCAGAAAATGAGAGCATTGTTGATATCAACAGAATAAAGTTTGTGATGTTGAGTTTAACGGCTTGGTTAAGCTAAATGAAAATTTGTCGCTAAATTAAAATTTGTCTTTTAAAATATTTCATGTGAGAACAACATCACTTTAAATACGAACAGACTCACAGCTGTGTCATTGAATAAGACTGAAAGAGTGTTTTTACCACTTTGAGCTTCAGGTTCCATTTTTGACCAAATCCCAGGTTCATTTTATTGTTTAACACATCATGATTTAACTCAGTTTTTTTTTTAAGATGTATTAAACTTAACTTTAAAGCAGCTCGACTAAAAGCTTCTTCGATGAACAAAAGTCTTCCTGAATCCATAATCATTCTGGTTGTTCATGTTAATATCAGTCGATCTCTCTGTCCATGTTGTTTCTGGTAATATGTCATAACAACACCTTTAGAACCAAATGAAGAGAATTATGATGAGACTAGATTTATGGTCTGGGCAGCTATGAATATGTTGTTATGTCGTGGAATTTTAGTTGAAGTTTCTATTTCTCATTCAAATTTCCAACAAAGTCCCAACTGAAAGTTGATTGAAAGAATGCTGGCAAAAACATGATGTCATAGGTCGAGGAAATATTAATTATTACAATAATTTAAATTATCAGGATTATAAGGCTCAACTTAAGTGTCCTAAACAATCATGGTCAGACAAAAAAAAGATATAAACAATGCCTTAATTTTGTCCAACAGTACTAAAACCTGTTTTTACTTTAAATAAGTCTTAAAACTTTTGTTTGTTGTTGAAAGTTTAAAGTAAGTTAAAATCAATTTATGCATAAATGCTTTTTTACAGCAATCCTACACCACCTCCGTCACCAACCCATGAGCTGGAGATGATGGAAACGGACTGGGACACCTCTGTGGGTTTGACATTTTTCGACCCATAGTTCGACCCATTGATAAAATGAAGACATCAGTAATTACAACATTTCATTAAATTTAGGTTTTCATAATCAAGCACTATTGATTGGTTTTGATTGATTTCTCTTGTTTCCATCAGCAGTTTATTTGGGGAATGATTTTCTTTGTGTGTTTATTTTTTTAGATGGAGCGTCAAAAAGTGATACAGGACCTCTTCCCAGACATAGCAATAACAAACCAGAACCCTGACATGTGCACTTCATCTTTCCAGATCGTCCTCGGAGATCACCTGAGCATTGAGTGACTCTGGAGCACTGAACCCAACACGGCACATTTTTGTCCATCAAGGAGTTTGCTGATGATGTTTGAAAAGCACTTGAAGTGGAAATTAGAGAGGAATTATAAGGAATTATGTTTATAAGGATCAATATGACAAGCATTGCTGTATATTTTCAACATCTCATTTTTCAGCATTAACAGGCATTTCTGAAGCAAGATTATTTTTGCTGTTATGACAAAATGAATGAAACAAGCTGTTATTTTTTTTTTAAAATGGAATGCCATTCACTTTTAATACCCCGAGAAAGAGGAGTTTCTTGTTGGAGGCTGTGCCTCAAATGTGCCTCTTGAATGGTGAGATATATCTGTTTCATAATGACCTGGATGCGAGTTTTATTTTTATCATGGAAACTGGATTTGCTCTGTTTTATTTCATTTATGTGACAGCCAACACTGCTGTGCCCTCCCATGAATGGGCTACATGTACACATTTTAAATATAATGATAATAGAAGATCCAGCAAAGCCTTAAAGATCATATGTGTGTCTGAGCAGAGTTATGTACTGTATGGTTTCTGAATAACCACTGTCAAAAGAGAAGGCAGCTCCTAACCTCGGAGGACAGTATCAGTCTGAAGAAAACACTGTAGCTACATTATTTGACAGGTTAAGATGATGCCAGATGTGTTTATTGCACAAGAAGATATTGTTTGTGTTTATATTGTGAAACGTTGAGTTTATTTTAGGATTATTTTTTAAAACTTAAAAAAAAAAGAACATTTTAATGTGTCGACTGCCTTTTTGGACTTAAATGTCCAGCTGCCATACAGTAAGATTGTTTTTTTTCAGGCATTGTTCCTTTATTGAGAAGGGTCAGTGGGTGAACTGTAGGCGACTGTTTCAGGGGGTTTTCTGCCCTCTTGCCAAATGTCAGTCGGGACAGGCACCAGCCCTCTGTGACCCCTAAAGAATAAGTGGTATGAATGATGGATGGATGGTATTAAGCTGCTGTAGATATGAATTTAATATGGGGCTGATGAATGTATGCAAAAACAAGTGACATTGAAATATTGTGAATCATGTAAAATATGCAGCAAATTAAGAAATAAAGAATGTTATGCAACGTAAGAGCAGTCATTTTGTTTTGCACCCCAGTTGTTTGCTTTACAAATATTTTGTTTTATTGTGGTAACATTATATGAAGTCAGCCAGGTTTCATGATGATGTCAAATAAAGACGCTGTTTTCACCTCCAAATCGGCGACCATTACTCTCTTCTGTTTCAAACTAGAGTACGATTATATATATAACAGATTAAGGAGAATGGCATGGCTAGTTTGCATAAGAAAGATCTATCAAAATAATGATGGTTTTACAATAGAAAGCTTGTTTCATTACAGATCAGAGAGCAATTTATTCTGCAGAGACAAGCAAAACTTTGAGGCTGTTCCAGCCTGACTTTTTAAGGGAAAGTTCAACACTGAACCCAGCTTGTTAAAGTTATGTAGTGCAATATTTAGAGCATGTTGACCTGGTTTTGAACATGAATGTAGGTTAACAATAAGAAAAGAACGAATGGACTGCCCAGAATTGTTTAGCAAGCTTAATATCCATCAATATGTAGAAATGGAGACAGAATACAAAAAAAAAACATGAAGTAGAAACAGAAAACTACAGCAAATCAGTGCAAATGATTAAAATCAAGGAACCAACACATTAAAGTGTAATGTTTTTGTTATAGCCCTACCAGGCTGGACCCTCTTGATTTCAGAATTGCTTTCTTTCTTTGTGGTATAAATTAAAAAATGTCCTGGAAACATTCCTCGGAGATTTTGGCCCCGTTTGCAGGATGGGCCAAAATCAGTTTGTCCCTCACAAAATCAGTTTGCACTCATTAAAAGATACACAATAAAACAGGTTTTCACACTGCAAGGGGGCATAAAGTGGGAAGATTCTGGGGGCCCGTGACCATGGGTGATGCCATGAAAATTCTTTTTGACTGGGTCCCGACAGTCCTACCCAACAAGCACACCTGATATCTACATTGATATCATCTAAATATTTTTAAGGAGGGTAAATAGATATTTACAGAAACTATTTATTACAGGATAAAATAAAACTCATTCACTTATTTCTTATATAATTGATCTGATCATTTTGATTTAATGGCTTGATTTATACTTTATCCATAAATTCATTGCTATTCAAGGCTCCCGTTAGGGATATCATAACAGAATGAGCACATGTGTAGTGTTTGTCGTAGAAGCGCTTTGATTGGCTAAGCTTCAGGAGGACCCGCCCCTTTCCCCACCCAGTCGTGTTCTGATTGGACGGCCGAGTCTCTGCCCATGTCTCTCCATGTGGAGAACTCCTCCAATGGCGTTACAAGGGAAGCTGGGAAATGAAGTTATTAGGACTGGAAAAACGTTGACGTCAGTTGGCAAACGAACTACAATCCCCATAAATGAAGTAAAGAGGGCGAAACCCTCAGAGCAGCCGAGGAGAAATGAAATATGTGAGGTAAAGTGCAGAGTTAACTCTGAAAGTGCAGCCGAAAGAAATGACAGAGGGAACGTGAGTCTTTTTTTAATTATTACTCAAAAATTTATTGTTTCTTTTGGCAATATGTGTTTTCCCAGTTTATTGGCCAAAATGGCGTTATTGCCAATGGAAGTTGTGCTAATTGTAATTATTTCTGGTAGGCTAATTATGTAATTATTTCTAGTTGGAAAAGTATTCATTAATTTTATACCCTCATGATATCTGACTTTTTTGTGTGTGTTTTTGAGGTTTTGAGACTGTTGATTCTCAAATAGTGACTCAAGTTTTGATGTATCGAATCCAGTTACATTTTTACAAATGTGCTCAAATGTTAATGATCAGTTAAAAACACAAACTATGAAGTAGAAATACAAAATGGTCGGACCTAAAACGTTTCACCAATTTCACTGAAAGAGGTAGTTTAGTGACATCAGTGTCTCAAGAAATGTACTTTAGTATCATATGAGAATAAGGAAAGGGATCTGATAAGATTTTATTGATACCTATTCTCTTAGTGATTTTGCTTATCGATCCTTTAACAGTTCTCTTATCAAATCCTGTGGATTAAATGGGTTTTCTATTGAAGGATGCCAAAGACATGTCACCCCTGATATTTAGTGCCATGCTGCACAGATGAATGTCTCTACAAGCTACTGGTGTTTCCAGTAACTTAATGTAAAGCATTAACCTTCTTTTTGTGAATTAAACCATGACTTTCACAACTTCTGTCTCCTTGATTTTTGACTTCTTTGTTTGTCGTTTCTGCTGACTGCCTCCACAAGAAGTGTGACCTCCTTGTTTACAAGTTATGCAGAACAGTGGGAAGAATTGCTAAGAGAATCATTAAGCAAAAAGATTAGAGATATTGATTCCTTGAGTGAGTTGTTGTCGATTCTCAGCTGCAGTTTGTTTTCTGTTCCCTTGATTATGATAATAATATTTCAAATGACAGTATAAATCACTAGAACTGCTCACAGAGTACAAACCTCTGTCGAGAGCAAGGCATGTCCAGCACTGTTAAGCAAATTATTGTGAAAAATGTCGCCTATCACACTGTTAATAAATCCTTTATAACTTCCTGCATCCACATCTGGAATCAGATCACCACCTAAACTTCATCAGTACTCTCTTGTATCTTGATCAGCATTGCCCGAACAATCATCAGAATCTTTTGAGAACTTCTTGTCAAAAATGTGGAAACAGCTTTATCTTGTACTGTTAATAAATTTCTAGAAAAACTCCAGTAGCCATATCCAGATTTACATCACTGCCTAAATCAAATCACTTATTCCTTGTGCCATGACAATCATGGCCTGATAACTTTAACCAGATCCATTATTCAGTTTTTGAGTTATCCTGTTCACAAACAAACTAATAAAGACTGTTAAAAATATAACTGCAGAAATGTAGTTCTATATCAGTAGTTGTAGTAATATCACAGTTAAGGCATTGTGATAGAATAATATTAAAATAACACTTATCAACTAGGGCTGGGTATGGATACAGATTTTCTGGATCAATCCAATTCGATATTACAAGGTCTCAAATCGATTCAATTCACAATTAAATTTGATATTTATTCAGTCTGGAATATCTCAGTTAAGATATTGCTGTAAATTCAAAAAGTTACCTTTTGACCTGGTACATTATTAAACGCAAGATTAGCAGGGTTGATACCACAGGCTGCTTCTCTGTACATCCGATGAAGAAAAACTACCCAAGTTAATAGATCGATCTTTGGTTTTATGGATCGATTATCAACCATTTAGAGGGAAATCGATTAAAATCAATTAAATTGATCTTTCAAACCCAGCCCTATTATCAACACTGAAGAGACAAAAGATCCTCATAAACTGATAATTCTAACCTAATTCTATAAGAACTTTGTTTAACATACTGAAGAAAACTCAGGGCTGAGCAAAAGTAACAGTATCAAAAGACCTGAGGAAATTCTGATGTTTTTATTCCACTTGTGAAGCATTGATTGTCTTCATATGTTTTATGTTTGATAAAAACAACTTTAAAGTAAAGGGTCATCAAGCAAGAGCCCGTCCAGCCCAGCAGGTTGCACTCAGACATCATTACTGCTGGGCTGATTTTTTAGTAACACTGACTCAAAGTATAAAATTATGCAATACTCAAAGTATTTGTTTGGATTGCAGCATAAGGTTTAACTTTGCTTTTTAATGGTTCAAAGTCCATGTGGGTGGTTTGTATATTTTGTCCACTAAAACCCTGTGTGTGTGGCAGAAACCCTTATTGGGATCATTTTGATTGATTAACACAGTTATACCAGGACAAAATACATGGATGACTGGGCCACCTGTCTACAACTCCCTCATCGTTAAGATATTAGGATTTAGGGGAGACAAACCAGTTTTAAGAGCCCCCGGTTGGCCCTGTGTGACCTTAGATTAATCCCTGGTCAAGATGAACACACTGCTCTGTGCTACAGAAGGAACACACTGACTGCTTGACTCCACAGTCAGACATAAAACAAGAACAAACTGCAAGGCGCTACTAAACTTTGAAGGACTGTTGGTGCTTGAACAAACAGAGTGAAGTTTTCTTTGTGAAAAGGATCTTGAGACAGAGGAGGAAGTGCAGAGATTGAGTATGATTGGTGCTGTTTGCTGCTGTAGTCCTTTGTCTTTGTAGACTCAATTGAATGGATGGGCCAATTTAAAACATGCCATGGGCTTCAGTTGACCCCGAGTTTGAAGAAATGGACAACTTGATAGCAGATTCTGCAAGTGGTTTTGTTGTTCCCACATGTCTATGGTGGATCAGTGAAAGAGTTTTCCATGTTTCAAAGTTGGAGATTACTGTGCCACTTTATTCTGTCTTCTCTCTGTTGATCATTATTTTGAAATATTAATATTTTCTCTAATATGCTTGTTTATTGCTTGTTCATAAACGTTCAAAATGATTGTGTTCAAGTTCAGTTGTATGTAATAGTGACATGACCTCATGAAACTAAAGATAATTAAAAAAATATGACCACTTTAGTAAACATGAAAAAGATTTACATCAATAATGAGGCTTTCTTTATGTTTATGCTTTAATCTGTTTTCCTGCCAGGCACCTGCGGAGGCGAGGGGGCCCGTACAAGACAGAGCCGGCCACAGACCTGAACCGCTGGAGGCTGACGAACGTGGAGGGGAGGCAGACGTGGCGATATGTGGAGGATCAGGACGCTCCAGACCGAGAGCAGACCATGCTGGAGGCTCACAGTTTGGGCCTGGACACAGTAGGTCTACGTTTATAACTTCAGTGTTTTGTTGTTTTCTGTCTGCAACATCACTGAAAAATGAATAAAACCTTTTTGGCTCTAAGATAATCTGTCTTTTACAGAGAGCATAAAAAACGCAAACTACATCTACAACCACACAGGACAGCACATAACATTTAACACATAGCCAAGAATAAACATATTAAAATAACAGTAATAAATAATAATAATAAATTAGTCATTGAAAAAGGTCTTGAATGTGCAAAGTGCCAAGTTCATGTTTTGTGTTCAGAGTTTATTTAGCAGCTGAATGCTCCGTGGTATAAAGGATGTGATGCCTCTTCAAGTCCTCATCCTGTGAATCCTGTACCTGCGTTCTGAGTTTAGGAGTTCATGACAAGTATGGTTTATTTTATTTCAAATATATTTGGATACAAACTTTTAATCCAAGTAAACTGAAAGATCCTCACAGCTGCTTTCAGTCAACTTTTTGATAAATATATATTTACTTATTTTTTTAACGTAATGTTTTTTTCATTTATCACAGAGTATAACCATTTCATTTACTAATAAAACATAAATTACACAAATGTATACACACATATTCAAGACTAAGCTGGACAGCAGGAAAGAAAATGAAATATAAATATATACACACATAAGTAACACCCAAAGTGTACGGTAATGTAGCAGACCTGTAGAGCTTCTCGATATTAACCAAATTTCTGGATTTTTTAAACTTTGTTTTTCAGTTGTTTTTTTAAGTCCACAGGATAGAGTAACATATCCACCAACAAAATTAACAAATTCTTGATATCTAAATTTGATACTTTTTCACAAAATGTTCAATGAGAAAAAAAAATGCAGGTCTTACGAGACTGATGCTCACTTTATGTGTTTTGTCATATATTAGAAAAAGCCTTAAAATGTCATCAACTACATGAAATTTAATTTTCTTTAACCACTTCAAAAGTATTTTCCGGCCTGAATCCAGTCCTCTGCTAATACCAGAGTGATCTTATTCTCCTGATTATGTTTTGATTCTCCTGAAAAGTTTTAAACAAAAAGCAGCAAATGTTTTTCACAGAAAAGAGTTGGATCAATTAATTTTTGCAATCTGACTTTTTCTTTCTTATTGGATGTCTTTTAAAGATCTTAGCCATGGAGATGTCTGCAGTCTTAAGTCTTTAATGAACAAACTTCTCCCTCTGATGTGCTGATCTGGTCGCTCATAGAAATGTCCTCTTCCTCCTGCAGAGTAAGTTTGTGTGCGGCTCCCCGGCTGCTCAGACTGCTGTGGACGCAGCTCTGAAGGGGATGAACTTCTACAGTCACCTCCAGGCTGAGGACGGACACTGGGCCGGGGACTATGGAGGACCACTGTTTCTACTTCCAGGTAGAGTCAGATTTAAGTCTCATGGACTGCTCTTAGCCGATCTGGCTGCTAAATTCATCCATCCTTTATCGAGATTTGGAGTGTTGTGGAGGTCTACCTGCTTGATTTAATCTTCTTACATCATAAAAATGTTAGAATTTATGAGATGTGAGCTGATGTGTCTGAGCTGCCATCCTAAAGGAAGCAGAACTTTATCATGTGTCTTTAGGAAAGTACTTTCCCAAACTAAATGACATGTTTGTGCGTCAGGTCTCCTGATCACGTGCCATGTGGCGAGGATCCCTCTGCCTGATGCCTGGAAGAAAGAAATGGTGAGGTATCTGCGCTCAGTGCAGCTGCCAGATGGAGGCTGGGGTCTGTAAGTCTAAACAAACAACATCTGTTTCCCAACTTCTATTACTGCTTTATTTACTCTGTAAAATTATTGAAGATTTAAGTACTTACAGCTGGTACTGTTAAAGGAAAATGTGTTTGATTTGCCCAGAGTTACAGTTTTTCACGGTTCTTAACACACAAAAAGCGATAATTTGGCACAGTTTGCAAAAACCTCACTTCAAGTACCAATTGCTCGGCCCAATTTGCCACATTTAAACACTCCCTTATCTGCATTAGACTCTGACTTTCCATCTTTACACTCTGATGTCAATTACACATCACCTTGTTGTCAAAGCTGTACACACAATGGTCAGTTGTTGCACACACACCCCAATTGATATCTCAAAGCATCAACCCACAACACACAATGATGCAAACCTCTAAACACTCAGGTCTGGTGAGTAATTTTCAATCAGGAGAACTGCAGCATAAAAGGGCCTTGAGCCTCTGCTTTGTTTGGTGAGCATTGAACAATGACAACCAGAGAAGGAGAGGGGTAAAAGTGAGAGGACCTCATGATTTCTTTTTTTACGTACATAGTTTTAGAAATGCCTGTGCACTGAAACACTGTAAATAAAACAATGATTTGCTGCATACTTGTGTGATATTTTATGTTTGAATAAGTGGGCCTACACAGACATTTTCCAAAAGGAAAAATGGGTAATCCTTATGAATCAATGCCATTCACATTGTGTGTTGCATTTCTATAATTGGTTTTTCAGTTTTGTACTTCAGTGTGCTGTGAACGCTTGGTAGTGTGCAACAAATGCTGAGCTGTGTGTATCAATTGACTGGTATGTGTGTGTCATTGGAGAATGTGGCTGTGTGTACCAAAGGAGAACACGAATTCCATTTTGTGAACAGTTAAGAGATTTGATGGCAAAGAGTCATCTTGAAAAGGGAGTGTCAGGTTTAGCATTTTGTGTGTGAGGTTTTCAGGTTTGTGTGTACAATTTGAAGGAATCCGTTAGATTTTTGAGAAACCTGTGTTAAGAACTGTGAAAAACTCTAAGAGTGTTGGCAGACTTTGCTGGCATCTTACTGAGGTGAATAAATATGTCTGTTATAAACTGTAAGTGAATTAAACTGTTGCTGTAGCGTTACTGAGAGTCAGTATACTGAAATAGATCTTGATTATGCACCAGTCAGTTGACTAAATCTGTCATTTTAGAAAAAAAAAACACTAATGATGTAGGCCTAGTGCTCAATGAAACCACGCTACAAAAGACAATTTAAAGAAAGTTTATCTTGCACTGTTTCAGAATAATTCAGTCCATCAGCAAATTGCAGTTAAAGAAACTGAGGGACAAAAAATCAATATTAGTTTAATCCCGTTCAAAACTTAGAGCTCCAATTAGTCCAGAAATTTCATAGGATATAAAGTTAATCAAAAAGATTTTTTTAAGTTTTTAGTCCTTCAAATAGCAAAAAATAAGATTGTTGCAAGCGTTTCATTAGATTTAAAAATGTCCCAGAAAAGTTATTTGGTACCAAGATTCAAAATATCCAAAGTTGTTCATTAGTTCAAAATTTAAAAGTCACAAAATATAACCCAATAAAAAACAAATGCAATTGATAATGAACATAAAAATCTATCTATATTTCAGTTTGTGTGTATGAGAGAGTTGCAACAACATGCAGAGCAGGGAAACATGGGCTGAAGATGAGAAAGATGAGAAAGACACAAACAAAAATATAGATGTGGTCATAAAAATGAAAATATATACCAATCACCTCCTATCATATATTTTTGTTCAGAAATGTTATCCATTTGGACCATTACTTGCTGAACTAATCAACACAAAGTCTTCATGAACAGCTCGGCCTCTCCATGTCATACAGTCTTTATCCATTCTGCTTTTGTGGGTAGTTCGTTGATAAGCCATTTCCTGGTTATTGCTTTTTTGCTTGCGACTAGAAATATTTTAAGAAGATATTTATCCAGGGCATTTAGCATGTAGGGTAACTTCATCCAGCTCTAAGTTTGCATATTTGTTTTGTTATTGTAAAGCATGTGGAGTTCCTTTTTTACATTAAATGCTCCTCATTGAAGAACTGCTGCAGTAAAACATGTTAATGGGAATGTTTATTTATTGCATTGCAACACAACAATTAGAGAATATAGAGGAATTGATGCCTTGTGTCTCTTTGCTTTTGCAGACATATCGAGGATAAGTCAACGGTCTTCGGCACAGCGCTGAGTTACACCTCATTAAGGATCCTCGGAGTTGAGCCCGATGATCCAGATATGACCCGAGCCAGAAACAATCTGCACAGAAAAGGTGTGCAGATTATTCTGAATACAATCAAGGTTATAATTCAGCTCAGAGGCTTATTAAAACTATTAGCAAGTGACAGATCAGCCAAAAAGCAAATTATACTTATATACATACCATACTCTGTGCCTCTTGCCAAATATTTTAGTCTGTTGTGTCTAATTTTCAAATTTTCTTTCTTTTTTTTAATCCAGGTGGTGCTGTAGGTATCCCCTCTTGGGGGAAGTTCTGGTTGGCTATTTTAAATGTCTACAGCTGGGAGGGGATGAACACGCTGCTGCCAGAGATGTGGTCAGTCAGTCTACTTTCTTACATCCTCGTCAGTAAATCATGTGCTGTGCTTTCAAGGCATCACATCTGTTAAAAAAAACTAGATTAGTGTAAGACTCTTAAGTTGTGGTGACAGTAAAATTGTGCCATTAGATCAGCTTTTTTTTAAGGTTTTGGTGTTCGTTTACTCAGGATTAGGACTAGTTACTAAATTAATTTGATAAGGAAAGGGAGAAGATATCCACTCAACCCTGCCACAGAGGTTATGTTTTAGCAGCATTTGTTTGTTTGTCTGCCCATCCATCTGTCAGCAGGAGAAATCACAAAGGTCCTAAGTCATTTGAAATATTCATAGTATGTTGGTCATGGCACCATGAAGAAGTGATTTGAATGTGGTGTTGATTCAGTGATGAAAGTGGATCCAGTTTTTTTTAAATAAGATTTTTTTAACATTTTGAAATAGGGCACTTTTTTTCCACAATTTAAAAAATAATCAAAAGGTCCTGCACAGATTTTGATCAAATCCTCCTGATTTGTTGCTAAAATCATTTAATTGTTTTCCAGGCTGTTTCCATCATGGATGCCGGCTCACCCCTCCACCCTGTGGTGTCACTGTCGACAGGTCTATCTCCCCATGAGCTACTGTTACGCTGTCAGACTTTCTGCAGATGAGGACGACGCACTAGTCCAGAGCCTCAGACAGGTGCGGTACTCACCCTGCGCCACATGGGGGCGCTGTTTGAAAGAATAAAAGCTTGGTTGAATAATCAGGAGGTGTGTGCGTGCACTGTGATGCATCATGATGAATCCCAATATCAAATCAAACTGAATCCTTGTCTGGATGATGGTAATCAAGTTAAATGGTGACATGTAAAGATGCCCAGCCTAAATAAAAACTCCAATTCCACTGAAGTTAGGACTTGCGTTAAACACAAATACAAACAAAATACAGTAATTTGTAAACTGTTTTGGATCTATGTACAGTTGAATACACTACAAAGACACAAAGTTTTTCATTTCAAACTGATAAACTTCATTGTTGCTTTGCCAGTACTCTCTTATTTTTAATTAGATACCAGCAACACTTTCTAAAAAAGCTTGGACAGGCAACAAAAGACTAGGAAGGTTGAGAAATGTTAAAATATCACCTGTCTGGAATATTCCACAGGTGAACAGGTTAACTGGAAACTGGTGAGTTTAATGGTGGGGTATAAAAGTAGCATGCCTGAAAGGATGGGGCGAGGTTCACCACTTTGTAAACAACTGCACGAACAAACAGTCCAACAGTTTAAGAACAATGTTTCTTAACGAATAATTGCAGTGAATTAAGGGATTTCCTCATCTACAGTCCACGATGGTATGGGTAACTTTCCCATGATGTCACCATTCATGCTGAAAGCTGCATCCATGTTTTGGAGCAACAGGTGCTGACAACTAGGTGATGTGTTTTTCAAGCATGTCCTTGTTTATTTTAGCAAGAGACTGTCAAGACACGTTCTGCACGTGTTAGGCTTTGTTGTGAAAGAGTGAGGGTACTAGACTGGCCTGCCAGCAGACGTGTCTCCCAAGTTACCCATACCATTGAAAATGTGTGGCTCATTATGAAGCACAAATATGACAACCGACTCCACAAACTGTTAAGCAACTGATGTCGGACACTGAGCAATAACGGAAAAGAATTCCACCAACATAACTTCAGCAATCAGTACCAACGCTCCCAAATGCTAACTGAGAGTTGTTAAAAGAAGAGATGTTCAAACACAGCGGTAAACATGCCTCTGTCCCACATTTTTTGTAGCATTCTGCAGGCATCACAATCAAAATGAAAGTGAAAGTAAGTATTTGCAAATTAACAATGAAATGTGAAATATGTTGTCCCGAATTCATTCAAATTAGAGCTTGTAAGTTATGCAATAGTGGGTGTTAAAGACTTTTGTAATCTTGCTGTAGATTGAAATTGGTGTCAATTAGGGGTGGGCGATATGGCAAAAATATCATATCACGATGTTTTACAAATAAAATCCTGATCACGATTTTATCACATTTCTTTTTTACATTGATTTTTCTAGACTAATTTGCATGTTTGACCATTTTTTCCCTATATTTAACATATAAAACATGTAAAACCCTAAAAGAAAAAAAAAGGACAGTTAAAGACAAACTTTCTGAACAGGTTTTAATTCAAATAGTGCAGTTTTTATAAAAATGGTCAATAAATGTAAACACAAAAGGTAATGAACAAAAATATCAACATTATCTCTTAAAGTGCAACAATTTAAAACAAATGTTATCTAACTGCAATGTCTATAATCTGAGTGAATAATACAGCTGCTTTAGAACAGATTTTTGTTCACACATCTTCAAGCTTTTATCTCCTTTTCTCTTTCCACCATGGCTTCACGCTACATAACCAAACAGGAGATCCCACCATGCAATGTGCTACGATTGGTTAGTCGGGTGCGCGTCAAAGTCTCTGTGCCCACACAGACGATCTGACGATCTTTCTGCTTTATGAATTCATCCCCACGTTACAATCCTTAACGATTTAATATCGTCATATTGCACACCCCTAGGGTCAATGTAGTTTATTTTACCATGATTATGAAGTCATTGCTTCTAAATTGAAATGATGATTAGATTAGATTAAATTGGAGAGAACTTAAGATTCATGTAGCCCCATTTATAACAGATAAAATGATATATATAAAAAGATCTAATCATTTCCGTCAATGGTTTAGAAGAACTTAAATGTGCAAAGGGAGACTAATGTTTACTGAGACTATAGTTGGTAGCAAGCAAGAAGGCTCTTGCTAGAAAATGGCTGAAAAGAGACAAACCTATTATAAATGACTGGGTTGTTGTTGTTTACAGTTTACATTATGGAGAGAAACACATTTAAACTGAGATATTAAATTGATATCTTTGCAGAAATTTGGTCAAAATGGCTCACCTACGTTTTAACTGTAAGGCCTGATTTTGTTTAGCAACAAGATGCCCCGTATGGGAGGCATATCTTCAAACTTCATTGCAAAGGAAGGAGCTCATATGGTTATACGGGCATATCGTCATATGTGGGGTTTAAATGTTGCTTGAGAGATGGATCCTCCTCCTGCTGTTTGTTCCATTATCGTTTGTTATTGTGTTGTGTCTTCACAAAAAACAACAATAAAAAGTAATGAAAAAAAGGTCGATCCAAACAGAAAAATGAATAAAAATAGAATTATGGCTACTGGCTGATGATGTATCATGCAACTGGCACATTATTACAAATTTAGCATAAAAATCTTCAATAGATTATTTTGTGAAAAATAAGAAAAACTGTTTCTGCTTCTGTAAAAAATCCTTTTCTGAAGTTTCTTTTTTTAAGCTCCATCAGCTGTTGATCTTTACTTTATTACCCTGTCCTTTATGTCTTTAAGAATGCATTGACATTTCTAATTAGTCTCTCTGCCCCAGAAGAGCACGTTTGCTGTTTTTCTTAGATTTATCTGAAATATCTGTCAGAATTATGTGTGTGCTGTGGTACTGTGTTTTCATAAGACCTCCTGTCTGTTTTGTAGGAGCTCTACGTGCAGGACTATTCCTCCATTGACTGGCCTGCTCAGAGGAACAACGTGGCAGCGTGTGACCTGTACACGCCGCACAGCAGGCTGCTCACAGTTGCTTACAGTGAGTTTGATCACCCTGATAAACCTGCAGCAGTGATGACTGTTAATGAGATTAAACTGCAGTTGACTCTGGTTTGTTGCATAGTGATCTGTGATTACACACAACAGAAGTGTGACTGTGGCTACAGTGCTGATGAAACCTGAATGGTTACACAACATAAACCACAGACATTCAAACAGCCTGAAGGAAACCCCTGACAGCTTCTGATGACGATAAATGAATCATGTTTTCTGCTGGTATTTCCCTAAAAGCCACTGAATGAATCAGATCCTGAAGCTGTGACTTTTGTTCTCTTTTCCTGCAGTGGTGTTAAATGTTTATGAAGCCCACCACAGCACAACACTGAGAGGAAAAGCAGTCAAAGAGCTGTACGAGCACATCCAGGCTGACGATCGCTTCACTAAATGTATCAGCATCGGACCGGTAATGCACACGGAAACAGTCCAGAAACACAGATGCAAGAGAGAATGCATGTTCACAACGTAAACTATCGTAAATGAAAATATATGCATGTATGTTACCCATCAGTCATCTGGAATTTGATGAGGCTTGAAAAAACTTTGTGTTTGTGTTAGTCTTATCAAGGGTCATATTTTGCTGTACAGATTTAGCCACTTGAAACGTCCCCACTTTCCCCGATACAGTCTTGGCTGGTCTATGACAGGTCCAGGATGGGGCCTGCCCACCCTAAAAGTTTTAAATTGTAAACTTCAGACCACATTGGTGTGCATTTGTGGAGTGAAGTCTGTTGATTTGGCAGTTTCTGGAATCAGTGTCAATTTTGCTGACTAATTAAATTCATCATAGTTTTTGTGAACAACCTATTTTTCCCCTGACAAAAACTAGACAGTAACTAATAAAACAAGTGCACATGGAAAAAAAACTAAATTAACTGACATTTTCGTCAACAAATAAAAACTAAAGGAAAATGTTTGACAAAGACTTAATCCAATCAGACCTAATTTAGTCATGTAGAAAGTAGAGACAAGTTTGGAATATATCCAATCATAGCTGCTGTGGTTGGTGGTGGTTGTACAACTTGGGGAGCAATCGAATTAGAGCTGCTCTCTTTATGAATTGATATATTCATGTAGAGCAGGTTCACTGTTGGTTGTCAGTTCTGGTATAGTAACTGAGATGCTCTGCCAGGTAGCCTAAATAACAGTGACTGCATTTCACACAGAAGTTAAATTAGTTTCTGTTAATTTATACATTCAAACTTTGCAAGCATTCAATAAAGGTTTATTAGATGTTTCATTTTATCCAAGTGTAAAACATGACTTCAGAAATTCATGGAAACATAAGAAATGCCTTACACTTTACACTTTATATTTTAGTAGACTAAATTTACAGTCAGTCGAGAGAGTCTTAATGCTGCAGACTTCGTTTTGCTGTGTTCACAGAGGTGCTCTGTCACACAAAGCTGACTTTAAAACATGTATAAATGTGACAAAGACTAATATGACCTCGTTAAGCTACCCTTTTAACCATCAGGAGGGTTTGATCATGACACCTGTGCCTCTTTCCTCAGATCTCAAAGACTATAAACATGCTGGTTCGCTGGTACGTTGATGGTCCCTCCTCTCCGGTCTTTCAGGAGCATGTGTCCAGGATCCCAGACTACCTCTGGTCAGTCGTCATCACTGAAAACATCCAACTTTTGTCGATGATAACATGCTTAAGAAAAAACTCTGGATGTGGATACTGTGGAATATTCTTCTGTGTAACGCTGATATTAAAACAGAAAAAAACTTTAATTGGAGATTCAGAAAAATCATTTTACTTTTGTTTTCCAGGTTGGGATTAGATGGCATGAAAATGCAGGTAAGAAACGTTCTGTTGAACACTTCTACTTTTAGTGGTAATTTGCCTACAAAAGCCTTTTTGTTGAAGTGCTGCTAAGATTAGATATTCTGAGAGGGGCAAGAGTAAAGGAGACTCTGAGCTGTGAAGAATCAATAACGGGCTGAAAAAACTTTTAGAGATTTTTAATCCACTTTATTTGTAAAGGACAGTTTTAAAAACAATGAAGAGTGCTGCAGAGTGACAACGATCAGAAATAAAATAATACAAAATGAAATAAACTGGATATAAAACAGCTCAGTAGCTAATAAGATTTATAAAATACATATGAACATAAAAACAGAGAGCTTGAATAAGATAAGATAAGATAAAATAAGGTAAGATTTACCTTAATCAGTCCTACAGGGGGAAATTCCAGATTTATAGCAGCAGCAGGATACAAAAGAAATATCAGAAAGAAGCTTACAAATAAAAAATAATTAATTAAAATAAAAATCTAAATATCATAAATACAACTAAAATGAAAATAAATGAAAAGAGAATGAAAAAATTAAGTTAACAGTTTGCAACATGTAGAACCTTTAAGCAATACCAACTTCCTTATGAAGGACAATAAGTAACAATTAAGCGAAAATGAGACTCTGAATGAGATGGAGGTGAACACAGTGTTAACTATTAACAATATTTACACCTCAGTTGTGAATGTATCTATGACAGGGGGTGAAGGTGGAGGTATACACAGTATTAACAATTTACAATATTTATGAAAGTAAGTAAGTAAGAAAATTAAAAATGTGAAGACAGAGACCACTCAGCATACTGAATTCAGCCAGTGAATGACAATTAGTTTAAAGATGCGCCTTAAAGTAGATTTGGAATTTAGGGGCTAAAAAGAAAAGACTCTATCACCTTGAGTTTTTAGCCCGACCTTAGGAATGACAAAGAAAAGTTTCTCTGCAGGCCTCACAAATCTCAACAGGGTGTAGACTTTTTAAGGAGCAGAGATGTAATCAGGTGCAGCTCTTAACATTTAAAAACAATGACTCAAATAAATTCTAGTGAAGCTCCTGATAGTCCAGTGAAGCGAGGCCAGGACAGGTTTTTCTTAATTCCTGTTAAAAAACATTTTGGATCAACTTTAGGCAACAATAGAAGCCTGATTTACTCAGACAAAGCCAATCAAATGTCCAATGAAGGTTACACCTTGCATCTTTTTTATGTGATCTCTGCTTCATTACTTTGTGGTTTCAGAAGTGGTTTTCATGCACACAGAAAATTTGGACTTTTTTTTCTATTCACAGGGTACCAACGGATCTCAGCTCTGGGACACGTGTTTTGCTGTTCAGGCTTTCCTTGAGGTAACATCAAACTGTTGTCAGATTTGGAAAAAGCCCAAATCTGTCCAAAGGAACAGATTTTTAAAGACCTACATGAGGAAAGTCTGAGTGCTTTCCTCATTCAAAAACGTTTTCAACAAAGAGCGTGGTTATAACATAAGGGGAAAATTTACGTTCAGGACGTTGTGTGTTAGGAAAATGATAAGGACTAAAAACATGACTGTCTGTGAGGTGGATTGTGGAAGAGCTTGAAAGATGGATTCAAACAAAGCAAAAACTTGATCCAGTTAAAGAACAGTTGTATAAAGTTTTATTTTTGATATGTATGAAGATGATGCAGTAGTTTTTTTTTTTTTTTAATATTTTTTTGGGGCATTTTGTGCCTTTATTGATAGGAGAGAGACAGTGGATAGGCCTGTGAAAGGGGGAGAGAGAGTAAATGAAATAGTTAGCTAATAGTATTGTTATTTAAATATTTTTGTTTTGTATGAACAATAATTCTTTTCATTCTTTTTACTGACATGTTTAAAATAAGTTCACTTAAATCTTATACTTGTACATTATGATGTTTCTAATAAAGTTTTTGTCAGGATTTTTTCCCTTTACAGTCCTAAGATAGCTCAGTTTCAGGTTCGTGCCAACACCTGACATTTATTCAGAATAAAGATGACAAGAAGCAGCTGGATGCAATCAAGTAGAGGGTTGCTTATACTTGCCGACAAAGAGTTACAACCATACAGAGTGTCAAGCAGTCTGAGAGTTGAACTGAAAACTAGTACAGTGTCTTCTCCCTTTTATAACATTGTATGTGGTCATGTGGGGTTGAGTTTGGTGAGGCAGATGGCCTTGCGAGTGCAGTAAGTTCAGCAAGTTCATGGGAATAACTTGAATTTCTGGGAAGAAAGGGCAACGAGAGGGCTAAGAGGGCTATGCACGGTCATGTAGTGCGTGTGTATTTGTGGGAAAGCAGTCTCTAGCAAGGAGAGGGCTATGTAAGGTCATGTACGGGTTATTTAAGGTCATGTCACTAAGCAATGATTTTACAGCAATTCAGGATAGTTTAAATACATAAGAAAAAACTATATACAATATATACATGAGTCAAATTGTTCCTCACATTTTTGGTCCTTGTTTTCAGGCAGGAGCCCAAGATAACTCCAGACTCACAGAGTGCCTCAAAAATGCCCATGAATTTCTCAGACTAACGCAGGTATCACCAACTTTCAGTTAAAACCTCCTTTTATTTATCATAGAGGTGCAAAACAATCATTAAAGTTGAGGACAATCCCACTCTTACAGATTCCAGAGAATCCTCCTGATTATCAGAAGTACTACAGACAGATGAACAAGGTAAAAAAATATTTAGAGAGTTGTTTTTTCTACATTAAGTTAAAAAAGTACAATGGTAAAAAAAAACAATTTCCTGACCCTCTCTTCTTTTGTAAGGGAGGATTCCCCTTCAGCACTCAAGACTGCGGCTGGATCGTAGCCGACTGCACGGCGGAGGGTCTGAAGTCTGTGATGCTGCTTCAGGAGCTCTGTCCCTCCGTCAACGATCATGTCCCCCCAGAGCGACTATATGACGCCGTCAATGTGGTGAGTGAGCTGAGGATGACTATGTGATGACTATGGTTTCTCATGAACATTTTAGCCCCCATTACTATTTTGTTTGTGCAGTTTGTGAAGTGATCAGGAGTTTGGCTCTTTTATTATTGAATTGATAATTGGGAAAAAAACAATTACACAATATCGGATGTCAAGGAGAGCAGTACAGTGGCCTAGCAGGTAGCGCTCTTGCCTCAAAGCATGAAGGTTGTGGGTTCGAACCCCGTGTCCATCAATGCCTTCTGTGTGGACATTGCATTCTCTGCCCATGCATGCAGGGGTTCTCCTGGACACTCCAGCTTCCTAACCTTGCACAGCAGCTGGATCTGCCAGATTTACTGTCTGTAATTGGTGAATGGTAAGTGAACTTGGGCTTATATAGAATTTTATAGTCTCTTTGACTTAAAGCAGCTTTACACTGCAGGTCTGATTTGTTCATAAGGATCACTGAGGTGGAAAGATGTGTAAGTTTCACAAATTTTGTCCGCCACAGCCTTTATGATCTAAAAACTCTGCAAAGACATTGCTTATGTTCTTTGCTGAGTTATCAGTGAAACTGTCGTATTGGACAATATTAAATCTTTCAATAAGAAAATCCTGGTTCCACATATGAATTTGAATGACCACGATAATAGTCACTTCTGTGCCATGAGCAACATTCCCTAAAAAAGCTTCATCAAAGTCTGTTGATAAGCTTTCGTGTGATTTCTAAAATGTGGAAAATTAAATTGCCCTATCTTGCAATTTAATTTTTTTTTTTAACCAAAAGCCTTATATGAAATTTTTAATAACATTCAGTTGAGATTTTTTTGCAATATTTTGCTCAAACACAGACAAACAAACCAACAGAAGCAAAAACATGACGTCCTTGTTCCAGGTAAAAATCCCACAGACCCCGAGTCGAGAGAACCAATGCTGTGCTGACCTTCAGGCTGGCCTACAGAAATATGCCATTCCTTCCCCACTCTAGCATCAGACTTCTACTTACATAAACTAAAACTACTGCCTGGTGACAGATGGGTGCAGGGATGACACAAAGTTGAAATATGAACTTAAAATGTTTTAATAGTTCACACTAATTCAGTAAATGGTGAATGGACTTGAGCTTGAATTGCACCTTTCAAGCCTCTTTGACTACGAAGAGAAACTTTACACATCTACCCATTCACTCCCACATTCACTCACTGATGGTTGGACTTTGTTATCATCAGTATCAACTAACACATTCACAACTTTTCATCCCAATTTACATGCCACTGACACAGCAGTGGGAGCAACCTGGGGTTGAGTGTCTCGCCCAAATACACATTGCCATGTGACACTGGGCTAAGAACCTGCAACCTTCAGATTATCCACCAAGCTCACCATCAGACTGCAGCGCCAATGCTCCATCATCTTGCCAAACTCCAATCTTAGCCTGAAGTGGCAATATTTTGGGGCGAGAATTTGTTACATGGTTTCACAGGCTCAGAGTGGATGTTTGAGAAAATGTGGTAAAACAATGGAGAATTATTTTCTGTCAATCTTCTTTTTTTTCTATCTTTTGAGCCTGTACTAAAAGTCATTAATATTGGCAGTAAATTCTAAAAGAATCAGGAAGAATTTTCAAAATACATGTTGTGTCCTTCTTTATTACAATATACTTGTATAAATTTCCAGAAAAGCTAATGGTCAATCCTCAATACCTTTACAAGTTCTGCTAGTTGCTGGCAAAAAAAGCCATTGCAGGAATCACCACCAGCTGACCGTACTACGATAGCCAACGGGCTTCACTGCATGGAGAGACTGTCATTTTTTGCAATGAAAGCATCTGAGAGCTTCTCAAAACTCCAGAGAAAATAGACTGAATCTCTGAGATGTAACCCTGTACTTGTTTGACAGAAGTTTTTCTTTTCTCTTTTATTTACTATTTAAGGCTCTGCAGCATAGATTCAAGGTTATTTTTGTCCTTGTTTTTTCTTCATATACTCTTGAAATCCAATAAAATTGATAGCACAAAAAAAGAAACGTGCTCTGGTCACACCTTCAGAAAAACATGCCAGCCTTTATCTTTATCTGTTATTGTGCCGTCACTGAGCATCAGTTTAACACCTTAATCCCGGACGATGACTCATTTCTCATTGTGTTTCTGTCTTTTGTAGCTGCTGAGCATGAAAAACCCAGATGGGGGATTTGCCACATACGAAACAAAGAGAGGAGGGAAACTCTTGGAGCTGCTCAACCCCTCTGAGGTGTTTGGTATGTCTCCAACATTAATACTGTGAATAACAACCACCCTCTCTTGTAGAAAACACCTTATCCAGGCTGTATGCTCATTCTAAACAGAAGGCCATTGTTCCAAAAAGTCACAGTGAAGTGATGCGTTAAAGTATCGTTTTGCAAGTTCCTGCCTGAGTCCTCATGCACAGTTCATTGCCGGGACTATCAAGCGTTGCTCAATGGACAAATCCTGTAGATTAAGAAAAAGGGAAATAAAAGGTCAAATATAACGTGACATTTGTGTCGTTATTTCAACATCCAGCATGTTGAAAACTTTTTCATTTGACTTCAACATGTCGCAATCTTATGACCTTTTCAACATAAATGGGCAAAAGGTTTAATGTTATAATGTGATCTTATTAATGAAGGTGACAGTGAAAGTGCTGCTTCATCTCTTTCTCAGGTGACATCATGATCGATTACACTTATGTGGAGTGTACATCAGCAACCATGCAGGCACTGAGGCACTTCCAGAAAGTCTACCCCGAGCACCGAGCTGAAGAAATAAGGTAGAATACACACCTGCAAACACAAGAGCCCAGCTAGTTCTGCAAAATCTTTAACTAAATTTGATAGAATGAGTGGCACACAAACCACTAATTCATGATAGAATAAATGCATTATTTATATGAGGTACAGATGTCTTTCTCTTTTAACATACACTATATTGCCGAAAGTATTCGCTCACCCATCCAAATAATCAGAATCAGGTGCTCTAATCACTTCCATGGCCACGGGTGTATAAAATCAGGCACTTAGGCATGCAGACTGTTTTTACAAACAATCAGTGAATTCCAGTGTTGAACTGTGATAGGATGCCATCTGTGCAACAAATCCAGTCGTGAAATTTCCTCACTCTAAATATTCCACGGTCAACTGTCAGCTGTATTAAAAGAACGTGGAAACGTTTGGGAATGACAGAAACTCAGCCACAAAGTGGTAGACCACATAAAATGACGGAGCAGGATCAGCGGATGCTGAGGCCATTAGTGCGAAGAGGTCGCCAACTTTCTGCAAAGTCAATCGCTACAGACCTCCGAACTTCATGTGGCCTACAGATTATTTTAAGAACAGTGCAGAGAGCTTCATTGATGGGTTTCCATTGCCAAGCAGCTGCATCCAAGCCATACATCACCAATTGCAATGCAAAGCGTCGGATGCAGTGGTGTAAAGCATGCCGCCACTGGACTCTAGAGCAGTGGAGACGCGTTCTCTGGAGTGACAAATCGCGCTTCTCCATCTGGCAATCTGATAGATGAGTCTGGGTTTGGCAGTTACCAGGAGAACGATACTTGTTGGACTGCATTGTGCCAAGTGTAAAGTTTGGTGGAGGGGGGATTATGGTGTGGGGGTGTTTTTCAGGAGCTGGGCTTGGCCCCTTAGTTCCAGTCAAAGGAACTCTGAATGCTTCAGCACACCAAGACATCTTGGACAACTCCATGCTCCCAACTTTGTGGGAACAGTTTGGAGCTGGCCCCCTCCTCTTCCAGCAAGACTGTGCACCAGTGCACAAAGCTGGTCCATAAAGATATGGATAGTGTGGATGAACTTGACTGGCCTGCACAGAGTCCTGACCTCAACTCGATAGAACACCTTTGGGATGAATTAGAGCAGAGACTGAGAGCCAGGCCTTCATATCCAACATCAGTGTGTGACCTCACAAATGCACTTCTGGAAGAATGGTCAAAAATTCTCATAAATACTCCTAAACCTTGTGGACAGCCTTTCCAGAAGAGTTGAAGCTGTTATAGCTGCAAAGGGTGGACCGACGTCATATTGAACCCTATGGATTAGGAACGGGATGGCACTTAAGTTCAAATGTGAGTCAAGGCAGTTGAGAGAATACTTTTGGAAACATAGTGTATCTGCATCAACACTCTGCTGCATTCAAGTCTTCACTGATCAGCAGGTCCTCTTCAGACAGTTGTCTCAGAATCTCCATCATTCTTTTCTCAACTTCTGATACAGAGTCTAAACGTGTTTCTCTGAGCACAGATCTGATCCCAGGAAAAATTGGTTTTGGATCAGCTGAAAAAAAGTTGAGGGTGATCAAGCTCTGTGATTTGTTTTGGCAACAGAAACTGCTCTGCTGAGAGTAGTGTGAGCTGGTGCTTTGTCCTTATGACCAAAGAAACCACAGCTGTGGTTTCTTTCTTTAGACTTTTTCCAGAACCTGTTTTTAATTGCGTTGATTCATTGCTGACTCTGCTGGAACCCACTTCTCCAAAATGATCCCCTTAATGACAACGAAAACATCAATATGGCCTTGAGTTTGGACTTCCTGTTTCGTGCTTTCTTCATCTTTGTTGATGATGCATTGTCTGCCATTTTGTGTTAGGATTGTATTGAAAACTCCAAATTAATCACATGTAATCACTCCTAAAAATGTGGGTTTCCTTCTATTTGTTCTCACATGACTCCACAACTTTGTTCCTTTTGATCAGGAGTCAGAAGTTTTGGGACGACTATGGCACAAGCTTTTTCATGTTCAAATTTTCACTCAGAATTTCACAATCTGTCTCTTTATCAGTCGAGACCATTTTTGTTTTCTGTCTTATTCTGAGCTGTTGTTAATTTCAGTGGTTTGTTCAATTTGTTGAATGTTTTAAGAAGTTTTTGATGTCCATGGGCACCCAGGACGTCCATTGTATTGGACATCATCTCTGCCTTTACAAATCTTTTGTGTTACTCAAGCACACGTGCATGTGACATGCAGTTTTCCGTACAGCTCTGTTACTCTGCGAAAAACATCTGGCTGCTGTTTTGTGTATAATAACACAAAATCTCAACCCTACCCAAGCCCAGCCCCATGTTGATACTGGTTATATTTCGTATTCAAGTCAAACTTAGTAGTAGTAATTAAGCATTTGTTTCATATTGAAACCTTATGTTAGTGTATGTAGCAAGGTCAGACTTAAGTGTTGTTTTAGAATATTATAACAAGTTCATAAAGCTTCAGTTATCTTCATACCTCCTACTGTAGGTTTGTCTTCATTCTTCACTTAGGACATGCTTAAATTGAGTCAAATTAATTAAACATTAATAATTTGTGTCAAATTGCAAGTGTTCTTCTGATTGTTTTGAATGGGGAAAAGGCCAGAACAGCAGATTTTGTCTGACATAAGCCCCACTTGCAGAAAAACTCAAAATTTTTGTGAATTTTTCCTGGTGAGCAAACTGCCACACTGGAAAACGGGGAAGAAGGGAAGACATTGCACCAAAGGAAACAGCTTTGTTTTGCGTTTTGGACATGCTGAGGTCTTCCAGTGGACATCTAAAGTCATGGAGGTCTCCTTTAGAAAAGCTAAGATCACTGAACATCCATGATGAGCTGTTCTCTGTCAGGATTCAAAAGGCTGAGTTGGAGTTTCTGAAGGTTTTTTCTCAAAGATGTTTCCCCTTTTCAGCTCCACTTTACGGGATGGACTGGAGTACTGCAGGAGGGTGCAGCGGCCTGATGGATCCTGGGAAGGGTGAGACTGCACACTCTGCTGTCCCATTATTCTGTCCCACCAAACAAAAGCATCAGGCTTGATAATAAAGGATCATTTGCGTTCCTGCTCAGGTCCTGGGGAGTCTGCTTCACATATGGAATCTGGTTTGGCCTTGAAGCTTTTGCCTGCCTGGGTCACGTTTACACGGATGAGTAAGAGTTTAACACTGAATCACAAACATCTCAGGACCTCCTCACCCCTGTACCTGGTGACTCTGTGTTTCCTCTGTCATCAGGGATGTGTGCACAGAGGTGCAGAGGGCCTGTCAGTTCCTGCTGGACCGGCAGATGTCTGACGGGGGCTGGGGCGAGGATTTTGAGTCATGCGAACAGCGACGATACATCCAGAGCAGCGACGCGCAAATCCACAACACCTGCTGGGCTCTGTTGGGCCTCATGGCCGTCAGGTGAAGCAAGTTTACATCAAGAGCCGGGTCTTATATTAGTCACAGTCAAACCCTTAACATCAAAATTGAGTTTTTAATAGCAAAGTATAAAAACTATTATTGTAAACAAACTATTATTGTCAATATTCTGTATGTTTTGGATTATTACAGGCTGGGATATGCCATTGATTAGCAGCAACATTTATTTTTTATGAGTTATTTTTTTGCAGAGTCAGACGCCCACACTTACACCACTACGCAAAAAAACTGCACTCATCATAGCGCAGCTAGAAAAAAAAAAACCTTTATACATGGATAAAATTTTCAACTATTTAAAGTTTAATTTTAAACCACCATCACTCCAAATAATATGCACAAAAAATTTAGGAACTTTTAAATATTTTGACATTTTAAATGCCAGTTTTTGTCATGATGCTACAATTTTTTTCAGATGAAAAATAAATTATTTTCTATGTACTACATACAAAGTATTTTTTCTTGTTTTGAAATGAATAAAGCCTGGGATATGTCAGTGATTAGCAGCAACACTGGTTTTATGCATTATCATTTTCTGCTCAGTGTCAAATATTCACACTCATACTGCAAAGCGTAAAAAAATGCGCTTTTCATGAGGTAGCTTTAAAAAGTTGTAGACAATATTATATCTGACTTTCTAAGGCTTGACTTTTTTAAACCAGCATCAGTCTCTTTTGGATTATTAAAGCCTGGTATATGTCAATGATAAGCAACAATAGTGATTTTTATGTGCTATTATGTTTTGTGCAGGGTCAAATAATGACACTCATACTCGTGGTTAAAACGGCAACATATGATGAAGAGTTGTAAAAATGATCAATTCCAAGGCAAAAGACCAGACTGACGCCCAAATCTAATAAAATGCATGTATTCTGCTTTAATGGACGTGAAATCAAAAAGTGCAGTTTGACTGAGTTTCAATGGGACAGTTTTTGCTCTTAACAGTCTGAGTGTAACACTTGTCTGTACACAGTGTGTTTTGGTCTTACTGTAGAAGCTGAGCTGAATAAAAAGATAAAGGAATACACAGTCTCAACAACATAAATGCCATATACAGGAACACAGTGAAAATGATCTAAAGCTCAATGAATGAATAGCACGTAGAATGTGCACAACAGTACCCGAGTTATAATTTAGATTTATAGATTTGTCACTGTAAATTGCGAGAATTATTTTGATCAAATGGGGCATTGATGCATACCACGATATGACACTAAATTTTTAAGATAAGATCAGAAAACAGATCATCTCTGTCTCAGGCTTTGTTTCCATCCTAGTATCAGTGTTAAATTTGATTTTCTGAGAAATTGAACTTTCATGAGTGGATTGTAAAATTGTAACATATCAAACTATTTTAAAACATCTGTATTTTTATTGTTCTTAATCTGAAGGCATCCAGACTCACAGGCCATCGAGAGAGGAGTCCAGCTGTTGATCAACAAACAGCTGCCCAATGGAGACTGGCCACAGGTTCGTGTTTGACAATATCTGATTATTTTTGGTAACTCGAGGAAACAGCTCCTTACAAATGTGTTGCAAAACATTACCTTATACTAAATGGCCTCTTTATCAGGTACACCTTGCTTGTAGTAGGTTGAACTGTTAAAACTGAGCTTTTTGTGTTAATGAGCAGTTAAACAGGTGGAAATATCAAGGTGACGGGTTAGTGTCCTACATAACAATCAAAAAGACACAGTATGTTGATATGAGACAATCAATCCACATAAAAGTAGAAAAGAAAAAAATGTTTAAGAATTTTGCTTTTCTTCAGTTTTAATGTTTTCAATAAATACAGATCATGAAAGAGTTGCACAACCATACAAGCTCAAGCAGTACTGTAAAATAAATATGAAAATAAAATATGTGAAAAACCTGAAATTGAATATTTTAACCCTTTAAAATGAACACTTATTCTGGTGAAGTTTGGATGTTATGAAAAACTTAAAAATAAACAGAATACAATGATTTGAAAGTCTTGATTGACCTATATTCAACTGAAAACACTCCAAAAACAAAACAAAGACAAGATATTTAATGTTTACTCTGATTAACATGCTAATATTCCAAAAAATCTGGGACAGGGACAACTACAGATTGGGAAAGATTATTAATGCTCAAAAACACTTGTCTGGAACATTCAACAGGTGAACACGTTAATTGGAAACAAGTGAAAGTTATGATTGGGTATAAAAGAGTCTACCTTAAGGACTAAGTTGTTCACAAGCATTTGTGGGGCGAGGTTCAGCACTTCACTAACAACTGCACAGGCAAATAGTCCAACAGTTTGAGAATATTTTTAATGTACATTGCAAAAAAATTTAGGGTTTCATCATCTCCAGTCCATAATATCATCAAAAGATTCAGAGGCAACAAGGCCAAAAACCAACATTGAATGCCTGTGACCTTCAGTCCCTCAGGCAGCACTGCGTTAAAAACCATGAACATTCTGTATTTAGAAAGTCTTTGTCAGTTTACAGTTCTTTGCTACATCCACAAGCACAAATGAAAAACACTACCATGCAAAGTCAAAGTCATGTATCAGCAACAGGCTCCTTTGGGCCCCTCATGGACTCACACAAAGTACAAAGTCTGCTGTGGTCTGACGAGTCCACATCTCAAAGGATTTTGGAAATCATGGATGTCGTGTCCCCCGGCCTAAAATCATTGTATTCAGTCTTAACTTCTCTGGAATTGGAGTTTGTGTGTGAGCTTTTGTTTGTGTGTTTTTCTATTTGCAGGAGAATATCGCGGGTGTTTTCAACAAGAGCTGTGCGATCAGCTACACCTCCTACAGAAATGTCTTCCCCATCTGGACACTCGGCCGCTTCACAAACCTGTACCCGAGCAGTCCACTGGCTGGGAAAGTCAAACTGTGAAGAAGAATATATAAATTCTCTGGTTTATAAGATCTGTTAGGATGGAGAGACTTTATATTCAACAATCAAATGACAGCATAAATGAATAAAATAATTATTTATCATGACATCCTTGCTAAAGCTTTAGTGCTTTTATTTTCAGATGTGTTTTTAGATTTGTCTCGACCAAATGGATAAACACTGCTCAACTTTGAAATACATTTTTATTTTTACATGTCCACTCGTATACTAACACATCTGTTCAGAAGAAGTCAAACCTGCTGCTATTGGAATCACACAGTCCATATGTGCCTGTTTTTAATTGTAAAATAGCATTAATGCCTTAAATCTTTATAAATTACATTGGGAATAAACATTTTTATGGTATTGGGGTGTTTTGACTGAACTTATTCATCACACATACATATCTGACATAATCCAGTATCCTGAGAGTTCAGTGTCAGGACCTTTAGTGTTGCTCAACCTGCTAAATGATGTGGAAAAAGGGAAACACCCAGTCCAATATAAACATGACACTGAGTTTGATTTCAACATTTTACAGCTGGAAACTTTTTCTTTGCACTTTACATGTTGCAATCTTTTGACCTTTTTCACTATGGGAGGGTGAAAGACTCAAATCCTTGAAGAACTGGATGTCAGAGCTTCTCTGAGATCAGTTTCTTCTGCCTCTGCTGTGTTGATTTCACACACTGATGTTGACACCAGTTTTTATTTTGACAGCACTTTTTAATTTAGTTTAGTATTTTCCCTAAAATATCTTTCTGTTTTAGTCTAAATTTAGTCATCTAAATTTTAGTCTAGTTTTAGTTGATAAAATTTCACAACATGTTAGTCGATGACATGTACTGTAACTTTAGTCGACTAAAATTAAAGAGCGTGAGTGTGTGAGGCATTTTTCATGTGTCCTTGAATTTCTGAAGTCATGTTTTACACTAGGACAAAAAAAACATCTAATAACCCTAATAATGCTAAGTCTGCAACACTGCAGATGCTGCCCCAATCCACTTAAAAAAACTTGCTAGGAAAAAAAATGCAAATCAAAATCATATCTCTGGTTAAAACTTGTCCATCTTAGACTGTTCACTAAATGCTAATCTTGTTTGGCCTGCAGCTTAGACTTGGAATTAATATTGGCCCTTTTTTGATTAATATTGACACCCCTGACATAGACAGTCTGTGAGGGATGTCCAGTAAATTTAAGTCATAAATGTGACTTTTTGTTTCCTTTAATTCACAATCTAAAGTTGTACATTGTGCTACTGATAAACTCAAATGGTTGGACATTATCCACATACATGCACGGCTTGTTAATTTTGAATATGTTTTGTCATTGCCTGTAAAATTTGGACTTCGTAATCTTAAACACGAAGATGGACTCCTGCACACTGTCTGACTTGCATGAAAATCATTTATTTGCAAGGTTTCGGTCTCAGACCTTCATCAGGCAAACCGTTTGTTAAAGAGGGCAGGACGTCTTAAATAGGAAGTGGCGATCACACCTGTGGCCAGTCATCATCATGACGTAACATCTGCACCAGAAAAATAAACAGAAAAACAAACACATTGGCTTCCTGACTGAGATAGTCAACATGATGAGAGTCAACATGATGAAAGTCTATTTCAAGCCTACAAATAAGGCTAAAAATGAAAACATCAATCACAAAAAACAGTTTAGGGGACATTAAAGGTCCATAAAACAAGTAACATTGTAGAGAAACATCATAATAAACGTTAAGTTGATACAGCCCATTGATTAATTAATCACTAAATTCCCCACAAGATATACAGTCTATAATGCAGAACAACCTGATGACAACAATACATATAAATAGGCACATTTCATAGGTCACTTGGTCATTGAAAGTGGGCCTAGAAATGTGTGCACTTCATAAGTATCGCACATTAGTTAGTCAGAAGGAGGGAGGACATGCTCTAATGTAAATTACAGAAAAACATTCCGAGAAAGTTCATCATTAAGGCCTTTTGGAGCTAGAGTTTGTAAGGTATAAATCCAGTATGCTTCCCGCTGTTGCAAAAGTCTGTCGTGATTGCCACCCCTTAGTGGTAATTTGACCAATAAAGTCAAGTCAGACAGTGTGCGGGAGTCCATCTTCGTGTTTAAGTCGACCTTTTTCTCCAACACACCTGTCTCCTAAATTAGATGTGCGAAGTACTCTCCTGACTTTGTAATCTTAAAATTTTAAGTATTTTTTTAATCGTTCTTTTATAAGTGGCCCTAACAAAAGACGTCACATTAAAATAAGAAGCATTTCAAAAATACAGTCTTTCTGTTGTGATAGTTTTTCATCTGTTCCACCCAGAGAGATAAACTGGAGCACTGTAGAGATCGAGATGCCTGATGGTTCATGGGAGTTGAACCTGTCAAACTTATTATTGCAGCTTAGTCTGTTTTTAAATTCCAGGCCAGCATCAGTCCACAGATCTGCAGATAACCTGCTGCTGTTCAAACACACACGGCTCACGTGCACAGCTTCATGAAGGGTGGAGAGGTATTCATGTCGTCTCACTGCTTTTCAATACATACTGATTTTTATTTTTTTAGCTTAACATTCTGTTGAATTAATTCATGTATTTATTTAATGCTCGTTTTTAGAAAGACAAATGAAGAGCAGGACTAAAAATCAGCGAGAGCAAATTCAGCATTTAAAGATGAATAAGGCAAAAAAAGAAAAGAGGGGTGGACACTGACCGCACTTCTCAGGCAGGCTGTGGGGTTAAACCATGCCAAGAAGATACTCCCCCACACCAACACCAGCAGCCCGTACAGTTGATACAAGACAGGCTGGATCCATGCTTTCAGTTTTACCCCATCTGAATGTGGAGGCAGAAATCCTGACTCATAAGACCAGGCAACATTTTCCCAATCTTCTTTCGTCCAGTTTTAGGGCCTGCTTACACAACAATGAAAATGGAGAGTTTTCGTTGTGTTTGCACCTTCAGTTTACACGAGAACATTGCTCAGAGCACTTGATGCAAAATTTTGAAACTGAAATTCTAAGTGAAAAGTTTGAAAATGTTTTATTGTAAGCAGGAATCGCTGTTGTCAGAGGACCCGTGGCACATGATCAGTGCTCTTTTAGATAAGGTAGTGCACATATCTAGGAATAACAACAAAAGCAAACTCGATGGCTGACTACCGAGCATCATGTTTGGTTTGCTATCGTTCCTGTGGATTTGCTACGTAAATATTCTGACAAGCGGAAAAGCATTTGTTATATTTGCCATTGTTGTTTGTGAAAAGTTTGTCTTCACTGGACAGCGAAAGTGCGAAGACACGTGTTGTAACACTAGTAGTTTATTTCAAATTATATATCACAAACCACTGACCTGGTATGCACGCTACTGCATGTTCAGTCGTTCTCGCAGATCCGTGTGAACACAGAATGCTTTTGAAAACACAAAGGAAAAACCTTTCCGTTTCTGGTGACAATATAGTTATGTAAACAGGCAAATTTATATTATTCCAACACGTCTTAGAGCACTGGGCTGTAAGTAGTGATATATAGCCGGCTACAAATCTACGATACTAAGTATTCCAAAAAATGCTTGTTGTCACACATCAAAAACTACGTTAGCTACGTAACTAGAAAGAGAAACATTACCTCGTCGCTTTGCATCCTGTAAGTTGTTGAAAAAAAAAGTTGTAAAGCAATGCAGAGTTCTGAGGAAGGTCAGAGCTGCATTTTTTTTAGCATCACAACAAACATATGCTTTGGCTTGGGTCACGTATTTTGGTGCGTTCCAGTTGTAGTCAGATGTAGTAATTTCCAGGTTCCGAGTAGGAAACTGCAACTGGAACATTCCCCGAAGTCTAAATTTCCTACTGGGGACTCGGTGAAACCTCGCCACCCCCGAGTTGACAATCGAAGATGGATGCCCCCAGTGTGAACAGTTATTTAGCTCCTGTAATAATCAATTTATTTGCACTTCTGACTGGGGTGTGTCGCTCTAGATCAGCTGTATACATAGTATTGTTAGACTTATATTTACAAAAATGCTGCCATAGTGATAATCACATTCTTCATGTGATATTTGTGAACAACAACGCAGGGCATGCTAACAACAGCTAACAATAGCCTGGTAGATCGGCACGTTTTTTTCCGACTTCAACTGGAACACCGATAAGTCGGAGATGATGTCACTCAAAGTTGCGAGGTTACTGGAACGTAGCATTACGACAGTCGCTGCGCGTGCTCATGGGTAGCAGAGTCTTAATGTCGCCTATTCTCCTCATAGCACCTTTGAACCCTTGAAATGGTTGAGTGTAAAAATCGTCATTGGTCGGCATTTTTTTCAATACTTAAAACCATGCAATAAATGACGTTTCTTGTTCATTTCGATGCTCAGTTTGAGCTTCAGTCATCTTGGCCACATCTGCATGCCTAAATGCACTGAGTTGCAGCCATGTGAGTGACTGATTGGCTATTTGCATGTACCTAATGGTCAGTAAATGTAGATGGTCAGGTGTTGCTGCAAATATCAAGGGCAGTGTTGTACAGTTTCAAGAAGGTCACTAATTTTACAGGCATAAAAACAAAAACAGGCCTTTAGCGTATGTGGTGAACTACTTCTGCACCGAGAGGTCCCGTGATGTGTGTTTTTTTTGTTGTTGTTGTTTGTTTTTTAAGATGATTTTTTGGACATTTTGTGCCTGCTTTGATCAGAGGGAGGGAGACAGTGAATAGCCACATGCAGGGGGAGAAGAGAGAGAAGAGAGGGCATTCTGCAAACTGGCCACAGGCTGAATTCAAACCCGGGCCAGCAGAAGTGTGTGTATGGGTTGTGCCTGGTTGCTTACCATCCTGCCAAACCAGCACCCGTCCCGTGATGTTTTAACCTTTATCAGAGTGAGGGAGTTGGCAGGGTGCACACATATTTTCAGAACCAACTCCCACTTAGACTCCACAACAAAAAAAACCTCAAGTGTGCAATAAAGCATATTTATATTACAAATTCTCAAATTTGCATCTGTAACATATCAAACATGCATAACCACTGTAAATACCTCTATTTTCATTTGTAAGTTTCTTCCTAATACTTCTCCTTTGTATCCTACATCCGCTGTGAACTTGGACTTTCCCCTGTGGGACTAATAAAGAATATCTTATCTAATCTTACTTCATATGACTGCATGTGATGCCTTTTTTTTAAGCCAGACGCAAAGAAAATTCAAACCTGCAGCATTTCCTATTTTTAATTTATATTTTGCACTTAAACCAGCAGTTACTCAGTGAATGACAGTGGGATTTCATCACTACAATCACTCCTATTCATGCAAAAGATAAACATAATTTGATTCCAGTTTGCCCTTTCAGTCTTAAGTGGAATTTTTCTTAAGTTGATCCAGAGGTGTGGCTCGAAGGAGTGTTTTTTTATGGAGTTTAATTGTGAATGGAGAAAATCTATCACTGTGACAGTCGACAAATATCTCATGACTGTCTCATTATGTTTATTTGTGTTGCTAGGGTGTGCGGGCCGGTGCAGGCAGGAGCAGCAGCTGATAGATACTTTTAGCAGTGAGTACATCCTGATAACAGAGGCACTAAAATATGTGGCTGGTCGAGCCAGTGCTCTCTTCTGCTTTAGAAGAGTCTATTGCTGATAAGATGCTGCTTTAAACTCACCACCCACGCTTTGTCCACAGAAGGAGGGCAGGGCAGAGTGAGGAATTCCTCAACAACAAAATATGACCTTAATTTGAAGTCACAAACTGTTCTGGAGTTACAATTCACACATGATAAAGTCATAAATGTTTGCAGCAGCTGAAGTGGTGCATGAATGAGGCATGAGGGGTGAGTTAATGTTAAAGTACTTTATAATCTCATAGTCCCAAAGTCTATGAGATTATGAAAAAGCTTTTTGATTAATACCTGAAATTGCGTCAAAATAAACATATGCATACCAGAGCTGGATGTCTCAATCTGCAAGAAAAAGGGCTTCTGACAGTCTGATATTTAAAGAATTGAAGAGTGGTGTAGGAGAGACTTGTTTTTGCAGGTCAACGCAGGCGGACCAACATAAACTTCATCAAAATCTGTTGAGAACTTTTTGTGTTATCTGTAAAAATGTGGAAAACTGCCCTGTCTTGCACTTTAACCAAATCTTTAAAAGATAAACATATTATTTTTTTGACATTCTTTTGAAAAACTTTTACATCATTTTGCTCAACCACAGACAAACAAGCCAACAGCAGCAAAAAAATGAGTCGAGGGAACTGGCGCCGCGCTGACTCTCAGGTTGGCCTACAGAAATGTATCATCCATGCAACTCTATATAGGCATCAAACTTCTACTTACATAAACTAAAACTACTGCCCAGTGGTTACGTATGGGTGCATGACATGAAGTTGAATTTAAAGAACTGGAAATGTTTCAACAGTTCAAACTGATTTGGTAAATGGACTTGAGCTTCTGTGACCCTTTCTTTATTCTCTGAGTGCTCACAGCAGCTGTACATCGCAGGTCACACTTGCCTATGCACTCTCACTGTCACTCAGTGTTGGTTCAGAGTTTCAGTATAAACAGTCCATCAGTGTCAGTATAACACATTCACACCCTTTACATGCCACTTTCAAGGCTATGCAAACTGCAGCATGAATCTCACACATAAAATAAACCAGGATGTCAGACTTGGCGTAAGACTCCGATCCTATTGGTCTGACTTGAATCCTGGACTCACGGAAGTTTGGTCTATGACTTAAATCCATAGAGACTTTGCTCAAGACTTGTGCCCTGAAGGACTTCACAGGAGTCTAATGACAACTTTAAGTGAGACCTGAATCCATTAAGACTTGACTATAGACTTTAATCCTTCATTGTATACATGCTATACTCAAGAGCTAACTCAGATTCAAAAGCCTGAAGGCTTGACTAAAATAACTAATGTACATCTGTAAGGAGGAGTTGACTCAAGACTTAAATCTTTAAGATGGAATTCAACACTTGAATGTCAACAGCATCCAGGCCTTGACTGACATCAGTATTTGAAAGCCATTAATATTTTTCTGTTTAAGATTTAACAATGTTTTTATTTTATTTTTTTATCACGGACAGCCAGACTTAAAACATTGAGCTTATTATGTGTTTAATCCAAACTAACCATAAAAATACACTGATGTGTTGATCAGGGCAGACACCTCGAGAAGACTGGTTCTTTCCACTTGATTTTTGCATATTTTTCTTGTGGTGATACCCACGTGTTTAACCGTGTTGCTCATTCAAGAAATGCCCAACCCTTAGAGCCGGCCTCGTTGTAAACATGACTAATCAGGCTTTCCAACGACATAAATGAAAATTGGTATTATTGAAGGAGAGGAAAAAACAAACAAGATAACACTGTTATACCACTACCACCTGCCTGAACCATTGATATAAGGCAAAATGGATACATGCTTACATCAAAATTTGACAACTGTTTCACTAGGTGCATTTTTAAATTTTGGCAACCATGCCTTCAAATCAGGGTTTTCATTCTGAGTCACATGTCTCCCATATCAAAATCATGAAAAAAGGAGACTAACTGCTGATAGTGTGATGGAGCAGTTTTTCTTAGGGAGATTTGGATTTTTTTTTTTTTAAATGGGACCCTATGCATTAATACACACTGACATGTAAATGCATGACATAACAGCTGGGTAGCTAATTCCATCCCCAGTGTCATTAGCAGGCTGATATCAACACATAACCTACATCAGACATCCGCAAAAGGAATAAACACACAAAACATATTAAAAGACATACAGTCATATAGAGAAAAAACGTCACACAGTCCAAAAGAACACGGCCATGAGTTTGGGGACCATGGAAATAATACACACTGAATTCTAAAGTGCTGTAGTGCTAATCAAAGTGCCATCATACTGAAGTGCCGAGCGCTAGCTGCTTGGGTTGGTTCAATGCCTTGGCTAAGGCACTTAAAGCACAGGTCAACTGCCTAACCAACTATCAAACATTGTTCAGTCTGGACTTAGACTGACCTTTTGGACTAAGCTACTACCACATTTAGCTTGTTCTGGTTGCTAGCTAATCTCATGGCTGACTTATAAAAGTAATATTCATCTGCACTCCTAACTGTGGGGATTCAAAGTCACAAATTCAATCAAATAGTCAAATAAGCATGTTTAAAATCCTTCTATCCACCATCTTTACCTCTTTTCTCTTTCAGGGTGGCTGGATATTATCCAAGGTGATATTGGACAAGAGACAGGGTACACCCTAAGCCCACTGCCAGCCAATCACAGGGCCATATAGAGGGACAGACAGCCATTCACTCTGTAACTCACACTTATGTGCAACCTAGAGTAGAAATCAACCCAATGAGTAGGTTTAAAATCCATCTATAGTGCTTATCCTTTTTAGAGGTTGCAAAGGCCTGGAGCCTTTCCTAACTGACATTAGGTGACCCTGAACCCATTGCCAACCAATCACAGGGTCACATAGCACGACAGACAACCATTCATGCTTACACTTAATGGTAATTAGAGTAAAATTTAACCTAATGCACATTTAAATCCACCTTTTCCCTTGTAGAGGTTGTGAAGGGCTGAAGTCTCTCTCTGCTGACATTAGACAAGAATGGTTTAAGAAATTCGAGTACTTGGAGAAAACCGATTCCTGCAGGGGAAGCATGCAGAAGAGAAGCCCTACCCTACTCTGGAGTTGAACCAGCATCCTTCTCACTGTGAGGCACTTTCACCACCCGCAGCTCCATTCGGGTCATATGATGAAAAAGCCTGTTTGCTATGGGCTCAGTGACTTGTTTCTTGTGTGTTTGTTTAGAGATATAAATGTTGAAGGGTTTACCAGCTGTCTTTATTCAAACAGAAGTGTAAAATCAACAGATGATTGCAGGATTGCCCTGAAAAAATAAAAAAAACAGCTAACAGAGCGAGTGGCGTGCAAAGGATCATGAAGACAAAACAAACAAGTAAAATAGAGGTTTCCCTTCACGGTCACATTAAGTCTTACTTCAGTCTTCAGATAAGAAAATACAGGTTTTTCCAGTCATGACGGCAAAATGTAACAAAGAGGCTTTTCAAAAACAAAGAAAAATGGCTGTCACCAAACAGGCAGCTGTGCCTTATTGTCTTTTTGGAGCATTTTGCCTCACATAAACTTGTCATGCATGTTCAAAATGACAGAATGACTGTGAAAAATGACACAATAAGGCATTTCTCAGGCAGCAGGTCAAGCTAAACACACTTCTATACCCCCTCAGAACAAAGGTGTAGCGGTGAGTGCTGGGTCCGGCCCCTGCTGACCTGATTTTTTTTTGTCAAGGTGTGTCTTTGCATATAAGTAGCAGTGGGTTAAATCTGCATCTGTGGATCGGCTGACCAGCTCACAGTAAGTTCACCTGCTCATACTTTCAAGCTTTTAATGATTTGATTTAAGAGAACATCTGCAGAGTGTAATGTCTATTATTGCTCTTCTTGTCTTATCAAAATACATGCTTATCTACTTATAACTTTGATTGATATTTGACAAAGTAGTCAAGATTTCTGTTGGTTTTTTTTTTTTTTTTTTAGCTCTGTCTCAACTTGTAATAATGATTTTGGCTTTCTGGATGTCAATGGTTAGATCTATGATGACGTGTTAGGTCCACCTCTGCTAAATTAAAAAAAGAATCATTAATCATCCTGGAATTAATTGAGATCATAAAGCCAGTAATTTACATGAAAACATAACAGATTTTCAAGTTTGAAAAACAGTAAAATTATTTTAAAAAAACCTTTCTGAAATTTTCAAGGTTTTAAAATCTTAACTTTTGATTTTCGACCAAATCAATCGGTCTTGCATCTGCACAGTGCACTGTCACTCTTGATGAAGAAACAATATCTCCCTATCTTATTTGATGTGTTGTTTTCCCCTAAATAACTCCAGTTTATAATTTTGTCTCTTTAAGGTGGAGTTGGTTAATTTAAAGTCAATGATTAATCTACTATGATTTTTATGCATGATTTTGAACATTTTATACTTACAGTTAAGTTTGAAAGTTTAATTTCAAGTTAATTCACAACTTTAATGCCTTTGCACAACAAATGGAATTTTTCACCCAGATTATTCAAGTGTAAGTAGTTCTTTTTTTTTTCAGATTAATAGTCAATCACTACAATCAATACTAGTGACTAATTATAAAGAGCACAATTACAGAATAAGTTAATGTATTTTTTCAGACAGTGGTTGATTTTTTTTGGAAGTTTTGCATCTGACAAACCCCCCAAAAAACAACCAATTTGAACACCTGCTGCCCGTATGCAAGTTAGAGTGACATGTCAAATCATTCAACATAGCAGAGTGCTTGATTGTGCAGAACAATTGAAAGAATAATTATGATGAATGACTTAATGAATTTATGACTTTTTCAACTGAAAAACCTTCCTGGTTCCTTTCAAATTAACTAATTCATTTCTTTCTTTTGTTTTTTCAAAAATGCACTTAAGAACAGGCAGGGTAGGGACAAACTTATAGCAAAGCTCTCAGACATGGCATTGAGAATTTCTCCAGGTATGTTGTAAAATTCTGTTCCATTTAATTTCAGGGTCCGAGCTTCCAGAATGTATAAACGAGGTAAATCGCACTTTTCTTTTCCCACTATTTCCCCTCCATCATATGTAAAGGTGCACTTCATGTTTCACTTCTGTGCTCACATCGTCTTTGTTTACGGCTGATTACAGGAGGCTGTGGCGGAGGGGGCCGCGGTCGTGGTGGGCATCATGGACATGGGCATAAACATGGACATGGGCACGGTGGTTGTGGACCTGGTGGTGGTGGACCCGGTGGTGGACATGGATGTGGGAAAAAGGGAAGACGTAGACACAAGCGTGGACACAAGCACCGCAAATGTCACAAGAAAGGGAAGGACTGCCACGGGGTAAGACTTTTTAAAGTTGAACAGGGTTATTATTTTTGTCTTATTTTAACATTTTATCCGTCTTTATTCCTGTATTGCTTTTGTCTTTGGGTCCTCTTTTTACTTGTGGTTTTCTTGTGTCTTGTGACTGTATGACTGTTAGCCTCCATATTCGTTTTCACACGCATCTTTTCTACTTGCTTTCTTTGTTCAACAATTCTATCTCTTTTCATTCCTACTGATCTGATTTTATGGCCACCACTGCATTAACTCTTTTAACTGTTTAAAATCATTTTTACTGTGGCATGGTGGTCCAGCAGGTAGTTCATGTGCCTAACTGTAAGAAGGTTGCTGGTTCAATCCCTGAGTTGGCCTTTCTGTGCGGAGTTTGCATTTCCCCCTGTGCATGCGTGGGTTCACTCTGGGAACTATGACTTTCTCCCACAGACCAAGAACATACTCGTTCTGTCAATTGGAGACTCTGAGTTGTCTTTATATACGAGTGTGACCCTATGATTGCCTGGCGACTGGTTCAGGGTGTTCCCCGCCTCTTCCCCAAATACAGTTGTGATAGGTTCCCACCGCCTGCAACCATGAAAGGGATAAGCCCAACAGATAATGGATGGATACCTGCCCATGTTTGGCACTCCAAGTCTAAACTTTTGGTTTAGTCCCTTTTTCCTTGGTTATTATTTCATGTGTGTAATCAGCAGAGCTAAACTTTGCCCCATGAGAAGACATCACACAGGGGCCTTTCCCAAGCAAACTCTGCACAGTTGCTTAAACCATCTGTCAAGCAAATAAAGAACTAATAATGATGATTTTTTTAAAGGACTGCTCACTGTTAGTAGGACCTGGCTTTGCTGTTCAACATAAAAGAGCTTCAAATGTTAACGACACACTTATTCAACTGTCTATCAGGCTTTTTTTCACCAATATTCATCTAGTGATCCAACATTTTAGTTGACAGCTTTACAAAACGATACATCTCACTTGATTAATTTTCTGTTTCTGTTTTTTATTGTCTTCTCTGCAGTCATCCAGCAGCTCTTGCAGCAGCAGCAGCAGCAGCAGCAGCGACTCTGATTAAACTCTTGGATGGAGAAGAGAAACATCCAGAAACCTTTTTTTATTTCCCTTCATGCACCAATAAAAATCATCCTGTAACTTCACACTATGTCTACTCCAGGTCCTGCTAGCATTGTCTAATATTTGAGTTTTCATTGATATGCGGCCATGAAACAAACACCGAGGTGATGAATTCAACAGTGAGACAAAGACTGAGGAATTCACCCATGTGAAACTTCAGTTGCTCTCTCTGACTGAGGAGATGTTTCAGGTTGAATAGACATAACAGTCAGGTGAAGTTTGTGGTTTTGGCAGCTGGATTGACAGTTTGTAAATAAGTGCATAAAATAAAAAAAAATCATGGTTAAAATCTCTGGTCTTGGATTTAATGGGTGATTGTCAGGGCTGGAGTGGGACTTCATTTCAGCCCTCGAGTTTGTTGGTTGAGCAGAAGAATCATAATATCTTTATTTTCATTGTAACATTCACAACAATATGAATGTGCCATCCAATCAGTGCATCATTTGTCTAACAAATAAAAAGCCTATAAAATTAAGCAATAATATACCGGTACATTATAAAAGCAGCTAAAATAAGTAGATAAAACATGCCCATTCACACAAGCACACATTCTGTCATTATGACACAGATCCTGTATAGACATATATGCTCATCAGATGATAATTTTGGCAGTATTAGGCGTGGTGACTGCTCTCAGATTAAAGCTGTTCTCAAATCTGTTCCTTGTTTTGGTTGTTCTGCACCATCCACTTGATGGCCCACTTTAGCTTGAAACTTGCAGGCATTAAAAATATAAATGTCTGGAATACTGCAATATTCTCAGCATCTTCATTATTCATACTGCATTTTATAATTTGGACCCCAAGTTATCCACGGTGAAATCCAATAAATATGCTGTGTTTATATACATCAGAAGCAGGGAGTGAAAGGGACTTCGGATCCAAGTTATCAGCCTTACAGTTACAAAGTCCAAAAAATTACTCGCTGATCTACCAGGCTTCTGTTAGCTGTTGTTTGCATGCCCTGCGATGTAGTTCGCACATACCACATGAAGAATGTAAATAACACTATTGCAGTATTTCTACATATAAACATATAACAATACAATGTATACGACTGACTTATTGTGACAAACACAGTTCAGTAATGCTAATAATGGAATATCACAGGAGCTTAATAACTGTTTACACCCAGGGCAGCCATCCTCCATGATCAACTCAGAGGTGGGGAGGATCCCCCGACATCTCAGTAGGAAATCCAACCACAGGAAACAACTGAAATGCAGCAATACACATTTTATATTGATATTTAATACATTGTTAACAATATGCAGCCACCAGTTAACCTATGATGCAATTTTTAACCCTTCAACTACCAGCTAAACTGTTAGGCAAAGATAATTTTCAGAGGTAGCTCATGTGTAAAAAAAAAACACACAAAAAAAACCCATTTGTTTTTGTCAACAATGTTTTCAAGGGACAGAAAAAAATGCAAACAAAAAATGAACACACATTTTCTTTGTGTGGGATTTAAAGGTTTATAAAACTAGCATTTGATAACTTGATGACATAGAGATTCATAAACATTTGGAGCAATATCAATTAGAAGAGGCAGAATGTTACGTTATACTAATAATGTGTATATATATAGTGAGAGATTGATAGACAGGTAGACACACACACACATACAGAGAGAGAGAGAAAGAGACCGTTCACTCTCACACTCACACATAAGGGCAATTTGGAGTCACTATTTAACATAATGAGCATTTTTTTGGTCTGCAGGAGAAGATCAGAGCGCCCGGGGAGAACCTGGTATGTGCCACATTCACTACCTGGCCAAAAAAAAAGTTGCCACCTGGATTTAACAAAGCAAACAGGTACAATTGGATAATTACAGCATTAATGGGTGATTATCTTTTAGTTGCTAACAAGATATTTAACCTCAGCTGATGCAATGAGTAGCTTCTCATTTATTAAACAACCATTTCAAAAGACACAACCTGTGGTCGTGGAAAAGATGTTAGTCTGTTTAAGAAGAGTCAAATCATTGGCATGCATTGGAAATCATCGTCTTCAAGGAAGAAAAGTGGAAAAGAAATGCAGAATGACCGTGATCTAGGAATCTGAAACATTTGGCCAAATCACATTGAAGAAAAATAACAGTACGACTAAAAAGTAAGAGCATTTCCACATGCACAATGTGAAGGGAACTCAAGGGATTGTGACTTAACAGTTGTGTAGCCTTAAGAAAACCACTGATCAGTAAGGCTAACCAGAAAAAAAGATTTAAGTCTGTTAAGGAGCATAAAGATTGGACTCTGGAGGACTGGAAGAAGGTCATGTGTTCTGATGAGTCCAGATTTACTCTGTTCCAAGGTGATGGGAGCATCAGGGTAAGAAGAGAGGCAGGTGAAGTGATGCACCCATCATGCCTAGTGCCTACTGTCCAAGCTTTTGGGGGCAGTGGTATGATCTGTGACGGATTTTGTGACATTGCAGAAGCTTATTGAAACAATGCCACAGTGAATTTGTGCTGTAATCAAAGCTAAAGGTGGTCCAATTAAATATTAGAGTGTGTGACCTTTTTTCTTAGGTGGTGGCTTTTTTTTTGGCCAGGCAGTGTACATTGGACTGTCTTTCTGGTGTCAGGTTACAGACTATGCCAAACTGTGACACCTAGCAGGAAGACAGAGCTCCACTTCCTCTTGATCTGCCCTTAATATCAGAGCATGAAAGGGAAACCATCCTTAAATGACACACTTTCAGAGTGTGAAACAAACACCTTCACTATTGAGTGCCAAACATACTCACAAGTTAATGTTAAAAATGATCCCTAAATAGCAACAACACATTCAGAGGTCTGCTCGACACACCTCAAACTGGTTTGTGAGCTTCAAGCTCTGCCCCTGGTGAAGCCATTGGGTTGTTTGTGTCTGAGGTGTGGCTTCATAAATGTAACAAAAGCAGATTACCTAAGCACTGTTTCTGTGGAGCTTCATTCTGACTTGTGGTAAGTTTGTTTGTTGCTTTATCTGGAAATATAACTACTGTTTGGGTTGAAAGGCTGATTATCTTTCTTACATGATGTCATTTGCAGTTTTGGATTATTTCTGTTTCCCTCTGTGAGAGTTATCCTGCTTACAAGAAGCTTATACAAATACAAGTCATGATGAAATACTGCTGAGCTGCTTTCACTGTTTAGACATCAAACAAAGCCATTTGATTTACTACATGCTGTCTAATTATGCCAGTGATTTTTTACTTCCTATGTTATTTGAAGATCCTCTTTGTTCATAAGAGCTGATTTCTTCTGTTTCAGGGTTATTAAAAGTTGAAATGTGGGGGCAAAATCCAGGTAACTGACTCCCTCATTAAAGAGTTCTCACTTCATTTTGATTTAAATGTGCTCATATCTAAGAGAAAAGATCAGATTAAACTAATAAGAAAGCGAAATGAAATGCTGAACCCTCATCTGTCCAAACAGGAAGTCCATATGCACCCGGATATAATCCTCAGCCGGGAGGATACCCACAATATCCCTACCCCTCTCAACAGCCCTGCCCTCCTCCTCAGCCCTGCCCTCCCCCTCAGCCCTGCCCTCCTCCTCATCAACCCCACCTCCCCCCACCCCACCCCCATTATCCCCCACCCCAGCCCTACCCTCCTCAACCCTGCCCCCCTCCTCATCAACCTGCTATATCCCCCGGGTGCCCTCCACATGGGGGATCCTGCCATGGACATGGTCACTGCCATGAGTGTGATCATCATCATGGGCATCATGGCCATCATGGTCACTGGCGTGGGCGTGGGCGTGGTCGTGGGCGTGGTCGAGGTCATCACGGTCATGGACACGGACATCACGGACATGGGCATGGTCACCGTGGACCTGGCATCGGACTCGGATGGTTTCTCAGGCGCAGACACAGGCACAGACACGGTCACCTGCACGGTCGATGCCACAAGAAAGGCAGGAGTTGTGGTGGGGTAAGATCAGCTTGTTTTTTTTTTTGTTTGTTTCAGGGAGGTTGTGAGGCAGTTTCAATTGGTTTACAGCCGATCAGTTTCAGTTTTATTGTACAGGTGCACGTGCATGCGAGACCTTTTGACCCTGGTTAACTCTTATATGTATTCAAGAATAAAGACAAGTCAAACATTAAACTATGAAACTTGTGTTGTTACGGCCTTCTGACCAAAAAGACCTGATCAAGACTAAAAATGCAAGAAATCTGGCTTTTTAAGAGAACATACAAGGATTAAAGGTAAAAAATTTATCCTTAAACTGTTATCAATTGAAAAGAAATGATGAATTAAACTACAGCAGGATTTAAGACCCAGCCCCTGAACAACCAAATATGGGATGGTACAAGGCTATCAACACAATGGGCCAACTATCAAACCAAGAGGGAGCTAAAGATTAAACACAGGACAACCTGTGATCTCCAGCCCAAAACTAAGCCACAAGATGTCATCTGTTTGATTATCAACTGAGACTTTTGAAGCCAATCTGTGGATTCAACCTTCCTGTTAACACCCACTTAGCCAAGCATCACCTACTGACAGACATGGAGGCCAAGTTAAGGTGGGACTTAAGTTCTCCTGACCAGTAGCAACCTCCCACAGGCGAAAAGCTGTCAATCATGCCCCTAAATATCCAAAACCAGACATCCGTAATAAAGCTATAAATGCTCAAACTTCTGCCTTGATGACAAAAGACACCTTTCAATACAGTGGTCCCTAAAAAGGTCTATTGTTGTGATATAAGTCAACAATGTCAACATTACTGTTTGGGGACACCAGGAACCCCATGAAGATGTTTTTCATTTAATTTATTTAACCTTTATTTAACCAGGTTAGTCCCATTGAAATCAGCAGATCTCTTTTCCAAGGGAGACCTGACCAAGAATGGCAGCAAAACACAGTTTCAACAAACAATCACACAGACCCAATACATTACAAAGAAGTGAGGAAAACAATAAAAAGCCATTAACACAGGGACATTCAGAACTTCTGTATTCCAGAGTTTTCATTGCAGACTTAAAGACATTCAGAGACACCAAGCTCTGCATCTTAAATTCAGTCTGCAGATTATTCCATGCAGAAGGTGTAGAGAACCTAAAAGCCTTCTTTCCAAATTCAGTTTGGACTCTGTGAACAACAAACTGTATGTAGCTAATTGACCTCAGGTTATGTAATCCATCCTTCTAAATTAATAAGGAAGATAGTCAGGAATTTTACCAGTGATGGCTTTGTAGATGAATACATACCAGTGCCCAAGTCGATGTGCACTTAAAGAAGTCCAACTGACTTTAGAGTATAAAATGTGAGGGTTAACAAAATTCTAAATCCGGATTTGGATCAGCACCAAATGTTCATTCCAACATCCTCGTGGCGTTACCAACATTCTCTGAAAAATCTGTTGTCTTGCTCATGGACGGATAGACAAACCAACTAACTAAAGAATAAATACAGGCAAAAGCAAAGCCTCCTTCGTATAATAAATAGGGATGTCCCGATCCGATATTGATATCGGATATCGGTCAAAAAACAAATATCAGATTATATCCGCCTGCATCCTAAATCTCCGATATCAGCACTCCGATACAAGCAGTCCATTCTAATATATTTATTTTTTACTTTATTCAGTTGTAGAATATGCTTTTGTTTAAGTTCAACACAGTGGTTATTTTGCAATTGGTGAAATATGTTTTTGTTTGATTTATTGAGGTCACTTTTCAGGGTCTTCTAATATTTTTTATTCATGTCGTTTTAATTGTAGTATATTCTTATGTTTAAGGTTAAAATTTATTTAACCTATTGGTTAATAACAAATGGGTCAGTTTTTCTCATACCTACTATTGCTGACTACTGTTCTCTGTTTGAGTAATCTGACCTGATCAAGCCTTTTCTTACAGTCCATACTACAAAATAGGTAATAAAGGTCTGTATGATTCCTGCTGATATCGTATCGGATTGATATTGGTATCGGCCAATACTCAAGGCTGCAATATCAGTATCGTATCGGAGGTGAAATAGTTGTATCGGGACACCCCTAATAATAAATACGGAATAATAGGACTGGGGAAGATATAATAAAGGGTTTAAATGATGCCCAGTTGGTAGTAAAGGGCCCAAAGTGTCCCAGGAAAGTATCCCCAAAGCCACTAAAATACCACCAGCCTGAACCGTAGATACAAGGCAGGGTGGATCCAAGCTGTCATGAGGAGCTTCTGGTGCCGTATACCATCTGTTGTTGGCTGTCTACTATCTCCAACTCCTCTGACTTCTGGCATCGACAAGGAATTTCTAATATTTTCTCTTTTTTGTATGATTCTTTGTGAACCCTAGAGTAGTGATCATCAACTGGAGACCCTGGGACACCATGAGGCCCCATTACTATGTCCTACAAAATGTAATCTTTAATTTAAAGTACATTTTTTTCATAACATCCCAATAACTCAATAATATGTATTACTATGAGTTATAAAAATGTGAAAGCAACCCCCAAAACAACTGTCATTAAACCAGTGTAATGAGGCATGACTTGATGTTCAGTCGGTGATGTGCTAGTACAGGCTGGTATTTGGCTGGATCTCAGCAGGCACTTTGCTTGAAGTGGAAAATTTTAATAGCTGCATATGTATGTTAGCTAAACCTAAATATTCATATTAAATACCCCCCCCAAAAAAACAAACAAACAAACAAACAAACAAACAAACAAACAAACAAACAAACAAACAAACAAACAAAACATTCATTGAGCAAAAAAAACTGACCCTTGTTCAAATGTAGATGAAATGTAGTCTGAAAATCCCCGTAGATCATCAGTTTCTGAAATACTTAAACCTGATCATCTGGTACCAACAGCCATGCCACATTTAAAGTCATAAAATCACCTTCTTCCTCGTTTTTATGCTCGGTTTGAACTTCAGCTGGCTGTCTTAATCAAGTCTACATGCATAAATACATTGAGTTGAAGCCATGTGATTGGTCAATCAGCCTTTTGTTGACAGGTACACCTAACAGATTTGCCAATCAGTGTATACAAACCATACAAAAGAACAAAATATACTGATAAACTGGATCTTATACAAACTAAAGTCTTGGTGTTTGTTCCTTTGCAGTACTCCAGCAGCTCCTGCAGCAGTGACTCAGACTAGAGGAAGATGCTTTGACTCCACCTGGAAGTCTTTGTCCTGATTAATAAAATCATCACCTCAGTTCATTTTGTGATATACTGTGCAATTTTACAATACCGGTTGTAGATTTGTCTGCCTATATTTTATCTTTTGGGCTGTTAAATGCTTTAGATTAGTTTTTATTGTCAGACTAGTCCGTCTTGTACTTTATGGTCCAATAAAAGGTTTATCAAGTAATTTCAGAGCTGAATAATAAAAATGTTTTTAGAACCAGCAGCTTGTTTTTCTGTTCTTCTTTCTGATTGTATTTACTTTCTACAGTTAAGCAGACACTCCAAAATTCATAAAGGTGCTCTAACTTCCTCCCCTCTTTGTTCCTCTGCTGCACTGACCTTCAGGTTTATCCATAGATTTATTGGTATTGTCTTTATTTGCTGAGGGAGTGTTAAATGTTAAACAAAGACCTTTGTACTGGAGTGTTTTTCTGTTATTGTTCCTCTACTTTGCACACCCTGGTTCTCAGCTGCACAGTCAATGCCATCCAGTCTGATCATGTGAAAAATCAAACTACTGAGCTCTGACTCAATCCTGTTTTAACCTCAAGGAATCTTTTGTACTTAGATTAATGAATTATGTTTAGAACAAAGTAAAGCTGTAGCACTTTGGGCACAGAAGAGAAAAGCTCATAAAATTGGGAGCATGCATTTGCACGCGTTTTTGGAGCTGCAGCACTTAACTCATGAAATTCAAAAATGTAAAGATGATTTCTCTTAGAAGTCATATTTCTGTAAAGAAATTATACTAAAAGATAAAAAGTTTAAAGAACACATCCCTCATGGTTCATTCATAGGACTGTAAAAAGGGTTTGTGCCTGTTTGTTCATATCTTTTACTATTTGTGACCTTCATGACTTCATGTAGGCGGCTTTACACATGCCCATTCATGTCTAAACAAGTGAAAGTTATTAACAATAAAGAGCTTTTCTAAGAGATGAAGGTCATGAATGAGGTGAAAGTATCATCATTAAAAGACAAATCGTGAGAAGCAAAGATGAATGAGCTGAATTCTCCAAATTTTGTGATACATAGTCAACATTAAAGTGCATTTAAGTGTTTTGAATCCATCCTTTTGATACGACACTACCACAACACAGTCAAGTATCAGGGTCGCCTGTTCATTGAAGGAGCTCTACCTTCATGCATCAGCATGATATGTCTCCTTTCTGCAGGATTCTGGCTGGTTGGCGGCAAAAGTTCTGTTAGCAGTGTTCCTCAAAAATGTTTCACATGCAGGAAGCTATGTGGGAAAAGCCAGCATCAGGTTATGGCAGACCTTCCAACCCCATTCTCCTGTGTTGGCCTGGATGTGTTTGGTCCTTTAACAGTCACAGATTGGAGAACAAGAGGACGACATGCAGACAGTTGGCGTTGGGCCGTTCTTTTCTCTTGCATGAACACCCTTGCAGTCCACATTAAAGTTATTCAGACAATGACCACATCAAGCTGTATTAATGCACTCAGGGGGTTCTTTGCTATCCGGGGACCTGCAGAGCAGTTAAGCTCCAACTGTGGGACCAACTTTGTTGGGGCAAGCAAAGAGCTTGGACTCCATAAATGGCAAAGAACCCCACGGTACTGAAATACCTGAGGGGCAGCTCTTGCACACAGGAGTTCAACCTGCCCCATGCCTCCAACATGGGAGGCGCCTAAGAACGTATGGTCAGGATTACCTGGAGAATACTGGACGCCATGTTGATGCAGGCAGAGTCCAGACCTCTCTCCCATGAGGCTCTTGGCACTTTTATGGTGGAAATCTCTGGAATAAACAATGCCATACCACTAACTCCTCTGTCTACAAATCCTGACTCACCCTTGATGCTCACACCATCGATGTTGCTTACTCAAAAGGATGGACTACCTCCTCCAACTGAAACTTTCTCTGGTGGTGATTGCTTCAGACAGATGGAAGATAGCTCAGAGTCTTGTTCTGGTTTCAATGGCAACGTGAATATCTTCCTACTTTGGTGAACCACTGCAAGAGGAAAACACCACAGCCTGTCATCCAAAAAGGGAAACTTGTTCTGATGAAAGATACTCAAGCAGCCGGCAATGAGTGACCCATGGCTTTTGTGTCAGATGTTCTCAAGAGTCCAGATGAGAAAGTTTGCAAGATAGAAATCAAGGTTCCAAGGATGGATGGTGCAAGACATGCCTGAGACCAATCACAGAAGTCATCCTTCTGTTGTCAAGAAAGGATCAACAATGTTGGATAGATATGACATCTTACAGATTCCAGGTGGGGAGTGTCCTACCCTTGGCAGTTTTGAACTATAAAAGCGTTTTAGCTCCTCCTAGTGGTTGTTCTGTTAGAGCAGGAAGTTGAATGTTAAACAGGAAGTTGAAACATGGAAGCAGACATTTTGCCCTCATGCGCAACTAGGAGCAGGTGTGTGTTCCCATCTGTAGCCATCTGTATTTTTTTCTTGTCTGTTGTCTCATATTTTAGGCACACATGATGAGAGTTTTCTTACACACTGTGTGAGTTTGGAATATGGTAAAATGGGGACAGACTACATTTAAAGCTGTACTTAAAGTGCAAGTGCACTGTAATTTGTTCACATACAGGAAAAATAAATACAGCCTTTAAGTTAGGCTGAAATCCATATGGTATGAAGCAGTAAGCTAAAGCTATCTTGTTATTAAAGCTGGTGTCTACGATTTGAAACCGCAGCCTGCCCCTCCTTCCCTCACCTCTCTCCTCCGTGTTCCAAGATCCCGCCCCCAGCTCGTGACGCCTCATATAGCCCCCTCGGACTGAGCTACGAGCGACTAGCACAATATATCAGCAGCAAACTCAATCAAAAACAGCTCAGCTCAACTGAAAGTATCAAACACAACAGACATCTCCCTTATAACACACAGCAGTAGCCATTTCAACTGGACCGGCGGCAATGCGGGTTTGGCGCCGCCAGAGCGGAGCCGAGTGTGGGGGAGGATTTATCTTTCTCAGCCTGTCCTCCCCAGCTCAGCTTACAGTGCTAACGATTAGCGGCTAACAGGCTAACCCGGAGCGCTACAAGTTATTAGCCGATGCAGGCACAAACAAACCAGAGTTATTCAGCAGACATCTCCCACTGTAGTAAACAAAGCCATTACCTGATCAACCAGGGCGAAACGGCCGATGCTGAAGGTCTGACGGCCGGCTGAGGCTATTCGTTAGCCGTTAGCCCGCTAACAGGCCTCCACCATGGGCAGAGCTCCGCTGGGCCCAAGGGAGAGGGAGGCGGATTCCCGGGTTCGGCGCTAGGCTTTCCTGCTCCATGATAGTTCAGTAGCTAACGCTGCTAGCTGCTCACCGGAGGTAGAGGGGGAGGAGGCGGCACCATGGGCAAGATGCTGCGTGACTGCGAGTGAGGGAGACGAGGGAGAGGGGAGAGGAGAAGGGTGGTCTGCAGCCAGACTGTCTTGGGAGAGGGAGGCGGATTCTCGGGTTCGGGCGCTAGGCTTTTCGGCTCCATGATAGTTCAGTAGCTAACGCTGCTAGCTGCTCACCGGAGGTAGAGGGAGGAGGCGGACCATGGGCAAGATGCTGCGATCATGAGTGAGGGAGACGAGGATTGATGGACTCATGGACTAACTCACGGACCAATTAATAGTCGCAGGTTCTTAGGCTTGATTGGTCAGCTAGTATGCAGCTTTTCAGCAGATATACTGAATGGATTTTTTTCATTCTTTTTTGTCTTTATACTGTGTAGATAGGACCATAGGACCATAACAGCCTTATAAACGGTGTTATTAATATGTACAAAGCTTCCAAATTGTAGACCATAGCTTTAAGAAATGTTCCTATTATTTTTGTTTTATGTCTTTATGTAGTTTCACTCTGGTTTATAAATGCATCATCAACAGTATCTTATTAAAAGGCAAAACTAAGATGGTTCACTTAAGCACCTTGGCAGGTGAAGTTGTGTCAGAACATTTGGCTTTATTAAATGTCATTTTCAATCATGATCGGAAGCCAAGCGCCTGAAATCAGAGGATATAATCAAGAGTGTAAAAGTCTGTGTGTATATAGCTACATCTCTGTTTATGGCTCATATTGACTGAATGTTAAAAATTATACAAGCACACGCCTGTCACAAGGCTGAGCTGCTTGACGGAGTTAAGACTCTGCCCCAAAATCATGTGGGAGCCTCTGAGGATAAAAAGAAGCAGGGGGTGACCACAGCAGCAGACGACCTGAACCGCAACTCACTGTAAGTATGAACCAGAAATCTGTGAATCTGTAGTAAGGTTGAAAATGTTCAGAGTTTGGAGCTATAACTGATTTTAGAGACAATGTCGTCTCCACTGAAATTGTGTTTTACGTTCCTCTGACTTTATCCAATCATTGATGAGTGCTGCATTTATATCATTCTAGCAATTTGACAATCTTTTGTTGTTGATGTTTTTACATTTTGGGTTAAAACTGTTCAACTTTGACTGTTTATTCAAATTGTCCAGCCCTAATCTGCAGAAACATGACAGGTAACATCTTTAAATATGTTTATGTGCTCATTTATTTGTCTCAATTGCTCTTCCTCCTGTTTCAGTCTCCGTGATTTTGGTTGAAAGGAAACATGTATCCAAACCACGGTAAATATGTCACCCTCTCCTGAATATAACAACGTCCTTTACTTTGTTCTTTAAGGTCACATTTCTTCTTTGTTTGTGTCACTTCTTTAGGTCCGGGTCATTCCCACCACGGGCCTCCTGGACACTGCCCTCCGGGCGGACAGCACCATGGTCATGGACATGGTCATGGACATGGACATGGACCAGGACATGGACCCTGTCATGGACCTGGACATGCAACCAAGGACAAGAGGAGACACAAGCACAAGGCAGGTCACAAGCACAAAAAGTGCCACAAGGGAGAAAAGGACCGCCACGGGGTAAGACTACAGATTTTTGCTTTCTGGAGCAAAGTGATTTGACTCCATACAGGAAGAAAATCACACATTCACAATCCGAAAACTAAAAAGTAAAAATATATATTGAAGTTTTGTCTTGTAAGTGTATGGAAAAGGTTTTGGGTCGGGCAATAAATGCAAAATAATGGAAGATTTTTTTTACATTTTTCTTTAAAAAGAAAAAAGTTAGAATGCAGGGAACAAGTCAAAAGGTTTGGAAAAAAGTGGTTATGCCAAAAGAGATCAAAGTATTGTGGAAAGGTCTTGAATTGTGATGAAAAAACTTAGAAGTTAAGGATGAGTGAAAATGTAAAAAAAAAAAAAACAAACAAACAAAGAAATATGTCATGGAAAGATGAAAAAAGCCAAGGACATTTTCTGCCCCAGGAATGAAGGCATAAAAATATAAAACTAATTATATTTCAAGGAAAAAGCCAAAATGTTAACTGTGGTGCAGCGAGTTGTGCTTCTGCCTCACAGCTGCTGATTTGACTTTCTGTTTGACCTTTCTTTGTAGAGTTTATATTCTCCCTGTGCATGTATGGGTTTTCTTTGACTGTCCTGATTTACCCCACAAATCTCAAACACTTCTGCTGTACCCTCCCCTTCCAATTTGATGTGTTTTATGCGCTCCTTTCCAACACCACAAAGTTACTTTAAAATGCATCGATATTTGTGGTACATTTTTTATGTATTAAATATGACGATGCAAACCTAAAAAAATCTATTGTTTTTATTTGACCTTCTTATATCCACACAATTTATTGGCATCTACCTACACTAAATTATAACATTAAACCAGGAGTCACAATCAGAAGTTCTAACAAGTTAAAAACTAACATTAAACTGAGTTGATTCTAGAAAAAGACAACAGAAATCTGTCATTACACAGCCAACATTGGTTTTCCTATCTCTAAGAAGGCAAGTAGCCAATCACAGCACAAAACTTTGGATTGACACATGTTGTTATCAAAACTTCAGGGGGCCTTTGCCCCAACTTGGCTACTCCCCTGCCCTGGTTTTGGGGTTGTGTGCATGGTTGTCCAGGGTGTAACCTACGGGTGTGCGATATGACGATATTAAATCGTTAAGGATTATAATGTGGGGATTAGGGATGGGAATTGATAATATTTTATCAATACCAGTGCTGTTAACGATCCTGCTAATCGATCCAATTCTTTAACAATTCCCTTATCGATTCCAGCAAATTTTGCATGTGGGCAAATGGTCTGATTTTCAGTGTCAACAATGCCAAACACACATTACAGTATAGATAATTGCTTCTGCAAGTTGCTGGTGTTTCCACTCACCTAAGGTTGTGCAGTAGGTGTAATTAAAATTAAGCCACAATTCTAACGCTTCTGAACCCTGTCAATTGAATGGAATTGATAAGGGAATTGATTAGCAAAAAGATTAATGATATCGATTCTTTGATGGAGCTGTTAACGATTCTCAACTGGAATTGGTTTTCGATTCCCATCCCTAGTGGGGATGATCTCATAAAGCAGAAAGATCGTCAGATCGTCTGTGTGGGCACGGAGACTTTGACGTGCACCCGACTAGCCAATCGTAGCACATTAAGCGCAGTGCATGGTGGGATCTCCTGTTTGGTTATGTAGCGTGAAGCCCTGGCGGAAAGAGAAAAGGAGATAAAAGCTTGAAGACGTCTGAACAAAAATCTGTTCTAAAGCAGCTGTATTATTCCCTCAGATTGTTGACATTGCAGTTAGATAACATTTGTTTTAAATTGTTGCACCTTAAGAGATAATGTTGATATTGTTGTTCATTACCTTTTATGTTTACATTTATTACACATTTTTATAAAAACTGCACTATTTAAATTAAAACCCATTCAGAAAGTTTCTTAGGCTTTAATTGTCATTTTTTTTCTTTTAGGGTTTTACATGTTTTATATGTTAAATATAGGGGGAAATAATGGTCAAACATGCAAATTAGTCTGGAAAAAATCAAAGTAAAAAAGAATCATGATAAAATCGCGATCAGGATTTTATTTTTAAAAAATCGTGATATGATATTTTTGCCATATTGCCCACCCCTAGTGTAACCTGACAATGCTAATGCTCATTTTCTAACAAAAAAGCAAAAACATCAGCTTAAAAGCAGAATCTGCCTGACAACAGAAATAAAATTGAGCAAGCTTAGCGTGTTAGTGAGGTTGTTAGACCAGTTTGGAGCTGACTCTGGTAATAGTTACCTGTTCATTACATATTTCCTCAAACCTTGAAGCAGATTAACAAGTATTCTTTGTGTCGATAAGTTAAAGTGTCAGTGTGGTCATTAAAATGTGTGGGCGAACGTCGTTCGAAAGGGTAGAGCGATGGCCTGAAAGGGAGTCGGGTTCAGATCCCCGAATCTGGACTGGTGGTGAGAGGCAGGGTACAACCTGAGCCTCATGAGTATGTTTTTGATTTGTGGAAGGAAGCTGGAGTGCCTGGAGAGAACCCACACATGCACAAGAAGAACATGTACATTTTGCACAGAAACGTATGCAAATCTTTTGCAGTGAATCATTTATATCTTTTATTTAAATGCAAGAGCAGCAGTGTTATGCCTGCATCATTTAAGATTTATTTGTGTTTCTTAATTTTTGTTTTTGTGTTGATTTCTTCCACAGTCCTCCAGCAGCTCCTGCAGCAGTGACTCAGACTAGAAGAAGTCATGTTTGCACCTGCAGTTAAAATCTCTACACCATCAGCTACAGACTGATTGCTCAGCGTCTCATGATATCTTTTTTATTTCTTAATTCTGCAGTAAAGGCTCATCAGAGGCTTTGTTGAACACATGTTTGTGTTGTCTGAATAATAAAGGTGTTCATTTCTTTATATATCACAGTGCTGTCTGAATGTGTTACGTCTCCATGCTTCAATGCAGACTCTCTGTCTCTCAGAACAATAAAACTGAGGTGTGTGTGTTTTATTTACCGAGGGAAACTTTACTGCAGGTTCACTGAGACACTCCTCAGCCATAACAGTGAGGCTCTGTGAGCATCCCAGTTATCTTTTATTGATGGACTCTACAGTCAAACACTTTTATATTTTGGTATGACGCCTTTTGATAACAAACATTAATGTTAGTTTGAATCATATTAATTATCATGGATACTTTGACCCTTGAACTCAAGTCTTCTTTTTGAAAATGACACGCCCATAATTAAAGTAATCTCTGTAACTACGAGATCATATGAAATATATGAGACTAGGAATATATATACAAAAATAGATATTTGAGAAAACTTTCAATAATGTGTTTAAAACTGCAAATGTTGTTAATTGACAAACATTTAGCACAGGAATGAGGAATGTCAGACTGAATTCCCCCTATATACTCAAATCTGAGCCACTCACTCTGAGAAGTCACAAATTAATGAAGCAAAACAAAACACAAAACTTTTTTTCCCAACCAGGATTGCAAGTTAATAATATAATTTGACATCTTTATCAATAAACAATCATATGCTTTTTTTGTAAAACAGTAAAATTTTAATTCTAGATAGTCTTTTTGTTTTTCTTTGTTTGTGTATTAGGGCTGGGCAATTAATCGAAAAATATTCAAAATCGACATTTAGACCCTCTAATCGAAGTAATTTTACTCATGACGATTATTTTGATTATTTTCCCTGTGTCAGTCATGTGACTGCGCCCCCTCCACATAGTCAGTGTTCACTTTTGCCAAGAGCGAAGGATGCACCACCAACATGGAGCAGACAAGCGCCAAACAATCAGAGGACCTTGTGGCCAAGAAAAATACCGTCTCTGTTGTTTGGGCACATTTTGGATTCTGTGCAGAGGACATTTAACAGAAACAAGTAAAGTGTAAAAATTGCAGGAAGACCGTGTCAACAACCGTTGGTATCACCACTAATTTGTTCTAGCACAGCATAGAATATTCGTTCATTAATCATAATCAAAGTAAGACTTTCAACTCATCGCAATATTAAGATTAGGTAATATCGCCCAGCCCTAGTGTGTATGGGTGTGTTGCATGAGGATTGCAGAGGTTTGTGAGGCCTTGTACTTTCATTGTATTACATTATCTCCTTTTTATTTAATTTATTCCTATTTTAATTTACTTTTGATTCAAAGCAATTTGTGCTACACAACCTTGTTTGATATAAAGTTTGACTGATTGAATGACAGTTCCTCCTTTTATCAGCAGATGGCAGTGAGGCACAGACCGAACTCCATCTCATAAATACGCCCACCTGACCTGTATTAACTTGAACTAAGAGAGAGATCACATTACTCCTGTTTTAGCTTCTCTGAAATGGCTTTCCATAACATCTACAATAGAATTCAGCTTCAAAAATTTTGAATTTTCTGAATATAACTTTTGTTTTCAGGCCTAAAAGGGTTAAAGGTTATGCAAATGTAAAAGTAAATGTCCTTTATTTATATAGCCCTTTATAACAACCCTTTCAGTAAAGCAAACTACTTTACAATACATAGTAAATAAAAAGGAATAAATACAAAAGCAATAAAAGCCATTAAATAGTAGAAACTGCAATATAATAAAATGCAAGATAAAATTAAGTAAAAGTGGCACTACACTACTGGGCATTAAAAGATGTCCTAAATAAATATTTCTTCAGTCTAGATTTGAGGATTTAGAAGGTTAGACAAACTAAAGTCTGAGTAAAGTAGTCTATCATTTCTTCTAACAGCTTGTCATTCATTTACCTGTGATCCCTGTCAATCTGTGTATAGAATAAAATAAAACACATTTTTCTTTCATGTAATTTTATAACAAATTGTTTAAAAAATGTACTCAAATATACCTGAAGTGGTTAAATAAAACAGCAGTGATACAATCACTTTAGTGGTATGCCAAATGAAAACCTCTCAGTTTCATGTAGTAAACTGAAAGCTTTGACGTTCTCATTGAATTTTTTTTTTTTTACTCATTAATTCAGGCTGTTTAATATGCAATAAAGTATAATGAATTCAATTAAAGTCCAAGAGCTTAATATGCATGAATGTTGTGGGGCAGTTTCAGTGCTGAGCTCTGACTCAACACTGTTTATTCTCCTGCTTTAACCTCAGGAGCTCTTTTGTTCTTGGATTACTGAATTATGGCTGGTTCTGTGTTTGACTGGAGCTGCTCTACTTTGGGCAAAGAACGGTAAAGCTCATAAAGTTGGAGGCGTTGCATTGGCACAGGCTTTTAAAGCTGCAGTACTTCCCACCATAGAAATCAAAATGGTCAATGTAGGTGCAAAAATGATTCCTGTTATTAATCAGATTTCTGTGCTGAAATGACAAGATTAGATAAAAGTTTAAAGAAAACAGCTGAGCTATAATTCAGGTTTAAATAGATTCATTTCCACAGCTGTAAAACAGGGTGTGTGTGTGTGTCCTTGCCCAGATCTTTTACTATCTCTGACCTTTGTGAGTTCATGTGAGTGATTATACACACACTTGTTCATGTCAAAATGAGTGGAAGTTGTTTGATAAAGAGAGCGTCACGTGCTTCACAGTGAGAAGGCTGCTGGTTCGAACAGGTCAGGGCCTTTCTGAGTGGAGTATGAGTATTCTCCTGTGCATACGTGGATTCTCTCTGGGTTCTCCTGCTTCTTCCCACAGGCCAAACAACATGCTTGTTAGCTGAAGTGGTGACTCTTAACTGCCCTGTGGGTAAGCTTGTGAATAGATGTCCATCCCTCTATGTGGCCCTGTGATTGGCTGGCTACAAGTCCACCCTGCCTCACACTCAATGTTGGCTGGGATTGACTCCACCCCCTGTGACCCAATAAGGGACAACCGGGATAGATAATGGATGGAAAACATGAAGATCTAAAGAACAAAAATCAATCCTTCAACATAAACTGTTAGAAGGAAGTGTGAAAAGGCAATTTTTAAGATAAAAAGTCAAAACATTGATGTGAAGATTTATGTTCAAACATCCATCTTTGAGGATAAAAAGTCAAATTTATGTCATAATAAGAAAGGACTTTGTGTTGAAATTCAAACTTCAAACTAAAGGGTCATATAAAGATTTCTGAAAAGGTCAAATTTTTTAGACCAAACACCAGATTTTTGGGTCGAGAGTCCATCTTGTGAGAAAAACTACTAACTTACTGGGTAAAGTCAAAATTTTCAGATTTTAAAAGTTTAAATATTAGATAAAAACTAAAGAACATTAAATAAAAGGTCAAACTTATAAGATGAGATCGTAACCTTTTTAAAGATCAAAAGTGAAAATTACATGATAAAAGTCCAATTTGAGTTGAAGAGCCAAAACTGTCCAACTGTTCAAAAATCCAAGCTAAAAAGCAAAAAAAAAAAAAAAAAAAAACTGCATAGAAAGTCAAAACTATCTTATGTAGTCAAATTTATCAGCTCAAAAGTCAAGCCCAAAAACATCACAAGTCAGACTCAAATTCTTAAAAGCTGAAAGTTGATTTGTTTATCTATCCAGACTCACCTAAAAAATTTAAAAAGAAACAAGTTAAAAACACAATTTTAAAAAGACATGATTAGGATAGGGTTGAAATTAAAAAATGCTTCAAAGATCCACATTCGCTGTGACAGTTTAGTCCAATATGGAGTAATTACAACGCTCCACCAGGCAGAGCAGACGATGCATTTAGATTATGGAATTTAAAAGGGAATCCAGAAGATCCAAAATACATACTTTTCAAATTCAGGTTCATAAGAAAAAACATTTCTTTAAATACCTGCAGCTTAAAATTTTATCTGATCAAATCAAAATGTTTTCACCTAACTTACGCATTCACCTTTGGAAAAGGTTATGGTTCAGGACAGTCTAAGAAAAGATATTACTTCAGACTTATTTTCTAACACTGTCCTTGACTGAAAACTTACTAAAGAAATCAAGTTACTGGGAAGACCTGCAACCAAAATATCAAAAGAACAAACTGTGAAGAAGTCAAGCTAAATCAATAATTTCCCATCTTAAATTGGTACATTAGAAGTGGTTAATGCCGATAATTACATTAGTGGAACTAAACAGACCAGATACATGCACAAAATCTATGGAAAACAAAGAAGTCACATTTCATTGTTTATGTCATTGCTGGTGTCATGGTTTGAAACCCAAATAAATTAACAAAAAAAAAAGGATAAGGACCCAAAAGTAGACTAACAAAAAGGCTTTATTGAAAACAAACAAAAAAGGATCCAAAGTCCAAAATGTAATCCTTTACAAAAAGTTCAGGATACAGAACAAAATCTCGTACAAAAGTAAATATAATATATATATATATATATATATATATATATATACACGAGAAAGCACTCAGAGAGCGCAGACCTCCGCCAGCGTCACAGTCCTCAGCCATATTGTCATTTTTAACAAAAATTATTACTCCTACCTTTATTTCATCGAAATATTTAGATTCCTTGACCATGAAAACATAGCCTACCTTTAGCAACTGGATTCATAATGATATCTATTTTAGTTCAGTATTTATTCACAGAAATTGCATTTTTCGCCATGGCGGCCAGACGCTGATCCCGATCAACACCAAAATCGAATCAGTTCTTCCTTTTCCCATGCTGAACATTTCCTGAAAATTTCATCCAAATCCATCCATAACTTTTTGAGTTATTTTGTTCACGGACGGACGGACAAACTCTCCCGAAAACATTACCTCCTTGGCGGAGGTAATAAAGAAAAAACACTGGATGTAAAACTCAAAAGTAAATCCTCTAAAAGTCTCTACAAAAAAGAATTCAACTAAAACAGACAACTACCTACAAGCACATGGGGTGACACATGAAGACTGTAATGACCCAACAACAGGGGAAGGCTACACTGTGGAATCATCAAGCACAGGTGAGACAATCACACAGGTGAAGGGAATCCCAGTCAGAGGCACACAGAGGGAGGGCAGGAAAACACCTCCAGGATTTCCGACCAAGGATCTCAAAATAAAACAGGAAACACAGGAGACAAGGGAAGCAAGAGGCCCCAGAGACGGAGAGCACAAGGAAAAACATGATAAATAAAAGAAAACTAAATCGTCACAGCAGGGAAATTGGAGTGTTTTGGGCACAACAATTGAAAAAATTATTTCAAAACAAATTGCTTTGAATCCTAAACTGTTTCTGATTTGCCAATATCCAGACAAACACAACTTTAGACAAAGTGAGGAGATATTCATAGACTTTGGGGTGCTGGTTTGGCGGAGTGGTTAGCAACCAGGCACCCTATGTACTTGCTTCTGCCGGCCCAGGTTCGAATCCTGCCTGTGACCAGTTTGCAGAGTGTCTCCCCCTACTCTCTCACCACCTATCCACTGTCTCTCTCCTATCAATAAAGGCCCAAAATGCCAAAAAAATACATTAAAAAAAAATGTTCGTAGGCTTTGGTTTGCTCAATGTCAAGAAATGCATTGCACTACTGTGGAAAAGACTACAAGACCAGACATGTCTGAATGGTTGAGACAGATTTAACGAGCCTTCCACTTAAAGAATAACATAAAAAAAAAACATAAAAGTTTGAAAAAAAGGAAATCTGTCATTGATTATGTCCAAAACTTAAACATAAAACTCAAAGTAAATGGATGATTGCCAACTGTAATTATAATGTCTCTGTAAAATTTGTCATTTGTTTCAATACGCACAGTGAACCAGACAGTTTACTATTTGTTTATAATGTAAATGTGAAGCTATGTTGATGTTATTGTTTAAGTACCTTATTTGTAAAACTTAAATAAAAATATACTGTGGAAAAATAAGATGTCAAAAATACTTGGTTTAAGTTAAAGCTTCAAGATCACAGTCAGAATCCAAAAAGTCAATTTGTAGATAAAAACTCAAGAACACATGATAAAAGGTCAAAATTAATAGATAAAATGTTTAGCTTTAAAACCAAAAGTCAAAATGATGGGATAAAAATTCAAGACAATTTCCTTAAATCCAAGTTATTAAGATCAATAAATCCACACTTTAAACAATATTAAAAGCCAACTTTTTAGGAAATAAAATACAAATCAAAGATCAGATTTTCAAAGTGTTTCTTTTGTTCAGTGTATTTCCCACAGTTCTGACGGTAATTTGAGCTGTTAACTATGATTACGAGTCAGAATCTTAAGATTGTAGATGGGTGTGTGTGTTTGTCCATATCTCTGTGTGTTTATGGCTCATATTGACTGAATGTTAAAGATTACACACACACACACACACACACCCGTCACAAGGCTGAGCTGCTCTGAAGGAGTTAAGACTCTGCCCCAAAATCATGTGAGAGCCTCTGAGGATAAAAAGGAGGAGCAGGAGACCACAGCAGCAGACGACCTGAGCCACAACTCACTGTAAGTATGATTGATAAATCTGTGAATCTGCGGAGGAGCTGCAAATGTGGAGAGTTTGGAGTTATTATTGATGTTAGAGACGATATCGTCTTTGCTGAAATTGTGTTTTATGTTCCCTGACTTTATCCAGTCGCTGATGAGTGCTGCAGTGAACTTCATTCTTATTGAGATGTTTTTTTGGTCCACATTATGTGGCCCTGATCTGTTGAAACATGAAGTTTAAGGTCTTTGAATATGTTTGTTTATCTAAAATGCTCCTCTTTCTGTTTCAGTCTCGGTGGTTTCAGCTGACAAATCAAGATGTATCCAAACCAAGGTAAATAGAACACCCTCTCCTGAATATAACAACACCCTTTCTTGGTTCTTCACGGATGAATTTCTTCATTATCTGTGTCATTTCTTTAGGGCAGTACCCTGGTTATCCCGGCCAAGGAAATCCAGTATATCCTCCAGGCACTGCTCAGCCAGGGTGCCCTCCTCAGTCCCACTTTCCTCAAGGCGGGCCTGGACACTGCCCAGGTCAGGGGCATGGTCCTAGTCCTGGATGCGGTCCCGGTCATGGACATGGTCATGATCATGGACACGGACATGGTCATGGACATGGCCATGGACATGGCCACGATCACGGACATGGACACGGACATGGACATGGGCACGATCATGGCCACGGACATGGCCACGGACATGGGCACGATCACGGACATGGACACGGACATGGGCATGATCACGGACATGGACACGGACATGGGCATCATGGGCACGGACACGGACACAAGAAGCACAAACACAAGCATGGAAAATCCCACAAGAAAGAAAAGAAATGTCACGGGGTAAGACCACAGATTTGTTGTTTTAGAGTGTGATGGTTTGATACAGGAAGAAAGTCTGTAACCTGAAGAAAGAAAAAGCTAAAATGTCTAAATCAAATAATGTTCTATTATTGTGTGGGGGAGTATTTAGGTCAGGCATGAGATGGAAAAAATCAGAGAGGATTTATTTCTCAATTTACTTTGACAAAAATAAGGAAAACAGCAGTGCCAACAGATCAAGTGTTGTGAAAGAGGCTTGATGACTGTCGACAAATGGAGAAGTTGGGGATGAGTCAAAATGTCAGCAGGGGGGGTAAAATGTCAAGAAAAACACTTGAATGTCAGAAAAGTACAAAGATCATGGAAATTTGCACAATGTGTCAATGTCTCTCTGCCCCACGCATAAAGGCACAAAAATCTAAAAATAATAATACAACATAAAATGTATAAAAAGACATTTTAAGAAACAAGTCAAAATGTTAACTTCTGTGCAGCAGAGAGGTCGCTGATTTGACTTTCTGTTTGGGCATGGCCTTTCTGTGAGCATGTTCTCGCCATGCATGCATGGGTTTTCTCCTGCTTTACTCCCATTGAAAAAAGCATCCCTTTGGGCAGTGTTTCTCCACAGCTCTCTGCCATGCCCTCTCTTTCAGAGTGGTTTGTTTTCGGGCCCCCAATTTACCACCACCCACAAACTTGAGATCTTTTTATTGCATTTATGTCATTGATATATTTCATGATTTTATTGACTGTGAAAACATGGAAATCAGTAGTATTATTTTGTTCTTTTATACCCAACCATAGATTTTAATTCTTTTTCTAACCCCTATTATGTTTTAAAAGATGAAAACAACTTAGTGGCAACTCATCCAGAGAAGCAAAGACATTTTCTCTGTTTTCTTTGCTCTCTCTGATGCATTAATGTTTTCCATTTCAATAAGTTTACCATTATAGCCCCATCCATGCTAATCCCTACACAGGCTGCCAGTGTTTACAATCCCGCAGGTGCCTCTAACCCACACCTCCAAAGATGATGATTAATCCATTTATTTTCTAATATACCAGTTTGAAGCTTTGAATAGATGAATCTGCCTGATGACAGAAATAAAATCTGTCAAATCCAGTATCTTAGTGAGGTTGTTAGATTAGGGCACCAGTTTGGTTAGAGCTGACAGTCATTTCCTCCAACTTTAAAGCAGATAAGTATTCTTTTAGACTGTTGATGAGTTCAAGTGTCATACTTAATCTTGGTTTAAGGAACTGGGTGGAAAGTGGTCCTGGATGCTCTCTCTCGGGCACCTTAAGTGCAGCCTTCAACCACCTTAAATTTATGAATTTCCCATAACTCAGTGAAAAGACTTGGATTAAGCAAATTTCTCTAACCAGAAATCTCATGAGTTGTCACCAGAGGGTCAGCCTCAAACCTCTAGACACAGTCTCTTATTATCTTATATTTCAATCTGCAGTGTTATATTTGCATCATTTAAGATTTTATTGTGTTTCTTAAATGTTTTTGTGTTGATTTCTTCCACAGTCCTCCAGCAGCTCCAGTAGCAGCAGCAGCGATTCAGACTAGATGAAGCATGTTTGCATCGGGATATCCTGCCACAACAACAACAAAAAATTAAAGCCCAAATGTTTCTTAATTTACAATCTTCACACCATCATTCATGTGACTTCTCTACATCTCATGAAACGTTTTTTTTATTTCTTTATTCTGCAGTAAAAGCTCATCAGAGGATTTGTTGAACACATGGTTGTGTTGTCTGAATAATAAAGTTGTTCATTTCTTTGTATGTCATAGTGCTGTCTGAATGTGTTTGGTCTCCATGCTTCACTGCAGACTCTATCTCTCAGGACAATAAAACTGAGGTGTGTTTGTTTTATTTTTAGAGGGGACATTTTACTGCAGGTTCTCTAAGACACACCTCAGCCATATCAGTGCTCACAGTTATCTTTTATTGATGGACTGTACAGTAAATCATTCGCATGTTGGCGTGAAGCCTTTTGATAACAAACCTCGAGCAGGAGGAGGAAGCCTCCTTTACCTGAATGACAAAACAAAGTACAAAGTTGTTCATTCACGTTAGTTTGAATCATATTAGTAATCTCTGCTTTCAAAATGACATGCCCATAATTAACAAAGTCACAACTAAGGACAAGATTTAGACCCTCAAACAGCTTTTTACAGGCCCTGCAGAAGATAAAGCCAACGGGAGTCACCGTTTCAACCTCAGACTGTTTTGTCCATCTGTAATCATTGTTTTGTTTTCAAAGATTTGATTTTGATATTGTTTAAATTCAAAATATGATACTGATAACTTGTTGCTCTGGTGCCATCTTGTCTTAAATCAGTGCTACATAGACTACATAGAAATATTCACTGTATAAAAGCAGAACAACAGAACAAGAACGTACCTGTGGGCAGACCTTGAATGTGTGTGAGTGTGAGTGTCATAGTTTGAGTCAGGGGGAATCTATAGGATGTACACAAGCCCACCCACGCTGACAGGTGTCATCAAAATCTGTATTTAATTGAGAAAAAAATCAACCTAAAATGAACTCATGTATTGTTTTATTCATTTTTTTCATTTATTAATATATAATTAGCTAATTTTTCTCACTGGGTGGACCACCTATCAATGTGGGTGTACATCCAAGCCCACCAAGAGTGCCGCCCCTGGTACAAAAGTTCATTTTACTGCTATAGACAATAAAGGGAGTTGACACATTGTCTAATCACTTTTTGATAACATGATCATCAAGTTATTTCTTAAGAACAACAAAATCTAAATTGTATGATTAATCACATGAGAAAAGTTAATTTAAAATAGAATATAAAGATAAAAATATGTGGCCCATCCAGATATTCTGAGGCAAATCCATTAATAACATTCTGTGTCTGTCACCGGTTTGGGGCAATAAGAGTGCTCTATTGTGTTCATGGTACTACAAAGAAAGGGATTTTTTCAGTCTTTCCAAAGACTGAGTCACTTAAGAAAATCAAAATCAGAATGTATATTTATTGTCAAATACATTTGCACATACAAGGTATTTGGAAATTGGCGCAAAAAACAACATATACGCTGAATAAAAATAAAAATGAGTCAGGAGAAATAAAATAAACTACAGAAATAGGTAGAAAATAGTGCAGAATTGACTTAGGATAATGTAAAATATATACAAAATATACAATATGTGTAAAAAAAAAAATAGAAAGAACAGAAAGGCAACCCAATATATACAACGGGGCAGTTGAAGAGCTGTACAGGTGAGCTTTGAACTTTTAACAGTATAAATAAGGACATAAATTTAGATTCAAAGATAAATATAGGTACATAAATATAAAAGACTTAAAATTTCAAACAGCCAAAACTATGCAGGAGGTTTCTAACCAGATGAAAATTATGTATATGAGTGTGAAAAAACTTCACAAAAACACAAACACACCATGTTCTCGACTGCAGGAACGTGTACCCAGCGTACTTTGACCAGGCTGAAGTTCCTGCTTTACACCGACAGATGGCAGTGTGGCCGATTGATACGCCTATCGTGACGACATCCAACGACCTGACCAATCACAGCTCGTCCAGCTCAAAAACCAGGAAGTGGCTGCAGAAACTAAACAGGCACTAAGAGCTGTCACCTTAACTGAACCCGTGAAGTCCTCCAGTCAAACTAATTTATTACACAAATCGAAAAAATGTCTCTGAGAGTTTTAACTTCTGCCCTCAGGTAAGTGCCATTTATGTATTTACACTATGGCTTTGTTTTTCAGTCTGAGTTAAAACAGCTATTGAAGGATTGATATGCTAAAATCAGAGTAAGGTCTGTCTGCTATTAATTTCTATCAACGTTATATCAATCATTTACCTGTAATGCCCACCAAACTCTGTGCTGACTAAATAAAATATATGTATGTATAAATGTAAAATGAAAGAACAAATATGTTCAAACAACCGCAGTGTTCAACCGGGTAGACTTAAAATATGCTTAAAAAAACCTCATAAATAAACAGGTTCAGTGAAACAGTAGTGAGATATACAGTCACTTTAATGTTATACCTAATTAAAGCCTTTTATAAGGCAGACAACATCCCAGCTGTAATGAGAGACTGCACGACATTCAGTCCATTTAAAACCATCTCAAATAATAACTGAAGAGGAACCAGATCTGTGACCATTGATTTTATACCAATTTGTGTCATATTTCATGCTGTATATTCTTCTGATGTATCTGTTCTCCTCTGTTTTCTTATTGTACTGTGGAGTCTCATTCCTGCAGTGAATTGTCTATTTTATTGTCCATTGTTTGATGGTATGTTAATTAGGGCTGTAGAGATGCACTTATTTTCCGATACGATACGATACACGATATTCAGCTCACGATACGATAATATCACGATATATCACGATATATCACGATATCGCAATATTGTGATATATTGCAATATTCTACATTAAACTAGGAAAAACCTAGAGACAGTGAATATGTAACTTTTCCGTTTTATTGTTATTGAAATATATCAAATGCAGCGTTACATACATACACTTAATACAGAGTGCATCAAGTCAATTAAACTAATGTTGCAAAGAAATTGTTCTTGTTTTCCCTTTAACAAAGTGTTGAAATCATCCTAACCTGTAGTGCAGCTCAAACTGTAATCAAACCCATGAGGAACGAAGAGCTTTGAGTTACTGACAGAACAACAGTAAGTTAAAAAAAGTCACATATTTTTCTTGTCACTGTCTGAACTGAATAGTACATGAAAAAAACCATGTGCATTTATCTTTATAAGTTGTATTTTATTCCCAACTCTGATAAAATATGAGTTTTTGTTTTTACAAAAAATATCGATACTAAGATTTGAGATATCGATACTATATCGGGAGTCAAAATATCGCGATATATTGCGATATCGATATTTTTCTACACCTCTAATGTTAATATCATTGTAACTATTTAGTTGTTGTTTTGATTATGTAATGTATTCTCTATGTTTGAGTAGTGGTGATTATATGGAAAGATATTTAGTAAATATATAGGTGAAATATTAAGTCAGTAACTGAGTAAAAGTAGCAATAACATTTTATATTCATTATACTATAAGGAACTTTGGCTACTGAAAAGGTGGTTGAATTTTGTAAATATTCTAAATATGTAAAAGCAAAAACTTCACGGTAGGATGTAGTAATAAAAGGGGTAGGATTAAATACGTTTATACTTCTTCCTACTCCTTTTTGAGCATGTGGACTTGCTGAACATGCAGGATGTCATCACAGTTTACCTTTATTGTTTTATTTGGCTTTGGTATATACATGTGTTTGCTTATGGTGACTCCCTATGTTTGTTTTTGCATGTTGAAATTAAGCATTCTTTCGATCAATCATTCATTGTTTTGTCTGACCTTCCGGGGACAACAGTGTATAATCACCTTTTGGTTAATTCTAGCATATTTAAATTGACAGGTTTATCCACATGCACCGTCCTTTTAACATAAGCAAATACATTTCAAATTTTTGTGCCTTTTTCCACTTAGTAATTCAAGCTATGGAAGGCATAGTAATGCATTATTACTTAAATACAAATTACATGAGCTTTATGTGCATGAATGCTGCAGGACAGTATTTCCAAATCAGTAAATGACAAATTTAGAAAGAGCAATTGTATTTCAAAGACTTAATAACTAATGATTATGATATAAATTGGTTATATTTTACTAGTAATCAGTGTTCAAAGATAACTATATACTATATATATTATAATAACAGGTCAAACTGGCAGAAGGTAAAATAAAAATTAAATCAATCAAACAAATTTAATTTGTGCAGCACTTTTCATACAAGATAATGCAGCCCAAAGTGCTTTACAAAAAATACAACTACAACACACACACACGCTCAGACAAGTTAAAAAAAAAATTTAAAATCTACCCACCTGTTATGCTTATTTGGTGTCAATTTTGGACCCTAATAATAAAGTTAAAAAGCTATCGAGAAATAAATGGCATAATCAAAAATATATAGAAGACCAACAGATGTCTTTACAGGCAGTCTACAGTCAGATAAAATTGTTGCCCTAAAATTCAGTCGAGTTTAAGTAAAATTAGTGATTTTTTTAAACCGCCACAATCCACAGATACAAAAAAAACCTAAACTTAAAAAACCTCACACCTTTGGCCTTTAATAACTGTATCGTTCTTGTCTTGTTGTAGACAAAGGTCCCTCTGCAGGTTACAGCAGATCCACAGGCACATGGTGAGTAAATACTTTTTTCTCTTCCTCACTGTTAGAGCTTAAATCTTTAAAACTGTGTGGAGTTTGAGTGTCCTCCCCCGTGCATGCTTGGGTTCTTTCCAGGCACTTCGGCTTCCTCCCACAAACAAACCATGCTCATTAAGTCTTCTACATTTTCTGCTGTCTCTGTCATCAGATGTCGAGTGAGGCTGAACGAGAGGTTCTCTTGGACAAAGTGGGAACCACAGGCGTGATCACCATGAACAGACCCGAAGTCCTGAACGCCTTTAACATCAGCATGATCCGACAGATTTATGCTCAGCTCAAAGTACGCAGACGGCTTTGTGTTCGAAAACAAGTGACGAAAGAAAATATTGTTTTAAGAAATATTGCAATGATGCAATACTCAGGGGTGGAAAGTAATTTATTCCATTTCCTTAGGTTTCTGTAATAGGGACATGGTTCATGTGTGCTTGTCCTTTTTTTTTGTAGTTTCTCTTTGACAGTATTTTAACATTAACTTGTGTACAGACCTTCATGACACACAATTCACAAGTTGCCTCTTTATATTTTTTTCTTCTGGTTCTAGAAATGGGAAAACGACAACAACATCGACATTGTTATAATCAAAGGAGCTGGTGGGAAAGCTTTCTGTGCTGGTGGAGATGTCAGAAGTAAGCAGCCTTGGAGATTTTACACTTTGGTCCCTCATGAACAGACCAAGGGGCCCATTCTGATATCTTGGGCCCAAAATTTCTGGTAGCGCCCTTGGCTGTATTAGCTAGACTTAAGCAAATCCTGAGCTCTTCCAGGGAAAAGAAATGAGTAATTATAATGTTTATTTGAAAGTTCTTACTAGTTATCCTGAGCAGCTCTTTGTATTCATAGGGCTTTGTGAATATGGCCCCCTGGTTTTCTCTTTTTTACGGTTACTGTAGATGTTAAGTGTGTGTCTTTGTGGCTGTTTTAATCTTTTTCTCCTCTCAGCTCTGGCAGCAGCAGGAAAAGCTGGAGACCCCCTTCCAGAGCAACTCTTCCGAGAGGAGTTCACACTCAACAATGCCATTGGTGTGTATATTTACTGTAGTACTTTTGCTATCTTCAGTACAGAGTTTTTCTATAACTCCCTCTCTCTTTATATGAAATATTATTCTATTTTTATTTTCCACAATTCCCCAGCTTGGGATCAATAAAGTACATCTATCCATCCATCTATCCATCTATCCATCTATCCATGGAAATAAAATTACATTTGAACCTTATATTTGTGCTGATTTGAGGAGTTTTTTCTTTTTGCTCTGCTTGAACTTCACAGACAAATACAAGAAGCCCTACATCTCCCTTATTGATGGAGTAACAATGGGAGGGGTGAGTTAATTTATTTTTAAAACGCTTTTGGTTTGTTACCCGTCTGATATTATCCAGCAGGTTTCAGTGGTGATTGTAAGTCTGTCATTTGTAAGACTTCCATCCACCACTTCATGTGCATTTTCAGTTTGCTCATTAAAATAATTGAATGGAAATAATTGAAACAGAACAAAACAAAAACCACTAAAGGATCCCTTATTCAGGTTTATAATGTTTGAAAACATGTGGTATCGAAGAATCAAGTTGAAGTCGATTTAAAAAACCTCACTGCAGACCAGTAGCGCTGACGTGCTCGAGCAAAGTCTCATTGTGCTTGGGAAATTTGTACAACTGTTTGTAACACCACCATTATACAACACATGAATAAAGACTTTTAATTTCCTCTTCTTGAAATTAATGAGTCGCAGCTTTCATCAGCTGCAATTTCTGCAACATGAAAACTATAAAACATTCAAGGGAGCACTTTCTTTTGCAATTAATTAACCTGGCTTATTAATGAACGAAACTTAAAGAGCTCATATTAAGCCTTGAATTGATTTCCATGACTGCTACAGTGTGCACACAGCCACTGGTGTTCAAATACCCTTTTAGATTAACCTGCTGGGTATTCCTGATCATGCTATATTCTCTCTCCGTCTCCCTAAGTGGACCCAGTCTGCTCTGTTTGGTCATCTTTTCTGTTATGAGGGGACACTAGGCATTTAGTGCAAGCATCAGTCCTGTAAGGAGGGGAGAGAGACGTCCTTCAGTAGCAAACTTTTTGTTCTCAAAAGTGCTTGATCACACTGAGGAGACATGTTAATGCACTTAAGGGCTAAGAAAACAAACAAACAAACAAAAATCAGAATCCAGGCTCTTTGAATAAATCTCTGAAGATATATGATGTACATGGATAAATATAACGTGTATGACAAAAACACTTTAAATGAATAGCATAAACTTCACTGGATAGTCCTAATTAATCATTTCACCGCAGAGTTTAATATTTTATTGGTTTTTCTGATTCTCCCCATGTTGAAATCAACTTTCAAAAACCAAAGAATCAAAAATAGCCTTGTCAGTATTTGATTTCATATTATATGTTTACTTCCTTTTGTCCCATGTTCAGTTGTATCTTAGGTTATTTTTTTTCCTTGAGAATGGTTTAAGAATGACACATTGAACTTTCACACTAATAAAATTCTAAAAAAAATTGTAGTCGTGTTTCCAGAGGCTTTAAGATGAATAAACCACAGCAGCTTACTAAAGACTAAACCCCTTTTCTGATTTCTGTTAATTGTCAGAATTCATGTCCATTGTGCTTTTGTTTTTTTGCCATGTGGGATGTAGTGCTTTCATTCTACTTGAAATTGTTGCACTTTAATTGTTTGTTGTTGTCAGTTTATCCAGAATAAATAATCTCAAGATAATTATTTTAACAGTCTGTTGCCCCTATGCTGTAACAAATAAATTATATTATTAATTTAAATACAAATTTTTCGTATGCATAAGATGAGACCACAAGGACTAAAATAAAAGATCAAAGTATAAAATCAATCAGAAAAGAAAAGGCAAGGGGTGCTGGTTTGGCGTAGTGGTTAGCACCCCATGTACTTGCTTCTGATGGTCCAGGTTCAAATCCCGCCTGTGACCAGTTTGCAGAGTGTCTTCCCCCTACTCTCTCACCCCCTTTCACAGGCCTATCCACTGTCTCTCTCCTATCAATACAGGCACAAAATGCCCAAAAAATATACATTTAAAAAAAGACAAGAAAAGGCAATAAAATGGGATAAGGCAGAAGACGGGGGGAGAGAAAGGGACAATGAGCAATAAAAAGAAAGAAAATTAGGTAAAAATTACAGCAACATCAACATGTTAGCAATAAGAAAAATTATGGGTGGCATTGACGTATTCAACCAGCAGGTGGCAGTGTTGCGCATGCTCGACTCGCGCTGGATCTCCCTCGATGGTGCGTACGCCCACCGCGTCACTTCGAGCTGACCAATCAGAGCTCGCTCCTTCCTCATGCCAGGAAGCAGCTGCAGAAAACTACAGAGGAAAGAGCAAGGAGAGCAGCCAGCTGTACCTGTGAAGCCTCTGGACAACAAACACCCTCCAGAAGACTACAAATATGTCTTTAACTGTTTTAACCTCGGCGCACAGGTAAGGGAAGGTTTGCCACGATTCATTTGTTTGTTTACGTCACTCGACGCTTCGAGTTAGACCGTTTTAAAATGTCGAACAGGCAGAAAAAAGAAACCAGGGTGACTTTATGATACTTTTTACTTATGTAACAACGTGCTAATGCCTGTGTAGTGACAGGAGTCGATGAAGTTTATTTACTATCCCTGTAAATAAAGCCTTTAAAGACTGTAGCTGTGGTAAGGTGTCCTGATTTACCTGTACAGGTGATAACGTCCGACACTCTCACCTTGTTTGCAGGTTGAGGTCAGTCTGCAGGTTACAGCGCATCCAGGGGCACATGGTGAGTGAAGCACCAGGTTAACCTCCTGACTGTGTCAAAGTTACACTGAAGTTTCAGGAACAAGCAGACAGCTCACAGGAAGCTGCTGTTTGATGGAGAACTGTCTGTATGCTGATGATTGAAACTCAGATGGGCAACTGGTGGTCCTGGGGCCACATGCGGCCCTCCTCCCTACTCAAGATGGCCTGTCTGATAGTTCTCAAAATTACACCAGAAGATGAAGAAATCTGCCATGATATGTTTTTAGCTGATCGGCCATCAACAAACCACAGGCTTACCTATGGCAACATGACGAGTGGAAAATATTTCCTAAAAAGTATTTGGTATTTTTTTAAACAAGCAATCAGTGATTTACTGCAGCTTCACATGTAAAGGTCAGATGAACTAGAAGAGCTGTGAGTAACTTGCCTCAAATTTGATAATGGTAATAATGCTAACTTTATTTGTAAAGCACTTTAACACATAGGTCTTTGAAGTGCTTTGGCAAGCAGACAGGAGATAAAACATAAAAGGATATAATCAGAAAAAAAGCACCATTCATAACCAAGAAGTCTTATAAACAAACCTAAATGTCATAATAAACCCAAGAGCAGGAGAACTTTTGCTGTGTCTCAGATAGGGATGTACGATATTGGACTTTTGCTAATATCCGTTATGCCAATATTTTTTATTTATTATCACCGATACCCATGTTTCAACTAGAGAGCCCAAACTCTGTGTTTAATGAAAATAGACGTGTTTCTTTCAGTGTTACAGCTTATTATTGCATGAATAGTTGTAAAACAAGAAAAACAGCTTTTAACTCTTGTTCAAATGAAACCCTCGATATTTAGATGTATCCAAGCAGTGATGAAAGGTGCATCAATTTAAACATTTGTATAATTTGCCGATATCCCAGCTGATACATATGGTGCGTTCCAGTTGTAGTCGGAAGTCAGAATTTCCCACTTCCGAGTAGGAAATTTTATCTGGAACGCCCCCTGAGGTTGGAATATCCTACTAGGAACTCGGGGGAACCTCGCCACCCCGAGTTGACAATTGAAGATGGATGCCCCCAGTGTGAACAGTTATTTAGCTCCTGTATTAATCAATTTATTTGCACTTCTGACCAGTGTATGTCATTCTAAGTCAGCAGGACGCGTAGTATTGCTAGACTTATATTTACAAAAATGCTGCCATAGTGATAATCACATTCTTTATGTGATATTTGTGAACAACACAGGGCGTGCTAACAAAGGCTAACAATAGCCTGGTAGATCGGCACGTTTTTTTTTCGACTTCAACTGGAATGCAGATAAGTCGGAGATGACGTCACGTCCATTTCCCAGTTCCCAGGTAAATGGGACGCAGCATTAGCCCATATATCGACTGTAAATATCTGAAAATTTTTCAGTATCTGCAGATACGATACTTAACTTTTTGGCTGATATTGGCCGACACTAAGAATGTTGTGCAGCCCTAGTCCCAGAACAAATTGGAAAATTTCAGGGAAAGTTAGGAAAACCCAACACCCTTAAAGTGGGCACCTAACACAGTCCAAAAAACAAAAGAGACCCCCAACCCATCGGACCAGAAACCCTGTAAAAGCACAACAGCACTCATCGCCCCCAGGGCACCTGAGGAGAAGCAGGCTGCCTAACGCAGACACAGTCTCCAAAGTCTCCAGCGCCACGGTCGGCCCCTCTTATTCCCCAAACAATACTTAATGTCCAAGCCTGTATGAAGAGGACCCAGACAATACAAAAACCCAGCAACATGAAATGGCACCATGGGGGCCAAAATAACAATAAAAAGTACAAAATCAATAAGAATAAATAAAAGAAGAAAAGGCAGAAGACAGGGAATGAGACAATCAGTGCTAAAATAAAATACAAGAAATAAAATGAGGTAAAAAAATCACAACAAAAAAAATCTGATAAAAATATAAGAGCCTAAAATGTAATCCATAAAAAGTGGAAATATAGTTTCATATGAACAGTCAGTAGGAAGTAAAATAGTCCAAACTAAATGATATTGGTATTTGAATAAAGTCATTAATGCCATTAATAACTATGAAGAAAATAAAAAAAAATAATGACAGAGGGAAAAGCAGAAAGTAAAAGGAGCTAAAATTAGAAAATAAAAAAGGCAGAAGATATAATTGAAAGACAGTAAAACAGAATCAAGATCATTTCAGGAATCTTTTCAGAAACTTTCCTTGGGAAGTTAAGGTGAGAGATTTTGGAAATATTGTATCATATCCAAGCATAAATATAATCTTTTTTTAAGTTAAAGACAAACATCCATGCAAAGTAATACAATCAAAACATTACATTTCAAATTTGTTAGTAGACCTTTATCAAGTTTGAATAATATTTTTGAACAATCAATTTCGGCTTCACTTCATGCCCACAGGCTCAAAGGTGAGGCCTTAATACCTCTGCAGTAAACATTGTGCCTTATACATGTGATTGAAGAATAGCAAACATATTCTAAAACATAGTTGTATGAAATCTGTTACTGTTATCCTGAAATGCATCTTTTCATATATGTTTTAAATCCTTGTTAAGGTCCAACTTTCAGTTTTGTAAATTAAAGGTTTATTCTTGTTAATTCCAGTTCCTTCCCACATATTCCCATTCATTCTTGTGGAAAGTTTTCAACTTTGAAAATTCCCTGAATTTTCAAACCTTAGTAGCAAAAGCAGGTTTGCCTTCCTTTTAAAACGGAGTGATGGATCATTGTTCTGTCTTCATGCTCCCCCCTGATTTGTAAACCTGTCAGTTCAAGTATCATTCAAACTTTCAAGGTCACTTCATGTCTATGATTCAGTAGTCCTGCCGTCCTAACAGTAAAACAACCTTTCATGTCTTATCTCAATCATTTTCTAGAGTAAGATAACCCTGTTTCAAATGTCCCTTTGAAATAATGACATGACACGGTAAAGATTTATACATGAAGTGAGGTGCTTTATTTTAAAGATGCAGACAACTATTCAGCACCATGATTTAAAAACTGTTTTAGAAAAGTCAGGCTGATCAAATGTCTGTGTCATACTTTGTCCTTCCTCTGGAGTGAAACGCTCTCTGTTTTGTTTCAGATGTCGAGTCAGGCTGAAGCAGAGGTTCTCCTGGAGAAAGTGGGGAATGCAGGCGTGGTCACCATTAACAGACCCAAAGTCCTGAATGCCCTGAATATCAATATAATTCGACTGATGTACCCTCAGCTCAAGGTACGAGACAAATCTGGTTTAAACAGACCACAGCGGGGCAAAGGCCAAGGCCTCCAGTGTGTGTCAAGGGTCATTTACAGCATGAGTCCACAAAGAGTGTGAATGACTGACAGTGTCTCAGCTAGCTTCAAGTTTTCAGCTTCATTATGTTATGTAGACAAAAGTTGGTCTTTATCCCACATCATATTTATTAGAATATATCCTATGTGGTGAATTAAACCTTTGAGGGGATATATCTTACACAGAAAACATAAAAACACAGACGAAAAAAGATAGACATATTTATTACCCTTGTACAGTTTCAATGGACACACAGAAGAAAATGATAAAGATGTTCCAAAATCAATAATCAGTGATTTTCTTTGTAACAAAATCAATTAGTAAGAGATGCACCACCAGATGCAGATTTATCTCTGCCTGATACAAGAACCATTCTTCATGTCTGTCACAGTTGTTCAATAAACTAGATATGAACTCAGAAAGTCTGAATAAGCTTATAAAACTGGATACCACAGATCCATGCTAAGTGCTCTGAAGTTACCCTCATCCAGGATGAAAAAACTCTGTTTGGGACGGATGTTGAACAATCGCATAACTTCATGATTTGGCTGAAGATCTGTCCCTTTAATGGTGTTTTTGATCAAGATTTTACCAATAACTGACTTTATTAAGTGTGGTTATTATTTTTTCCTTTCTCTAGAAATGGGAGAGTGGGGGCGACGCTGACATTGTGATAGTTAAAGGAGCTGGAGGGAAATCTTTCTGTGCTGGTGGAGATATCAGAGGTGAGCTCTCTCTGGGGGTGTATTGTCCTTGTTTATGCCTCTCATGAACAGACTGTCGCTACACTCAGAAAGAGAATTTATTTTCAGTTATGGCAAATTAACCAATGACTATTTTTTGAAAAGAGGTAAAGTAAGCGCACAGTAGCTGTGGGTGATATGGTAGTGTCCATCCATCCATTATCTATACCACTTATCCATTTTGGGGTCACAGGGGGCTGAAGCATATCCCAGCTGACAGTGGGTGAGAGGTGGGGTGCATCCTGATCCAGTTGCCAGCTGATCACAGGGTCACATAGAGAGACAGGCAACCGTTTCCTTTAATTCATACCTTCAGGCACATAAGGGTCTCCAATTAACCTAATGAGCATGTTCTGGTCTGTGGGAGATAACCCGTACATGCACAGGAAGAACATGCAAGCCCACACAGAAAGGCCTTGCCCGACCTGGGGATTGAACCAGCAAACCCTCTTCCTGTGAGGCACATTCACGACCTGCTGCACCACCATGCTGCCCCGAAAGCAGTTTCATGATCCAGATTTGATCACAGGTCTCTTCATACTCATAGATAACATTAACTTGCACATTATCAACCAGAACTAAACTTTTACCAGTTAATATTGTTGTAAATGCACAAATACGCAACTCTAGATAAATTTTTTTTTTTTTTTTAATGTATTTTTTGGGCATTTTGTGCCTTTATTGATAGGAGAGAGACAGTGGATAGGCTTGTGAAAGAGGGTGAGAGAGTAGGAGAAGACACTCTGCAAACTGGTCACAGGCGGGATTCGAACCTGGACCGGCAGAAGCAAATACATGGGGTGCCTGGTTGCCAACCACTCCGCCAAACCAGCACCCCAATAAGTTTTTTTTAAGTAAGACTTTTACTTATCTTCAGCAATAATCTGTTGGTCATACATGGTTTATTTAAATAGTTGCAACTTTACAGTTGAAGCCACTGGCTAACTGGGGTGTGGCGGTCTCCCGTTAATAAACTCAAACCTACAAATTCCCTGCTTTATGAATAGGGATGGGAATTAAGAACCAATTCCATCTGAGAATGGATAACAACTCCTTCAAGGAATCAATATCAATCTGTTTGCTCATCACTTCCCCTATGAAGTTCTTCTACTTTGTTCTGCATGCCTTGCAAATCAAGAAGTCACACTCTCATCAGAAGAAGTAAAAAAAAATAGAACTTGGTACTCCAAAATTATGTCAAACATGGGACAGAACTGTTGCTGAATTTTTCATAAAGGGACAGAAAAGGTGCCGACTACCGAGGCATTCATCTGTACTGCAGTGAATATCAGAGCCATGCATTTTACATTGTTGCTACTGAAAACCTGTGAAAGCCAACATTTGTTTACACAGAGAATCTCAGCAGGAATTGAGACGGGGAATCAAAAAAGAATAATTACAAGAGCAGAATCATAAAAAAACATTGTCTCCGTACAATGTGTTGTCCCACCACCACCTCGAATAGTGTGTCACGTTTTATTGCTGTGTTTTCATCAGGTTGAGGCTTTTGGCTTGAGGCTGAAAGCCCAATGTAGAACAGAGACAGTAAAATGAGGGCAGAGTTGTTGACAACATGGCACAAAGCAGCAGTGAATAGACCAATTACAAATACTTGGACAGGGAGGGGAAGGGGGGCCTTAACGTTTGCAGGATAGCTTCAGATTGAGGGTGAATAGAGGTGGATCAGGGATCATTGCTGTATGAAAGCTAATAGGTTTTTAGCAGTAGTAATTGATTTTGAATTTTTGAACCAGTGTGAAGGTAAAATAGTTCTTTTTAACTTACCCTCTAAGTTTTGTTCTGATCTGTCTGTCACGCTCAGCGGTCACAGATGCGGGGAAAGTCGGGGACCCTCTTGCAGAGGACTTTTTCCGTGAAGAATACATTCTGAATAATGCTATTGGTGAGTGATTTTATAATCATACCTCATTTATCTGAAGTATTCTTTTTTTATCAATTCATGTACTTATGAGCCTCACTAAATGAAACTCTTCTGTCTCTGTGTACTTTTTCTGTTGCTCTAACGTGTTTTATTTTGTCTTTCAGGAACATTTAAGAAACCTTACATCGCCCTAATTGATGGAATAACGATGGGAGGCGTGAGTAAATTCATTTCCAGTGTGCTGAAACTTAAACTGAGAGGCCTGGAAAAGCTTTTGAGACATTATTTTCACACTGTTTTATTTGGTTTCACTTTGAGCCAAACCACTGTTTTCACTGTAATGCTCAAATGTTCCTGTAAGTGTCAGTAGTAGACTATCTGTCACTGTTGCCTGTTGCTGATGGGGAGGTGGCCTCTGATTGGTCAAATAAAGAGTGACAAAGCATTGTTGCTCCTGCTGTTTATTCACCTAAAATCTGGTTTATTTTAAGCCTCAGTCTTTTCCCCATAAAAAGGCAGTAACATACTGACTCAGAGCTGTTTTGTGCTTATTTATCCGGTCGACATGAGTCATAAGGTTGTCAATGCATCAGTGTAATGTTAATGAAGAGAGATGATTTTAGACTTCTGCTCATTTTGTTCTTATGACCTTGACTCTGATTAACCCTTCAGGTCTCACAGCCTCCAGTGTGCACAGGCGTCATTAGTCATCCTGTCTCTGTGTGCATGTGTGTGCATGTATGTGTGCGTCAGAGTCCCTGTGGTGCAAAGATGTGTGAAGACCTAACAAGACCTTCAAACATCATTGAACCTCACAGTCAGACTCCTGATGCTCAGGGTTCACTCTGGTACTGTGCAAATCTATTAGGAGTTATTTTAGAGACTAATGAGGAATATAAGGATGAGGTAAAGTCAGGAATAGGCACCAATATCTGGCAAGGATGTGAAATTGATAAACATGTCTGAAAACTACCAAACAGAGTCCCTGCAGAGATTTCAGTGCTGTATGAACCAAGGAGGCTATGTTTTTGCACTTTTTGTCTGTTTGCCAGTGGATGAGCAATAAAACTCAAAATATTCTCTACCAGGGTTCCTGCGGATCCTTGAAAAGTCTTAAAAGGCATTGAATTCATAGTTCTAAAAATAAGGCCTTAATTGGCATTAAAATGTCTTAAATCCAATTTTCAAAAGTCTTAAAAAATTGAACACATTAGTAAGATTTATGTTAGTTTGAACTAAAAATTTTTTTAGTAACATTTATCAACAATAATTCGCTAATTTACTCTCGTGGCAACATCATGTATCACAATAGCGGAACTAACAAAACGGTGATGTGGTTGCACCAGGATCATTTAGAGCAGAAGCATGTCTGGGTTTTACCTACAGTGCCTGGAGAGAGAAAAAAAAGGTGAAAAACTGGCAAAAAAAATCCAAAAGTGGCTTAGGAAAATTGATTATGGCAGCAAAATTGGGAATTAAATTTGAAATTAATTTTCAAAAACCATGTAAAAATTCCAAAAGTGGTTCTGACAGAGGCCAAAAAAGATGAATTGGGGCAAAATAGGCATAAAGTTTTAAAAATGGGGTTAAAAAAAGATTAAAGTGATGTTTTATTTAAAATAAACATTGGGTTAAAATTGCCTCTAACCCAGGTAATTCATGTGGTGTTTTTGTTTGTTTTGTTTGTTTCAATTGAGGTTCGTTGACGACTTGGTCTTAAATTTGATTTCAAACGGCCTTAAAAAAGTCTGAAAAAGTCTTGAATTTAACTTGCCTTGAGCTGTAGGAACCCTGTCTACAGATTTCAATGACATTTTCAGGGAATGTTTGTTATGGTACAAGGGAGACGTTATTACATTCTGGTTAATATCTGATTTCAGGACATTTTTAAACACTTTTCAAAGGTGTATTCACACAACATATAACAGCTTGTCTACCATCGTTGGGTGATCAGTAAAACTTCAGTAAAGGTGCTTTCCTGTCATCACAGGTCAACATATCTAAAGCAGAGTGACAAGTTGAGATGGTGAATATGATGTTTCCTGATGGCCCAGTGACTAATTGTAGACAGATTTTAAATGTCTGACAATGTAGATGCAACACTTGGGTCGCACACTCAACTTAAGGGAAATTTGGGAATATGCCATATAAAGCAGACATATATGCCATTTTGCCATTGGATGGGAAGGTCCCAACCAGTGTCAATTTTTACAGCACTTTTAAAATTAGTTTTAGTCTTTTTCCTAAAATATAAGTTAGTTTTAGTAATAATTTAGACATCTACATTGTTTTAATTTAAGTCTACTTGTAGGTGACAAAATTTCACAACATTTTTAGTCGACTAAAATTTACTGTAAATTTAGTCTAAATATGAAGTGTAAAGTGTAAGGCATTTTAAATGTTTGAATTTCTGAAGTTGTGTTTTACACGTGGATAAAATTAAACATTTAATAACCCTTTATTTGAATGTATAAGTCAACATAAACAAATGCAACTTTAATGTGAAAATGCAGTCACCTCTATCTTGGCTACCTGGCAGAGCATCTCAGTTACAACACCAGAACTGACAACAAATAGTGAACCTGCTTTACATGAATACATCAATTCATATAGAGAGTAGCTCTGATTGGATCACTCCCCAACTTATCCCACCACTACCAAGCTAAGACAGCTGTGATTGGACGTCCCAAATTAGGTCTGATGGGATTGAGTCTAGTAGTTGACAAAAATATTTGTTAATTAAGTTTTGGTAGGACAAAAGGTACTGGGACAAAAGGTTGTTGACGAAAAGTAAGACGAAAATAAATAATCAACAAAATTAACATTAGTCCAAACAATCATCAAAAGAGATGGAAGCAGCTGTAACCAAGGGTAACTAAGGGGAGTAGAGGTAAAATCTGACTGGTGTTTGATAGTGTGTTGGATTAAACACTGGAAATTTCAAGCATGGGTTTAAAATGTTCGATGTACCCATGGAAACTTCAGAGAAACAAAGGATTTATCACAGTTTAGTACTTGTTCAAACTGGAAGTGTTATATTTGAAGGATTTTTACTTTTTGCAATGGTTCAGCATTAAAACATAGAAACTGGAAAGTTTTTAAACACTGTCAAAAAAAGAATAAATACTTTATTCACAGCATGTTAATTTGTTTAAAAACAAATACAAGACCTATCTTTTTAGTCTGGCATTTATCTGAATTACCTTTCATTTATTTCTTTTCACCACAGCACCCTTCTATTATTACTATCTTTTTGTACTTTAATTCAACTTATTTTTATTTATTTTATGACATACTTAATTTTAAACTTTAACCTAACCTCCTGTGTTTACTCATTTTAAACCTTTAAGATGGTGTTCCCCTTGTGCGTACTGGATACAACAAAGTGCTACATAAATAAAGTTTGATTCTTGATATGTTGACCCTAATCTTGGATGTACATCTTAAATCATTTAGGGCAGTATGATCTTGTGTGCTGATTTTATGAAGACTTGTGTGCAGCTTCCATGTCAAAGAATGTGAAGCTTTCTGCAGTAAAATCAATTTGTTAAGCCTCTGGTATGTCCCGGTTCTAATTTTACCCGCTCTAAATCAGATTTATTACTCAGGCATGTGATCGTATACAAGAACTTGGAATCTTTCTTTTACATGTCACACAGCAGTGGACACAGAGCATGACAGAAAATGTCTTACAAAATTAAACAGACATAAATTACACTGGGAAATGTATCAAAATTACCATAAAGGGGCTCATGATCTCCTCAGGAAAGACATCCACTTTTGTTTTATTCAGAAAGAATAATCACAACCCAGGCCTGCGTGGTATGAGAAACATGCAATGAATATTTATATAGTTTACTGTTTCAGAAGCAGACATGAGCTGAAGTACCAAAAACAAAAATGCCTTCAGTAACCATTTGCATGTTGACCTGCTCCTTATCTGCTGTAAAATAATTCACAAGTAAAGCAAAGAGAACTGAAAAGATGTGTTTTTTGCAGCACTAAATTGGCACCATTTAATGGGCGCTCCAGTTTCTTCACACAAACCAAAACACATCTTGTTGGGTTGGCTGGTTCTTTAGATATTAGTGTGAGCATGAGTGGTTGTCCGTCTCTTTATATAGCCCTATGATTGGCTAGCAACTGGTCTCAGGTGTGCCCTGCCTATTACCCAGTTTCAGCTGGGGTGGGATCCAAGCCACTTCTGACCCTAAGAGGGATAAGGGGTATAAATGATGGTTGGGGGGGACAAATGAATAAAAAGAAAAATTCACAGCCATAATTATACTTTGCTATCATTATCATTATTATTTTTAGAAGTATTATTATTATTATTAGTAGTAGTATTATTACTTGGCCTTAATTTAAACAGGAAAATAAAACTCATTGAAATTAAAAATCTCTTCTTTCAAGAGTGTCCTGGCTAAGATAGGCGTTAACAAAGTCTCCACAAACAACAAACAGGGATGAGGGATTCCAGGTGAACAAGAGCCAGTCTTGTTACTGTTTTGTAAGCCAGAAGAGGAGCTTTGATTTATATTCTTTAAAAAATGTTTTTTTAAATCAGATCACTCCCAAAATCAGATAACTTCTTCCTTGTGCTATGACAAAAAATTGGTCAGTGTCAACCAAACCAGTAGAGAACTTTTTGAGTTGTCTTGCCAACAAAAAACAAACCGGCAAATTCTGGCAAAAACATCACCTCCTCAGCAGTGATAAAAATGTAGTGGAGTGAAAAGCAGGATTTAAGTTTTTCAAATGTCAAGAAAAGAAAAGCAAAAGTCCACCAAATGACTTAAAAATGTACTGAAGTGCAGCACTTAAGCAGATTTCTGTGTAACTTTCCACCCCCGCTTTGATAATGTTATTAACAGAATAAACAAATCATTTCGTTCATGTTGCATCCAGAATATTCAGTTATTGACTATTTAACATCTTTACATCAAATGGGTACAGCGTACACATGCTGAGGGAGATATCTTAGCTTGTGTGTACAACGTAATACTAATTCAGAGCTGTGTAATGTCTTCAAGTGAATCCTTGTGTCATGACAGTAAAATTAAAGGTGATTTTGCAGCCTTACACTGAGCTTCAGCAGTGAAAACAGCTTCTAGCCCAGAGCTGTAATCACACTAAACTCCACACAGTCCCTTTACACTTGAACATTCACAATCTACAACCATTTGTGCAAATTCTGAAGCCTGTGCCATATTCTGGTGTGCTATTTATGTTTATAGTGCTGCAGCAAATAACAGTCATGTTATTTAATTGATCTTTTATAGTCATAGTTGTCGATCTTATTGCTTTGGTTTATAACTTGTACTTTTTATAGTAGAATCCATGAGAGCTGCTGCTTTAATTTCATTGAACTGGTGCAATGACAACAAAGAGACTCTGATTCTCATTAGTAAGCTGCCTTGATTCTAGTTTTCTGGTCACAATTTCAGTGCAACAAAAGTCTCACACTGGAAAATTCCCAAGAGTTTGACAGCTGAAGCTATGGACATAAACAAACTTTAAATCATCTTGTTTGCTTGTGTTTCTCTGTTTTGACAGCTTTGGTGATAACCCAACCTACACTCCCCATTTTCCCTTCAGAAAGAGATGGCGGCTGTAATTTATTTGTCCAAACAGAGTCTGAAAACACAATGTTAAGTGATGCGCAGTAAAGGATGAGAGGAACAGCTGAGAGCTAAATGCTGGTTTATGTTTCACCATCTCACATCATCCCAGAGGAGAACTTTTAGAGCCGTGAGGTTTGTCGAATCATCCGGGCTGCTTATCAAACACGTCCTGATCTCCTTTGGATTCATCGTTGTGGGAATTAAGAGAATAAAATAGTCGCTCCTTTCTGTGATGTCAGCGCAGAGAAGATGTTAATGATGACAACGGGCCGTCCTGCTGGGGTGGCTGTTTAATGTGAAGCGGTTAAAAACAGACTCGTTCTATATATGGACAAGTCCAAGAGACCCTGTTCCCAGATCTGCTCCGAGCTCCAGCAGAACTCCCACGTCGGAGAAACATTCCTGCGTTAGTGATAACAAACCATCGGGGAGTGAAGGGGAGTTAGAGGCAGGTCAAAGAAGGCACATACTTCTGTTCTCACACATAATTCAGAGAAGGGCCGGGCGACAGGGACCAACATGTTTATCGCAAAAATCATTCTCTGAATTTAGATATTTTATTTATGAGCTGTATTATGAAGAAGTACTAAAACACACACTCAGTTTTCAGCAGTGATTTAAAAACATGAGCAGTTCTTCTATGGAAATAGATGAAGTTTGAAAGTCTGGGGGCAGCCACAGAAAAAGTTCAGTCCCTCTAGTTTAATTATTTGATCTAACTGGTCTACCTGGAGTATAGCGATGGCCAAGATCAGCTAAATACAAAGGTCCTAATTCATTTTCAACTTTGAAAACAATAAAATTGTAAAATCTATCCTAAAATATACTGAAGACCAATGAAGGGAAGCTAAAACCAATGTTATATCATGTTTTATTATTGTGAGGAGAAATGCAACATGCTCTTGCATGAGCTGCAGATGGAGCAGGGGAAGCATATCAAGACCAACGTCCAATGAATTACAGTAATCAAACGGAGAAGTCAAGATAAGTCTCACTCTTTCAAAGTCACTTTTAGGCCCAGTTTACATGAACAAATTGTTAACAGAAACGGAAAGGTTTTTCCTTCATGTTGTCACAGAGATGATGTGATACTGATGCACATTCACACGGATCTGCAAGAGCGACTGGAAATGCAGTAGCAAGCCAGGCCAGTAGTTGCCGACCTAAGTTTGGGGTGTCCTTGGCAAATACAACAAATATAAAGAGCAGTTTGAAAAAGTTTTCAGAGGCAGAACCTTTAAAAACACTAGCAGCTTGTGATTAGACAATCCTTCAGCTCGTCACACTCATCAAAGACCAATACTTATTTAGTAATGCTGCTATGTATGACATAGCAGCTCGGGCTGTTGGTAGCCATTAGCTTAAAGTACCTTAGACTATTGTCTTACATAAAATTATACCAATGATTTACAGATGAATCATTTAACACTAAAGTGTGACATGAACCTTGTCAAAGACAATTCCTACAAGTTTTCACCTCGAGCTTAACTTGTGCTACATTATCTTATCAGTATATGCATGTATATTTATTCAACTTTTACACATGAAATATTAATAACAAATTGTTCAAGACCGTATTTGAAACTTTATGAAACAAGCCAGTTTTGTTGATCCCTAAAAGCAGTTTTATCTTAGGGGTTCTGTGGAGTTTTTATGTTAAAGAATTTGCAACTATAAAATAAAGTTTATGTTAAAAAAAAGAAACTTAAGTTGTTGTATTAAGGTGATTAAAGTGTTTGTGTGCTTTGGAAATTTGTGCAAAGACTTTGCTCAAAGCACCTCATTGTGCCTCGGCACACTACATGAGACCACTAGTCTCTAGGCAGGTTTCCAAAAGTACCGTTGGATTGATCTGTTTGACACTGCATGTTTTCACTGCACAATCTCAACTAATATTTGATTGATAGTGTAAAGTCCCATAAACTTAAGTGTAATTATCTAAGTCATAAGACGGTTGCCTAAAGATTGCGGATGTATTAATGGAGCTTAGACTGAGTGAAAGTTTGCCTTCAATTTTTGATTTTTTTTCAAAGAAATAACCAAACATTCATCACCTGGATGTTCCTCTGTGTTAGAGGTACCCACGCAGGTATTAATTTTGTTTGATTTGATGTTTATATAGCTTGAAGTAGCAAAGGTGTAGCAGTTGTTGTTGAACAGATACATATTTGCAGCCTTGTGTCTGTAATTTCTCTCCCTGGAAACTGAGCTTTTGTTTGCTTACATCCACAACTTTGACACTAAGTAGAAGAGGAGAGCGAGAGCCAAAAGAGACATCAGTGCAGACTTTGATCACTCCTTGAGCATCTCAGCTTCCCTCAGCTTGTTTTGAAAGTGAATACTTTGGGAGAGAGTGATGTGGAAACATGTGACTGCCTCCTAAATGGTCTGTGACCATTAACTGTTACTGATGACTTTGCACCAACGAGAAGGCATCTGCACCAGCCAGTTCATTTATTCCCCATGTAGAGTTTTTACATTTTTTGCTCTATTTTTACTCTCAGACGTGCAAAAATAAGAGCAAACCTGCTGTGAGGTGCTTCATCTAAATGGATAAAAACTGCTCCGGTCTTTAAGTCTTATTCAACTTTTTAAAGGTGAAGGAAAATAATGGGGTTTGATGCATATTTTGGATGGCTTCATACAAGGGATGCAGAGTATTGGATTAACAAATATGCAGATATTTTTAAAGTCATTATCACCTATACTGATATTTCTGGTCAAGAGACTGCTCTGTACTTAACAAAAATGGATATTATAATTGACAGCATATTTTTGCAAGGGACAGATGTAAAATGAGAAAAACAGCATGTAACCACTGAAAAAAGTGAAACCCTTGATTATTTTATGTACCCATGCAGTGGTGAGAAAGTGCATCAATATTATACATATGTGTAATTAGCCGTTATTACAGTTAATGTGTGGTCAATATGTCAGCTATAAATATCTGCAAAAATTTAAATATAAGCTGAGCTTTTTAGACTGATATCAGCTAGTATTAAATGATATGAAACAGATATCATGCATCCTTACTTCACACACAACAGCATTTCAAGATTTACCCAGCACTTTTATTGAATTTAGATCATTTAAATACCACATGTCTAAAAGCTTAATATTGAACATTTTCTCAGCTTTTTTCATTATCTATACCACTAATCCCTTTTTGGCGTCACGGAAGGCCGGAGCCTATCCCAGCTGATATTGGGCGAAAAGCGGGGTACACCCTAAACCAGCCGTCAGCCAATCACGAGGCCACATGAAGAGACAGACAACCTTTTACTCTCATACCCACACCTAAGGGCAATTTGGTAGGGCTGTAAAGTCCAAGGTTTGGTCGATTTTTGGTCGACAATTGCTGTGTTTTAGTCGACCAACGATTTCTTTGGTTGATTACAGCCCTACAATTTGGAGTCACTAGTTAACCTAATGAGCATGTGTTTGGTCCGTGGGAGGAAGCTGGATTGTCAGAGAGAACCCACGCATGCACCTGAAAGGTCCTGACCAACCTGAGGATCAAACCGGCAACCTTGCTATGAGCCACGATACTTCCTGCTGCTGCCACCCTTGTTTTTATAAGATTATTTTTGGGACATTTTGAGCCTCTAATGACAGGAGAGAGAGAGATTGTGGTTTGTTAAAGGGAATGAGAGAGAAGGGAAAGACACGGGCTGGACTTGAACCCAGGCTGGCAGAAGCATGTGTGTGGATTGTGCCTGGTTGCTTACCACTCTGCTAAACCACCACCCCCAGTGAACAGTATTTTAAGTTTTGGATTTGACCACTTCGAGGGCTACATCCCTTTTCATTGTGTTAGCCTACTAACCCCAGGTCCACCAGCGCCCCCAGAGCACAAACTTTTATGTAGGTCTCAAGGTCATGCTTTGTTTTGAGAGCTCTGTGTGGCATAGATATTGTGTTGAAGAGAACCGTAATGACTCTACGTCAGCTTAATGGTTTTACTTCACCGTTAATCTAAATATTGATTTAGTTTGAGAATGAGGGGCTCCATTAAGCCACAGTAGTCTGTGCCAGGGTAAACTTTCTTGGGCAGGTTGTAAATTTAGCAGCTCATTTAGTTTGTAATGATCAGCTGTAAACATTCACATCTGCAAACTTCTGCTCACTCAACGTGTTTACATGTGGATGCGGACACTTGCTCTTATATGGAGTTCGGTGGCACCACATCACCATGTGCCAAAGTTCCACTACTTCTATGGAGAAACTAAATGGTCCCTACATCCTCTGAGGAGATCCTGTGCTCCTGACACGAAGACCTGATTGCTTCATGCATCAGTGTCGCCATAAATCCATAAATCACATCTATATGAATTCATCATCAGACATGAATCACTGGTTTAATCCCAGCATGCAGCTCAGGTGAATGTGAACCCTCAGTAGGATTTACCTGCTGACCTGATGTAGACATAAATCAGCAGTCTCTCCCGATCAGATTGGATTTTATGTGAGCTGACCGGTGGACGACCCTGCTCCATCCCGGCATGCTCCTCTGAGGACTTGATTAATTCATTAATAATGAATCCTATAGAAAGCTGAAGGCCGGAGAAGTAATGTGATTACTTTATACAGCTCAATCCCCACGCCTCCAGAGACAGCCATCATGCTTCATACACCTTTCATCACCGACCTTATGACCCACTGTTCTTTCCTTCATCGACACCTGCTCTTTATGTTAATTGACTGATTTTATTGATCCATCTTATTTTTTGCTGTCAAACAATAAGCAGAAAGGTAACATACTCTTCTTCTGGTAAATGGACAATGATGTTCATCCAGTTTGCTCCAGTGATTGATTTATGCTTGTTGCAGCAATTGTCTTACCAGGTGATTATACACTGAAAAAGGTTGATCTACATTTTACAGAAATTTACTTGTAACAAGATGCCAGTTAGTTGTACTGCATTGTATTTTCAATAATAGACTAACTACTGTATTTTTTATTCAAGTTATTATGACTGTATTTTAACTTACAGCACCATATTTTATTATACAACTTTTTTAACCCATTTTAAATTACAGTAAACTCGCTTTATTTTAGTTTAATATACCATTTCTTCAAATATCTTACTGGTCATTTATTAGCAAAATAGAATTTAAAAAATACAAGATCTCATAATCATTTTATCCAATAAGATATATTTAATCAAACATTGTTTTCACCTAAAAATGTTACTTACTAAAAAATAATAGCCTTATTTTAAGCAGTTTTCCTGATCAAAATTTATTTTTTCTTGAGTAATTGAATGTATGGACATTTCACAGTAAGTAACTGCAGATTTTTATTGCGAAATTCTGTTTATTATACAGCATTCACTTTGTTTTCCCACAATATTTTGCTATTTCAATATTTTACTGCATCAAAATTTGACTGTAGATAACTGTTGATTTTATGGTGAAATACTGACTTATTATAACGACGGTCAAATGTACTGGTCTGTTTTTACAGGTGTTTGTTTGTCCACATGTCAGAAGGAAAACTTGGAAAGATTTCAAAGGTTTGAAGGAAATTTTCAGGAAACGTGTGTCATGACACAAGAGAAATACGGTTATAGTATGATGGAATTTATTAAGGATTTGTTCACGTTGAAAGGACAAGTTTCAGCATTTTTGGTTATGACTCAGCATATAACACTTTGTGACCTCTATTTTTTTACCCTTCTAAAAATGCCACACATATGAAGATTACTTCCTAAAGATTACTTTCTTAAGAAGCTTTATTTTGTCATTAAATAAAGCAAAATTAAATAGCTTTAGGGAACATAAGTTGATGGATGAATGGTAAAGGGAATCCATAGTTAGAAGGGTGATGGAGAAACAAAATAATCGGTAGAAGGACATGGGTGGAAAGAAAATTGGATTAACTAATGAACAGTTATTTAAGATTGATGCATGGAAGACTTATGGGTGGATGGACAAACTGATGATTGATAGACAAGGATGATGGAAGGATGGAAAGCTGTGTGGGTGATGGTTAGATGGATGGATCGGTAATTGAGTCATTTATGGATAGAGAGCTGGAGTGACAGAAGGACAGGTAATGGATGGATGGATAAACTAATGTTTAGACCGGGAATAGCCAACATGGTACCCGTAAGTAACTGGTCCAAGACATTGTAAAAGTTACTTAAGTTACAACCAGTGCTTGAAATAAACAACTGTTTTTTTAAGAGGTATGCTTAGCAAATTAATCATCCTTATATCCACACAAAAATGTAACACATGCATTATATTTTGAACAGTAGGTTGTCTTTTCAACTTTAGATTAGATCATATAGTACTTTATTAATCCCTTTGGGGGGAACTCGCTCAGGGAAATCAAGAATCAGTAGCAGTTGATTATTACAGATAAAAAGATATATTAAAAGAAAAAATAGATCTAAATAAAACTATTTAACCTGCATGGGTTCAACCAGGTGCTAATGTGCTGAAACCACATCTCTACTGGTGCTGGCGAGAGCTCTTACAGTGCCACTTGTGACTGTTGTACATGTCATTTAAGTTTAACATATAGATTCATTACAAGATGCATGCTAGTATGATGTTCTCATAATTAAATTAATACGTTTTATTTAAAGTGTTTTTGTGAGGAATTATTAAAAACTAAAAAGCAATTTCTGTGATGTAGCCTTTTAATGCCTGAGATTGTTTTTTTTTTTTTTAAATCAGAAAACATTAAATCAAAGAAGTAGCCATCCACAATACTCCTCATCTTCTTGGAGGCTCTTAGGCTCAAAACGTTTGGTGAACTGGATGGATAGACTGATAGAAGGTTAGGGATGGGAATCAAAAACCAATTCCAGTTGAGAATCGTTAACAGCTCCATCAAAGAATCGATATCATTAATTTTTTTGCTAATCAATTCCCTTATCAATTCCGTCCACTGACAGGGTTCAGAAGCGTCAGAATTGTGACTTCATTTTAATTGCACCTACTACACAACCTTAAGTGAGTTGACATACCAGCAACTTACAGAAGCAGTTATCTGTGCTGTGACGTGTGTTTGACATTGTTGACACTGAAAATCAGACCAACATTTGCCCACATGGAAGATCCCCAGGAATCGATAAGGGAATCATTAAAGAATTGGATCGATTAGCAGGATCGTTACCAGCATTGGTATTGATAAAATCTTATCAATTCCCATCCCTATAGAAGGTAAAGGAGATAAATGGACAGATGTATTGGTGGATGGATAGTTGTATGGATGAATCAGGGGATCCATCTTTTCTCCAGTCCACGGTCACATCATTAAGACGTGCACAGTTGAGACATGAAGGAGAATCATCGCTGTGCTTGAAATAATGCCCTCTGGCCAACACCTCTCATTAGCTGTAACCTCTGACCCTCACCAGCATTGACCTTGCTCACTCTCTTTATCCAGTCAGCAGCATTTCAAACCCCGGCTCTTTGTAGAGGTGACAGGTACTAATGTTTCCCTCTGTGTTTGCTCTATGTCCAGCCCTGGACTCTGTTTCCTCTTCTCTTCATCAAAGTATTGATTCTTTTGTGACCCTCTGCTCTTCTCCACCTGCAGGGTGTGGGTCTGTCAGTACACGGACGGTTTCGAGTGGCTACCGAGAAGACGCTGTTTGCCATGCCAGAAACTGCCATAGGTGAGAGTATCCAGCACCACACTTTACTTACTTCTGCCCAGAAGGGAAACTGTTGGTTATTGTCCCTTCTAAAATCCCTCAACTCTTTACTGACGCCTCTTAACTCGTTCAGTATGAGAGGAAGGTCTGCCGGCTCCTCTTAAAACTCCATATCACCGTCAGCAGGGCTCAGCAAGGGAGAGTCAGACACGTCGGGTACAAGGGAGCTAACGTTAGCCACATCAGTTGGCTGCAACTCGCCAACTTCATTTACGCGTCACCTGACTTCAGCTTTTCCTACTTTTTGAGAGACGACATCTTAGCCCCTATCCTCACTTTACCACTCAATAGTTTTTTACTTTGGGCAGTTTTTTTTTTCAATCCTTGAGAGCTTCTTCCCTAAGCTGCCATCTGCTCTAAACCCGGAACCAAAAGCCCACAGAAGGGAAACTGCACAGTTAGGGCCCAAGAACTAAAACAGGCCTTGGGTAGTAAATTGATTTTTTTTTTAAAAAGGGTTGACATCACTGTGCTCGAGCCTGCTAGGGTTGGGCAATATATCGATTGAATCCATTAAAGGGACTGTGAGGAGTTTCTAAGTAATTACAAAAAAGTGTCACTTTTAGATATATGCCTGATCGAAATACACACTTTCAGATGAGTTTTATGGCATCAAAATAGGTTATCTATAAATGCTATTCCTTAGCTTTGCGGTTGGGTCGGACAGGGCTGGACTGGCCTGGATACTCAGCTTCGGGAACAAGACAATTAAAACTAGAGCAAATTTATATTATTCAGACACATCTTAGAGCACCGGGCTGTAAGTAGTGATATATAGCCGGCTACAAAACTACGATACTAAGTTTTCCAAAAACTGCTTGTTGTCACACATCAAAAACTACCGCTACGTAACTACAAAGAGATGCATTACCTCGTCGCTTTGCATCCTGTAAGTTGTTAAAAAAAAAGTTGTAAAGCAATGCAGAGTTCTGAGGAAGGTCCTGCATTCATTATAGCATCACAACAAACACACGCTTTAGTTTGGGTCACGTCTTTTAGTGCGTTCCAGTTGTAGTCAGAAGTAGGAATTTCTGAGTTTTGAGTAGGAAACTGCAACTATAACGGTCCCCGAAGTCGGAATTTTCTACTGGGAACTTGGTGAAACCTTGCCACCCCCGAGTTGACAATCGAAGATGGCAGCCCCCAGTGTGAACAGTTATTTAGCTCCTGTAATAATCAATTTATTTGCACTCCTGACTGGGGTGTGTCGCTCTAGATCAGCTGTATACATAGTATTGTTAGACTTATATTTACAAAAATGCTGCCATAGTGATAATCACATTCTTCATGCGATATTTGTGAACAACAACGCAGGGCGTGCTAACAACAGCTAACAATAGCCTGGTAGATCGGCATGTTTTTTTCCGACTTCAACTGGAACGCCCCGATAAGTCGGAGATGACGTCACTCCCAGTTCCGAGGTTACTGGAATGCAGCATTACGACAGTCGCCGTGCGTGCTCATGGGTAGCAGAGTCTTTATGTCCCTGGTAATAGATTCTCCAATTATAAGTTGCTGCCATGTTGGAAAATATAAATACTGAAATTTTACTGCTGTCATGATGTTTGGCCTTGTCAGGTTAAGCACATTTTTCGACTTGTTTTTGTTATTCAAATAAGATTAATACCTCAGCTTTCAGTGTTTTTAGTGATAAGCCTGCCAATGACTGAACTACATGATCAACATTTGTGTTATGCACTTAAACTATAAAGACGCATTCACACCGAATGCGTCTTTGACGACCAGAGTGACCACTCTCAATTTAAAGTCAATGTTCAGCTGCGATGGGGCGGTGCCAGCTCTCCCACGATGAGACGCACATGTCATGTTTCAAAATTGGCTTTTTCTTGAAACTTTGGCTAGTGCAGAGTCAAAGTTTAGTTTGATATGCTTATGTCACACCTTTATCACAACTGCTACTGGCTAGAGCCCTTGAAATGTCGCTTGTAGAAAAAAGAGAAAAATCAAAGAAGTGCAACTGCTGTATATATCATTAAAGTTATACATCAATGAATTTATTAAAAATTCATATAAGAACAACATCCTCATCTTATTTCTTAATCATGAGTCATAACTTTTGCCATTTACAGTAAAGTAAACATTCAGTGTAATATGTCACCTTCTAACTTCACAATATGATTGTTTAGGTGAACTATGCAAATTTCTATCAGTCAGAAACATCAAATCAGAGACACAGCTCTCTGTAATATCCCACATCTTTGAGGAGCTCAGTAAAGTTGTTGTCCCCTGCTGTAACATTTATCTTCTTATTGCTCTGTAACTGGAGAAGAAAGAACTAATCACAGCGTGTATTTATTGATAGCCGTATAGCTGAATGAAATCATTTAGCGCTCTTTGTCTTCAGTTCCTTTAAAAATTCCTCAACAGTCGTTTTAAATTGTTTATTGTTTTTTCTAACCCTGGGGTGTAAATTTTCACCCCTGGAGGTCTAAGCTAGTTTGCTCTTTAGCTAATTGACCCGTGCAGACAGATGGTCGTGTCCCGAGGTGCTGAGGAGATTAGAAACAAATCTGCAGCAGCTAATAAATTACAGCTGACATTACTGCAGAAAACTGACTGTTTGGTATCTAATCCTTCAAGACTTCTCTTCTACAACTGTATTCATGAAAATACAAGTATACCACTTACGAATAAATAAATCAAACACTGAGCACAGCTGTTTCCTCACATTTAGCTTATATGTCTCCTCTGTTTATTTCAAGTTTGATTTTTCTGTTTTTATTGAATAATAAGCTCCGTCTGAAGAATCCTTGTTGACCTCTTTTATGTTGTGACAATCTGATGGGGGCAACTTCCTGCTGTGAGAGACAAGTGTGAACAAGCAACTCATTCCATGTGCACTAAACACAAAAGAATTCCCCAAATATTCAAAGGAGCTTCATGTTTGAACGCAAATGTACACATTTTCTGTTGGAGTTAGTTGATTTAGTTTTAGTTTTTGTCCATGTGCACTTGTTTTTTATTAGTTACTGTCTAGTTTTTATCAGGAAAAAAAGGTTATTGACAAAAACTATGATGAAAATAATTAGTCAACCATCTTAACACTGGTTCCCAGGGGCTTTAAATGATACTTTTTACAGTCTAAGTCCTTGGTTTCCAATCTGGGGTTCAGTCAGGAGAACGGAGACTCTATCTGCTGAGATTGTCCAAACAGGGTTCACATATATCAACTAAACAATGATTACAAACATACTTCACACTTTTAACACGATCATTGGCCAAGATCCATCTTGTTTTTCTGTTTTGTATAGATTTTAACAATAAAACAAGGAAACTGGTGTACTGGACTTTTAAGAGTGGGCCTTGGGGGTCTTGGTCCCCCTGAGGTGCTACAACACAGAGCTAAACTGACAAAAGATTTTGGACCACTAATTTAAGGATTCAAAGGAGTTTTATTCGTCATTCCAGTCTGAAGTTACTGTGGTCCTGGTATCAGCCATGAAAAAATATGAAATAGGCAGTAAAAATACAGAATAAGGATATTTACAACACTACAACAGTCCAACAACGGCAAAATCCAAATAAAATCTAACACAAAAAATAAGCATAATATATACAACATTAAACTAAAAATGGAATCTCAATCTTGGTCAGGAATCAAATATGAAATAGTATTTTTAGTGATTAGGATAATTATCTAGAATTTAGTTGAAATGGAAAAAGTTAAAGATCTTGATGAGGTCGGAATTTTTTGTCTATTAATAATAGGCTAAGCTGAAATTGAAGGTGCCATGAAGTGCTGATGTTTAATATAAATTGTCTTTGAGGTTGTGTCCTCTGTATCTGTGAGCTTGTTTCTCTGGTTATCCATGCAGGTGCATTTCTGCCTTATCAGCTTCTTGCAGAAGCTTTAGGATATAAATAAATTCTGTTTGGACTTATTAATTCTAATAAATAAAGCTTAAGTCTTTATTTAAGTCTTGTGGTGGCTCTAAATTCTCAGTCACTTCATAAAGACGGCAGGAAATCTTACTTAATCCTCTTCGTGGCTTCTGTATTTATCACTCACATTAAGCTCTGCTTAGTCATCCCAACATGTCCCCTCGCTATCTCAAACTTGGACTTTGCTCTGCACTGTTTCATGATTACTTCATTTTTCTCATACAAACTGCTGCTGATTTTAGCCTTGGTCCTCTTGAGAGCCTCACTCAAACATCATATTTTACTGTCATACAGTCACTCTGAAGAGTTGGGCCTTTTTCCACTCAAGTATGTCAACTGTGTATTAACTTTCAAGTGCTGGAAAGTCCTGATATGACTCGAGCAGAGTCCTTAAAAAGCCACAATACTGTGAGAGTAGTTCAGCTTCTGAGAGGGGAAAAATACAGGATGTTTTATCATTTTGCATGAAACCAAAGCTCACCGTTTTAAGTACCAACTAAATGAAACTGTAGCACTCTTGATAACCCTAGAGATGTTCTGTTCAGGCTATCACTGGTCATTAATCCACATCTTTTGGCCAAAGAGCTCTAAAAGGCATTATGTGGTTAGATTGAGTCAGAGTTTTCATCATTGGGAGATAGGCCTGCATGATATGGGGTAAACACTGTGCAATAACTTTGTTCAATAAGGATGTGGATTGAAATAATCTAACTAAAGATATAGAGTAAATGAAAGCTCTAACTTTGGGTAAAAGGCTACTCTGCTCTTCCTGTTTTATACACTTGCATTGCAGTGAGGCAGCTGTCGTCCTATTGTCATGACATCTCTGTAAATATGTGATATTTAAGCCAACTTGTACCTCCAAAATATTGGCTTTGAATATCCAAAGATTTCACATCAATATGATATATATGATTTTGGTTGATTATCTGCCAATACAGATATTGCTCCAATAATATTGTGGAACTTTATAAATAAGCAATAGATGATAAAAACCTATTGTTACTAGCTTCTGCATCATTCAGAAATGCTAAGCCTCTCTTTTGGATGTTTTTATGTCACTTGTCTTGTAATCTCCCTTCATTGACACATTTTTAATCATCTCACAAATCCTCTCATTGTGGCCAAAAGGCGGAGGGGCTGATCCATCATTTCTGTGTGGATTAAAGTTCTAACTAGTGTTTCCTCGCCTGCCAATCCTGGTCATAATTTATTAAAAGCTCCCTTTATCAGTCCCAGATTACACTGGCCGTGCCCCATCGTGCCGGTGCATCCACTTTGCATGGAAAGTGGTCACCCAGGTCGTATCAGTCCTGTTCGGTGTGAACGCACTTTACACTTATGTAGACTTAAAGGACAGTTTGGCTCTATGCTGAACTGGCAAAAAGGAATCTATCAGTGCAGCATGTCAATGTTCAGTCAAATGTGATTTACTGATAACATATGTTAGTCAGAATTTTAACTTTTAAGGAGCTTCTGATGAGAACCATCAGTCAGACAGACAATCTGAGACACTTAACAGCACGTTGTTGTCATCATTTTTTCCATTTGTTTCTAAAAAGAAAAAAGTGGACCTTCTTTAGGCTTTTATTTTAGTTTTACCACTTATTTTATAAAATGACAGAATTTTAAGACAAGTGATAAAAGACAGCCTCACACAGTGTTATAGATGTTTAATGAATGAATGAATCGGTAAGTTCATTGCTACACACACTCTGCTTGCTCACACACACTCCTGTGTCGTCTGTGTGTGTGTGTGTGTGTGTGTGTGTCCATGTTAAGGTTACCCCCCTTTACAGCAGAGGGATTAACAGATTTAACGCAGCTCTGCCGGCATTCTGAACAACAGCTATAATCTGCTGCATTTATGATATTACATTTTCAACTGTGAATCAGGTCAGATCATCTAATCCCTCCTTCTCCCATGATGCACTGCCCCCCCCCCACCCCCCAAAAGCTTATTTGTGACCAGTGATATAAATATGGAGACCAAATGGACAATGTTACTGAAAATACAGACTCGGTTTAGCCTGGATTCATAAAGTAATTCATAATCATTAATTCAGTAAACTGCATGTTAACTTTTTTTACAGGCTGTCAGGAATTATTTGTGCTGTAAATAACCTGAAATGAATGCTTTTAAATGTGGTGTCATTTTAAGGACAAAACAAGTGTCTGTTAAATCTGCTTTTAGCTGATTTTTACGTATATTTACTGATAAAAACTAGTAAAACAAGGCTGAGTATATGAAAAGTGGACTGAGCTTTATTATCAACAGTTCAGATGGATGCCCATTTAACTGACAGGATATAATAAAATACTATGTAATACATAAAAACGATTATTATATCAGTAAAAACACAACACAATTATGATATGATTTGTATGATTCAAGGAGCATTATTAAGCAATATTATGCTGTTTATACAAACATAATGGAATGAAAATATACAGTGCTGTTGAGGGTTTTAGCCATCTGCAACAATGTAGTAAAGTAAAATGATTTCAGAAGTTTTATTTTTATTGGGTGGACTTTAGCTCAGTTGGTAGAGCGTCCGCCCATGTATGGGGGCTGCCGACCCCCAGCAGCGGCTGTAGGTTCGAACCCCGGCCTCAGCCCTGTGCTGCATGTCATTCCCCCTCTCTTCACCCGCTTTCCTGTCTACTTCAGCTGTCCTGTCCAATAAAGGCCATAAAAAGCCCAAAAAATTAACTTAAAAAAAAAGAAGAAGTTTTATTTTTATCAATGAACATGGTTTTGTTTTACTTCCTCTGTGGAATTTCCTTGGCCAATCACTGCGTCTAGGTCCTCAGCGCTGCCCGTTTCTTTTAGCCTCTTCAAAAGAGAATATCTTCAAACCCTAATCAATACGTGGCAGAGACCTTGCTGATGCAGTATATCTACCTTGTGTCTTGTTTCCATGCTCAGTTTTGCCATGGTGTATAATTTGTGACATGAAACCTTCAAGAACTCATCTTGGTAGCAGAGTTTGGCTGTTCCTCAACTGGTTACAGCCTCCTGCTCAGTTGCTTCTGTTACGGTTTTTACTTCTGCAAAGAAAGTTTTTTGCCAGCGTTTGTTTGTTTGTTGGCAAGATTACACAAAAACTACTGGATGAATTTTGCTGAAATTTTCAGGAGGTGCTGGTAATGACCCAACTTCAAACAATTCAAATTTGGTGGTGATCCAGATAACTGCCATTAGTGAACAATCATTTTTGCTCAATAACTGTCTGTCTGATAGTGATATCAACTTGATTCTGAGTGCTAGGTTGGGTTTTCAGGGTCAAGGAATCATATTATGATGGTGTCGTTATCATGGAGCTATTGGTGGTGGACCTAACAGCAATATGTGAGCTACTTTGGCAGAGGCTTGTGGTCTCAGAGTGCTTTCTAGTTGACTTTGTGCTCATTAGCACCAGTTTGGTATCAATGTTAATAATCACCTCACCACAATTCTACAGGTAACATATTCAGTAAGGATCAAAAATGATTAATGCTGGTTTGAAGGCAAAGGGTGGTCACACTGAATATCTTTTTGATTGCAAACCGGGTGTTAAATATTAAAATAGAGTGAACTGTATTTTCCACCCTTGACCATTCTTTTAATGTCTGATTTTCTCAATTACTCAATGTTGTTATTGACCTTCAACTGTCCATTTTTAATCACTTTTAGTAGAAGATTGTGCCACTACGACCAGTTTGCCATGTGTTTTGTTGTCATCCATCAATAGAAGACATGAGTTTGATGTAAATGTTGATCATAAGTGAACAAAAATGCCCCTGACAGAGTTTTTCTGCTTTATTTTGAAAGGGCTTTTCCCTGACGTGGGAGGAGGCTATTTTCTGCCAAGGCTTCAGGGAAAGCTGGGACTGTTTTTGGCCTTAACGGGCTTCCGCCTCAGGGGCCGGGACGTGCTGAGAGCTGGAGTGGCCACTCACTTTGTCGAGTCAGTGAAGGTAACCATGTTTTAGATGACTCTCTTACATAACCAATGCCTTCTTCATTATCCCTGCTGGTTGATAAAAGCCCTGTGAGTTATTAAGAAACACTCTGAACTGATTTTTTATCCATACTCTGACTGCAGCACTGAGCAGCTCCTTCACAGTACGAGTGTGTGCTGGTGCTGCTGCAGAGACCAGTGCAGGATGGGAGGGCGGGGTCGGAGCTCTGCTGGAGAGCCGGATGCTGAGTCACTGTGTGCGCGTTGGTGTGTGTGTGTGTGTGTGTGTGTGTCTCATTCCTGTGAAAAGTTCTCAGCACACCGGCTGCTCCAGAGGCAGGTTGTGTTTGTTTCAGCTGGCGTGAGGTCAGATCAGTGGGTGTCAATGTTTGTCAAAACTGTGACCTTGACTTTTAGGACAGACAAACAGCAGGAGGGTCAGAGTTTATTTAGTCAGCTCGTTTTATCAAAACAAGGCTGGAGTAATAATTAGACAGAACTCTGATGGACTTTGGGCAAGGAAGCAGACTTGTTGTGGCCTTAGTATTAAAGTTTTGATATATATTTCAGTAGTTCCTGTTCTTTTTCCTCTTATCCTCCACAGTCTTAGGGGCAGTTACATGGAAACTCCTGACTTAAAGACGCAAAGATTCTTCCTTTGCATTTTCAAATTCTTCTGCGTTCAGATGACAACGCTGGAGACGAGTTAATCCCCTGTAAATCCGCTGTAGTATGCATGACGGTTCAGTAGATGGCGGTGTAGGTCTTCAGAGAGGTAGCGCTGCTACAACACACAAACGAAGAAGAATAACATTTCACAATCAATAATGGCGAATAGACGCACAGAGAAGCAGGAGTTTCTTTTCTGGACAACAAATCAGTTTGGACAACAAATCTGTCTGGATAACAAACCGAGCACGGTAAGAGGCTCACACGTTACTCGGCAGGCGGCCGAAGCTGTTGTTGTTCCTGGTAAGCGCACGCAGCCTTCATGTGAATGAGCACTGCGCATGCGGTGACGTAAGCGTTTTACCCTAAAACGCTCTGATACGGGTTTACATGGAGCTGCATGGAGAGCGGATTCAAACCTTTCCACTCTGGAGTACGTTTTCAAAAGTTTCCGTTTTCAGTAAAAACGCAACACGCTTCATCTAAACGCAAGGCCAAAACGCATTGAAATCTTATCGGATATGAGCGTTTTCTGTGCCATGTAAATGGCCCCTTAGTGTCTCTGAGTCCTTACTTTAGACCCTTTGTCTCTGCCCCACTCAATAACCTCAACACGGCTTCAATGGAGGGATGAGATAAAATAAGGAGTGTGACTTTGCTGTATTGTTAAGTGTCCTCGGATAACATTTAGTATGATTTGGCACAATAGGATTAAATATTGATTGATAATCAGGGCAGCAGGTAGTGCATGTGCAGCACAGAAAGAAGGTTGCTGGTTCAATCCCCAGGTCGGGCAGGGCCTTTCTGTTGTTGTTCAGGAGTGCCTTGAATGAGGGCCTTTGCCTTGGTGTGAACTGATAGAAATAAGGGAATAACGGAGATCAACCAAATCAAGAGGGAACCACAATTTAATTTTACTGTCCACTTTCTTAACCCTGAGGAGTAGCTCCATTTTCACCACTGAGAGCGCCTGCTTGAGCGAAAACTTGCTGCCATACTGTATTTTTGTAATTAGCAACAGTGTGAAGGAATCAAAAGATCTGGAGCAACACTTGTAACCTTTGAAGGCCAGAAGCCGAAACCAGTCAGTCTAATAAAGCTGTTTCCTGAACTACAAGTGCTGCTCGAGCTCTTTTGATTTCTTCAAGACTCTTATAATCCAACATCTTGAAAGTTGGTGAAGTTTTGCCTTAACATCTGACATTTGAAGGGGACTTCCAGCAATGTTTGAGATATTTTTTACAGTGTGAATGTCTTGTCTTTCACAGATCCCAGAGCTGGAGAAGGAGCTGGTTCACATGAAATCTCCCTCCAATGATGATGTCTCCAAAGTGCTCGACTCATACCAGGTCAGAAACTCCACGTTATTCATACCATAAATGTGAACTTGTCAACATAGTTGTGAAAGACAATGATAATTTGGCCTTTTTAGATACTTGATTACAAAGTGCCACTTAAGCAGTTATCACAAACTCAAGTAGAAACACCAAATTAGCAGCATAATCCAAACATTAACTGTTTCTATGCCCAAACTGATGATGGCTTTCTGTCTACAGAGTAATCTGGATGCTGAGAAGCCTTTTGTTTTGGACAAACACATGTCTGATATAAACAGGTAGGTCTACAAAAACTGTTTCCTAGCAATGGCATTAACAGCATCTCGAAGCTTTATCAAACTTCAGTTTTGTACATTTCCTACTAGACTAACCCGACACCAACGTGTGACACTTTTTAGCAGCATTTCTCGCTCATTAGGTCACAATTCTTCATTTAAATAATACAGGGGTGAACCATGAAGTGTAATTACCAATAAAGCTCTTTCATCAAACAGACATTCACAATTATCCTGTGAGGATCTAGTATCTGTATCAATTCACACAAAGGTGGGGACCATCACTCAAGGCGCTCCTGTCTCCTGATGAGTCTGTGTGCCCCCTTCTTGGCAGTGTTACGCCTCCGATACCTGTGGAGATGGGGCACATGGGGTCAACTTGTTCCCCCTATTCCATCTCTACAATATTCAGAGCACTGCTATTTTGACAGCACTTTTAATTTGAGTTTTAGTTATAGTCTTTTACTTAAAATATCTTTAAGTTTTAGTCAGAATTTAGTCCTCTAAAACCGTCTAGTTTTAGGTGATGAAAATCACAAAAATTAAATCGACCAAATCTGCTTTAATTTAGTCGACTTAAAATTTGAAGTGCAAATAATAAGGCGTTTTTTATGTTTCCTTGAATTTCTGAAGTCAAGTCTTAGGTGAAAATTAATCATCTCATAACCCTTTATTGAACAGCATGCAGTCACCTTTATTTAGGCTGCATGGCAGAGCATCTCAGTTACACTACCAGAATTGACAACAAACAGAGAACCTGCTCTACATGAATATATCAATTCATAAAGAGTGCCTCTCTTAACTCATCCAACCTTTCCACAAACTCATAGTAGCTTTGATTGGATATATTCCTAACTTGTCCCAACTTTCTACATGACCAAAATAGGTCTGATTGGATTAAGTCTCTGTCAAACATTTTCGTCTAGTTTTGATTTCTTGAAGGTGTCAGTTGATTTAGTTTTATTTTTTGTCCATTTGCACTTGTTTTTATAAGTTACTGTCTAGTTTTCATCAGGGAAAAAAGGTTGTTGAGAAAAACTATGACAAAAATAAATCAACAAAATTTTCAGTAGTTCATAGTAGAGGAAAAGCGTCATGGGATTTAATATGTAAGCTTGAAATGGCAGCGTGATCACTGGAAAAGTTATAACCAGAATCTCTTTTCTCAGCTCTTTTGAAGTCACATAGTGAAGAAAATCTGAGCAGACAGCTGATTAAACTTGAATAACTGTGTCTGCAGCTGCTACTTGATCATAATTGTAGAAAATGCAGCTCGCATTACCATGCAGTGGTAAATTTGAAGCAGGTCTATAAATAAACTCACTTTAGGGCACCCTGTTAAAAAAAATGACATCAAACATTCCTTCATGTATTTTCTATCCACTCGCACATTATCTACACCACTTATCCCGGTCTCTGAATATTGTTGATGTTTTATCTTCTGTGGACAAACCAAACTGGGACAAATTCTTGGTTAAAACTGGTCAAGTGGCGTCAGAGCTTTTGTTTGTCTTTCCAGCTGTGCGGTGTTTGTCTGTGGCTCTCTGCTGCAAAAATCTACTTAAGAGGCGTTCTATGTTTTGTCAGCTTGACTCCTTCGTTCAAGCAAATGTAACTCAAACAGGATTCAAGTTAACGGTGCATTGTTGGAGCTATTTTTAGCTGCAGGCCTTATTGATGCTTTTAATAGTTCTTTGACGACAGAATAGCTCAGCGGCACGAGGTATATCAGGCTCACAGAAAATACTTGATATTTTAACTACTTCGTAGATTTCAGTTTTGTTCTGATCCTTAAATAAGACAAAAAAATACAGTCTTAACCCAAAAGCAGAACGTCACACAGACCAATAAAAAAGGCAGTTTACACTTTTGAATAAGTGCTCTAATTTCAGAGTGAATGAGAGTTATTAAATCATGCTTTCTCTTTGTTCTTTCAGGCTGTTCAGCTCCAGCAGTGTGGAGGGAATCGTGCAGAACCTGGAGGCTGATGGTTCAGAGTTTGCTAAGAAACAAGTTGATGTAAGATCCTAATGTTCTGCTCTGGAAACAGTGTTACAGTGTTATTTGGGATGTAAACATCTGAGCCAACAAGAAGTGCTAAAATCCCCTCTTTCCCTGTAAGAAAGCCCTCGATTACTTGGTGAAGCAAGAATAAGGAACTGGTCTTTTTGGTCTCACCGAACTTGGCCCCATTTTCAAAGTGTTACCAGAGCTGAAACCAAATAATTTCTCTTTTATTTATCTCAAACTTAAAAACAAGCAAACAAACAGCTAAGTCAAAGCAACATAACGCATTTGTGCATCAAACAACTGTACATGTCCATCAAATACATTTGAACATGTGAGTACAAACACATGTGTCAACACTCCAGTTTGAGAAGGAACAGAATGAAGCAAAGAGCTTATCCTGTCCTGCCCCTTCCTGACAAATCAGATCCATTACTGAATTAAAATTACAATTCATAACCAGCTGTCATTGCTCATAGAAAACATAAATACATGGGCAATAGCCTCATTTTACACCCTACATTAAATCTTCATAGACAAATAAATCTCTGTAATAAACAACCCCGTTCTTCATGTCAACTTCTACAAAATAAAAACAGTAATAATCACTTCAGAAAAATAGTAATGTAAACATTACATACATGTTTACATATTATATATACGGTTTACACATAAATGCTTTCTTAAATGTACACTACACTGTGAGCCAGAGGACAAGCTGCCAGCTGAAGGGGATTTTGACACTTTTTTTTTTGGGTGCTACCCACGATTATCTGTGTTGCTCATTCCAAAAATGCACAACCTTTGCAAGTTGCTTCTGGTTGTTTCTTGCTAATCAGGCTTTCTAAAGATACGAGATACAATACTTATCAATGCACAATATTGTAAGTAAAATAGCAGTATCTATAGATAATTGCTTCTAAAGCTAATTGTTGGTATCGGCAGAGATTTTAGTGTTATATCAGAATGAAGCAAAGAGCTCATCCTGTCCTGCCCCTTCCTGACAAATCAGATCCATTACTGAATTAAAATTACAATTCATAACCAGCTGTCATTGCTCATGGAAAACAACGTAAATACATGGGCAATAGCCTCATTTTACACCCTACATTAAATCTTCATAGACAAACAAATCTCTAATCAACAACCCCGTTCTTCATGTCAACTTCTACAAAATAAAAACAGTAATAATCACTTCAGAAAAATATTAATGTAAACATTATATACATGTTTACATATTATATATACGGTTTACACATAAATGCTTCCTTAAATGTACACTACACTGCGAGCCAGAGGACAAGCTGCCAGCTGAAGGGGATTTTGACACTTTTTTTTTTGGGTGCTACCCACGATTATCTGTGTTGCTCATTCCAAAAATGCACGACCTTTGCAAGTTGTTTCTGGTTGTTTCTTGCTAATCAGGCTTTCTAAAGATATGAGATACAATACTTATCAATGCACAATATTGTCAGTAAAATAGCAGTATCTATAGATAATTGCTTCTAAAGCTAATTGTTGGTATCGGCAGAGATTTTAGTGTTATATCAAGATTATGGAGTTTTCTGCATATTAATCTACATCTAAGAGTATACGCTCCCAAAATAAGGCCGGTTTTCTGTATAAGTGTTTAAGCTTTAAAAGAAGGACATGAAGCTTGATTTACTGCTAATGTCAGAAACACATTTTACTTATTATGTAGGTGTGATCTGAAAAAAAAGCTGCATTCAGTCGTTTCAATATATTGGTGCTTGACAAAATAAGTTTTAAAATATTTGATATCAGCAAAAATCCAATATCAGGCATCCCTGACAATAACTGGCCCTACTGAAGGGGAGAAACAAGTAGCCATAGTAAAGTTTCAATTACTTTATCATTAACTTTTTTTAACCTCAGAGCTTAAAAAATGTCCAGGCTTTGCTGTTGTACAGTAGACATACAAATGTTTTTTTTAAAGTCCCACCAAACTCCTGCTGTGAGTGCGTCCCTCCCTCCTGTTTCCCCTCCAGCTGATAAATCCCCCTGACAGAGCTGGAACAGAGCCACAGCATTATTGAGCTTTAGCAGTTTATGTCAGTAATTAGCAGTTACCCCTCTTTAAGAACTTAATGGGGTTAGTCTTAGGCATGTGCCTCACTGATGGACAAAAATCCCCATCTCTAGAAGACCAGAGAGCTTTTATTAGACACCAGTGACTTTTTGACACAAGTTTAATCCATAAAAAAATTTGAAAAGGTACAAGTTCAACACAAAGCCCTCCTTTAACCAACACACCCATCTCTGTATCATAAATCCATCAGTGCTAGCGGTTGTTGAACTTCTCTTAAATTTACACTTTTATTTGGTTTTCTTTCCACTTGTTTTTGCCCTCGTTTAAAATATATCTCCCTCCTCCCAAAACACAAAATCCTGAATTGGAGCCAAAGGAGGTCTCCCCAGTCATCAAATATTTACACTAAACCCACATCCTCAGTCACTATTACACGACCAAGTCCCTGTCCTGTCTCGTACATTAAACATTTATCACCCTCTTTGTCCCGAGTCACACAGACACTCGCTTTGTTTGTCTGTCCCGAGATTATATTAGATGCTCTGATATTTAAAGATCTGTTTACCATCACTATATTTGAAGGCTTATTTTCTTACACAGAGATGTTTGATCTTCCTGCAGACTTTATCCAAGATGTCGCCCACATCCCTGAAAATCACCTACAAGCAGCTGCAGGAGGGCGCAAATCTGAGCCTGCAGGACGTGTTGGTGATGGAGTATCGGCTGAGCCAGGGCTGCATGGTAAAATACACAAACCAAAAATGAGACATTTTAAAGGTTGTTTCAGCTCTTAAAAGTGCTTGAATTTAGGTAGGATCTAAAGGAAACTAGAAAATCACTTAGAGAATTCAAATCTCTCTATTTTTATATGTATACAATGTATCTATGCATACAGTATATGTGTATCCTTAAATGAAGAGCTTTTGCTCTATTGTAAAGTGTCTTGAGATAACACTTGTTATGAATTGGCACTATACAAATAAAGATTGATTGATTGATTGAATCTCTGCCAAGCAGCTCAGTTCCTGCAGTGGCTTTTTACAACCCCTGTAAAAAATATAACTCTGGATCACCAGATCCAAAACAAAACCAGGATCCACACCAAATTCAATACATAAATGGAGATTGTTACTCTGTACGAGCACAACTAGTTTCAGGAACATCACTTAAAATTCTAATTTTATATGAATTATTGATGCCATCAATGGGATTTCCCTTTTTAAACTTCAGTGGTTTTTAGTGATGTCAGTCTGGATCAAATCAAAATTAAATTGACCTTGACAACAAAGACATGGGTCCCATATTTTCTGGTAAAATTAGAAGCAAATCCTGTAAGAAATGACTATATGAGTTTTAAACTCCACCAGACGTTAACTTGTGAGATTTGTGGAAATTAGGGGATTTTTTTTGCATCCAGACAAATATATGCATCACCACCAAAATAATTTCTGAGTTGGGCCATTACCAAAATCATCTGAAAATCTCAGAAAAGTCCATCCAGTAGTTTCTTGTGTACTCTTGCTAACAAACAAACAAACATCGGCTAACAAAAACATAACTTCCTGTAACAATACAGTGACATCCTGACAGGACAAGTACAGATCTCTGAGCTTGTTGGATAAAGCATTAAGAGAATAGGACAGTCATTTTCTTTGTAATTTCAGTACATGTTCCAATTATGGGTTTTAGATTTAAGGTGTTGATCTTTTGTTTTTTTTAAATACTTGAAAAGGTCTCATGTCTTGCAAAATCCAGTTTCTTTGCCCTTAATGTTGTTCAAAGGGCATGTGGAGCAGAGGAGCATCACACCTTTTACCAAACTCTCCGTTCATGGAGAAATGCTCTATTCCTCTTTAAGGAAATTCCCCTAAAACTCTGATTTTACTTCCTGAGGTTGATGATGTCATAGCTATACAGACTCCACCCAAACATGCGTGTTTGGATTATTAATCATGTTTTAATAGATTAATGAGGTCAAAGGATATTAAGCCACGTTTTCATCTCTGAACTATCAATAAAATGTTTCAAGAATGGCTCCAAGGAACTTCCTCAAACTTTGTTGAACCACCCACTCTGATGAGAAAAAAATGAATACACTTGGGAGGTTAAAGGTCAGGGTCAATTTATTATTGTAGTCGTGTGAGAAAGCAGGTTGCAACAGAAAGTTTAAGCTTTATCAATAAAGGATTCACAACAAATGGCTTCTTTTGTAATATTATTGTATTTTATTTTTGGGTAGCCTTACTGATGTTGGTTTGCCTTCTGTTTCTGCAGAGGGGACACGACTTCTACGAGGGTGTGAGAGCTGGTAAGTACCTGCACAGTGTGTGTTCAGCAAAAGGAAGCACTTCAGTCATGTAGCAGTGATTCATTACTGCTTCATGACTGATCTTACAAAGAGATTTTATAGATGAATAAACTGTTGATTCTGAGCTCTACGCAGTTAAGAGCATATATATAGCTTTACGTCATTGAATGTTTTTGTCAGGAACATCACATAGATTCAGTTTTTATCACTTCAATTGTGAGAGAAGCAAGACAACAGCATAGGCCTGCAAATGTATTATTTGTTTTCTGAAGCTGAAAATTGATTTGATCCCCTTATTTACTTATCACAGCTTGATTTTGCCCCGTTTTTTGCACTTGAGGCTTCGTTTTATATAATACAAGTGCAGCTATACAAAACAAAGCAGGAAATGGAGGCAAAAGTGCAGCTGGCTCCCAGTTTGTGGCTTTTTGTCACAGGAGTCTTGTTGAGAAATAGTTACCACCAGCAAAACAACAAACTATTTAAAGTAGAAGAGATCTGGATATCACAGAGCCGACAACAGGAGCCATTTCATTGCTGTGTCCAATGTCCTCCGTCCATTTAGCAGTTGGCAGAGTTTCCAGTGTTCACCTAGCTCGCGTGGTAACTCACCAGAGGTTGTTACCTACACAAAGGAGCTCAGGTTTTGCTAGCATCTGTCTGATCGCAAGCTAACTTAAAAAGCTGAGTTGATTTGGCTTAAATTTTCAGGGAATGTTGGTCATAGGGCTGGGCAATTAATCAAAAAATAATCAAAACCGACATTCAGACCCTCTAATAGAAGTAACTTTACTCATGTCAATTATTTTGATTATTTTCCCGAGTAAGTCACTAGCCACACACCCTCCATACAGTCTGCGTTTACATTCGTCAAGAGCGATGGATGCGCCACCAACATGGAAGAGACAAGCGTCAATCTATCAGAGGACCTTGTAGCAAAGAAAAAATTGCCATCTCCGTTTTTTGGGCACATTTTGGATTCTTTGCAGAGGAAAGAAGTTCAGTGTAAATACTGCAGAAAGACCGTGTCCATGACCATTGGTATCATCACTAATTTGTTCCAGCATAGTTTGAGATAATCGTTCAATAATCGTAATCGAGGTAAGAGCTTCAATTAATTGTAATATTGAGATTAGCAAGTATCGCCCAGCCCCAGTTGGTCATAGCACAGGAAAGTAGCGATGAAGTTTTGGTGCTGATCAGATAACAGAAACTCAGATGCAAGTCCAGGCATTTTGTAAAGAAGTGGTTAACATTTCAAGATAGAGTAGTTCTCAACATTCACACCAATAATTCAATAAGTTCGCCACTAATTTTTATGGCATTTTTCATGAAATGTTGGTCATGGCATGAGGTAGAAGTTGTAAGATTTTGGTTGTGATCAGAATAAGGTTAACTGGCCTGATAATGTTGGAAATGCCTTGGTGGAGCTTTGCGCCCCTGGAACACTTTTAGTTTTCTGTGATTCATGATGGCAGTACACAGTGTGATCAGTCCTAGACTGCATTCACTCACACAATGAGAGCAGCCATGAGCTTTTGTCTTGTTGGTGATATTAACTTTAGAGAGATTAACCAAAGTAAATACAAGGTAGTTCATGCAAACAGCACACATATATTAGTGTGACCTTGACAATCCTGCATGACAGAAAAGGCTTCATTTAACATTAATACTTTTAGACCAGTTAAATCCCTTTTAATGGCACTTCAGCTAGATACTGCTATATAAAAATATTCATTCCTTTTCAGATTATAACCATTATAGATGATAATGTTAGTAATAGAATGACCTCTCTATTTATAAACATGAGGTCCTTCTTGAAAATGAAATGCTACATCTCAAGGGGCTTACCCTCAATATTCCTTATTCAAAAAATGTGGTGCTATACAGATAAAGATTGATTAAATATAAGGGATGGAATTGTTTCTATTTTTGATACCAATGCTATTAACAATCCTGCAAATCGATCCAATTCTTAACAATTCCCTTATTGATTCCTGCAGATTTTCAGTGGTAACAATGTCAAACACACGTCACAGTATAGACAACTGCTTCTGCAAGTTGCTGGTGTTTTCACTCAGTTAAGGTTGTGCAGTATGTGTCTTTTAAAAAATAAAGCCAAAACACTGATGCTTCTGAACCCTGTCAGTGGAAGAAATGATAAGACAATTGATTATCAAAAAGACTCATGATAACGATTCTTTGATGGAACTGTTAACAATTCTCAACTGGAATTGGTTTTCGATTCCCACCCCTACTAAATGTATTAAGCAGAGACAAATGTGATGAGGACAGGTTTATGGTCTGGGTGTCAATGGGTTTGTCGCAGTTATAAATTCTTATTTGTATTCTCTTAATCTCTGCCTGGATGGATACATCTCTGGATGTATGTATGTGTATATACACAAATATGTTTATTATATGTATACATGCATACATGTGTATAAATAAAGAGTTTGGCTCCAGCCTGCTCTGTTGAAAAGTGTCATGAGATAACACTTGTTATAAACTGGTGCTATACAAATAAAGACTGATTGATTGATTAGCACCATACAGTCTGCCATGACAAGCCTCAGCTCAGTTAATGTCGAGTATTGACCATCTTATCAAACTAAAAGAATAATGTACTCCAACCTCAGCTTAAGTGAAGGATGAATAATCAGAGTTTTCCTGTCTGATTTTCTACAGTGCTGGTTGATAAGGACCACAACCCAAAGTGGAACCCGTCGACTCTGGAGGAGGTCACAGACCAGGCTGTGGAGCAGTGCTTCGCCTCTCTGGGAGAAAAAGACCTGATCCTCTGATTTCTGTTTTCTCTCTAACACCACTGAGCCTTCACCAAACCGCCCGTCCTCGGTTATCTGAACAGTCGGTCATGTCAGAGGACGGGAGAGAAGAGCCGTCATACTAGTCCAAACAGAACACAGGTCATTTACTCTGCAGACTGACTCGGTGTGATCTAATACTGCGGTGACATTTGGGAGGAAAGGCTGCTAAGGAGCGCTGATTCATGTTCTCAGACAGAAATAGAAAGTAGTAGCAGCAGAGGGTAGCCAACACATGCCCTGTGTGTCACACATAAGAAATGTGTGTGTAAACTCGCTCTGCAGCAGAACTAGAGTCTGTTTTTTGAAGAACTCTCTTCTGCTGCAGAATCGGGCAAAGTGCCGCACAGCAGCATCAACTGGAGTGCACTGGAGGAGAAAATGATTTCACCGCTGAGTGCTTTATTACATTTCCTTCCTGTGGGTGTTTATACCACATGGATACGTATCATCAGAGATTCTGCAGAGTGCTCACTTACTCTAATCCTAATAATGTGCTTTCTTCTCCTGTTTCTGTTTTTAGTGTCTGTTTTCAGATTAACACTCCCCAGAGGCCTCACACAAAGCAGCTTTCTAGATGTTTCCGAATGCTGTGATAGGTTGAACACAAATATGATCTGATGTTAGTGTTGTTTTTGAAATAATTTGTTCTGATGGTCCATGGTCTTACATATTAATCAATGACTTTACATGAGGTGGATGGAGCCTTTGGATTTTAAAGGGATACGCCAATTTTTTTTGTTTTCTTGTCTTGCCTCACTCCTGCATCCATGGCAAGCAGACAGACACCATTCAAGGTAGAAACAGGCACAGCTTGCCCAACACTAGTTAGCTTAGCTCAAACACTGGGTGTCAGTGGGTAGTGTCAGCCTGCCTCTGCCTACTGTCATCAGATAAACTCTTCAGTAACTCTAAATAAAGTTTAGAGAAACAAAGTTTAAGACTGGATATAATTTTCAAAAAAATGCATATGAAAACTAAACTTACAGAAATCATCCTCGTCCTCTTACAAAGTCGGCCATAATCCTGAGTACCAATCTTCTTCTACTCCTAAACAGAGGCTTTGTTTTGTTGGCCTACTTACAAGCACATCTGTGTGGTTTGAGCATTTCTTTTGAAAACTAAATAAAGTGCTAATCACAGTCCGAAAATAGATAACGTAACATAGTAAAAAATAAAATGAGTCACGACAGGAAAGAAAACAAAAAATGTTGGCATATCCCTTTAAAACTAAAGCCAGTATTTGAACCTGTACCCTCTGAAAAGCCGTTATTTTTGAAGAGGGGTTGTATGAGGTATGTGGCATTAGCCTGAACATCAGCCACAGTGACAGAGGTCAGTTCTGCATCTATACAGAAAGCAAGCAAGGGCAATGCAGTGTAAGTCTAAAAAGCAGATCAGATTAAATCTCAAATCTCTTAAAATCAAAACAGATGTAAAACTGCTATAAGGGGGTGATGCCTGAATCATCTTACTTTCATTTGATACATTTTTAGTTCACAATTGGTCTGCTCAACAATCAGCTTTGTAAAACAATACAGAGGAGCTCTCCTCCAAATTCTGAGTTTCTGCAGAACGAGACTAGATCTCCTGACATCTCGCCATAAGATTTCTTTCTCTTTAACGACTTGAAGATAGGAGTTGTTGGCTGTACTTCATTACACATTAACACTCATTTGGAATTTGGATACCAAGCTGACTGCAGTGAAGGATGGGCTAATTTTGAAAACTTCAGTCATAACAAACAGGTTACATCCACTTACTGTGATCAGTCTGTAGTAGACAGAATAATATATCCAGATGTTCTGATTTATTTTGTTGGAAATGTAAGATTTGGTGCTGGAGCAGAAAACAATAAAAAATGTGTGATATAAATGTGGTCTGTGTTCAGAAAAGCTTAAGCTGAAAACTGTTCAACTTTTGGAGCAGCGCCACTCTTCACCTCTGCCAAGGAGGATATATATTTGCTTGTGTATTTTTCTTTGAAAAATTCTGCAAAAAAAACTACTGACCAATTTTGCTGAAATTTTCATGTGATGTTGGTACTGGCCCATCGTATAAACGATTCACTTTTGGTGGTAATCCAGGAAACTAACCTGACAAGCCAGATGGACAGCTCCATATATCTGCCACAGAAATATTTCACTAGTACATCTGGGGAGGAGCCCTTTAAATTTGTTTTCATGGCTAACAACAGTTAAAAACAGTTCATGGACGTTAGCCATAGCGGCTAACTTAGCCGCTAACAGCCTTATACTATAATCTTACACTAAATTGTACCATACAGATGATTCATTTAACACTTATATGTGACATGAACCTCGTCAAAGACAATCCCTATAAGTAAACTTCTGTGGAGGGCAGATTTCGTCAAGTTTCACCGACTAGCCATGAGGACAATAGGCTAATCAGCATGTCCGTTCTCAACTTCCGGTTCTCAACTTCCGGTTGTCGTCACACCCGCATTCTGCAGCTCCCACCTCTCTTCCCTGATTGGGCCGTTAAGAATTCAGCCGAGTGAATTTGTTGGACAACAGAGGCTGGCAAGACGGACCTGCAGGATTTCAGAATCAGGCAGGTCCATCTGCTCTGCAAGGCTAGATAACTGCCATTAGACAACAATTGTTTTTACTCAATAACTGTCTCATAATGATAAAAACATGATTCTGAGTCCTATTTGTGGGTTTTCAGGGTCAATGATCATATTGTGATGGTAACTTTATCATGGAACTTTTGCTTACAGATGCAACAGCAATATGTGAGCTAGCTTAGTGGAGGTTTGTGCTCTCCCGATTGCTTTCTAGTTTAAACCAAGCAATTGACAGGAAACCCTCTATAGTCGCCTCAATACCATCATCATATGAAAAATAGAAGGTTTTCTGGACATTAGTGATTGTGAAATCATTAGCTGTCATTAATAAATGTTTCTGATTTAGGTTTGATTAAATCCCAAAGCTTTTGTGATTTCTAGTTCATGAGCAAGGAGTGAACACGAGGCCCTATAATCTGGATCTTGAACATGTGTTTTGTAAAATTTAATCATTACCTCAGTTAAGGAGATTATGATTTTGCCAGCATATGTCTGTTTGTTGGCAAGATTATGGAAAAACTACTGGATTCATTTTGATGAAATTTCAGGAGATGTTGGTAATGACCCAACGTAAAAATGATTAGATTTTGGTGGTGATCCAGATAACTGCCATTAGTGAATGATGGTTTCTGCTCAATAACTGTGTAATTATATTCAAGCAGTGAATATGAGGCCCTGCATTCTGGAGCTTGGACGTGTGATTTGTAAAATCTAATTATTTCATCTTCAGTCAGAGGGGAAATTCATGCAAAGTTTGAAGAAAGTCCGTCAGTGTATCCCTGAGATGCTTGATCCAGACCTGTGCACATGCCCCCGGCCCTGGCTGCTGCTCTTATTAGGTTTAATATATTGCCACGTCCTCAGTGCCCGTCCGCCGTGCAGTCAGAGGCTCTCAGCCCTCTGAGTGCCTTAGCGTGCAGACAGATAAACCTCCCACGCACTGAAGGTAATAAAGTCTGATAAACTCTGAAAGCTCAGTCTTGAGTGCGTCTCTCTGTGCGTCACAAACAAACCCTTCATTTTTTATAGTCGCCATTTGTTCTCCAAACAAGCTTCAGCCAGCAGCCATTTTCAGCTCCAAATATTTGTCCTGTGTGACACCAACCTGCTGTTTGTTCACCTTTAAACAGGATACAGGAAGTCCATCTGCCCCCTCACAGGACTTTAAAACAAATATTAGAGTGTTAGGACAGCCAGGTATATTATTTCAGACATTTTATCAGGTACACCTTGCTAGAGCTGAGACCCCATTTACCTAAAGAGTTTTAATTCTGAGACATTGGTCTCTTTGGAGTACCATCCAGCTGAACAATCTCTTATGTCACAGCATTTACTAAGGAGTCGTTAACATGGGGCCCAAAAGGGTCGAATCCGATAAGTTTTCATTGCGTTTTGTTTACATGGGAACTCTCGCAGCTTGCCTGAAAACGGAAGCTTTTGAAAACAGGCTCCAGAGTGGAGAGTTTTAAAAAGACTCCTCCATGCAGCTCCTTGTAAACCTGAATCAGAGCGTTTCAGGATGAAATGTCACCGCATGCGCAGTACTCTGACATGAAGGCTGCCCGGGAACAACAGCTTTGGCCATATGCCGAGTAACGTGTGTGCCGCTTACCATGCTCTGTTTGTTATCTAGACAAAACTATCTAGTTAGATTTGTTGTCTGAACTGATTTTTGGTTCAGGAAAGAAACTCCTGCGCCTTTGTGCGTCCACTTGCCATTGTTGTTTGCAAAGTTTTTCTTCATTTGTGTATTGTAGCAGTGCTGCCTCTCTGCAAATCTACATCGCCATCTACTGAACCGACATGCATACTACAGCAGTTTAATTCATCTCCAGTGTCTCTGTCTCAACGCGGAGGGACTTTGAATACGCAAGGGAAAAATCTTTGCATTTCTAGGGTGTCCTTGTAAACGTAGCCTAAAAAGCCATCCAACTTCTCAAGGAGAAAATTATTACACACACAACCCAGATGTTGAGACTTCTTGCGACTCAGTGTTGTCACAATATAACAAATCTGATTGTTTTTTATGACGGTGTATGACCCACTGCCATGGCTCCTGTGCAGCTAACAGGAGCCATGGCAGTCCCTCTTCGAATCCCTGTCAAGCTCTGTTCAGTATGCCCGAAGAAGGTCTGATGGAATCTCTCCAAGGCACCTTGGCTCTGTGCACGGTAGGCAGATGACTGATTCTGCTTGATATGTAGTTTTAATACCCAACCAAACATGTGAGACTTGAAATTAGACCCCTGATCAGACTGAATGACCTTCGGCACACCAAATATTGAAGTGAACAGTGACAAAGCTTTAAAACCGATACTCTGACACATAACAGTAAGGAGATACTTACACCCAGATTTAGCGCAAGGCAAGAGACCAACACAATCCACAATAAGGTGGAAAGGGCTCACTCACCACTGGCATGGGCGGCAGAGGAGCTGGCTTGATGGGCTTGTTAAGTTTTCCAGTTACTGGACACACATGACAAGTTTTAATGTAAGGTGAAACAGCTTTCTTCAAACGAGGTCAAAAGAAATGTTTAAGGATGTTCAAATATGTCTTACAGATGCCAAAGTGTCTACTTTCATGTGCTACCTTAAAAAAGAGAGGACGAAACTTTTGTGGAACCACCAAGTGGAAAACTCCGCTTTATATAATCCTCACCTACAGCTCCAAGTTCCTGAACAACAAGTCTTCACGCAAGAAGTAACCAGACACAGAACTGCTTATCTCAGAGGTAGACAAAACATGCTCAAATATTTCCTTCATAGAATGGTCATCATCGTGCTCCTGCATAAAATCATGTAACAGCGACAACTAATGTTTAATTTTTCCATGTCCCATCTGCAAAAACAAAGTTTTCTTTTGCTGCTCTAATGTTAAATTATGGTTCTGCAAAGATGCAGCAGGAGGATTAAAGGTCCTTTGTGTACTGCCGACATTCCATCTGCAGGTAATTTAGGTTTTATAGACGCTCTTATATTGTCCTTGATTCTTTGTGTCACCAGATAATGTTCAACAATTAAGATCAGCTGCTTTTTGAACATTTAAAATTCTCTGCAGAGTGATCCGCAAGAAACAACTCAAAATCAGACATCGTCACTGAAAGATCACCATGACAACAAATCTAACTCTACGCACGTGCAGATACCAGCAGGCACACAGACGATCACCTGCTCGCAAGAAGAGGAATAAAATCAGCCAGTCAAGTGTGGATTTTCCCCACTATCGAAACAAATGCAAACTAATTAAGCTCCCTGCTAGTCTTTGCGCAGCTACTTGCGGTGGGTAATTACGCACAAGAGACCGATGGCTCAGTTGGGCAACTAGCAGGCTAGCAACCTTCCTGCAACCACGGACATGCTCCCCGAGGTAAAGCTTTGGCTACTTCCACTGCCACAGTTACAACCCTCCTGCACACTGAACCCAGCTGGGGAATGGTTCCAAGTCTACCAGGGAAAAATACCACACCTGTGCAGACAGGCAAAATTACGCACAGACAACTGTCCAGTGGCCACCAACCTAACAAAGCAAAAGACAAAGCTCTCAACAAAAGTTAGGTATGAACAACACTACAGAGCCGTACAAGCAGTTTAATTCTCCTTACAAAGTTCTTCCCTGACAGATGAGTAAATACCATAGCAGGTATGAATGCACATTGCACACCAAATCCACAAAGTGTAAAGCACATAACAAATCGAAAATGTGAGGGTTACAAACTGGTTCAAATGTTACACATTTAACTAGGTCCAAAAGCATTAAACAAACAACCTAACTTTATCAAGTAGGCAGCAAGCACCAACCAAACAAATTACAAACTACCTAATCTGATCTAAAGAGGGAGTCAAAGGCAGAAAAGCCCCTAGTTTGTCATAACCTGGCTAAGGGCCATGCCATATATGGGAAGAACATGAAGATTTGGGGTAAATCATATTATTTATTGTCAAAACAAATTAAACAACCAAAGCCATATCGAGATGTCATAATGAAGTTTGAGGACTTGTTAAGCAGAACATATTAAGACAAAGGGTGCATGTGATGGCAAAGGCGAGTCCAGGTAGAATGAGAGAGAGATGGGACATGTTAACCTAGGTCTGTGCACCATAAGCCAAGGCAGGGACCACCACACCATGAACACTCTGTACTTCTGGAAAAGTGGTCCTAATCAAGAAAAGTTTTTACACCGATTTCTTGTTGCTTTTTGCATTCGTTTTGTTTAATGTAATTTTAAGAAACCTATTCAACTGGCCTGCTTTTTTGATAAGACCAAATAGGACCTTAGGAGGTCCCTGCAAGCACCGAATAGTCAGATGAATTGCTCCTTTTGGTGGCCAATTCTTGTTGGAAAAAGTCCCCTCCCAAATCACTCACCCCCACTAAAAGGGCCATTTTTAATTTGTTTTAAGTTGAGTTTTGAATTTTTGAAAATGTTCACTTTCCCCTTTAAAGGAGACATCATGCTGATGCATGATTTAATACTTACATATAATATAAATTTGAAAACAAGACCTTACACCCCCTTAATTTTCAAAACATGAAATATTGTATTTTTTCTGATATCCTAGAACGAGATTTAATGCCTCTGAAAATAGGTCATTGCAAGATGTCCGCGAGATTTAAATCGTTGTGACGAACAAGGTACATTTCTTTTTATTGGAGTAATCTGATAAAACAGCTCCTCCTCTGTGATGTCCGTTAGCCACAAAACCGTCACCGAGGAACACATCCGTCCAGCAGCAGTATATAGCTCCCTAGCTCACACTCACTCATTACCAGCTCTGGCCTGTAGGGGGACTCATTACGCGGTCGGTGCTTTGAGCCTGCCGGAAAATACAGTAGAAGAAGAAGGACAGGCTGGCTCAACCCCCCATAGAACTGACCAATCAGAGCACAAAGGGCTGTGACATTGCGAGGTAACTTTAGGTCAGCCTGGAAACCGAGTGTTTCAACGAGAGCTTGATAATGGCCTAAAATGAGGATTTTGAGAACGCTATTGTGGGGCAATGAAGGAACTAAATGACTTGTACTGAGGGCAGAAATGCTTTACAGGCATCCTAGTCTGGCATAGTGAAAAGGAGAAACAAGCATGATATGTCTCCTTTAAGCTTATTTAAATTATTTATTAAAGCTTTTTTAAATTAACATTTTTTAGCTTTAAAACATTGACACATTGGTGGCGATTACAGAATACACAGACAAACATAAAGACAAAGCAAAGAGGAAAAAAAGCAGCCTGGATCCTCCTCGGGCTTGAAGAACCATCTCCAAACAGTGGCACAAGGACAGCCAGCAGATAGACCGGTTTATTCATTTTCCTGAATGCAGAAAACTGACATCCATTCTGAATCAGTTAAGTAGAAATCTACATACAGATGGAGTAGAGACAGAAAGATGGACAAACAGATCAATAAGAGATAGACATGAAGGATTTCTTTAATTGAGGATCAGTTGATTTCAGCACATAATTCAAACACGTGTAACAGAAATACTGTTTAACTTTCAATTTGAAGGTTAACCTTACACATGGTTTAAAATCATTCAGCTGAGCATGGCTGGAAAACATTTCCCCATTAGAAAATATTCCTCCGTTTGTACAGAAAACAGCCCCTTTCTGCTATTAACTACAAACCAAGTCCCTGCGGAGCATTATAATGAATACACCTATTCATTTAGAAAATTCCCTAAATATTTAAAATTGGATTACATAAAACATAAAACCTTAATTTCACAAAAAATAATTCACTCACCTTGTCGGCTTGGTTAATAGACTGTTCCAAGTTTGTGCGGTTCTTAGAAATGTGTCTTCGGGGATCCGTGCAGTTGAAATTAATTAAATTTGTACGGCAGGAAATTTGCAAACACGCCCCCTACAGAAACCTGCTGCCAGTGTTAGTTCGAATTTGGTGTCTATAAAATATTTTAAAAGAAAGTTCAGGGAAAATGAAGTTTCAATTTTTTTTGCTTTATGTTGATGTGTTTTAATCATCTTCACGCAAATTTCATTCAAGGCCCTTTTAAATTGTTATGGCACTTATTTTTAAACTGTTAAGTTGATTGGTATTCTACTGAGTTTTCAGTGGAGAGTTTTCCAGAGGCCATTTTGTGGTAGTATTACCTTGGTTTAGTACATTATTAAGAAAGGTATGTTGTTTGTTTTGGTGAAAAATTGTGTCTATTCTAAAGGTGAAAATTCATCTTTTTTGTGTTATTAGTAAAGTCCAGCCTAACATGGGTACAACATCTAGAAATAGTAACTATGGCAACTTCATAAATCTGGCAACAAGCAGAAACACACCAGTGATCTGCTTTGCCACAGAAAATGCAGTCATGTGACTAAAACTTCAACTACAGTACATGACACCAGGTCCATTCCAGGTGTTACTCTAAACCTTTAAACCAAAACAAGTGAGGCAGTAATCTGACAGAATGCTTGCAGGATTCAGAGGTCCACCTGAAAGGTTCCAGCGAAGGTCCACCTGAAAATTGCTGTGACTGTTCCCTCCACAACAACTTCTGCTACAACAACTACAATGATAACAACCCCACCACCACTACAACAACCGAATTAACTACAGTCACAGCAGCAAGACCAGCAGCAGCATCACCACCCGCGACACCCCACAAGAACCAGCCAGCCTCCGCTCTGGGTGGGCCGCCCGGTGCTCACTCAGCAGCAGGGGGGCTGCAGGCTCACCCGACCTGGAGGACAGTTAGGCTCTTCAGATGGGGTGAGTAAGAAAATCTGTCCTACCATTGATGATAAAAAAAATGGACTCCTTCCTGCGATCCTCCTTTACAACCTGAAAATCAATGATAACAGTTTATCGTTTTATGTCACAGCTCATCTTTCAATAAAACACATTTATCAAGACATCCTGATGTATTTGCACAAAAATCTCTCATCTATATGGTGAAGGACCTGAATTAAGTGTTTAGATAGTGAACACATCTCCAATTTCAACCCCAACTTTCTTTATCCATCGGGTGAATATCACTGAATTTACAAATTACTTAGTTTTGAGGTGGAAATATTAAACATATAATAAGGGATTTCTGAACATTTGATCTTTAAATCTCATTTATGTGCTTCATCATAATATGTATGTACTTTTATTTAATACTTATTTGGCTTGAATGCTATTGGAAAACAATGCTGTAACATTTAGATTTTTTAGATCATTTAGATTTTTTTTTTAAAGGGGCAACGAGATAGTTTCATTTTAAAGTGTATGAATACATTTTTTAATTTAATATTTTTTTTCATTTTGAGGTCTTAAGTGACTTGTGAATTTATTTTTATTCATCAGTGGAGCCACTTCAACAAGTACTGTTATAGGGTGGTGCCAGAATTAGTTGAAAAACACAGAAATTAGCATTTTGGCACGTCCTGCTTAGCACTGGCATAGCATGACAGAAACCTGAAATAAGTCCTGTGATCAACATGCATACAAAATTGTAAGCATTTAATCAAAGATAATAAGCATCTGATTTTGTGTGTTTTTGAATGGCAGTTTCTAACTGCTGATAAGGACTACAAAAATGCAAAGGGACTGTACCTGCTGATAGTTTATCAAGAATTCATACACCATTCAAATCTGAAAAATAACAATTACATGTTATTACCATTACATTACATGTTAGTGTTATTTGACGGTACAGTCAGTCAGAGCATTGACAGGCAAAATGTAAATCTACCTTCACACACATAGCTTTACATTGTTAGCTTTAACTGACAAACTATTTCTCTGGACTCATTTTTAAGAAAACACAAGAATACACAAACTTAAACCACGGAAGCAGCACTGATTATTCAGAACTGATTTATTTCACTACATTTTTGTCACCGGTTTGTATTAAATGGAGCATTCATTTGGCAATTTTCTGATCAAACAGTTACATAATTTTGATAGTTGGGCTCTAAATTGCAATATCATGTTGAATTTGTCAAAATAGAAATCATAAGTGAACAGCAATGTCTTCACATAAGCATCATTCATTAATTTTTTTTATATCTAGGAGCCGTTCTGGGCCTCTGAAAACTGAATGTTTACTACTCTCCACAGATGACGTCAGTTTACAATCTGAAAACCAAATATTCAACACCGTACACCAAATGCATGAAAATCAGTGATGTTGCTAATCACCAAATTATTCCAGGTTGAAAAACATAGCATTGTGTATAGTGTATTCAATATAATTTTGGCATCATGAAGGATTAAGATATTCATTAGAATTTGATGTGCATGATTAGGGCTGATATTTTTCAACAATTAAGCCAAAAACAGTTGGGAATAGCAACTGATACAAGGTTGAGTGTTTGACCCTTTGCAGAAAATGTTAATACATCAGGCTGTGATCTGTGCTTAAATTCAACATCATGAGTAACAGACTGCACGAACATATTCTCACTTACATCCGCTATAAATATGAATTAATTATATTAAATCAGTCGGAACAAACTGATTTTATTTTACTTTTCTACCAAAAATAACTACTGGAGTGATCACTATATGATGTGCTTTTCTTTGTACACGAGTCGAGGCACAGAATGCCACTTCTACTGGTGTTAAAGAAAAATAATATCCAAGTTATTCTACTTTTTTTGGCACAGTCGTGTTGTACGCCTTGTACCCCTGAGGCTTACCTCACCCGTTGGTTGGGAGCGGTGGGCCGAGCCACCCGGAGTCCGAGCCATCAGGGTCCAGGAAGTCAGCTGGAGTCTGTGTGCAGAGGGCAAAACCTTCAGGGCTGTGAGTGGAGGCCCATGTGGAAGTGCCAACACCTGTGCGTCCCAAATGTTCACCTGGGACTGTCTGCAGCAAAAAAATACAAAGCCTTTGAATGATTTGCAGGGAGAGCACAGTTTTCACAGCCTGAATACACATTTTTACAGCCTGGTTCAGAAATGGCTTCAGTCTTTGACTTTAACAAACCTACATGCTCTCATTGTGACGGGGGATTGTTTTTACTCACTTGTGGACCTACGTACAAAAATCCAAGCTGTCTAAAATCAGCTCTAAAATCATTTTTCTGCACTTCAAATGAGTCTTAAGAAAGGACTTCAGTCTGAAATAAAACAAATCAAAATTTTAACTATATTTGGGGATTTAAACCTTTAAAAGCCCATTATGTTTACACAACTCAATTTTTTTTTATTATAATCTTTATAAAATGCATGAAGGATTTTATCATTATTATAATAACCATTATTATGCCCTCAGATGGGTAAATGTTTGGCAGCAACATTGATTTTATAAAATCAGGAATGGGAAATTTTGATCACTGTGAAGGAAACAGCTGTATTGCCAGAGGTTTTTTTTTTTTTTTGCAATTTGAAGGGTACATTAATTCATAAATAGAAAATACTTCACATTTTTAAGTGTCTAAACTTAAATGTAACTTGCAACAATCAATCTGATGGGCTAAATACAGGATTTAAGCCAGTTTTGGTCACTTTTAAGTGAAGGTAACCTAAAATTGAGTGATATCAAAAGGCATATTTTATTTTTGCAATAGTATGAAATAAAGCTGGGCAAGCTCCAAAAAAAAAAAAAAAAAAATAGAAATATTTCTTTACATTTTTGGAAACCTCTTTTCCACCTCTTTCCTTGTATCACTCTCTTAAAAAATAAAATATCAAACTAAAAACATATTTCTTCTAAATATAAATCACAATCTTTATCTGGCCTGGAATATTTAAGTTTGGAAGTTTTACGTTTTTGTCTGCATATTTTAAAACTGAATAAAGAAATAAATCAAACAGCTTCAAAACGACAATCTGAAAATTGGTCACAAGTTATCCGTCTCAGTCTTTTAAAAAATAATATGGCATTAAAGACAGCAACTCCTTAAAAAATACAGACAAGGGTCATGGAGTTTTATTTAAACCAACTCACTAAAAAACAAACTTTAATTATCTGCGGCTGCCTGTGTGTTTTTTCTTCATATACTACACCACTGTTCCCTCCAAAGTTATTTTAATAATAGTTCGGTAATGATTTAACACTTGTTCCATGAAAAGCAGGTTTTGTCCACCCTACTCTTTAAAAAACACAGTTTAAGGTCATGCTGTCCTTTTGTGTGAACAGGCTCTGCAGTCCATGGCTGATAATCTAAATGTAAATTTGGAAGCATCAAGACTTTAGACAATTGGATGGAACATTTTAAGGTAGTAGAATTTTGTTATTTTCTATTTTTGTAACCTTAGTTCTACAACATAATCTTTATCTAAAACAAAGTACACAAGCTGAAGGAGAAATGCTGCTAAAACCTTCAAACAGCGTTAATACGGCACACAAAGCTCTTACCTTTAGCACAGGTGTGTCCGACAACTCCAGACTGACAGAGAGGGAATTTCAGCCATCTTTTCAACCTGTTTTTCATTTTAACTTCTTTATTTAACTGCAGGTTCGGCTTCTACACCTAAACCTAGACTGGTAATAACTAACTAAACTTACTCCTGGTCTCCGGCAGTAAGTGCGTACCTGCCGCCCTCTGAGACAATCGTCAAATCCTCTTCTTGCGTCCTCTTCTCCTGAAAGATAAAATGTTTGGACCGCCACACGTTTAACCACTTCAGCACGTGACCTGCAATGGAGGGATCACACCTGTGAGGGCGGAGGTGGATCATTAGGTAGGCTACACCTGTGCAGAGCATCCTCGGGTCTGTGTAAGTAAGCCTGGTGAATGTAATTCTGGTTAATTATGACTTCTAGACCAGTGCAGCTGAAATACAGTAAAAAAAAAAAAAAAAAAAAAAAAACATTTGCGCGTTTCCTTCTTCATTAAAAAAGCAGCTAATGATGAGCCCGTGGGAATTTCGAGTCTCTAAGTGATCCGGATCTTTTGGCTCAACTAAGTAATGAGATCCAACTCACTCCCAAACGACTCTTCATTTAGTATGCTCTCTTGGCATCATTAAATAATCCAAATGTGTCTAATAAATGTATATTAAACTATTATTAGAATTAAGTGTGTGTTTACAGAAAAAAAAAATGTAATTTTATTCAAACCCTAATTCCAGAAATGCTGGGAAGTTGTGTTAAATGAGAATAAAACTGAAAATGTGCATATCCTTTAAGCCTAAATTCAACAAGATAACAAGACATACAGTGTGCAAACTGATAAACGTAATTGTTTTGACAATGGTGATGTCTTATTTTGACCGACAGAGCTTCAGCAATCATTGTTAGACATATTTATATAGATAGACAGATAGATAGATAGATAGATAGATAGATAGATAGATAGATAGATAGATAGATAGATGTACTAAACTAGAAAATATTTCATCAAATTCAATTTTTAAGTAACCTTGCAGGAGAAGGTATAAGACAATCCGCACACCAAAAACAGACCTTGCTTGAATTTTTTTTTCAATCAACAGTGACGTTTTGAGCCATATGGCTCTTCTTCAGATTAAGTTTATATTTTTCTTCTTTTTTAGAATTTTTCTATATTTTTCTACAAGTCACTTTGCAGTGCATGAATCAGCTTGATTTAATGTCTGTAATCAGGCTGATCCATATTGCTAATGGTGCATTCCAGTTGTAGTCGGAAGTCGGAATTTCCCAGTTCTGAGTAGGAAATTTTATCTGGACGCCCCCCGAGGTCGAAATTTCCTACTAGGAACTCGGGGAAACCTTGCCACCCCCGAGTTGACAATCAAAGATGGATGCCCCCTGTGTAAACAGTATTTAGCTCCTGTAATAATCAATTTATTTGCACTTCTGACTGGGGTGTGTCGCTCTAGATCAGCTGTATACATAGTATTGTTAGACTTATATTTACAAAAATGCTGCCATAGTGATAATCACATTCTTCATGAGATATTTGTGAACAACAACGCAGGGCGTGCTAACAACAGCTAACAATAGCCTGGTAGATCGGCATGTTTTTTTCCGACTTCAACTGGAACGCCGATAAGTCGAAGATGATGTCACTCCCATTTCCGAGGTTACTGTAACGCAGCATAAGCTCCAGTCTACGATTGTTCTGGAGATCAACTGATTGGCTGAAGCATCAGTTTCCTTTCACTTCAAGCAGGAAGTGCTTGAGGGCACTAAAACTGCCACTGAAACTCTTAGCATCAATGCTAAGAGTTTCAGTGGCAGTTTTATCAGATCTGGACATTTCTTTATGAAATTAAATACAAATAACACTGACAGTAATCCTCAATAGAAATGGTATTTTGGATCCACGTGTAACCTTTTTTGGTGAGAGTCTGGATCACATTTTGTATTTACACTGCAGTAGGATCAGCCCACTGCTGAATATGCTCCTGAAAGGTTCTTCCCATTCCCAAACACTTTCTATGAGCTCTTTTCCATATAGACTTATGAAACATCTTAAACGGACCATTTGATCCGTTATATTAGGTTTTTTTTTTTGTAAATCATTTTCAAATTATTTCAAGAATCTTAAAGGAACACTCCAACTTTTTTTTGTTGTTTTCATGTATGCTTTTTTTGTTGTTGTTGTAGCAGTTTCCAAAAGGTGTGGCGTTCACAAACCATTGTGCTTTGCCTCAGTGAAATGTTTTTGCAGTTGGCCAAATGCGTGGTATCGTTACATCCCTTCAAACCAGTAAAATAAAACTTGTGTAAATCATCATAAAAATGAAAATGCAGCATTTAACAGAGTGGACACTGACACCAACTTTATGGCAACATAATTCATGTATTAGTGAAATATCAGTAAACAAAACACACAACGGACAAAACAGGACGATCCATCTTCTGTTATTTCAGAGATACAGAAACCGGCAGCTTAAGTTGCATGACAAGCACACTCAGTCTTTTTTTTATATTTGCACTGAAACATCAAATCCTCTGGTCCACAGAGAGCTGTTTTTAGCCCCCAGTGACATTTCATCATCTCAAACAAACAGCATCAGATTATGATTTGTGAATGTGGCGTGTGCAGAGCAGATCATCTCTAATCTTCAGTTTGTTAACAACATGTTTTAGGAGAGACCCCGAGAGGTTCATCTGCTGCTCGGATTAGTGCAAGAATTAGAATATGTTCTTTTTCTTTTACGGATCATGTTTTGTTTTATCAGTTCTGTGTTTGACGGGGCAGTTTTTTAGCTCACATCATGTCTGTGAGGAGGAACATCTCAGTCGGCAGCCCTTTCACCGTGAGGACAGGGATGGGCAATTTACAGCTCAAGGGTAAATGCAGCCCCCAAGTCAATTCCAGATATCAGTAACCACAAGCACAGACAAAATAACAGATTTTAACCCATAGCATATTTTTAGGTAAGTACAAGAAATTAGAGACATAATTTGGTATTGTTATTTCTGACAGACATATCTGTATGAAACACTAAATGCTTTTGTAAAATAAATAGATATGTAATAAAAAACAAATAAAATATATTTTCACTGCATTAGTTTGCATGTCTTTCTCTTATTAAATCAAACATTATTATGTGTTTGATGAAAAAGAAATAACAATAATGTACTTAATTTTGTCTCTTCTGTTACATAATATGAAATTTAAAGAGAGTATCCTTAAATGTAAGATTTGGTGGCTGGAATAAATCCACTGTGGTCCTCCTGGTAGCCCAGGTTGCCCATCCCTGTTGTAAACAGAGACTTTAAATGCTTTTAATGAGGCTGCTCTTCACTTAAGTTGGCAGTTTAAGACAGCAGGAAATTTTAAAGAAAAGTTTCTATTACAACATACTGTTGAATATATCAACCGTGTTTCTTGTCTTTATGTTAAATATTCAAACTCTATTAATGTTACAAGAGAAGGCAAATGTGGAGACAACTCCCATTGTTTGTTATGGCTTTTAAAACCTGTGTTGAAATATTTTATAGATAATTATAAAGATTTTTTGAGATTAGCAAAGCTGGAGATATGATTTTAATTTAGAATGAATCCCAGAGACATCAGTTAAAATATTTAACCTTGGAGCCCAACCTGTGACTACAAAGCAAGAACTGAAATATCAGTGACTGTCTTTGTCTTTCTTCTTATCAGAAACAATTTTTAACTCAGTCTGAGAAACAATCATCTGACAAGTCCAGGTACACATCTTATTGGTTGTTTTTGCTGATCTGAGCAAAATAAATTAAAACATTTAAGAACAGTTTATTGTGAAATTTTCAGTGGATGTCGTTCATGGCACAAAGAAGGACTGATTTGATTTTGAAGGTGGTCCAAATCCAGATCCTGATAAAGGGAAAGTATTTGTTAACATCGCAGGACAGCACAGTTTTTCACATTTTCGTTGATAACTTCGTTAAGAGTGTCAGGGATGCCTCGGTGGAGGGCTGTGCTCAATCAGCAATTTTGTTTCCAGATGTAATGAAAATCTATTGACTAAGTGTTTTTACACAAGAGTATTTACCAATTTACTTAAACTTAGAACTTAAACTAAGTCCTGACTTGAGTCAGTGTAACTAAACCTGACATAGATCTCAAAGAGGACTTAGTTTTGTAGTGTTAATGATCAGTGGCTTCCTGTTTTACCTTTTTTGTTGATGTTTGCTTTTGTTTCATATTGTTCTGTTTGTAACCATTGAGTTTGTTCATTGTTGTTTATTATTATAGCTCTTACTGTTGTTTTCATTCCATTAAAGGCCCAACTTGGGACGGGTATTGCAAATTAGCTCAAGCTATACATGCTGTATAAACATTAAATAAAATACAACAGTATTAACTGTATACATTTTATGCAAAAAATACTCAAAAGTATCATATTTAAATGTTCTACTAGAGTTCAATTTGGTCCCAAATGTCCCCAGAGTATATTTCTGCAGCTTGTTTTATAAAATACACTTACTTATTGGATTTTGGCCTTCTACTAAACCTCACAGTTTCAGCCTTTCTCAGAACAGGCTGTTTTAGTGTTTCTGACCACGCCCCTCTCAAAAAGTAGGCGTGGCTTTGGGTTTTTTCAATGATATGCTCTATTGTTTACCTAGACATGTTTTATCCATTGAACAAACACAGATGTCAGGAAGCGTCTCCCAGCTAGTGACTGTTAGAGCAGCTGTTTTTAAAGAAAGGGAGCAGGTTACAGATGGAAAGGAGGAATTTATCTCATGTTTGGAGGTTTGTAGACGGGTCATGGACCAACTTTTATATGAAAATCATTTTAAGTGTACATAGCATAACTTATATATTCCCAGTAGAACTGAATAAAATCTGTCCTAATATTCCAGATATTTCTTGTAAGTGTTTAAAAGAAAAAGTAACACTGTTCCATTGTGTTTAAGAATGCTCGAAAGTACAATCATTTTGGCATAATGTAATGCGGACCATCTCCCAGATGGTGGGTAAGACTGTCCCCCTGGAGGCCAAATAATGTATCCTGGGTATCAACGCTGAAAATCTGGTTGTTAATTCTTAACAGTCAGTATTAATTTACTTTGGGCTTCTAAAAGCTAGAAAATTGATCGCTCTTTGTTGGAAAAATAAACAATTGCCCTCTGTAAGGTTATGGTTGAAGGAGATTGCAACGTACAGTATCTTGGATTGGAAAGAGTTACATGTATTGTTAAAAGGAGAAAAAAGAGTTTGGAAATCTTTGGAAACATTTTGGGAGTTTTCACAGAATGACATTGTTGTCATACTTTAAGGTCTTCTAATTACCACTGTTGCTGCTTTCTCCGTTTTTTTATTTACTTCTGTTACTACTGTTTTAATTGTATTTTTGTTTTCCATAATTAAATTGTATTTTTATGCATGTTCCTCTACTTTTGATCTTTTGCTGTATTGTACATTTATACACTCTCACTACTGTTGTGGTCTTTTAGTCAGGTGTTTCTTTGTACGTTTCTCTTATATTTAAAAACTTAATACAATATTGTTTGTTTTTAAAGTGTACATAGCATAGTACATGGGCATTACATATTTCCTGCTAGCCCAGTTGTTCTGTATCTGGACTTGTCAGATCAAAAAAATAAGACAGCTGCTGTCTCTGATATTTGAGTGTTTGCAGTGCACCCGCCCTGTGTTCAGCAGGAGAGCAGCCGTCCCCTTAGATATAAATCATACTGTATAAAACTATTCATCCGAACTGTCAGGGATAGAACATTTTTAAGGACTTTGGCAGTTCAAGAGACAAAATCCATCTTCTCTGTCTCCTTGTTTGTATCTTTGTCCTCTCTTTCTATAATTTAAAATGACTCAAACACTGGATTAACGTCATTGGCTTAAAGTTTGCATATTTGTGCTTTTGTCCTCTGTTGGGTAAATGGCAGGTTCCTTCATTAGGCGTCAAACAATAAAACAATACTGACAGAATAAACTGACGGTATCTAAAGATGGGCAACGAGTCTCTACAGTCTCTGAGTGTTCAAAAGTGAAGCCAGAATAACCCCGGTGGAGCAGGTCAGCGTGAATTGCCGCAGTATTGATATCACAATCCTCCCGCTTTCCAAAACACACTTGTAGAGTCACAATGAAACAAGAGCTGTGCTGCTACACCACAGCGGTCAAAAATAATGACTTAGAGGAAGAACACAGCATCAAAGTACATACACTGTCTCGTATCCTTTTTTTTTAGTGCTCAATGTTCTGAGCGGGAAACAGCTGCAACGTCAGCTGCTATTTACTGCTGCAACTTCGGCTGAAACTGTTCAACTTTTGGAGCAGCGCCACGCTTCATCAACTTCATCAAGGAGGTGATGTTTTTGCCGATTTACATTTGTTGTCTGTTTGTTTGTCCAACTTTAAAATTATTAGATTTTGGCAGTGATCCAGATAACCGCCATTAGCCAACAATGTTTTTTTTTTTACAATAATTGTCTAACTAATGATATCAACATGATTCTGAGAGCTAGGTGTGGGTTTTTAGGGTCATGAATCATATTATGATGGTAACTCTATCATGGAACTCTTGCTTATAGATGAAACAGCAATATGTGAGCTACCTTGGTGGAGGTTTGAGCTCTCCAAGTGCTTTTGAGTTGCAACTTCCCCTATAATCAATTATACTTTTGGAGTTGGGGTACTCTTAATTGCCACTTTTTATTACTACTGACTAATCAAAATCAAAAAAGAAGTAGGATTATGTTGCAGTGCAGATGGATCCACTTGATTCCATGCGTGTAATTGAACGGATCCATCTTGCCAAGCTCCTATCTGTGTTTGACCCGCAGCTGCACAGCCCAATCAGATTCCTTTAAAACAGGAAGAGGTGGGAGCTATGAGCAAGATGACAGCACGGAGTGACTGCACATACAGGGATTAGCATAGATCCTAAATGTTTTGGTAGCAGTTTGGTGAAAACTGGACAGAATGTCTTCATAAAATTAAATATAAATAACACTGAAAGCTTGTAGCAGTGGCAAACATATTTTCTCTCCATTCTGACATGTTTGGCTTGAGTTTGTTCTACAAACTGGTTCATGTTTTGTTCTTTACACTGAGGCAGTAGTGTCCACCTACTACATCAGTGGTCACCAACCTTTTTCAGCTGAAGATCACCTATGACGCTAATTGAGATGGCAAGATCTACTTGCCTAAATTCACTAAGAACCATAAACAAAACTTCAGATTTTAATGATCATCATCAAACTTCACAATAGGGCTGAATGATTTGAGAAAATAATCTAATTGCGATATTTTTCCCCAATATTGCAATTGCGAATATCATTTTATAGTATAACCAATATGACATTAAATCAATCTAAGGATAAAAGATTTGAGAAAAAGTGGAGAAGTGAAGAACAGAAGCAAAATAGGTATGAAATTGTAAAAACTGGGTAAAAAAAAATGGTACAAAAGCGGAAAAAAAAGTTAATAGGTGCAAAATAGGTATGAAACTGCAAAAAAAGGCAAAAAAAATTCAAAAGTGACTAAGGGAAATTGATTATAGCAGCAAAATTGGGATTAAATTTAAAAAACCATGTAAAAATTCCAAACATGGTCTGGCAGTGGCCAAAAAAAAAAGGTGAATGGGAGCAAGATAGGCATAAAGTTGTAAAAACTGGGTTAAAAAAGGTTAAAATAGGCATGAAATTGCATGAAACTACATCACAATGACAAAATGTTTAACACATTTTGGGTTAAAAATATTGCACTGTCTGCGATTTGAAAATTGCAACAAGCCATATTGTGATTTAATTTAATTTGCAATTAATTGTTCAACCCAACTTCACAATAAAAGATTCAATCTTCAATCCATAAATGTGATAAAAGGCAGTAATTAAAAATAAAGATTCTGTGGATTTAAAATCACATTAGCACTTTACAATGTATGCAGCCTAATACAAAGCAAAACCCATCACTAAGGACTGGAACAATGTCAGCATAAAATACAATTTAGTTCATCTTAATATCTTTCTAATATTAAAAACTAGATGGAGAGAAACCAGTCAGACCCACTTGATCTTGCATAGCAGCTGGATTCACCAGATTTGTCATGGATAAGCAAAAAGGTTGACCTGTGTGTCAGATGAAGGATGAAGCATCTAGTCTCAAAGATCTATGCGTTTTGTCTAAAAGATCTACTAGTAGATCAAAATCTACAGGTTGGTGACCACTGTACTACATTATCTTACTGGCCAGTAGTGAATATAATTAACACAACATTACCCAATCACCTGCCAGACGTAATTTTTAAAGTTTCTGCCCTTTCCCAAGCTCTTTCTATCACCTGTAGATAGAATAGTGAAAGATACTGAATGGTCCACCTGGTGTGTGAGGAAAAAATGTCTGCCATGTTAACAATAAAGTTGGATGATCCAGCCAGAAAACAGCACTGTGTTTTAAAGAGGTGATATTGTTTGTTCATCAATAATGCAGCACACTCAGCAGATGGAAGATGACATTCTAGAGTTTAGGAACTGAAACTAAGACTTGTAATTTCAGGACTAAGCTTGAGAATTCACTGTTTGGTGTTTCATGCATTCACAACTGTGAAACTTAAATGTTCAAGGTTTTTCTTGAAGGTTCACAAATTCTTTATTCAGTGTTTATAATTTTTAAGAGTGGTCCAAGCACTTCAGCAGAATCATAACAACCTTTTCAGGTACTAAAAAGGAATCTTTAAGGTCAAACTTGGATAAAAACTGCCTATAAGGACAGAAATAATGTTTAAGAGATATTATTTGATTTGTGTTCTGATTTTTTATTTCGAACCATGTGCCATCTGTTAAAATTGAAGGGGCAGAGCTTCTGATTTATACTGAAAATAGCTGGAGATATGCTGGCTTCACTTTTGGGGAGCACATTGTCCATCTTATATACATTCTATGGAAAATCACTATGAAAATTTGGTGGACACTGTTTTTCTGTTTATTTTTAATCCCCAGTCCCGTTGATGACTTATTTTAAGAAAGTGTGTCACTGTTCTCATGGCCTGTTTTTTTTTTGTGGCTGACTGGACAGCTCGTCAAACATGTCCTCCATCCTGATGTCAAAGTTTTTATACTCTGTCCCTTGAGTACAGAATATCCTCGAGTGCAGGAAATGCATAATATGCACGCCTAGAATCCTGCATCCATTTGAGGCTGCAGTTGAGGCGACCTAATGGAGAGAGGGGCGAACACAGTGAGGAAGACTCAACCATAGAGTCTCCAGGGAGGCCATTAGGGGAGGACTTCAGGCTGTTTGTCAGACCAGAAAGAGCCAAACAGCTGGGCGTGTTTCTGTCCTGATGATACAAGGGAGGATTTTCAAGTGCCCTCGCCAGATGAAGGGATCTATTAATAACTCCCGCCGTAAAGGGAGATGATCTTGGCTGTGCAGCAGCATCACCAATCTGGACAGGATAGACTTTTCCTTTGATTCAAGGAGACTGCTGATGGGTTGTCTCTCTCACAGGAGAGCCAACACCTACAGAGAGAGGACTGGAATAACGTCGAAGGGAGGTGGAATCCGATTGACGGCACTCTGCTCCAACGCGGCTCCGGCTCTTGTAGCAGATAATCGCAGAACCGAGAACCGGATCAGCGTGCTTTGGCTGCTCTGGAGGAGGGTTTGTAGGCTCAATCCAAGTATAATCCAATCCCAAAGTAGGTCACCACTGACTTAGTGACAGCTCATTCATATTCTGGCCCACAGCAGGTAAACGCTCAGAGGATGAATGAAGCTCTGTGAGACTTTTGGACTTGTTTAATCACACGTAGAATCTCCGGGGTCAAAGTCAAGGCCATTTCTCAACCCGTCCTGATTCTTTTCCAAAGCAACATCCTTGATTTATGTCATGGCACGTCACACTCTATGTACGGGATGTCGCTGTAGCGCCGGTCTACCTCCATCCACTGCTGCACGGCCCTGGCCACGATCTCCTCGGAGAGCCGGTGGGCGTACTCGAGGAGGACTGGGTTGATCGGCGGCGAGATCTCAGGCGAACCCATGTCAGAGTGCACCAAGTAGGCTTTCTCGCCCTTGGATTTTTTGCCTTTGCCTTCAGTAGAGTTTGCATTTTGGCTTGAAGAGTCGCTCCTTTTGGATTTTACACACCCCATACTCTGGAGGATGTAGCATTGAGTTGATTTTAAAGGAGAAGTCTTTGGTCAGAGTTTGGATTTAGGCATCAGTGTTTCCATTTTGCTTTACTTATCGCTGTATCCATCCACTCCCACTGCATCGATCTGAGACAATCAGCAGTGCAAAGTTGAGAGTTTTGTTGATCTTGTGACAACTTTGGCGGATAGGTCCATCTTTAAGTGCGTCTGGCAGCGTCGTAGCAGTCCCTTAACTTCATCCCTTCCTTTGCTGCAGGGAAAAAAAAGATTCAAGTGTTAGAGAGGATTTCAGTGATTTATGTCCATGCAGTCTACAAATACCAGATGGTGGGATCGACGGGAGGATTGTAAATGATTTTCACATTGGCGGCAGCAACTATGTGACCTGCTCACCAGCAGCCAGCGGAGGTCAAGGCACCTCTGCACGGTCACATTTAAGCATGCTCTCAGTCTTTGCACGCCAAGGGTTTCTCTTCCACTGCCCTCCATCCCTCCTTTCTCGTTATGGCGTCTATGACTCAGTGTAGGGCTGGTACACAGGGCAAAAACTGTATTTAATTATTCTTTAGCTGAATGGCAATACATAACACACTCTATATATGGGGGTATTTCGGCTGTAAAGACTTAACAGCTGTCACAATACCAGAACTATAAACTGATATAGTTCTAATATAAATCAGACCATGAATAAATATTTTAAAACTTCAACAAATCCAAGATTTAGGTGTCCCTGACTTCCATTTTGCACCTGCTGCATCATGTTTGGATGTAATTGGATTGATCAGACTCTGTGTATTTGGAGTCCTTAAACCAGCAGTTTTACCAGAACCATCTTTGGAACAAAATTTTTCTTCATACTAGGGCTGGGCAAGATGATCTAAATTCAAAATACCTGATTTAATTCCATAAAAAAACACAATTCACGACTTAATCACTGTTTTTCCTTTTAAAAAAACAAAAACAAAAAAACTCCAAGTAGGCCTGTCACGATAATTGTCCAAAAAAATTATTGCCGATAAACGATATTTTTATCAATATTATTGTGAAAAGTTATTTTTTTATTCATGTAATTGTAATATATGTCATAATTAAGTGGGTACACCATATCAAAAGCAATAAACTTTAATTTCTTAAGAGCGTTTAACTGTAATTGGAAGGTCAAGAGCTTTTAAATAAATAAGTTAAACAAACAATATAATAAATTTAACAAACAAAAAAAAAAGAAAAAAAAACAATGACAATGAAATGGATTGTCTTTTTGGAAAATTGCGTGTAAATAAAATGATTATACTTATCACAAAACAATAAAAAATAGACCCTGTTTCTGTAAAAAAAAAAACAAAAAAAACTAAACTCCAATAAAAACAATCAATAAAATTGAGTTTATACAGTTCAGGAATGATGATGTAACACTGTAGGTCTCTTCAGGGGGCTGGGGGAACAAGCTATTTCAAGGTGAGGCCAAAAAGAGGGGGCAAGTGGGAAGTCCAGATGCTCCAGACTTTTGTCTGGTTCATAGAAATACTCAATTACATAGAGGAGACATGCTAAACACTATAGAGGGCTTTTAAGACTCAGAGCAGCATGATACGGCTCTTTACACACCATTAGTGTCATATGGTTGATATGGTGACAGGAAAACTGTGTTGGCCAACTTGGAAAGTCCTTGAGAACTGATAAGAGAATCAAAATCCAGTGAAGATTCCCTCATTACGCTAAACATTACAAGTCAACAACCTTGTGGACCATAATAATAAGATCATATAAGATATATAATGATCTCAAAGTATCGATTACCATGTGCACTATAAGTAAATATTCAGCTGTCCTGTGCAATACATTTCCATATATACATAGTAACATTTATTTGTATTCTTAATATTGTTCCTTCTGTCTTATATTTGTATGCAGTTTTTCCAATTGCACTGTCCTGTAGGATTTTATCTTCTACACCTCTTTTACTTTGCTTGTTTTTTACGTGACAATCTATTGCACTGAAAAAGGAGAAGCTCTCCAATATTAATGCATATTCTGTATGATGATGACAATAAAGGGCATTTTGATTCTGATAACTTTACTGTTTTACTGTGAGCAGTATTTACACAGAGCACAAGGCCTGGTATATTTTATATGTGATTTACATGACCCCTTATACTCTGCTCAAACTTATGTCAATATGTCTTTAAAACTCGTCACATTCACGAGCACTGGCTCAGCCCTTGTCCTGTTTTCTCTCACATGTCACAGGGACGTCCGTCTGCAGCTCGAGCGCTCTGATGCCGATTGGTTGTAAGCCTGCGTCTCCATCTGTTCGACTAGCCGAGCCGCCCGTCGCAGCCTGATTCACAGTGACAGCCTCCTCTTTCTGCTGCTGCAGGCCTCGCACTGAACATGTGCTTCATTCACAAAGCTGCTGCTGCTGCTGCTGGAGTCTGAGGCCATGAATGATTTATGCAGAGAGGGGAGGCTCCCTGAGAGTAAAACAACATTGAGAGGCGCTAACAGAAGGCTGAAATCACACTCAATCTGCTGCTGAGGATGCTGCTGGTGGTCTTAAAATAAAGTAAACATGTCTGAGTGTAAATGTGAAGCTGTCTGACAAACACAGACCTGATACTAGGGCTGGAAAATATGTCAGATTTATGAGGTGAATGGATCTATTTTCAAAGGACAGTTAGGGTGAGACATAGAGCAGGGAAATATATCATTTAAACTGATTAATTAACAAAACATAATTATTATTTTCTGCAGAAGATTTGAAAATTCAAGATTTTTTGTCCCGAGTTATTCTAATAGTAAGTTGTTGCAATGTTGAAAATATAAATACTGATATTTTTAAGCTTTTATTTTTTTTAAATGAGATTAAATACGAGAGACTACTTAAGTTAATATACTGTAAAACTAGCTCAGCTTTCGGTGTTTACAGACAATCCTTCCTATGTTTATTATTATAAATACAAGAGCGTGCATTTGAATAAGTATTTAGGCAAACATTCCAGATGATATTTAATATGTGTAAATACCATATTTAATATGTGTATGATGTATAAATCTGTATAGATATACAGTCATATTTTTGGAGGTGCTTGTGATCTATTAATTAATAATATTAAAATTAATAAATATTACTTTGGTATTATATGTTTTTGTTTCCGCAATAGATCTGACTTGTAAGGGAGGGGCAGGACTAGATAAGCTCTGAGCTTCATTCTGTCCCTTCTCAGAGTATTGTGTGACATAACTGTGCATACTCACATGTATAAGTTTAGTTGTTGACATATTTAGATGTCTGATGTACATGTTTCATGTTGCCTTGACTGATTGTTGATTGTTCTTTTTTTTCTTTTTAAATTTTGAAGTTTAAGATTAATAAAAAAACAAAGAAAACGTTTAAACTACATGATCACACACTTGCAGACATGCACCAAAGTTTGTTTTTAGGGTCTACATGACCATGCAATGTAAATAAAGGTATTTTAATAGTATAAAGAAAGTGCCATGGAGTATTTTCTTTCTGCTTCTGTAGAATGTTAAGTTTTAAAAAGTTGAGACTTATTGGCTTATGCTTATGACATTGCACTACATTGTAATACATCATATTATCACCCTTGTATTGCTTGCCAGTGCACACCCAAAGGTCATTAAAACTTCAAGGTACAAAAACCAAACTGCAGACAGCTGAACGGCAGTCCAGGATATTTCCAAACAAAGCTCTTAATATAAAAATGCAGTCTTTGTGGGATATCTGAGGCACTGTACTCTTATTCATTTTGTCCTGCAAAATCACTTTTCTTTGCTTTTAATGTTGTTCGAAGGGGCTTGGAGAGCACAATACCTTAGCAAAGTAAACTCTCAGTTCACATAGAAATGTGCCATGCTTCTTCAAGAACACATCCCCCTTTTAATGAAGGCAAACTCCTATCCACTTTCTAAAGCAGGAGGCAGGTGCAATTTTATATTTACCAAGTACTGATGTTAATTTTACATAAATATACAAAACAATATTCAAAAAAGTTGGGGAACTTTATTTTGGTTGATTGCTTTTCTCTATTAATATTTCCAACTGATATTACATTGCATATTTATGGAAAGCCTGATGAGTCACCTTTACAACAAGGCACAACTTGTAAGGATCATATTTATGTGGAATAAGCATCACGCTAAATGTGTGGGTAACACCATCTAAACTAAGTACCAAAATCCTCTCTTGCCCCTTGAAGAAAACCTGTTTTTTCTTCTCGGGGTGTTGTCTTCCTGGGACGCTTGGTGGTCTGCCATTGACCTCACCAGTCTCATGGATCTTGGTCCAAAGTTTGAAAATGGTAACAAGGCTGACAACAAATAACACTGTCACTCTGTGTACCAGAACACCAGCTTCCTGCTGCAGGGGATTTGGGCTTTTTTTGGGCACTAACCAAACATTTAGCTATGTTGCTCTTTTCCATGAATGAATGATGCTTACAAATGATAGCCTTGTTTTTAAAGGTGGCTAATCAGGTTTTCCAATTGGCATTATTTCAGGGGAGCAATAATCATTGACTAAAATAATGTTTTAAGCTTTTTTAAAGTATATTTATTTGTTTTCAGCATTCAGCGCTATAATGGACAATACAAATTATGAAATCACAAATTAAACCCATTCTCCTCCCCTGATCTGAACCACAGCAAGATTATTTTTTACAATTTTTGATCAATTAAAACGATTAAATACCAAACATTTTGTATGGAACATATACTTTTGAAGCAGGGGAATGAAATCCTGGGTGAGAAGCAACATCCTCAACATTATCTTACATTTTTCTAAACAACACACGATATTGTGCAATGTAGACATTGACTACACTGGTGAACAAACAACTGAAAACACATATTTCATATGCACTAAAAGAATTTAGACTTGATAGTATTCATGTTTTTGAACCATTTAAACACTTAACTGAAGATCCCCGGCAACCACTGATCTTCATAAACAAATCAAAACACAAGTAACGCACAAATTTTGGGTGTCTTGAGGTTTTATCATTCTCTTCTGAGCTTTACTAGTATCACATTTTACCATTCTGCAACAAAATATGGAGTTATAGTTTATGGTCATATTGCCCAGCCCTAGCTGACATCTGAATTGTTTGCACCTGCCTTGAAAATGAATTTATAAACGTGCAAAGGTGAAATGTAAATGTTATTAAAATGAGTTGTAGTTTAGTAGAGATGGACATACTTTTAAAACAGGATGAAACACGCCTCAGATTTTTCCCCTTCTCAACAAAATCAGGATCCGGCGACAGAAGAAATAATCCAAGGTCGTTCAAGTAAACAATAATCCAGACATCATGTGGTGGGGCGCCGGTCCCTCTGTCCTCAAACAAAACAGCATCCACCAGAACTTGGAACTTGAAGGTTCTTGACACCAGATATTCTCCCAAGTTGCTTCTGTTCCTGCTCACCTGCACTTGCTGTTGTTATTGCAGGATAAAGAGCAGCGTTGACAGGAACCTCTGGGCACAGTGCAGAGGGACTATCAGGATGCTGGTTCAGAAAGCCGCCTCCCTGCAGCCTCCCCGTCGTGTGCGCCTCCTCAGCAGGGGTGGAATCAGAGGTCTGGTCTGGTGTGACTTCAGCAGATCGACTCTCCTCGGTTTGATCGATCTGCAGCAGAGCACAGGAGGAGAGAGAGTCCGGGAGCTGCGCACTCACGGCGGCTGCGTCCGCACCGAGGGCCGCGGCAACACTGACACCCAGCGGCGGCTTAGAGAACTGCGTCAGAGAGCAGAGCGACAGTCCGGTTTGGGACGCATGCTGTCGGATCTTTGCCGATATTTTCTACCTTACTATCACCGAAACCTGATCCCCACAGGAGGCGCTACAGGTCAAGAAATCCCACCAAAACCTAACCCCCAAACTCAGTCTTCTCCTCTAGGCCACCTAAAACAATCACTGACCTCAATGACCTGGTCTGTTTTGTCTTTTTATTATGCAGTAATTACCTGCAAAAGACTTTCACACCTGTAACTAGAAAAGCAGTCAGAGCGCGCAGACATCCACCAAGATGCTCAGTTCCGGCAGTGTCTTTTCCACAACCCCTGTAAAATACAATTCTGGATCATCAGATCTGGAAACAAGAACATACATGAAGGTTGAGATCCTTTATAAACACAACAAGCTTTGGGAACATCAATTTATGTTTTGATTTCATATGAATTATTGAATGTCATCAATGGGGTTTCCCATTATAATCTTCCTTGATCAGATCCAGCTGAAATTTACCTTGATGATAGGGAGACTGACCTCATATTATCTTGTAAATTTGGAAGCAAATCTGTTGAAATATAGCAGCAATACATTTTTTTAAAACTCCGCCAATATTAATTTATCAGATTGTTTTAAAATTGTAGGAATTTCTTGCATCACTCCCAAAAGTTTAATCAATCCTAAATTAGGTCATTACCAGCATCTCCTGAAAATGTCAGTGAACTCCATTCATCAATATTTTTTGTGTAACCTTGCTGACAAATTGACAAATAGACCAAGACAAACATACAGCAGTGAAAACATAACCTCTTCGGCGCAGGTAAACTTTTGTCCTTTTATGCTCTTTTAAAAACTCTGCACCAATGTTTACATGCTGTAGCATAGTGCACATGCATCACAGACAGAAGGTTGCGGGTCCAAACATCATGTCGGCCCAGGCTTTCTTTGTGAAGTTTGAATTTTTTACCTGTGCGTGCGAGGGTTCTCTACAGACATTCCAGCTTCCTCTCACAGACCAAATAACATGCCTGTTACTGACTCTAAACTGCCTTTGGGTGCGTGAATTGTCGTCTGTCTCTCTACGATGACCTGTGATTGACTGGTGACTGATCCAAGGTGAACCCTGCCTCACACTCAGAGTCAGCCGGAAAAGGCTGCCGGACCCCCCAACCCTGAAAGAAATAAGTGGTGTGGAAAATGGATTAATGGATCGATTTTTACAGGCTAATGAGTAGACTCTACTTGGACTTTAATTGCACATATTATTGAATATATTACCCCAAATTCTCAGCTATTTTACACTACATTATTGTACCTTTTAACCCTGTATTTATACTTATATTTTGTTTTTATTTATTTATTGTGTTTTCACAGTTTTGAAAGCAAAGCTCCTGAATTTTGTTAAACAAAAGTGCAATAGCAATATAGGCGATTCTACTCTTTTATTTAGTCTCAAAAAGCACAAATAGTACAAATATGTATGTATAAATTCTCATTTGTGTTCAAAACAGCTTTGACTAAATTATACTTTTAATTTAAAAAGTGGATATCATTGATACCTAGTCATTGGTGAGGCAAACCATTACAGTACATTTATGCACTTCCATCTGCCGAGAGTGATTTTGGTCTGTTTATATCATGCATTTCTACAGGTATTATCCTCATTCACTCATTATGAACCGTCTTAAATGTACCATGAACTGTATTAAAAGAGCTGGTGGACGTCAGCCTTACACTCCCGATGGATTGTTTCACATATCAGAGGACTCACCTGGGAAACATCCCATAGAAAGTGTTTGGGAAGGGCCAGAGCGTTCAAGAAAAATGTTAGTGCAATTGTATGAAAGTTTTTCTGTCACATTCATCTTGACTAGTCAGAGGCTAAAGGACATTTCTAAATCTTGGCACAGTTTAAAAAGATTTGTTCTACGTTTTCTTTGACATAGAAATGGAAAAAGGAAGACGTGATAAGATTTTGGTAGTTATCTGAATCTGGTTGTGGACTCAGGAAGTTGTCAGGATTTGTTGACAGTGGGGCAGTTTTCCACATTTTTGACTATAGCTTATAGCTGACGATGTTGGACATGTCTTGGAAAGCTTTGTGCTTTCAGTGCACTTCAAATTTTACAAGTAAAATGATCAAATTAATTCTAAATCAATGAGGCTGTTTTGATAATACTTATACATATGTATGTAATGAAAGTCGTTTATTATTGATGATGTGACTCTTCTACCGTCCACAAGGTGGCACCGTCCTCATATCCTGCAGCCAGATCTCACCTGCAGGGTCTGAACAATCCTTCATGTCAGGTTTGTCTTCCTCTGAGGAACAAACCAGCCCTTCACTGAAGTTTTGTCCAAAACCAGGCAGACTCCAGTTTCATCTATGAACCTGACGTTAAACACAAATCATGTTTGATAAACGTTAACACCAGAGCAAAACTTGCTGAATAAATCTGAATCAGTCATTTCAGTCTTCTGTATGTTTTGAGATCACATGCATTCAAAGCTCTAACTTCACCAAACAAGTAAATTGATTCTTAAGTATGAGTGCATGATAGTTAAATGTATGACTTTAACGGGATGCATCATTAACTCCTGTGGAGCTCGACTTTTTAATATCAAAATTGTGCTTGGACGTCATTTAATAACCATAAAGCTTGTGTGATATCTGTCTGTTACTTTGTGTTTATAAAAGATACAATAAAATGTTTAAACTGTACCCTTGTGAAATGGGTATTTTTTTAATCTCTTTTAAACCAAATGTTTCAGGACCTTTTGTTCCTGGTCTGCTATTGTGACCATTTCTGAGGGAACAATTTATAAAAAAGGCCACTGACAAAAGGAAACAAATCTAAAAAACATTGAACCAGCAGTATGCATAGAGCTTTTAACTTTTACTTGGAGAGTTCTTATGTCCTTGGCTGTTTTATTTGCTATTGTTTAAACCTTCTGGTATATGTTAATAATAATAAAATGACATTATTTAACCGGAAAAGCATCAAATGTTTGGTTTGATCAGTTTTTGTCTAAAATGTACAATTTTCAATAACTGGTTCACACATATCTTATTTCTGTTAAATCATTTTTACATTTTTATTATTTCATGGAGCTTAATTCATTTGTAGTTTTTATTACTTCATTGCCTTCATTCCTGTTTTAGTTTGTGGTTTTTAGCTTTTCTGTTTTTTTTAATCATACATCTACAGTGCACTTTGGGCTGCATTCTTTCAAAGCATTGAAATATCAAACATATAAAGTGAAGTTTGAAACTGTGAAATATTTTTTATCAATGAATGATGGCACAGGATGCTCTTCACCAGAGATGTGCTGTTAATCAGAAGTAATTGTAAGAGCTGCAAGACGTTGACTAATCACGACGTTCAGCACTGCAGCTCCTCCACTGAAAGTTCCTGGGTGTTTGAGAAGTACAACCACCGAGCAGGAACTTTTCAGGCAGTAGATCTCAGAACTGAAATTAGACCACAGTTCCTGCTGTTGAGTTCCTCTAAAAGTCCGTACAGAGACCAGTTTGACAACCTTTCTTTAACCCTTTAACTCCCAACTCAACTGTTTGGCAGAGGCCATAAAATTCCGAAATATTAAATGTGTAAAATAAACACAACATGTCATTGTTTGTTTCTGTCAATTTTTTATGATACAGAAAAAAACTGCAAACAAACCAAACAACTGAGATTTTGTTTGTGGGATTTAAAGGTTTCAATAGCTTAAAGCTTCTATTATTACTACCATCATCATTATTTCAAATACTTAATCATTTACTGATATGATATCTATGTACACATAAAGTCTGTTATTCATCGAAAACATTTTCTGTGTTTTTCAAACTCAATCTCTACTTATCAATCATCATCTATTTCAAGTTATTTTTGCATTTTTGCAGACATTTCTGCCTTTTCTAATTGATTTTGTCCCAAATATTTGTGCATTTTTATGTCCTCACACAATCAACTGTTGGCTTTTAAACCTTTTAATTCCACACCAAGAAAATATCTGAGTTTTTGCTTGCTTGTGGTTTTCTCTGTTCCCTGAAGTGTTACTGGAACCAAACAATGATTTGATTTGTTCCGTTTTTTAAAATATTAAATATCCCTGAATTTAATGATGACCTCTGCCAAACAATTAAGCTGGTAGTTAAAGGGTTAACTATAGGAGCATGTATTGTACTTCTTTGTTTGAAGAAACTTAGGAAATGAGTTTTTTGTATGATTTTTTTTTTCTAGGATCCATAACTAATCAAGCATGAAGATGTTATTACAGCATTGAGGGCAGGGATGTCCAAACTGTGGCCAACTCTATCAATCAGTCAATCAATGCTTACTGTATCACACCAGTTCATAACAAGTGCTATCTGAAGGCAATTTGCAATAGAGCAGGCTGAAGACATACTCTTCATTTTATAGATACACCTTATACAAATACATATATTAAATATATTTGTATATACACATACTGTACATACATCCAGAGGTGTATCCATCCACCCAGACAGAAGGACTAAAATCGCTGCTTAATTTGAAAATCTGTCTCTGCTGAATATAGACTTAATCAATCAATCTTTATTTGTATAGCATCATTAATGTTGAATATACATTTATTAAAGGTAAACTCCTTTTTTTCCAGCTCATTTTCCAGAGTGACCTCATGTCTGCATGGTTGTAAAATAGTTCATATGGAGGTATAATCAGTAAAATCATGGATAGAGATCAATGTGGCATTAATAATTTATAATGAATATAACCTGGAGAAGAATTAAGATCTTGCTTTCTGCTGTGATACTGTACTGGACAATCCATTTTAAATGTGTCTTCCTGAAAGTGGTCCGTCAGTCTTGTATTTGTCTGTATGTGGTCAACTAATAGCACAGCAGGCTAAGCAAGAAAGAAAGTTGCTGGTTCAACTCCCCAGAGTTTGCATGTTCTCCCTGTGCATGCATGGGTTTTCTACAGGTACTCTGGTTTCCTCCCATGCTCATTAGGTCAACTGGTGACTCTATCCCATGTGTTAATGTTCGCTGGTCTCTATGTCGGCCCTATAATCTGGTGAGGATGAAGGTAGCAGGTGATGGTGCAGGATGATAAATGAGATGGATGAAGGATGGATGGTGTCTGAATTGGGCAGGTTGGAGTATCACACCAAGTGAAGGTGCAGAGTGAACATTGGCAAAGCAAAATTGACTTTTACATTGGGATGGGAATTGTTAAGAGTTTATTATCGATTAAATTCTTTAACAATTCAGTTATGGACTCATCTGAAATGTTCTGTGTAGGCAAAAGGTGGTCCACGCAGTTTTTTTAGTGGCAACAATGTCAAACACATGTCACTCAGATATTCAATGTCACGCAACACAGTTGCTTCTGAAGTTGTTGGTGTTTTTACCCACTAAATATTGTGCAATAAGTGTCTGTCTGTTTAAAATTGAGCCATAATTTTGACCACTTCTGTATCCTGTCTGTCATGGCTACATTTTTTACATTTTCTCTGTCACTTCTGCTGACTGTCTCTGGTTAGATTGGGATGTCCTTCATTTTTTTAAGCCAGCAGAACAAAGTGGAAGGAATTGATAAGTGGACTGTTGAGAGTAAACACTGATTATATCAAATCCCTTAAGGGAGCTGTTATTGATTCTCAACTGGGGATGCACAATATTATAAGAAAAGTTATGTTTCATTTTGGCCGATATTGAAACTTTGGCTGATGTTTACAGTTGATATATCAGCCACACATATCTGCAAATTACACAAATGTACAATATTAATGCACCATCTCATCACTGCATGGGTACATTTACATATCAAGGGTTTCATTTACGCAAGAGTTTTTTTGTTTGTTTTAAATGTGTTCCTCACAAAAATATACACTTAAAGAAACAAGTTCATTATTTTAAAGTACAGAGCTTGTGCTCTTGATCAAAATATCAGTATCTGCAATATATAATTAAAACATATCAGCATATCAGATATCAGCAAAAATCCAAGATTGTGCATCCCTATTCTCAACTCAATTTCCATCCCTACTTATAACTAAAAAAGGGGGATCCAGCAATTCTAGTTAGCTAAACAATAGTGAAGAAATAGTTATGATTAATTTTATGACATACTCTTTCATATAAAAATAATGATCTGAAAGGTACTTTGATTTTGTAAAACATTTTAAAAGTATCTTAATGAAATATCTGTTTATCTTCAAACTGTACTGGATGCAAAATGATGTTTCTACAGTACATAAAAAAACATGTTTATTGATCTTAAAATGGATTAAGTAAAACATAACTTTATGAAAACGTCACAAGAAACTGCACTTGATTTTTTGAATACCAAATCGATTGGTTACCAAAAAATACGTGTTCAGCCTAATATATGTGAAGATTAAACTAAAATGAGACACAGATTTGACTTGAGCTGCAGGAATTGTTTGCAAAATTGTCCATTTTTGCACTTTATCATCTTCTTGAAAATTTCAGCATTAAACTTTGTCCAACTGTATCTTTAAAAAAAAAAAGTATAACCACAAATTATGTAATAGTCTGTCTTTCCTGCAGCTTAAAGTCTGTCAGTTTTGTCTTCAGGGAGACATAAATTGAGTTTTCAGACAGTCCAGTCTGCGTCTGTGCGTAACGACAGTAGGCTAATAAAGTGAATTTATCCATCTGTGAACGCGCTCAGCACACGCTCACAGCCTCCGTCCCTTTATGGTTTGACAACGAAAAAAAGTTTTCATGTCAGTCGGTTAAAATTCATTGTTGCCGGTCCAGCCAATCATCTTTTTTGACGACACAAAAGAGGCTAAAGTTGGAGTATAAAAAGGTGTGCGCTAATAAACTATGATGCCTATCAGTGTGGGACATTAATCCAAACCAGTCAGGCCTCAGCTCCAGCTCACGTCAAGGGATCTTTGTCAAACTAGACCACTCTCCACAGAGACGATGAATCTGTCTAAGATTGTGCTCTCAGTCAGCCTGCTGATCACTCTGGGTGCAGTAGTTCTCAGTGAGCAGGAGACGCACCAGCAGCCTGCAGCCACCAGCCCAGAGGACACGGAGCAATGCGCCACCTGCGAGGTCCGCCAACAGATCAAAACCATGAGACTAAACGCCATTAAATCTCAGATTCTGAGCAAGCTGAGAATGAAAGAAGCTCCCAACATCAGCAGAGACATTGTGAGGCAGCTCCTGCCCAAAGCGCCTCCACTGCAGCAGCTCCTGGACCAGTACGACGTGCTGGGAGACGACAACAGGGATGTGGTGATGGAGGAGGATGACGAGCACGCCACGACGGAGACGATAATGATGATGGCCACTGAACGTGAGTGCTTATTTTACTTTAGTTACCAAATGATCGACTCATCCATCTGACTAAAACTCACCAGACACCTCCAAAACAGGTGTTACCGGAGGAGTCACAGGCGTGATTATCTTGACAGAGTCGCGTGGATATTTTTAAACCTTGTATTTTTTACCAGATCTGTCTTTCTGTCTCCAAAACAAACTTTACGCACAAGCAGAGCGCACGGAAGGTACGCCTGTATACTCGATTTAAGAAAGGTGTTAACTTGAGAAATTCTCCTTTTATAATACAGAAACTATCTCTCTATCTATGAGCTAATCTATATATCGATCCATCTGTATGTCTATCGTTGCAGCGCAAGCATTCATCAGCCAGAGAAGATGCGCAGAGACCGATAAAGAAAAGATTATGCAGGAACAGAACACATGAGAAGCTGTCAATACCCTGTACTGACAAGAATGCGTCAGTGTTAGTGTTCATTTCCTATGTTTTAATCCATCTATCAATCTAACTATCCATCATTCCAATGAAAAATATGCTGACGTCTCCAAAACTGCTTTACGCACGGATCGAGCGCACGACCGATGCAACTATGCTTTACTATTACCAATATGCGTAAACTTGATGATTTACTTCTTTTTATTTTGCACGAACAAGCCTATTTCTAAAACAATCTATACGTCGACCATCTATATATTAATGAGTAGAGATGAAATATGTATGCACTTTCCATCTGATGAGTGAAAGATGCGCACAGACATCTAAAATGTTCGAAGCATAAACAGAGCGCAAGGGAGACGCTGCCAGTTCCCTTAATTAGACCCAGAAGTGAACGAGTCTTACTATTAGTTTATTTTTGCGTTACCTTTCTAGAAATCTTAAAAAAAAAAAAAAGGCGCCACCACACCTCTCTCTAACACGTTTTACGCACAGGCAGAGTGCAGCTAGTGCTTTGTTTTGATAAAACTCTGCTTGTGATATCAGAAATGTACAAACATGAACACAGTGATGATTTTAAAAACCTATTTTAGTTGTAATATTTTTGTCAGGCACCCTGGAAAACAAGAAAATGACTGGACACATGTAACACTTTCTTTGATTGTTTCCAAGCGTTTGAATTAAGGTAATTTAAGTCAGCGCGCACGGCCATTACGCACGCAATAAGAGAGGTCTGACCAACACATTGTCAGCGGTGGTTCTCAATTTCAGTTCAGTGAGAATGTGTATTCTCTCTCTCCATGCAGCCGACCCCGTTGTCCAGGTGGACGGAGAACCGAGATGCTGCTTCTTCTCCTTCGCCCAAAAGTTTCAAGCCAATCGAATAGTGCGCGCTCAGCTCTGGGTGCATCTGCGCCCAGCGGAGGAGGCGACGACCGTGTTCCTGCAGATCTCCCGCCTGATGCCGGTCACAGACGGGAACAGGCACATACGCATCCGCTCCCTGAAGATCGACGTGGGCGCCGGGGTCAGCTCCTGGCAGAGCATAGACGTCAAACAAGTGCTGACGGTGTGGCTGCGGCAGCCGGAGACCAACTGGGGCATCGAGATTAAGGCCTTCGATTCGAGGGGGAACGACTTGGCTGTGACCTCCGCGGAGCCCGGAGAGGACGGACTGGTGAGCTCAAAGTTTAGTTCATGCAGCTCAAAAGTACAAGAACTGGATGAAAGTAAATGTGTGTACTCTATACTAATGATGAAATTAATAACATGGATGATAAGATATGGTGGAGATATGATTCAAGTATAGCTGCAATAGTGGCTCCCAGGTAGTCAAGACTCCCAGCCCACCACCAACTAGTTGACAAATCAAGACCTAAGTTGAGGAAAGTCTGAACCTCTTAAACTAATTCGAGAAAAGGTGTCAGTTTGGACCAGAAGTGGGAGAAATGAAACTAAACCAGGAGACAGGACAGAACAGTCATGGTTAATAAACGAGTAAATCATTAAAAAGCCCATTGAAGATCTGTATCCATTATTATTTTACTCCGACTCCTATGATAATATGAAAATCTCAGTATTTTCTTTGTTTTTTTGGGGGAAGCGGTTCTCAACTGGTGGGTTAGGACCCAAAAGTGGGTTTTGAATCAGTTTCTACTTGGCTACAAATACTTGGAACGAGTCTATGGTGTGCAGAAGCAAATGGGGAGCTGCAATAATATATTCCAGCTTATACAATTATGCGGAGGTGACTTGTGAGATCTGGCTGTTTTCTAAAAAATGTTAAAAAGTTTTTTCATCATTGGGAGATATCAGCCTTATAAGTTAAGTATCTGTACCGGCATATCGGCAAATTACACCACTGTACAATACTGATGCACCTTCTTATTACTGCATGGGTACATTTAAAAATCAAGGGTTTCAATTCACGCAAGAGTTAAGTGCTGTTTTTCTCGCTTTACATCTGTTCTTCACAAAAATAAACTGTAACACTGAAGAAACAAGTCAATTTTTTGACAAGTGCAGAGCCTTCTCCCTAGACCAGAAACATAGGCATCGGCGATGATGAATTAAAAAACATCGGCATATATTGGAAAAAATGTAATATCATGCATCCCTACAAAACACATGTACTTTAGCTGAGAAAAATAGCCAATGTTTAAAACAGAATGAAGAAAAATATAGAGATGAATGTCCATTTGGGCCTCCATATGTCACAGAGTTTTTGCTACAAGCACACATTTGCAACCCTCTTAGAACTGTCCACACTACACAAAAAGCTACATAAAACTCAATAATCTGAAGCATAGTTTTTTGGAACAAAGTCAGAAATTCACTGGATCAACCAAAACTGTTTTCATAGATACAAATCAACCTGATCAAACCTGCTGATTGCCTCTAAAAGTCGCATCATTACATCATTAAATCATCCTCCAGCTCAGGCTTTCAGGTATAAATAAATAAATAAATAAATAAATACATTACAGATCTACCTGTAAATTGCTTGATATAGAGACATTTGGGGGGCTGGACCTTCTTGTCTTTTCCAGCTTTTGAACCTATTTTGATGCTTTTTCAATTATCTCTCCGTCCTTCATTGACAATTTGAAAAAAGGAATCCTAGGCATCATTTGACATGTATAACAATGTTATTATTGTCATTACAGAGTTGGTTTTAGTTGATAGAGGCTTATAAAGCTGATAATTGTTAAGTAAGATGTGTAGATATAATAGGCGCACATATCAACCATATGCAGTCTGTAATGCCTCAGTGCTTCACCTTTTTAACCCTAGATGTCAACAGAATTGTTATAACAGAAACAATTGTTTTTATTGCTGCACATTTGTCTCTAAAACAGAAATCATAGTTCAAAAAATAAGTTAATTCTTGTATAGCAGAGACTTGGTGGTCTACACAAACAATGTGTTAACTGCTTAGAAATAGCAGCACACAGAGTGTCGGTGAAAATCTAAATTTGTGCATCACAACAAAAGCTTCGATTTGGGAGGCAATCTTCACCATTTTTAAAGTACCAAGTTGGCAATTATGTTAGCAAAACCCCAAAATGTCATTTTCAGTTCTGCTCATCTATTTATTTACTTATAACAAAAGGGTTTGGCCTACACAGGTAACTAATCCAACATTATGCAGCCGTGATACATTTTATATCTTGAGGCCCCTAGAATAAGAGGCCCAACCCACCTTTACACAATGTTGAAACCACAAATGGCTGTAAGAGACAAAAGTACATTAGTACCTTAAAGGACTTAGTTCAGTGTTTTGGGGTTTTAATTTTGGCTGCAGCAAGCCTTTGCAGAGTCAGCAGGTGGTTTAACATTTCAGCATTTCACTTCTGGGGGACAGAATCAAGATTTAAGACTCCTGAAAGTGTTTAATCCACAAGAGACTTCATGTACCAGCATTTGGACAAATGCCCAGATACACAATAAGCTCAAATCTTATTGTCAGATTACAAAACAGTTCACCTGCCCCAAATTCCAACGTGTTCAGTGTGACTGTGCAAATCAGAGTAATTGTCGGCACACACACACACAGCACGGCTATCAGTGACAAACAGTTATAATGCAGGTGAAATGCCAGCACCGGGCTTTAGAGCAATTAGAATACCTCGAAGTCTGAGTTAACTGACCGGAAGATTATCTAATTTCCCTGAAATCACCAAATTTTGTAGTACTAATGAGCCGTGTTTGTAAATCAGCTGCAAGAGGTCAGCCGAGTTCTGCAGGTAGCACAGTCCGCCTGTTGGTTTCTCTATGGTGCCAAGTGTAAACGCAGAATTTCACATTATTCTTTGTAAATGTGACTTCGCCTGGAGTAAGTGGTTTGCTGGGAAATCTGTAGTTTTAGTCACAAAAATAAACTCTATTTGGATTTTTTTTAGGTGGCATGTTGTACCAAACTGCCCATAAATGCCTCACAGCTCTCAGACTTTCCAATAACAAAGTCAAACAGCAAACAGGCAGAGTAAAAATGAAATAATCCATACAGTAATACATTTTGAACATTATAAAATGACCCTCAAATAGATTTGTAGTTGTATTAATACAACACTTTTGTTTGTTGTTGTTTTATACTATTTACAACCTGACAGTGGATTCAGCATGATGATTGTTAAGCTAACGAGGCTCAAGCCTGGTAGTTGAATGTTTGTTGTTGTTTTATACAATTTACAACCTAACAGTCGATTTAGTATGATGATTGTTAAGCTAACGAAGCTCAAGCCTAAAATGTATAAATGTTAACCTAAAATGAAGTCAAGATCTTTTGAGTGGATCAGCAGAATTAAAGTTAGCTTTGTTTTTAATATGTAGCATAGTGTATGTTTTAGTAGGGCTGCCCGTATATGGCAAAAATATAACCTAAGATTATACCAACAGATATTTAGATCACAAAAATGAAACAGGATTACTCACTGAATTAAATCACACATTACATGCTTTACTTGACATATATGCCTTCACACTATTTTTCACATTCAGAAAGACAATACATAGAAATATACTAATAATGCTATAATTACCCAAAAGAATCTTAATTAAAGCTATAGAAAATGAAAAAGTGTAACATGTCATGTGGCACATGGTTTTTAATCTTGATAACTCATTTTTCATCCTTGTGAAAGGCATTAATTGTAACTGAAATAAAAAATCTATCAATTTTCCAGCTCTTTGTCTGAGAGGGCAGAAGTAGTGATGCTTAATAGGCAGTTTCAGACATTTAGAATTTTTTTATCAGTTATATTTTGAAAAAAGCTCTGTGGTAAAAAGGAAAAAAACTTCTGACATACATTTAGTTTCTTAGAAAATCTTGAACACTCATGATAAAAGAACAAATGAGGAGGGCAGTTAAGACCTGCTCTTTTGTGTGCTGTGATTTAGCGCAACAAATAAGGACAAATGAATTGATTTAGGGTTTTTTTTACCATAAAGGTAACTGGTAAAAGTTAAAAACTAAAGATGTGCTGGAGATGTGCTTGCATAATTATCGTTATAATGTTCAGTGTACCTGACAAACAAACATGAGGAACCTGTGTTACAATAAGAAGATGAGCTCTCAGAGGAGAGAATACCAACACTAATTATGCTCTTTTTTGCACTCCCACCCCTCCAAGAGCCTTAACAGTAGCCCTTTTCAAAGTGCATTTGCATAAAAGCTCTGCAATAAAGATCTGTCATTACTGCACATTAATCCAGATCAGGTGGGAGTCTTCAGCCTCTGCACAGACGGAGGTCATCGCTCTCACAACGGGACCAAAGCATGAGAAAAATGTCAATAGACTCTCAAAAAGAGAGGCAAATCCAAAGAAATAACTGAGCGCATGAGTCACTTTAGATAATTAATCCTGGTGCAAATAACTACATTCACATGATTAAAAATGCAAATACCCTCCTCCTAAATGAGGACCAATCCTGATTGGATGAACGGAGTATGAGGTAAGCAGTCAACTGACCCTCAAATAAAGTGAAATCCTGCTATTCACTATAAGTTACTTACAATATTTACATTAATATTTACACTGTATGCAGAAACCCACAGATTACAAACTAGAAAGCATTTGGAGAGCGCAAATCCACACCAAGGTAGCTCACATATTGCTGTACATCTATAAGCAATAGTTCCATGATAAAGTTACCATCATAGTAAAACCCACACCTAGCACTCAGAATCAGGTTAATATCATTGTTTGTTAGACAGTTATCAAGCAAAAGTGATTGTTTGCTAATGGTGGTTATCTGGATCACCAGGAAAATCTAATAATTTCTATGTTGCGCCATTACCAACATCTCCTGAAAAGTTCGGCAAAATCCATCCAGTTTTTCAGTAATCTTTCAAACAAACAAAAAAACAAACATACGGGAAAGACACAACCACCTTGGCGGAGTTAAAACACAAAAAGCTTAGTTGCTCTTTGAGCCTAAATGGTTCAACATTGTCAAATTAATTTGGTAAGGTTGTTATATCAGTATCAGTTTAAGGTGTGACACTGCTAGGATGCATGCAAAATTGTGCGTGCTCCCCATAAACACAAAGGCAACATTGCACCCATCACACTCAAAATTACGCCTCTGATACAACGTCTGGAGACAGAGCTAATGGGGTCATCTTGTTCCCTCCATCAAGGATCACAGAGGCATAGTTATCACAATTTTGCATGCCACAATTTAGGGGCTATTGCAGAAAAAGCATGGTCATCCTTAGTTTTAAGTCTTGTTTTCGGGACAACAAGACACAGCTAGGAATAATGCTGTGTTCCATTTACCTCGGAACTGGGAAGAGAGAAGTGGGAATGACGTCATATACGAGTTATCAGCATTCCAGTTTCAAAGTTGGAAAAAGCATCCCTATCTACCAGGCTATCGTTAGCCTTTGTTAGCATGACCTGTGTTGTAGTTCACGAATACCACATGAAGAATGTAAAAAACACTATAGCAGTATTTCTATAAACAAACATCGAACATACTATGCATACAGACGATTTAGTGTGACAAACACTCGTCAGAAGTGCTAATGAATGGAATGTTACAGGAGCTAAATACCTGCTCACACCCGTGGCATCCATCTTTGATTGTCAACTCTGGGACTTCACAGTAGGAAGTTTCTACCTCAGTGGGCATTCCAGATGAAATTTCCCACTGGGAACTCAGAAATCTCCACTTCCCATTACAACTGGAACACAGCATTAGCCCTATCATACCTCATAAAGTCTAAATAGTAAGGTTTTCACACAAGGCTTTTCATGCAAGCTCTTAGTGCTGAGTCTGACCATGTCAACATATAGACCACCCTTTTCTGACTATTACAGGCCCATCACCGCCCAAACAGCATCGCCACTTCAACAGACCCAGGCTCTGTACATAAAGGCCCAAGGCAGTGACCATACAGACACTATTTACTCCATCACATGACCCCCTAATGTTCCTTTTGCCAGCATCACTCGTAAAAAGAACAAGTAACAAAAAAGAAAAGAGGAAGGTGCAAGCAATAAGTCTGAAGAGAGAGCTTTGAGGATGAGGGAAGTAAGGGGAGGTACCCGTTCAGCCCTGGCTTTAACCCCGACCTGAATGGGTTGTTACTCTGCTTCCATCAACGTTTTTACGAAAAAGAAAGGAAAGAAGGAAAAGAAGTCAAATAACTTGTAGTCTTATCCATGTGAAAAAGCTTCCAAATATAAACTTAGAGCATGCTGAGATTCATGCTAGGTTTTGGAGGAAAAGATTTCTTGATCTTTTGATGTCAACAAAGATTTTTTAGGCATCCAACCAAGAACTCTCTCATAAATCCCATAGAAGATGGAACCAGAAGTTCCACACAGCTGGTTCATTCATGTATTTTAGGTCTCAGTGCTACAGTTCTTCATCGGAGAAGGTTTATAAATGCAGTGAGTGTCAGTCCTTTGCAGATCTGTTGTTTTTTAATTTTTCACTTTGTCTCTGCAGCAACCTTTCATGGAGGTGAAGATCTCCGAGGGTCCAAGACGAGTGCGAAGGGACGCGGGCCTGGACTGTGACGAGAACTCCCCAGAGTCCCGGTGCTGCCGTTACCCACTCACAGTAGACTTCGAGGACTTTGGCTGGGACTGGATTATCGCCCCGAAACGCTACAAGGCCAACTATTGCTCTGGGGAGTGTGAGTACATGCACCTGCAGAAGTACCCGCACACCCACCTGGTGAACAAAGCCAACCCCAGAGGGACGGCCGGCCCGTGCTGCACCCCCACCAAGATGTCGCCCATCAACATGCTCTACTTTAACCGGAAGGAGCAGATCATCTACGGCAAGATCCCCTCCATGGTGGTGGACCGCTGTGGGTGCTCTTGAGTCAGGAGTCAGGACAGAGGCCACGGCGAGACAAATGGGGACATCCAGCTTCCAACTGAAAGACTTTCGACACAAACCAATCCAGCAGTTCCAGAGCTTTCCTGCAGAACATGGTGCAATAGAACCAGAGTAGAGGCCGCAATCCAAAACGCTTCCGCATCCGGCATAGCTCTTACTTTCCTGTCCTTCTTACAGTGACATCTGTAACCAGAGATCTTGAGGTCAGAGGGAAGCATATAACACACTCACAGACACGCTTGGACTTGAATGTAGACGAAAACTGTTCAAAGTTATCCACCATCTTCTGTCAATTTATACAAACATGCCGACAGATTATAATTGTGAGCTATCACTTCGCTCATAGCCAACATAAAAGCTTTTAAATGTTTTTTTTTTTTTTGCTAAGCTATATGTTTGTGATCATTAATTTTCCACGTTTGTTTTCAGAGTGAAACCAGGAATCCTCATGGACTTTTTGAAAGGGCTTGAAAAATCACAAACGGAGACTCTTCAGAGCGATGTTTCACATTAGTAGAACATGTTTTTGCACACATAGGTTTAAAGAAGTCAGAAGAAAACTCATATTATTACTGCTATGAGACCCAGCCGAAAATGCAGCATTACGCAATCAATTTGATTTCTATAACTGTTAAGGTTTGTTTTGTGCCTCCAATGCGGACAATATGTGAGTTTAACTGAAAGAGAAAGTGATGACGCTCTGATATTCAGCCCTATGGACACAAAAATGTTTCAGCTTTGTGAAAAATCACCTCAAGAGCCAACCTGCAATGTCTCTTCCATATTCACACACAAAAACATAACCAAATCCAGGAGCTTTCTCGCTCGTTCACAATCTCCACAATCCATCCAAACACAGTCTGACCTGCCCGATACACTTGAATTATTCTGATTGTAAATTCTCATGACTGGACAGAAGGACTTGAACTGAAGGCACAAAGAATGCAGCCGACAAATAAAGAAATGTGTTAAAGACAGAGGAAAGGGATTGTCGAATCGTATGAATGTTGACATCACGCTTTAATCTCTGTCTTACAAACCACCCAGTTTGCACTATGGCACACCAATGGAAAGAATTGGTTGCTACAAGAGTTGTAAAAACTGATTTTGATATGTTTGCTAATTTGTATTGTATACATATGCCATTGTTTCCATTAGGAGTTGCCTTTCTAAACCACTATTGGTTGATGTATAAAACCGCAATCTAGCAAGATATAAGATGTAATACAGCAACTCTGTACAAATGTTTCGACAAATAAAGTTTACAGCTTTTTTGTTGAGTTTCGTGTCTTTGGAAGTTTTTTCACTGTGATAAAAGACTTAAAAACTGAAACTCACTGGATGGAAATGTGATTTTAAGTATTTAACTTCATTTACAACTGGCATATTGAATATAGTATTGTTGTGGTAACACTTTGAGATCCATAACTGATAATTAATTCATGCACCATTAATACACGCAAGACACATGAGGGGCTTTAGTATGCATGCAGTAATGTACAAAGTAACTGAAGTAAATAGTAATGCACATGTGTTTCAAGTGTCCCATGCCTGACTATATTTGTTTGTTGATGTGACAATTGAGCTGTTTCTGTCATTGATACTAATGAGTAATTAAGGATGTTCAAGGGAAAAGACAGAAAAAAACAACCAATCTGCTGAATTTTAAGCGTTACACCCTGACAGCTTCATCATCAGTTCTTCATGACGTCACTCAGACCTCATTATTTGTCTGTAATACTATAAAACATCAAAAACATATTGGTCATAACTCATGACTAATGATGACTGAAGTACCTTAGTTTCTTATATTAAATAATGAATAAAGTAAAGTCATCAGTGTTTGGCCAGTTACTCATAAACAGTAGTAAACAATTATTTCTTGTTAAAAATGCAAAATAATTTCTACATTTTGTAAGCATTATCAAAGTAACTAATTACTTAATTTTGGAGTTACTTTTCCCGTATCTCCCTTCTAAACTGATCAACGGGTCAAAACCAAGTATTCATCAAATCACAATACTCCTCACAATTCACACGGACAAAAACCAAAAACAAAGATATTAACTTTGGATGGTCATAGAAAATCTTTTTCTTTTTCTATTGTTTTTTTTGTACCGGCCTGAGTGAAAGAGTCCATTAAGAAATATTACATAGGTCTACAGTCCTGTTCTGAGCTAAGGCAGGAAAGACTGCATGCTTCCTTACTTTACCAGTTACAAAAAAAAAGGGATTTTGCCACAGTAACAGTAAAAGAAACAGGAGTTACAAGAAACAGATGGTGTTGCTTTTTCTCATTTGCAAGGTAATTTCTGGGATTAATTTTGTTTACTTAAATCTTTTTTTTGTAATTATGATCTTTCTCATTTAAATCTGTCATCTGTTAGTTACAATAAAAAAAGACTTCTGAGACAACAAATATATACTATATGTATATAAAAATACACATTTTTAAACATAAATACATACACACAGATAATATTTTCAGATATATATTTATATGTATTTATATATATGTATTGGGATAGATAGATAGATAGATAGATAGATAGATAGATAGATAGATAGATAGATAGATAGATAGATAGATAGATAGATAGATAGATAGATAGATAGATAGATAGATAGATAGATAGATAGATAGATAGATACTGAAAATCAACCAATGAAAATCAGACATTGGTCTTTAATTGTGGTTCAACAGAATTATTTTAAAAAACAAACTAATGAAACTAACCTTGACAAAAATGATTTTATCCCTAGAAAAGATTGAAATTGATTTGACTATAGAGACATGTTAAACTAAATCGTGTCCTGTAATTAGAATCACAGGCTTCCTCAAGCTTGGCAACTGGACTTTGTTCTGTTTGGGAACTTAAGACAGTCCAGTTGCCTCCATTTTGAATCTTCAAGAGAGCCATGACCTGGATGAATGAGAATCTACGCAGACAATCAAAGGGTGAAAAGTAGTCACTGTGCTGTTTGGTATCGTGGTGTGTACCACACTGAACATGGACCACAGGAAGCTAAGGAGAGAGCTGTCTCAGGAGATTAGAAATACAATTATAGACAAGCATGTTAAAGGTAAAGGCTATAAGACCATCTCCATGCAGCCTGATGTTCCCGTAACTACAGTTGCGCATATTATTCAGAAGTTTAAGGTCCACAGGACTGTAGCCAACCACCCTGGACGTGGATGCAAGAAGAAAACTGATGACAAACTAAAGAGACAGATAATATGAATGGTAACCAAAGAGCCCAGAACTTCTTCCAAAGACATCAGAGGTGAACTCCAAGGTCAAGGTACATCGGCATCAGATCATACCATCTGTCACTGTTGAAAGCAAATCATAAAAGAGCAAGGCTGGAATTTGCCAAAATGTATATCGACAAGCCACTAAACTTCTGAGAGAATGTCCTTTGGACAGATGAGACAAAACTGGAGCTTTTTGGTAAGACACATCAGCTCTACGTTCACAGACACAAAAATGAAGCATAAAAAGAAAAGAACACCATACCTACTGTGACACATGGAGGAGGCTCAGTTATGTTCTGGGGCTGCTTTACTGCATCTGACACAGGGTGTCTTGAATCTGTGCAGAGTACAATGAAATCTCAAAACTATCAAGGCATTCTGGAGCAAAATGTGCTGCTTCCTGCCAGAAAGGTGGTCTCAGCTGCAGGTCACGGGCCCTTCAACAGAATAATGAGCCAAAACACACAGCTAAAAACACCCAAGAATGGCTCAGAACAAAACATTGAACTATTCTGAAGTGGTCTTCTATAAGGCCTGATCCAAATACTATTGAAAATTTGGGAAAAGAGCTGAAACATGCAGTCTGGAGAAGACACCCTTCAAACCTGAGACAGCTGGAGCAGTTTGCTCTTCAGGAGTGGGCCAAAATACCTGTCGACAGGTACAGAAGTCTCATTGAGAGTAACAGAAATCACTTGACTGCAGTGATAACTTCAAAAGGTTATGCAACAAAGCACTGAGTAAAGGGTACCATAATTTTTGTTGAGGCTAGTTTCATTAAAATGTACTTCTAAATAATTCTGCAGAACCACAATTCAAAGCAATGTCTGATTTTTACCTCCGCCAAGGAGGTTATATTTTCGGAGAGTTTGTCTGTCTGTCTGTCTGTGAACAAAATAACTCATGGATTTTGATGAAATTTTCAGAAAATGTTCAGCATGGGAAAAGGAAGAACTGATTCAATTTTGGTGTTGATCCGGATCACTGTCTGAGAACTGTGCTGCTTGGCAGAGGTCTGCGCTCTCAGAGTGCTTTTCTAGTTATAAGCTGATTTTCAGTAATATTTTCTGTATTATTACTTTTGTCAGTTGGAAGTTATTTCAGTGACCATGTGGTAGATAGATAGATAGATAAATAGATAGATAGATAGATAGATAGATAGATAGATAGATAGATAGATAGATAGATAGATAGATAGATAGATAGATAAAGACAAACACTAGACAGAGTAAAGCCTGATATAAACTGGACCACTGCTACATTAGTTGTGCAAAAGCATGCATCCAATGATCAGAAAACTTTGGATTTACTTTGAGTCACTAAACTATTAACTTGTCTCTGGGTTTCCATTCACTGTGGTGCTTTGGCAAGTGCACTGCATGATTGGTGACACAAGTTTCATGCAAGTCACTCTCTACTGATTGAGTTGCAAGCAAATTAAAAAAACGCATTAAAAATTGGCACATGGAAAAAAAAAACCTCTAGGTAAAAACTGACAAGCATTATAACTATATTCCTTTTTTTGTGGTGCTGCCTGACAGTGAGAACGTGTACCTTTCTGTGGCTGTTTTTTCATTACCCTGCACCCACACCAAATGACACTAATGTGCATATAATCCCCCTTTCTTTCTGAATCTGGACAAAAAACTGACACAAACACAAGGTTTTAAAACAGAAAGGAAATGGTTTAGATGGCTTATCTTCTTTGCTAACATGCACTGACTGTTTAGTGAATGTTAACTGCTTAAAATGTGACCCAAATGGGGAGGAAAAGCTATAAATAAATCACATGTAATGTAGTTGCAGCACTTTGTCATTGCAAACATCAGACATTTTTATTACAGTTTATCTTCAGACCAGAGCTGCACACGGTTTTGTTCCTTCAGGGTCTTCAGATGCAGCTCAGCGTTGTTCTGCTGATTCAGATTAAATCCAAACTTGATCCAAACACAACAACCTGAACCGCAACATCGCCATCTCATTTCTCACTTCAGCAGCTGAGAATTTTTGTTGTCAACACACGGTGTTAGCTTACACTGGCTATGTGCGAGTGTGTGCAAGGGGGGAAGCAACAACAACCTGTCTACACCTGAGTACAGGGTACAGAAAAGGTTCAGAAAGTGAGGGACGGAGATTATGAAAAATCCCTCCCAAAAATGTGGCTCAAATTTAGCTCGACAATCCCAAAAATTGCCCATATTGGGTGTCCAGAGCTTCTTTATCTTAGATTTTTCTTATGCTGCCCCCACAGCCCGGAACACTATACAGACTGAACAGAAAATAGCTGAACTGGTTTTATTCAAAGCTTTTCTTTCCATTTTACTCACCAGGCAGGTGTTGTTGGTTTTGATATATTTGTTGTTTGTAATCTATTGCCTAAGGCTTTTTAATTTTGTATTGATATTTGACGTGTGCTGCTGCCCTCTTGGCCAGGTCGCCCTTCTAAATGAGATCCTGATTGCGATGGGATTTATCTAGTTAAATAAAGGTTAAATAAAAAATAGAAATAAATAAAAAAATAGCATCAGTATCATCAGGTTTTTACTGGGGTAGTATCAAAAGATTAAAACTTAAGCTGTAGTGACAATCATTTGTTATTACTTTACAAAAACAGACATTTAGGAATAAATAACGTCTCACGATTGACCCCCCAAAAATCTGTTTTGGTCCGTATCATCCAGCCCTCACACACCTGGAAGACCAAATCTGCCTGTTTTGTCACATGTACAATTCAGCCCAACTTCCCTGACTTTGCTTTTCAGTGAAGAATTGCAGTCTAATGAGAGGATGTGAACTCTGGTGCGCTCTGACAGCATGACCTATCCCACTGATGGCCTCATTGAGGCTTGACTTCCGCCCAGTAGAGGGCGAATTGAGCTCTACCCCTGAGAGCCACTTCCTTTCCAGCTGAGAACTGGAAAGCTGCCACAATGATCAGCAACAGCAGAAAGCTGAGTAAGTGCTTAGTGGATCTACAGAGACACTTTTAGCCCAGGAGATAGATTTTAGATTTGATCCTCCTAGGTTGCAGAAGATGGATAAAAAATGACAAGATTTGTAAAGAAGACAGATGTCTTTAGGAAAAGTAAAAGTGGAATACTTAACTTATCATGAGCTGGATTAATATCTGGATTTGTTGCAATGTAGGACTGAAGCCAATTTGATTTGTTCACCTTAATTTTATTCTCAACATGATGTCCAATAATCTCTGTTGTTTGGGACACCTGCAAAAGTTTAGTTTAGTTATTTTAAGTAAATAGCTTATATAGAGGTTTTATGGTCTTTTTTGACTACTCAAAGCTGCTTTACACCACAGGTCACACTTACCCATTCACACACTAATGGAGTTTCTATTTTTATTTATCTATCAGTATCAAATAACCGTTCAAGCCCATTTACACACCACTGATGCAGCAGTGGGAGCAACTTAGGGTTAGGTGTCCTGCCCAAGGACACATCGCCATGTGTTGGCCAGAGGCGGGTTCAAACCTTCAACCTCCCGGATACTGACCAAGCCCACTATACAACTGCGCCACTGACACCGCTGTGAAGGTGTTTAGTACGTAACTCTACACTTTCACATCCCACTGATTGTTTCACATACATATGTGATGTATTTAAGCCCACCTGGGAATATTCCCATAGAGAGCCTTTTAGAAGGGATATAAAAAAATGGGGAAAAAGCTGCAAAGTCTTTTGTTTACAAAAGAGGGCACAACACAACCAATCCACACCATGAGAAAACCTTGTCTGTTTCCATACAGGAATGCAAAGAGCCAGATTTCTGACCTGGAACAATCATTTCAGCCAGATAACAGACAGACTTGTGGTCTGGTGAAAATAATTCAGATAAATGTTGACAATAAGCTGAGAGACTTTCTCAAAGAACTGATCATTTATAATGTTTGATATTACAAGTTACAAGATTCCTTCTGAACTGTTGGCTGATCTGTCTGTAAGGTTTTTGCGTTTGGTTGATATTTTGGGTAAAACAAGACACTGATGAGGCATTTTCATGTCATCACTGTTGAACAAAAATATAGATCAACTGAAACAACAAACTGTTTACATGATAAATGCTATTAAAAAAGTTAAATTGATTAATTTCAGACCTTAAAGAGATATGTCAACATTTTTTTTTCGTGTCTTGCCTCTCTACCGAGTCCATGATCACCTTCAATTAGCTTAGCACAAACACTGGGAGTCAGTGGGTAGTGCTAACCTGCCTCTGCCTACAGTCATCAGATAAACTCTTCTGCAGCTCTAAATGATCCCATGTGCTTGTTGTGACTATTTTTATTAACCGTGTTATGTTATATTATCTATTTTTAGACTAAGATTAGCACCTTATGTAATTTTAGAAAGAAATACATACAAAGCTAAACAGTAGGGCACACGTGCAAACCACTGGGAATATGCTTGTAAGTATTTCAACAAATAAAAGAGTTTATATGATGACTGTAGGCAGAGGCAGGTTAATGCTACATACTGACATTCAGTGTTTGAGCTAAGCTAATTTGCGGTGGGTGAGATCTGCCTGTCTCTTCCTTGTTACTGCACACACAGTCAAAAGAATGGTGTCTATCTGCTTGTCAAGGACTCTGAAGTGAGACAGGACACTGATGATATCTCTGGTTTTGGAGAAAACCATGAACAGACTGATAATTTTATACTTACGACTGTTAAAAGCAAGATGCAGTTTCTCTACCGGATGTGCAGACTCAGTAGAAAAATGTAGGATAATATAATTTTCATTAAGATGAATATAAATGCCTGCTAAATTTAAGAAATATATATCACTGATACAAATGTGAACTAATTGGGTCTAAAAACTGATCCTTGTGGAACACCTTTTGCTATAACTCAGTATTCACATTGAATATTTCCAGTCTTATGTCCTGTAATCATTTAAAAAAGGTAACTCTGGAACTACAGAGTGAAACAGTGATGAGTCCTGAAAGTTGTTCGTAAGACTCGAGCACATCCAGTTTTCTCATCTTAAATTCTAGAGGATTTATAAATGGGTTTTTGGTGAACAAATTTAAAATATAGAGTTTTAAAATGTCCCCTAAATGACAGTTATTAGAAAGGTAAGACCATGAAATAAAATCTGGAGGCTTGACGGTGGGATCAGTGAAGCTAAAAGTTAATGTTTCAGGCATTAACTTTTTACTGTCAAAGATTATGTTTATGTAGAATAGAGACTGTTTTCAAAAATATAATTGTGAACACAACACATACACATTTCATAGCCTTATTTTAGATAAACTTTGATGCTTTATCTATATAAGTGTCTCCATAGCTTTGCAGCTTCCATCTGCAGTTTGACATAGGCATGAGCATTTTATTAGTGTCATACGTCTTAACTGCTTCCAGCTTTTTACTTTGACACTACCAACGATGACGCATGTCTTAAAAATTAGCCATCTAAGGCTGTAAAATATCATTGGTCCCTTGTCTTGTGTATAAACGTCAGTGAAGCCTGTTTTCATTGCTCACCAGCAGTAAAGTTTAAAATTTACTAAACTTTAACACTTTCAGTGCTGATAAATCATGTGTGAGGGTCCAGGGTGTTTCTTCTTCAGATAGCTGACGTGACGCAGTCACTTAACTGTGTTGTGCTTCTGAGGTGTGAACAGTTTCACCAGAGTGTCAGACTATGACTTTGTTATTATCTGATGCTCAGTTGCTTCTTTTAGGCAGTCATGGTTCCTCTCCCTTAATTTTAAGTGAGGTGCAACAGGAGCTTGGAAATGTTTTGACTGAGCATCGCTGCATCTGTCAGGAGTCAGACCCTGGAGGACCGTATCTGCCAGCGACATTCTTCCTCTGACAGGTGAGGAAGTGAGAGTGAGAGAAGTGGAAGAAGGATGTTCGAGGGTAAAGGAGTTGTCCAAGGCAGCTGGAGACCCCGTTAGTGGACAGGGTTCCTGTTGTGCAATGTTGATTGAATCTCAATGGACAGAACTCGTATTCCTCTATGAGTTTTTATCAAGGAATGGTGCAAATGATGCATAATAAAACTGCGACACATTGTTAATGATATAAAATTAGTCTTTTTGAGATGATAAAACAGTTTTACTCAAAGACAATTGACAACCCAAACAATATTTGCAATAATTCTTTTGTACCTAAGCGAGCTCTGTCTTTAGGGGTCATTATTGCTCAGTTGAAGATTTGTGGTGCTCAAAGCATTACTTAAATGTGAAGAAGCCACAAATAAACTTATTTTGAAACAAAAACCTGTCTACGTAATACTATCACTAAATTTGATTTAATTAGTCTCTTAAAAAAGGCATAGTTGCAACAAGTAGCTACCAAGGGTAATCTTAGCAATGCCTTTGCAAAGAAAAAGTGGTTTTGGAGTTTTAGAAATGTAGTTTTAATGGTTTGGCCAAATTGTAAACTACAGCCCTGAAAGTCAGCGACCAATGGACCCAAGCTTGAAAAGCTTTTCTTCTCAACCGATTACACAAAGTGCTTTGACACTGCATATCAGACTGAACCATTAACACCTTTTCACATCACATTCAAACACTGATGTCTGCAGGGTTTTAATCTAAGTGTAACGTTTTCAAATGATGAACTGACAGCACATACTTTTTTGCTTTTGTTTTTCACAGATCCTGCTTAACACAGCAGGGCCACGAGCACAGATTTGTATTCTCCAGTTCCAAGTTAGGGCTTGTTTACACAACAACTAAAACAGGCGAAAGCGGAGACTTTTTGTTGCGTTTTCGCCTTCCATTGAGTATGGTACCTGGAGTGCCTGAATTCATACATTTTTTAGACCAAGGTCCAGAGTGAAACGTTTTGAAAATGTTTCATTGTTGTCTCCATTTTAACAGGAAAAACAGTGATGTGTGGTGCATGTGCAGTACTCTTTCCGATAACAATTGTGCGTGCACCTAGGAACAGCACCAACAGCTATGGCCGACGACAGTGCAACATGTGTGCTGCTAACTGTGCTAGTTTTTTTTTTTTAATTTATTTATTTGGGCTTATTATGCCTTTTATGAGAGGAGAGAATACAGTGGATAGTAGGGCTGGGTATCGATTCAGATTTTCTGGATCGATTCGATTCGATTCGATATTACAAGGTCTCAAATCGATTTGATTCACAATTCAATTAGATATTTATTGTGTCTGGGATGTCTTGGTTAAAATAGTGCTGTAAATGTAAAAAGTGACCTTTTGACTCAGTACATCACTAAAAATTGTTTTAACATGATGAACTAAACCAAAAGCAGTTACATTATTCATATTTTAATGATATGCATTAATGCATATTCTGCATATTACTTGTTTTTTGTCCAACTCGTATTTTCCTTTGTACTTGTTAAATCTAAAATATTGCACATCCAAACATCAGCTTTTAAACTTGTCAGTGGTGCCCATATAGTGCTTCCACCATGTTTGTTTGCAGTAACATCTCATGAGATTTTGTTCAGTAGAAAGCAACGCCAAACTCTGATCACACGAGACTAGCAGGCTTCATACTACAGGCTGCTTCTCTGCACATTTTAAAGAAGAAAAAACTACCTAAGTTAAAAGATCGGTCTTTGGATTTTATGGATCGATAATGAACCAGTTAAAGGAAAGTCAATTTAAATCGATTAAGTCGATTTTTTGAGCCCAGCCCTAGTGGATAGAGTAGGAAACGGGGCAAAAGTGGGGAAATGACATGCAGTCAACATGCCTCAAGCCGGATGCGTGCCCAGGCCACGAACCTCATGGGGTGTGACCTTATCTGAGCCCCAACTTTGCTAGGTCCGTTATCTCTCCTCCAACAAAACGTGGATTTGCCGCAACGATACTCTGACCAGTGGAGACACATTTGTTGTACTCCCCAAGGACACTACAAACTTATATCCAGTTTTTCAGTTGTTCTTGTAGATCTGTATAAATGTGCATCGTTATCACAAAGGGTCTGTGTGAATGTGGAGCGCTTTTGAAAACATAAAGGAAAAAACTTTCAGTTTCTGGTGACATGTTTGTTGTTTAAACGGGCCTTTAGAGTTCAAATGGCGGTACCTCATAAAAAAAAGAGTCTTATCAAGGAGTCAGATGATATCTTGTGAATCATTCAATAAGACACATTGTTTTTCTCCAAATATTGCATTTGTCCGGGCGTCTGTGGTACAGTCTGATAATGTGCTTGGTCAGTAATCAGAAAGCTGCAGGTGCAAGACAGGCTCTGGCTGTCACATGGCGATGTGTCCTTGGGCAAGACACTTAACACCAAGTCCCACTACGGCATCAGTGGTGTGTGAATGGGAAGGAAGCATGTGAACGTGTTAGTTAATACTGATGGACATCTGATGTTTTTAGTAGTCAAATGGACTAGAAAAGTGCTACACAAAATCAAGTCCATTCCAAAAAGGCTAATTTTACTTTAATTTGACACAACAACCCTGACAGGCCGGTGATACAGTTAGTCTAGTATACTGTATCGGATGTAAATACTCGTCCATTGAGGGAGCAGAAACTTTAAAAAAACACATCCAGAGAGCTCAGAAGAAAAAAATGAACTGCTCCACTTAAGTAAGTTCAGAGACTACAAACATTAATGCTTATCTTGCTGTCCCCATCATCAGCCATATTTACACTTCAGTTAGCTTCAAATGGGATTCCCCACAAATGGACAAAAAAGGGGGATGCTCTGCCCTGGACTTCGTGCAGGACCATGGATAATGTGAGTAAGGAATTCGGAGCTTGCCCTATATATCCAAAAACATCTGGACCCTTCAGCAGATGTAGGAAACATACCATCTGGACAAGTGTTTCTGCAAAAAAAAAAAAAAAAAAAAAAAAAAGGCACTGTGGCAAAGGTCCTGCTTGACAAGACATAGTACAAGGTTAATGACAAATCAAGTAGACAGGCTGCTTACAGACTGAAGCAAACGTGTTCACGAGGGTTAATCAGCCAAATATGCAACCAATAATTCTTTTTCACTCCCCTGTCAACTCTACAGTAGCTTTCACTGTGGATGATTAAGTAACAGATCGACCAAAATTATGTTCAATGCAAACCCCAGCTCTTAAGCTGGGACATTGTGTAAAACGTAAATAAAAACAGAATACAATGATTTGAAAATCCTTTTCAACCTACAATCAGCCTGGAGACATGACAAAGACCAGATATTCAATATTCAAACTGTTGAACTTTATTGTTTTATTTTACATATATTCACTCATTTTGAATGTACGGTGGCATATTGCATTCACATGAAAATAAATAAAAATCTCCCTGTTTTTATTAGATACTATCTCGTAAAAACAGGAATTTATTTATTTTTGATTTTCCTGTTTTTACGAGAAACTATCTCGTAAAAACAGGAATTTATTTATTTCTGATTTTCCTGTTTTTATGAGATACTATCTCGTAAAAACAGGATTCCCCCTGACGCTTTGCTTCGAGACTGGCTGCTGCATTTATCAACCAGGTGGTCAACACAGGTACAAAAACCGCAATGTCAAGCAGATCCGACTTTGTGTCGGAACAACCGCAAATTCCTCAGGTGTCTGTGCAATATGGACAAACTAATAACAATACCATCTACACCGCTCAAAAACACAAATATCTCCCAATTTTTCAAACCAAGCGAGAAATAAAACTGAATAAGGTCTAACATGCGCGACATGTTCATTACTTTTAACATTCCTTAGAATCTCATAAAAACAAGAAACTTGAAAACTAATCATTTTCGTTTTTTACGAGATAGTATCTCGTAAAAACAGGAAATTAAAAAATAAATTCATGTTTTTACGACATAGTATCTCATAAAAAAAGGAAAATCAAAAATAAATAAATTCCTGTTTTTTACGAGATAGTATCTCATAAAAACAGGCGGATTTTTATTTATTTTCATATGAATGCAATACCCCACCGTAGCGTATTGCATTCACATGAAAATAAATAAAAATCTGCCTGTTTTTATGAGATAGTTTCTCGTAAAAACAGGAAAATCAAAAATAAATAAATTCCTGTTTTTACGAGATAGAATGTCATAAAAACAGGAAAATCAAAAATAAATAAAATTCCTGTTTTTACGACATAGTATCTCATAAAAACAGGCGTTTTTTAAATTTATTTTCAAGTGCATGCAATACGCCACCGTATGAATGCGATACCTGCAACACATTCCAAAAAAACCCTGCAGGGGCAAAGAAAGATTGTGAAAGTTGGGAAATGCTGGAAAAAAAAGCTGTTTTGAACATTCAACAGAGAATGTCACGATTACTGTTGGTGTAAAAGGAGAGTAACTGAAAGTCAAGGTCATTCTCAAGTAGGGATGGGGTGAGGTTCAGCACTTTGTGAACGACTGTCTAAACAAATAGTCCAACAGTTTAAGAACTTTCTCAATGCGCAATTGCAAGAAATTTTGAAATTTCATAATCTAAGGGGAACTACCTGAGGAAATAAAGGGATCTGATAGATAATTGTGGAAAATATTTACAGTAGCAGCAAAAAAAGGCCATCACCTGTAAATAGTTACAGACAGATCTCCCCTCAATAAAGAATTGGTATGAAATTATCAAAGAAATCCATGTTTTGGAAAGGCTGACTTTCTTGTTAAGACTGAGAAGCTTATATTTTGGTGCTGTATCAGTTTAAGCAGATTGTGTTTGTCTAGTGATGTGACTTGGATGAAGATCAGAACATACAGTATGTTATGACCAATTTATGCAGAAATCCAAGTAATCTCAAAGGGTTCACATACTTTTTCTTGCAACTGTGTGACTTCCCTTAAAAGATGGGCTAAATGGAAGCTATACTTGATAGGATCAAATGATGATGACTACTCCTTCTATGAATTGTGATTAATTTATAGCCTTGGTATAATGTTTTAAAACCCCTAGGTAACTAATATTGTAACCTTTTTATATCTGGCAATGTCTTATTGTTCTATGTATTGCTCATTTGTTTGGTATGGAAAACAAAAAATTAAGTATAGAGATTTCGTCATCTCCAATCCATAATATCATGAAAACACGCAGAGAATCTGGGGAAACCTGTGCATATATTTGTGAAAAACAATTAAGTTAACCAGTTTGATCATTTCATATTGCGTCTTTGTTGTGTATTCATGCTAGCCTTGCAGAGCAGACAGACCTGCCTGATTCTGACATCCTGCAGGTCCGTCTTGCCAGCCTCAGTTGTCCAATGAATTCACCCAGCTGAATTCTTAACGGCCCAATCAGGGAAGAAAGGCGGGAGCTGCAGAATGCGGACATGACGACAACGAAGTTGAGAACTAGAAGTTGAGAACGGACATGCCAATTAGCCTATGGCCTCATGGCCACCTAGTGAAACTTGTGGAAATCTGCCCTCCTCAGAAGTTTACTTGTAGGGATTGTCTTTGACGAGGTTCATGTCACATATAAGTGTTAAATGAATCATCTGTGTTGTACAATTTAGTGTAAGGCAATAGTATAAGGCCGCTAGCTGTTAGCAGCTAAGTTAGCGGCTAACGGTCATTAGCTATTGTTAGCTGCTTGTTAGCCGCTATGGCTAACATCCGTGAACTGTTGTAAACGGTTGTTAGCCATTAGCTACATTAGCTGCTATGTATGCTACATTATAGGAGGTAACCCTGCTTGATGTGGATTGGTCTTTGATGAATGTGACGAGCCAAACGATTGCCCAATCACAAGCTTGTGTTTTTTTTTACGTTCTGCCCCTGAAAACAAATTCAAAGGGCTCCTACCCAGATAGACTAGTGAAATATTTGTGTGGCAGATATATTTCAGTTTTACACGTCATAACCCAAATGGAAGTTTGTACTTTCAGCCATTTTCTTTGCTACTTTATTCCTTCAGACCGGCCAAACACAGCTGACTTTGGGCAAGGGATAAGGTACAACCTTGACTGGTTTTCAGCCAATCCCAGGACTAACATGTAAAGACAATAAATCATGCACACTCACTCAATCACACGTTGGCAATTTTGAACCACAGCTCAAAATCATGTTTTTGGTCTGTGGGAGGAAATTGGAGTAGGCTACCAAGAGACAACAAACCTATGCAAACTCCACACAGAAAAGCCCTGACTGATCAGGGAGTGGATCCAGCAACCTTTTTGCTCTGAGGCATCAGCACTACCTGCTGCAGCACCATGCAGCCTATTTTTATACAGATCTTTTGTAAAACAACTCAGAGAAAATGTTATGAACAAGCTATAAAAGTTGCAATTGCAGTTATATTACATTAGGTTAATATCTTACAATATATAAAGGACAGTGATCAGGGTAACAGCTGTATCCGATGTCCATCTGACCAGTAAGTATTAAAAAAACAGCACCTGTTAAGCCAGTTTGTTTAATAAGGGCATTATGTTCATATAATCACCTAAACAACATGCAGAGGATGATCACCTCGGGCCAGATTGACAGGCTGTTTGTGGAAATCTCCCTTGGGTCTACAGAAAGCAATGAAAAGCAATAAAATCAGCCAGTCCGGGACACGATAAGTTCCAGATAGCCAGCTGCTGAATGCTACCTGTCTACACTTCTCCAGTGATTTATCCTTTCCGTCCGTACTCGGCTTGCTTTTTCACTTAGGAATGAGGAATCACCATTCCTATGACTCAACTGACAGCCACCTCTGGGAAACTATCATATGATATATGACTTTGTAAAGCTACTGGGCGTTTGGAGACAGGACAAATTTGGTGTTTACTCCACTTATGTTTACAAAATTCCTCCATGTCAGTGTTTGTTTGTGAGGAGAGGTTCAGACTGAGCAAAAAGTGGCTGAAGGCCATCCTGTCTGGGGACAGAGTGTTGACAGTGATGAAGAATAGATGCCTCTCCGAGGAGAGTAAGTAAGGTAGATTATGGAAACCTCCTGTCTCCTGATGATACACATATGCTCATAACGCAGACGGATGTAGAGAGGTATCAGGTATGTGTCAAGAGGTCTGGATAAATTCCACATCTCAGAAATGACATTTTACAGATTCAGAGTTCCTACACACTTAAAAAGTAAATCCAAGACTTTTTAAGACCCAAACTGAGATAGAATTAATGCTTTTGTTGCACTGGAGAGCAAATGGTTTATCACACAGGTGTGAAACTTAGGCTCCCGGCAAATTATTAGGGAAAGGCTTTACTTTTAACTGGGAGCAACTCTTTGTCGGAATGTTTTCTACAAATAAGAAAATTACATACTTGTTTGCAGTATTGAGTATCACTGCCCTGAAGGCAATTACAAAAATATCTCTAGCCAGAAGCTCCAATTATAGAATACTGGTACAATAAAGTTTATAAAATATGTGTAATGGAACATAACACCTTTTGCTTGCATCTTAAGAAAAAAAATCAAAAATTGAGGGAAAAATAGAAAATCTATATCCTCCCTAAAAGTTCCTTTTTGTTTAAATTCATACTCATTTTAGAAACACCTGTTTTAAGCTTTGTTTTCCAGTTTTATAAGAGACCAGTCAAAGATGAGAGACACCCTATGTTCCACTGTTAAGTATAATTTTGTTCTGATTCCTATGCCAAGGACGGTATGATTTTGCTGGTGTTTTTTTGTTTGTAAGCAGGATTATGTAAAAACTGCTGGATGGATATTGCTGGAACTTTCAGGAGATGTTGGTAATGGTCCAACTTAAAAATAATTTGATTTTGCTGGTGATCCAGAGCGAATGATTGTTTCTGCTCAATAACTATCTCACTAATAATGATATCAACATGATTACGGGAAACAAACACCGTTTATGACAGGTGGCAACTGTTTTTGACAAACCTTTGGAAGCCACCTGTCATGCTGCCGGATTAACATCAACTGTACAGTTGGATGTTGAACTATATCTAAATACCTGGACCAACGAGACTCTTCTCAACTGTGCACAATTTTTTGACTTTTGGATTGTCAGATTTCCTCTTCACCTGTCCTTGTGTGCTTTTGCAACATTTATTCCTCATATTAGAGTGTTATAAACTATTTTTAAAATGTATTTATTCATTTAATTATATTTATTTGTTAGGATGGGTGTGGGTTAGGGGGCTTATATTGTTTAAAAAGCAATGTTTGGCGCTGTTAAAAGGCACATACCTTGTTCTTCTTTCATAGGCATCAAAAAAATGTTTATACAAAACCTGATTCTGAGTGCTAGGTGTAGGTTTCGAGGAATCTTATTATGATGGTAACTTTATCATGGAACGATTGCTTATAGATGTAACAGCAATACATGAGGTATCATGGTGGAGGGTTGTGCTCTTAGTGCTTTCTAGCTGTTAATTTTCCTCTTCTGGCTTTGGTTTTTTTTCAATTTCTCATTGTTTTATTGCTTAGTTTCATGTATTTTATATCATTAAGTTATGATTGGAAAATGTTAAAAAAAAAATGCTTAAAGAGGGATCATGCTGGAAGTTTGTTTGCCAGTCATTGCACTATTTTAGTACATTTGATTCCAAATAATAGAAAAAATAAGAAATGAAAACTTTGTGCTCAAATGCTGGTTTTTAAACTGCTTAAATTTTTCCTTAACTCTGGTTCATACAGCCGATTCCAGCGACTCCTCAATAATGTTCAGATTCACTAACGTTCAATTCCATTTTGGTACCCCTGATCCTGATCTCAGTCTGAGACAATTTGCTATGACATCACAATTTTTTCGTCCCCATGTCAGATTAGACGACGACAGATATATAAAATCTTATTGTGACCTGACTGATAATCATGACAGACTACACTCAGAATACTTTACTTTGGTCTGTCTTCGAAATACTATGATTAATGTTATGTTATAGTGATGAAGAAGCGATCAAGGTGAAACGGTTAATGAGCCAAATTACTTGTCTCTTATGTCTGAGGGCTTCTGCCTCTTTAAGGCTCCTGGGCTCTGATTGGTTGACAGATCATCTCTGCTGTAATTGGTCTATTCAGTGTTGCTCAGAGACATATTGTCAACAACTCTGCATTCATTCTACAGTCTCTTGGCATCCGAAGCCAGTCGGCTTGAACTGATGACAAAACAATAAGAGGACATCACACTGGTAAGTCTATTTGGAGGAGAGGAGCTGCTTCAAGCAGCTACTGGCATCGTAAAGAGGAGAGAGAGAAGTCTCAGCAGAGGAATGATTATATTTTTCATAGAGGTACTCTGTCATGCAGAGGAGAAACACTCAAGGTTTTATAAAACAAACGTAAGTATAATATGGGTTCTTCGAGATATCTAATGGGTCAAAACAACATTTTGGGGGACCTATCTTAAATTTCATAGATCAATATAAGAACTTTTGTGGATCTGCAGGAACCCTGCACTCAGCTGAATGACATTCATATATCCAGGACTGTCTGCCTGAGCTTGAGTCATTTCAATCTATTACTTGATTAAGAATTTTAAAACTCAGTTACATAGTTGAAAACTATGTATTACATCTAATATTGGTCTGCTCAGTTCCAAGCACAGCGTTGCCCGAGGCTTGTAGTTGAAGCAGATATTCCTTGAAAGCAGTTTTTCTCCAGCTGGGCATCCTGAAGTACTGCCAAAAGAAAGCAATATTTTCAACTGTGACTCTGTGACTGCATTTTCCACTTGCTAAGATTCTGTTTACTTTACTAAGCTAATAACATCCCTCCAGGAAACTTGTCTTGGAACATGCCTCCAAAAAATTCCAAGGAATTGTTGACAAGTGATTAAAAATCAAAAAGAGTAGACTTGATGGCCCCACTGTGGATACCCCTGACCCATGAAATTAAATGTGGTGTGGCTGTAAATTCTTCAACAGTTGAGAACCTGTGGCTTTTTAACACCCATCACATTAGTGTGAGCCTAAAGGCCATAAAAAGTACCTGGTAGCCCCTCAGTGGATGGCAGAAAAGTGCGGCGTCACAGCAAGGCACCACTTCCAATTACCTGCTGAAAAACAAAAACTAAGATGCAGCAAAGGTTTTACAGTCAGTCCCATATGGAACCTGTTACAGTTAACAAGTTTAAGGAGCTTGATTAAGTCCTTCTGTGAAGATTGGTGTTGACAGTGAGTGTTGAAGATTGGTGACAGATTTCAATATCCAGTTTCCGTCTGATTCAAAGTTTCTTTAATTGGGTATAGCAGTGGTTATTGTGCCAGTGACAGCACCCATCAATGGCAAGTGACAGAATATTAAGTTCACATTTGTGAGCCAAATACGGGGCATCCAATCTCTCATGAGGGAATCAACGCCTTTATCTCAATTTCTGTAAATCCTCCAATTCAAGATTCATTACGAGCATTTTTCACCATGAAGTTAAATTCCTATAACTGTGCTTTCACCTTTTTCCTCCCGTCTTCCACTAAAGGGTTTTAACTGTAAAAGCTAATACCAACAAATTTAATGTCTCTGCCAACAATTCTAACGTTGTGTAAAATGATCAAAACCAGAATATAATGATTAACAAACCTTTTTCGACCCACATATCAATGGAAGACACCACATAGACAAGATATTAATGCTCAAACTGATAAACTCATATTGAATTTGATGCCTGGAAGTCCTTTAAAACGCTGGCACAGAGGCAAGTTTACAACTGTCTTACATCACCTTTTCTTTTAACACTTAACAAGTGACAAGGAACTATAGACATTAATTGTTGAAGCTTTGTAGGTGGAATTCTTCCCAATTATCGCTTGACCTACGACTTAAGATGCTCAACAGTTTGGGGTTTCCGTTGTAATGCATCACATATTTTTAGTGGGGAAACTGGTCTGGATTGCAGGCAGTCAGCGTTAATTTTGACAGCACTGTCAAATTTAAGTTATAGACTGTTGCCGAAAGCATCTTTCAGTTTTAGTCATAATTTGGATATCTATTTTTTTCAATTTTAGCCTAGTTTTAGTCAACTAAACTATGACATGTAAAGAGTAATGCATTTTTTATGTGTCCTTGAATTTCTGACGTCATATTTTACACTTGGATCTAATAACCCTTTATTGAATGTACAATACCCAAAACCAGTGAAGTTGGCACGTTGTGTAAATCGTAAATAAAAACAGAATAAAATGATTTCCAAATCCCTTTCAACTTATATTCAATTGAATACACAGCAAAGACAAGATACTTAACGTTCGAACTGGTAAACTTTGCTATTTTTTGCAAATATTAGCTCATTTGGAATTTGGTGAACAGGCTTATTGGGAACAGGTGGGTGCCATGATTGGGTATAAAAGCAGCTTCCCTGAAATGCTCAGTCATTCACAAACAAGGATGGGGCGAGGGTCACCACTTTGTGAACAAATGCGTGAGCAAATTGTCCAACAGTTTAAGAACAACATTTCTCAACCAGCTATTGCAAGGAATTTAGGGATTTCATCATCTACAGTCCGTAATATCATCAAAAGGTTCAGAGAATCTGGAGAAATTACTGCACGTAAGCAGCAAGGCCCAAAACCAGCACGGACTAGCGGTGACCTTCGATCCCTCAGGCGGTACTGCATCAGAAACCGGCATCACTGTGTCAAGGATATCACCACATGGGCTCAGGAACACGTCAGAAAACCACTGTCAGTAACTATAGTTCGTAGCTACATCTGTAAGTGCAAGTTAAAACTCGACTATGCAAAGCCAAAGCCATTTATCAACAACACCCAGAAACGCCGCCGGCTTCGCTGGGCCTGAGCTCATCTAAGATGGACTGATGCAAAGTGGAACAGTGTTCTGTGGTCTGACGAGTCCACATTTCAAATTGTTTTTGGAAACTGTGGTCGTCGTGTCCTCTGGACCAAAGAGGAAAAGAACCAGCCGGACTGTTATAGGCGCAAAGTTCAAATGCCAGCACCTGTGATGGTATGGGGGTGTGTTAGTGCCCAAGGCATGGGTAACTTACACATCTGTGAAGACACCATTAATGCTGAAAGGTACGTACAGGTTTTGGAGCAACATATGTGCCATCCAAGCAACGTCTTTTTCATGGACGCCCCTGCTTATTTTGGCAAGACAATGCCAAGCCAAATTCTGCTGTGTTACAACAGCGTGGCTTCGTAGTAAAAGAGTGCAGGAACTAGACTGGCCTGTCTGTAGTCCAGACCTGTCCCCCATTGAAAATGTGTGGCACATTATGAAGCGTAAAGTACAACAATGGAGACCCCTGGACTGTTGAACAACTTAAGCTGTACATCAGGCAAGAATGGGAAAGAATTCCAGCTGAAAAGCTTCAAAAATTGGTCTCCTCAGTTCCCAAACGTTTACTGTGTGTTGTTAAAAGGAAAGGCGATGTAGCACAGTGGTAAAAATGCCCCTGTGCCAACTTTTTTGCAATGTGTTGCTGCCATTAAATTCTAAGTTGATGATTATTTGCAAAAGAAAATAAAGTTTCTCAGTTTGAACATTAAATATCTTGTCTTTGCAGTGTATTCAATTGAATATAAGTTGAAAAGGATTTGCAAATCATTGTATTCTGTTTTTATTTATGATTTACACAACGTGCCAACTTCACTGGTTTTGGGTATTGTATAAATCAATAGAAAAAAATAACTTTTTAGTGAAATGCAGTCACCTTTAATTAGGCTACCTGACAGAGCATCTCAGTTACAATACCAGAACTGACAAAAAACAGTGAACCTGCTCTACATGAATATATCAATTCGTAAGGAGAGTAGTCTATTTGGATTGCTCCACAATTCATCCCACCACCACCAAGATAAGGCAGTTGTGATTGGATGTCACTCTTCACTCATCCAACCTTTCCACACAACCAAAGTAGCTGTGATTGGATATATTCCTAACTTTGCCCTACTTTCTACACAACAAAATTAGGTCTGACTGGATTAAGGCTCCGTCAAACATTTTTGTCTAGTTTTTACTTATCGAAAAATATTCAACAAAAATATACTGCAGGCAGGTCAATCTAGTACCCATGCTCCTTTACTTGAAGCCACGCTGCTGTGACACATGCAGAAAGTGGCTTGGCGTTGTCTTGCTGAATTACGTAGGGTCATCCCGAAAAAAAAGTTGCTTGGAGGGCAGGATTTCCATTTTTTCCCCCATTTATGCTAAAACCTGTATGAACGTTTTAGCATAAATGGTGCCATCCCGGTTGTGCAAGTTACCCATGCCACTGGCACACCTCATACCATCACCGATGCTATATTTTTTGAGCTTTGCTTTGTCTGGAAGGTCCTTTTTCTCTTTAGCCTGGAGGACGCAAAGCCCAGGATTTCCAAAAATAATTTGAAACGAGGACTCATCAAACTGCAGCACTTTTCTCCCCTGTAAGATATGCTAATGCTCATTCTCTTTCTCTTTTCTGACTGCCAACATGCAAATCAGCCAAAACTTGCTCACAATGTTGGACTTTAAGCTGTAATCGTTGCTCTCCCACCTGCACCTCTCCAGCAGCACTCAGCTCTCTGTTAATGCAAACCTATATGCCAGCTGCTGTTACCTCAGAGTTCTTGGAGTCTCGATGTTGCATGGCCTCTCTTGTATGTGTCACCCCAAATTCTTCTGTGAGGCCAGTGAAGGGGAACTGTAGGATGATAGTGAACCCATACAAGGAAGTAATGCAAACGCTCTTTGGCTTGTCAAACCACCTCTGCAGATAGCTGCTTTTTTAGGGCTTTGACAGTCAACATTGGGAAATACTGTGGAAATGGTCACAGAATATTTGGCAAAGATGAAATACTGGGATGTCAACCAAGGTTTGACATCCTTGGAAGCTGATAGTCTTTCACTTTTTGCAGTGTCTTTCAAGCTGAAGTCCAAAGTTTCCTTGGCTCTTGGCTGCTTTTCTGTCAATATGGGGATTAAGGACTCTAATGGCTCTTTTCCATTAGCCCTACTCTACCCGGCTCTACTCTACTCACCTGGTGCTGTTTTTCTATTAGCCCCAGTCGCCTGCCCAACGGGGTGCAGTGTCGCTGTAAACAGCTGAACGGCACTGCAGTGACGTCATTTTAAGCGCGACACAACAATCTGTGGCTTTTTGTCACAAACCGAGTAAAAAAGGAAAGCAGAAGAAGGCTGCAGGTGGCAAGAAGAAATACCCCCTGAGAAGCACAGGAGAGTTTTGGAAGCTATACAACAGAATGAAGCCGAGGACGAGAGCAATCGAGAGAAAAGACATATGAGGGTATGCTAACAGTAGCTACCGCAAGCATGCTAGGTCATCGCGCTCATGACTCATCAATGACAACATTGTCTGACTAATCAGTAGCTGGCAGTCGGTGACGTCACCTTTTAGTATCGACTCAGCTCGCTTGGAACCAGAGCGGAGTAGGTGCTAAAACTAGCTTGTTTTAGGAGGTACCAGGCTAGTGGAAACGCTGCAAATCGAGTAGAGCCGAGTAGAGTAGGGCCAATGCGTGCTAGTGGAAAAGGGCCACAAGAGTTTATGGCAAAACTTGTCCATTTTTTACACAATACAAGACTTCGAAAATTTTAATATCAGTACTGCCAATGAGCATTGATTATTTAGTCCATCTGACATTTACCTATAACTACCTATTGAGTAATTTGTAGATAGCTCCTGTTCCTGCTCTTGGGGGAACACTGCTGGGAAACTGAGAGAGATCGGAAATCCTCCATGGACGATGTCAGTTAATCTATGGTAGTCGTGGTTACTCATTGATACTGAAATCGACCCAAACTTCACCAGGAGCACTTGGTGGGGATTGTTGCTGACCAAGTTCATGTCACATATAAGAAGTACATTACACGTGCAGTATAATTTAATGTAAGATGATCAACTTAGTTTAAGCTAATGGCTAGCAACAGGGTCAAAGCTGCTACGTCATACTGTGGCTTGATATGATTGGTCTGTGATGAGTGTGACTGGCAGAATGGTCGTCCAATCACCAGCTGCAGTTGTTTTTGAAGGTCCTGCCCTCTGAAAAGATTTTCTTTGGGCTCTTCTCCAGTTGGATTAGTGAAATATTTCCGTGATGGAAATATGGAACTGTCCATCTGGTGTGTCAGGCTATGTTTTCTTAACGTGAAATGAAAACGGCTAGATTCTAGGTGGGGTTTTGAGTAGTAAATTAAAAAGACAAGAATGTTGATCTCTTTTTAGCTTACATTTGATAACTTGGTCTTAAAAATGGGATCACACTGAATTGTTGGTCATGCAGTAATGATTCCCTAGAGGCATAAAATCCCCCCTCTCCACCTACTATCACATTTCTAAACAGGTGTTGCTTTTACTAGGCCACAAGGAAGGTGCTCAGTATGACTGTTTCTCCTAACAGGTCGAAAAATAGAGTGGGAAAGGAGGTAAATATAGTTCATGTCATTCTATTTTGGACTCCATGAGTCGGTTAAAGAGCACTGTTACTTCTGGGTTGTGAAAGTGGTGTACAGTTGCCCCAGCTGATGAAAACAACCTGAGAAGCAGTAGCTCTGCACATTAAGGCAGTAATACGAGAACGTAAAATGATCAAGATGACGTCTTATATGAAATGAGTATTCTAGTTTAATATTCTGGATAGTCAATGTGTGCATATCTTAAATATTATAATCACTATTATTTTTTTAAGTGTCATTGGGTCACATCATTATCAAGTGCTTCATTCTGGTTTGAGAAAATGTGCCAAAAAGGAGTAAAACTGGAGGTTAAAAAAGAACAGCTGGCAAAATGAACCACTGCTGACCTTTTTAACAGCGTAGTCACATGGTCAGAAGATGATGATCAGTTAATCCTCCCCAATTACTCTGATATGCCCCTTGGGTGCCGAAGGCAGCACGTACGGAGCAGATTCTGCTGCCGTGCGCATTTCTGACACCAGCAACTGAGCAGCACGTATCAAACATTGACAAGTTTTAAACAAGGATCAGCGCAGGGGCTGAGGGGCAGAGAGCCAGGGGGGAGAGAGGTGAAAGGAGGGCCAGGGTCCTCACTGGCATGCACCCCTTTCCCAGAGGCACTCTGCACACTGTTAATGCCGCAGCAATGCTGAAGCCATCTGTGTGTTCTCTCAGCAGAGGCCGCGTAAAACAAGACGTGTGCTGAGGTTTGACCTTTCATGCTCCTAACTATAATATTATCATAAGATGGATGATCATGTTGCATTTTCCCCTGTGGTGGGATTCAGTGTCCATATGAAGGCGTTGAGTGAAGACACCCTTCAGGCCAAATGTGCACATGAAATCAGAATATGTGTTTCTGTGCTTCAAGATAATGTTTTTTTATTGTCAAAGTAAAACCACTTAACATAGCATCAGTCATATTGAAATAACTTAAAGATTATAAGCCCAGTTATTGCAAACATAAAATATTTCTGGGCTTAAATTTCTGACTTTCATCTCTGTTACAAAGTTAAGATAAAAATGGTATCAGATGGGAACCACTAACCCGAATGCTAAACAGCTGAATGGCGGTGCAACGAGGTGGCACTCCTACAAGTTAGCACAGTGTCAAGGATTTGCTCAACTTTGTGGTTGAAATTACAGTGTAAATCTCTAAGGCATTTAATGCAGCCGGGGATAATGCACAACTATCTGTCAATACTTAAAGCAGAGCAGCTGGCACTAATTGGCTCTAAAGAATTATGGGTAGTAGCTGGCAGCGTGTACATCTTTGGCTTGGAGCATGCCAATGTCCATTCCAATGGTGCCACAATGAGGCTTCGGAGAAGTGCGATACTCCGGACAGTAATCAGATCACAGGGATGGATGTCACCGCACAGGTGGACCCTGTTGTCGTTAATCCATGAACATGCAAACTAAGAACTCAATCTGCAAACAAAATAATCGAATATGACACTGAAACAGAGGCAGAGAGCCAGTCCACAGTGAGTATAGACCAGAATCACAAGTGCTATGATGATAATGTGGTAACAAGTAAATAAACAAATATTTTCCCATACATCCTTTCTTTTTGCCAGCAATTCCAGTGCTGTACAAGCATTTTTTAAAACTAATTAATATATCTAAGATATGTACAGATGATAAATTATGCTCTTGTTGTGACTTAAAGAATCTGAAATATAGTCAATTCATTTAGAGATATTTAAGTTATCTTGATTTAGAAACTGTCCAATATAACTTCGCAAATTCTAAGACATAATCACAAAAGAGTTTATAATACATTATTCCCACAAGGAAATCCAAAAATTACATCAAAGGGATACGCCAACCATGTCTTTCCAAGTCCATGACAAGCAGAAAGACACCATTATTTTGACTGTGCATGCAGTAACAAGAAAGAGACAGGCAGAGCTCACTCACTACTAATTAGCTTAGCTCAAACACTGGGAGTCAATGGGTAATGTTAGCCTGCCTCTGCCTACATTTCCCAGATAAACTCTTCAGCAACTCTAAAGAGACCTGTGTGATTACTTTGACTAATTTTTTTACTGGGTTATGTAACGTTATCTACTTTCAAACCAGTGCAGACGTGCTTGTATTAGGTAAAAAAGAGTCTCTGTTGAGGAGTAGAAGATAATAACATTATTCTGTAAAAAAGATGAGTCACAACAAGCACACAGGACAGTTTAGAGTTGCTCAAGAGTTTATCCTATGACTGTAGGCAAAGGCAGGCTAACAAAATCCACTGACTCCCAGTGTTAGAGCTAAGCTAATTGGCGGTGGGTGAGCTCTGTTGTTATGATGGTATTTAAATTTCTACTATCATAATTTAACAGCTGATATTTTTGTATTTGATCAATCTTGCATGTGATGTTTTTCTTAATTGACCCCGGAAAGGAAAGCTGTTACCACAATAATTGCTAATGGGAATCGAACTTAAATATATAAATCAAATTAGAGGTAAAATTGAAAAAAAAGCTTAATATAGTTTTTTAACCACTGATGCAAAGCTTTCCTTTTGTGCTTTAGACAAAGTTGTGAAAATTGTTATTTATCAAGCATTGGTGTGCTCACCTGATCACCTGCATCATGACACCATCCGGAGTTGTCATGTCTAATTAAAAGGTATAACAACACATATATTGGTCTTTCTTCCAGAGATCACTTTTTCAGTAATAGACTTGGATCCTTACTAACTGGACACACTTTAAGAAAGAACAACTGTATTTCCTAAACAGCACTGAGTGTGCAGAAACATTACCTGATCATTTTCCTCATCAAGACTTTTTGACACTTTCAGGGAACTCTAACCTGCATCCTTCCTCTGTGAAGCTACAACCTTCTCTTTAGACATTCTGTGGGAAATCAGAGGGTAAAAAATTCTTGTGATATGAAACTGTTGACTTAGATATTAGATTTGACATTATTAAATAATGTTAAAGATCATTTAATAAAACTGTATATCTCAAGGACCAAAAATGAAGTTGGTGAGAATATGTAAAAATAAATTTATTTCATGTTCTCTTATATCATTTGAGTAGTGCTGAACAAACCAATGATGTGACTTCCTTTAAAGTCTCTTACAGCTCTAAAGGCCGGAGCAGAGCTTTAGCCTCCTGATCTGTTGAAGGAACGTCCGACAGATGATGGAGAAATGGTCGTCCATGAATGCAGGCCTGGTGTTTCTCATCAAGCTGCTGCTTCATCCTCTTGAGGGTTTCTTCTACATCTTCTTTTGTTAAATTTGTTGGCAACTGACGTACAAGTCTTACAGCTTCCCCCTACAAGGACAAACAAGCCATTTAGATATTACAGATCGACAGTATTGGTACTGAGCCTGAAAATAGGGTTTTAAGATTCATCAGTATAACTTTAAACCTGAAATAAGGTAAGAACATGTTCAAGTTTGTTTGATAAAAGATGTCCCACCAAAGGCTTACTGCAGCGAGCATTTACAACCACTTAAAGTTATACCAACTGACCACAGGATGGTCTATCAGAAACTCCTTGTCTAAATAGAGAATAAATTCATTTACACCCTATTATTCAAGAGGTGTTTATTTCACTAGTAAAAAAATCCCATGATATTGACACCTAATTCAGATCACTGGAACACAGATAAAGAGTCTTAGACACTCAACATGGGGTAATTTGGCCAGGGAAGAGGCTTTTCTTCGGTCTATTTTGCCAGGTCTAACGTCCAATAAAAATGTTTTAAACACAGATCAGTTTCTGTAATCTAACTCAGTTAAAAAAAACACTAAGAATTTAGTATTTCCTTTGGATAGTTTCATGTTCACACAGCAGTATTCTGAAGCGGGCTGGATCAGACAAGAAGGCAAAGCCGGCCTTACATCATTACGTCACAGCCATTATTGCTACAGCTATGAGTGTTGGGAAACTAAATAAATAAATAAATATCCATTTGCAGATATTTACAGGCGTTACATCAGCAAAACATATCCGCCATATATGGGCTGGAATATCTTCAAATGTACTGTGAAACTAAAAGAAACAAGCCCACTCTATTTAAGAATAGAGTTTGTGCTCTTGACCAGAAATATTGGTATTGGTATCGGAGACAATGAATAAAAACTAGCGGCATATCGGACATTGGCAAAATCCAGTATCGTGCGACTCTAACAGATATGTCACCAATGTTTTGTGCAGTTTAAACAGTGTGTAGGAGTTTAGCTACAATTGTTTCTAACAAACAGTAAATTGACCCCAAACAGTGTGTCTTCTTCTGTTTTTTGTTGCTGTGGAATCAGAAATGTGTCAAGACTGATGGGTATTAAAAGAATCTTACTAAACTTTATAATCCTGTTGCTGTCAAAAGCATTTGTTAGCCTTAAAGAAAATCATCCAGACAAGCAATGTGTCTCGCCATAAGCAAAAAATGAGCTATATACAATTCTGGGTCTGTATCTTCATAATCCATATTAACAGCAACCCTCACTTGTAGATAGTTTGTGACTTTAAGCGGCCGGCACTCCTGCACAGTCCGGGCCTTCCTGTGAAGAACTGCAGTCAGGATCTCCCTCAGGTCCTCCAAACCGAGGAAAGGCACACAGTCTGCCATTGCTGTCACTTCCAGATGTCTCTCTACTGACGTGAGGCCTGCCAAAACAAGCAGAAAACGAGGATTAATATACTCCAGACGCTACTACTATCTCCAGGAAAGAATAATAAATAAATATTCTGGTTTACGGCTGGACTGGTGACCAAGTCAAACAAGCCAAGAGCCAAATGGAGTGTTAAATGACTAATAGAAGCCCCAGCAGACTGGAAGGAAGTTGTCTTGTAGGGTGGAAGAATGATTGCTTCTCATTTCATGAGGAAATACTGCAAATCATGTACAATTTATATTTCTGATTCATGACTTTGGATGCAGAATGAAAAAAGGACAGTAAAATAAGCTGCAAGAGTCAAAACATTTATAACATTTCTTAAATATTTCTGCAGTAGGTATGTTGCCTGAATCACATGTAGGAATGTGAATTGGTAAGAGTTTATTGATACCTGTGCAGTTCACAGTTTTAACTCTTGACCAGTCCTTGGGATTTTCTGGGTGTATAAAAAGGAAGTCTACATAGCATTTCTATCATATATAAAACACATGGCACTCCTGATAGTTAGAGATCACATTGTGCTTTTGTTAATTTTTCATATGTTCTTCATAAGGAATTCTAACCACTAAACAAAATCAGGACAGAGTCACTAACTGCCTGGAATAGCTTGTTCCCCCATCTACCCCAAACAGACCTACCAGTGTGACATTCATTTTCATTTCATTAATCAACACATAGTCAACTGGTCCACCAATCGGAAAACATTGTGCCAGTGTTAATGACTATTATTTTTTATCATACTTTTTGTCAACAACCTTCTTTTCCCAGAAGAAAACTACACAGTAACTAAGAAAAAAACAAGTGCACATGGACGAATACTGAACTGAAATGAACTGACATTTATGCCAACAAATAAAAACTAGACCATAATCTTTGACAGAGACTAATCCAATCTGATCTAATTTGGTCATGCTTAAAGTAGGGCCAAGTTAGGAACATATCCAATCACAGCTAATTTGGCTGTGTGGAAAGGCTGGATAAGTTAAGAGGGACAGCCAATCACAGCTGCCTTAACTTCATGGTGGTTGTATAAGTTGGGGAGCGATCCAATCAGAGCTGCTCTTTATGGTTGACATATTTATGTAGAGCAGGTTCACTGTTTGTTGTCAGTTCTGGTATTGTAACTGAGATGCTCTGGCAGGTAGCCTAAATAAAGGTGACTGCATTTCACACAAAAGTCAAATTTGTTTCTGCTCATTTACACATTCAAACTTTATTAGCATTCAATAAAGGGTTATTAGATTTTTTATTTTATCCAAGTGTAAAACAAAACTTCAGAAATTCAAGGAAATAAAAACTACAGAACTCTTTCCACTTCAAACTTTAGTTGACTAAATATACAGTAGATTTCGTTGACTAAAATTACATTTCATGAACTAAAACTAGATTAAAATGAAAACAATTTAGATTAATAAATTCTGACCAAAACTAAAAGATGTCTTGGGGCAAAAACTACAACCAAAACTAAAGTAAGAAATGCTGTCAATATTACCACTGCATTAAGCCCACATGGGGAAGTGGGATCATGAAGTAGCAGGAGACTCAACGGAGGGTCTCAGTCGGACAAAGATACAGCTTTATCAGGGGCACTTAGTAAATGAAAATCATTTTTTACATTAGGTATTGTGAACATACTCTTACAGTCATCAAAATTGAATTAGTGAACCAGAGTCAAAACAAATATGAGCTTTTAAAGACAAAGTAAAAAAAAAGATTTACAGCAAGAACTATCATGCTGTTGGCTACAAGATATTCTATTTTAACTGTTCAGACTATATGGAAAACTACAGTTTATGAACTCTTAATCATTCAAGTAGTAAGCAAAGATGACAATGAATTGATTTTTGTTTCAATTGAAATTATTTAGTGTGTGAATTCTATACTATATTCTAACACTGACAGCTGTGAACATACTCTAAGAAGTCATCAAAATCAAATAAATGACCCAAGCTGAGGTAAAATCTGACTCTTCAATGTCCTGCCATGTCACTGTTTCAATATCTTGCTGGTGCTTGTTTGAAATCACACAAATCACAGACAAAAAGTGCTGCTCGTGTCACTGTGCACCTTACATTACAAATGTTGATTGTTTTGTCCTTTTGCATTTACACCTTACAGGCCTGAATTATTTTTAACTGTAAAATAAGTTTTTTATATTTTGATTTAAGTGGGTCTTCTTCACGAGAACTTAGGTGTTTCTTTTGTCCTACCTGTGCATTTTGCTTGTCGTTGCATTCTACTTTTGTTTTAATCTTCTAAATAAATTATAAATTCATAAATCAATAATAGCGTCTCCTGTCTACACAAGAACTCTGTTGTCTATTTTACTGGTCACGCTCACTGCATCTACCAAGAGCTAAACATCATCATGAATGTCGGCATCGATAAGGCAACCATTTGGCGTAAGTGCGAATGAAAATGATACCTCGACCTAGTTGGAAGTGAATCTCAAGCAGAATCCATTCTGGGTTTTCATTCCTTATTCCTAGAACTACTGCCTGGCTGATCTATGCCAAGAGGAGCGGCTGAGCTGGTTTTGGTGGTTGTTTTAAAGTTAAGAGAGGGTTCCAACTTCCTAATCTTTTCTAGAAATTATTTTCCAGGACGTCCCACCCCAACACACACACACACACACTTTGCAGTGTCCTTTTCTACAGATGTACCTCACATTTTGCATATTTACCCTGGTTGATATGTTTATGCCTCTTCTGTCCCAGAGGTCTGATTTACAAGATGCATAGTCTATGGCTTTAGCATATCTCTGGAATAATCTCTTACATCCTTAGAAATCATGACACATTTATAAATACAATAGTGCAATCTAGGGATGTAACGGTATGAAAATTTCATATCACGGTTATTGTGACCAAAATTATCACGGTTATCATTATTATCGCGGTATTGTTGCATTGTGCTCAAAATGCTCAAAAAGTACTTTAACACAGTCTTGAAATCATGTAACCCCTTTAACAATATAATTTTAACATTTCTTTTATCTTTTTAGTCAAAAATTGTGTCAGGAAATGTCCTATAAGTAAATTTGTTTAAACTTTTTTCATTAGAAAATAAAAGTAAACAATTCTGGCAAGTATTTACGATTACAGTGTTATAAATGCTTACACTGTGTGCAATAACAAGAAACGAATTTGTACTTTAAACTTTGCGACACACGGCTGCTTCATCGAGGGGCAGACACACATAGTTTCGCCTTTCCAGACAAAGAGCAGCATCACTGTGAGTTATTGACACAGTGTGGTGATCAAACACGGTATAACGGTAATTTTAAAAGGACACAGTAATGATTATCGTGGGAAATTTTACCGCGGTTTACCATTTTACCGGTAACCGTTACATCCCTAGTGCAATCACACCCACAGATTCCAGTGTCAAATAACCAGCATCATATCTTTGCTTTTTCCAATCATATTTTTTGTATTTTACATACGACATACAGTAGGCTATGCATATTTTTTATACTAATACTAAATTAATACTAAGGTAGGGAGAAGAAGAGGGAGGATAAATATTTTTCCAGGACAATTCAAGCTTTCCCTGAGTATTTTCCTCTTTTATTTTATTTATTTTCTATGTTTTCCATGACTAGAAAATAGGTCAATCATCTTTCAGGCTATCCAGAACACGTAGGAATCCTGTAAGAACCCTGTTTCAGTGGATGGGAGTCAAAATGCTGCTGAAATGAGGACCTTTGACTCCATCAAGTCTAAGTGCAGGTTTGTGCCACATTTACAGAAGTCTTGAAATATTGTGCGGAGTTCTCATATGGAGAAATCATGTTTAAATTACAAAAATGGTCCGAGCTAACACTGGCACAAGCTTCAAAATATACAAAGAGTAACATCTGGTGTCTGAAAATTTCCCTAACATAATTAAAGTGAAGCTGCTTCATACACTAAATGTCTGTTAAATCACTCTATTCACACCAAAAATCAAACATTAAACATTTTTAAACATCCTCGGAAAAGCAGAAATTGTGCTGGTTGCATTCTCAAACACAGCGCTAACCTCGGTCCCATGCACACCCACAGAGGCTGGCAGTGCCAAATGAAAATTCCTTGAATTTCTTAAAGGGCAACCATTCTCATCACCTGCACACTGGGGAACAAACCCACTGTGAGAGCACTTTGTCGGGCAGAGAGCCAATGTCAACTGAGGTGAGCAATTCCAGCAACAAACATGACCAACACTCCCAGGGCACTGTTCACCCTTTACGAGTGAACAGAGGAATAAAGACAAAATAATGATGAAACGGGCGGCTTTACCAGATTCACTGTGGCAGATAATCTGATTCATCGTTAAATTATGTTTAATGTGTGATACCTTTCCTCCTAACACAATTCAATTGATTCAACAACAGAAGCAATCTGTACCCTTTGCTCCCTTAAACTAAAGTATATTTTCCATATTATTTCACCAAACCAGTGAATAAAGACAATATGTTCAGTTCTTAAACAATGAATGATAAGTTTGTCATAACTATTAGGATGATATGCTTTTTTAAATCAACAGAAACTTTCGAATAATTGTCTGTAATCCCATTTTTTGGGTCTATTTGACATTTATCAGTGGTTGGTGAACTGTGATATTAAGGATGGCAAATAGCCCTAACGTGCTAATAAAAGTGAACGAACAACAAGACCTTTAAACAGCATGATAAATGATATTTTAGAAAAAAAAAGTTCTCTCAAAGATCTGGTTCTTACTTTTAGCTAAGATTTTCAAAACACAACATATGACTTAAAGTTTTGAATAAGCAGGTTCCCTAGATTAAGAGCCTGAGGGATTTTTCACTATTCTTGGACCATTGCTCATAATAAGGTCTACAGTGAACAAAAAATTCATCAAACTCACACATTTTGTTCATCATGATAGTCTCCATGAACAAACACAACTTTTACAATAAGCTATTATGAAACTATAACATGGCGGTTTAACCTGGTAGTAGATGTAACACTTCAAACTAAAGCAGGGCGATATGGCCTGAGCTTTACCTGGTGTGAGTTTGATTTTGAATCCATTTGCCACGAGCCTGGAATCAGAGAAGAGGGCCGCTCCTGTGAGATCAGGGTTTTCTTTCTCCATGCTGCACAAAGTCTCTGTATATTCAGGTCCCCCTAGGTTTCTTTAAAAAAGAGACAAAGACATGTTTAACATACCTCAGCTGAGTATTTTTAGATGATGAATAAGCTTAAATAGAAACTTAGGATGAGGATTTGTTATTGTTAAAAACAACACTAAGTGTTTGTTCAGAAATTGGAGTGTATGTCTTTGCACTAAGATAACAACTGTCAGGGTTGGCGTTATGCTGGTGAGAGCTGAGTGATACCTTACCCATCTGTTAACTGTATGGGGCTCTGCAGACTCACTGCTGGAAGTATATTATTCTCTAGAAGTCTCTTAAACAGCAAGGCTTCCTCCACTCGAAATGGGTTTAACAACATGAGCCTCTGACCACATAAAATGACCCAGGCGCTCTGAGAGGCCAGCCGGTTTACAAGACGGAGGCCCCGTGGCACCGCGCCGCTCTGGGATGAAAGGCGCTGAAGCTGCTGCCGAAGGGCAGCCACACTGAAGGGGAGGGGCTGTGAGGGCTTGGGCGCAGGGCTCTTCGCCTTCTTCTGCGGCTGAGCAGAGAAGAGCTCGTCCAGCAGCTGCTGGTTGGACTGCGGAGCTTTGCGCTTGTGGCCCTGAGGCTGGCCTTTCTGGATGATCCTGGTCGTCTCTCTGGGACTTTCAGCAGAGGCCAGCTTTGTCTTCTGGACGTGGTGCTCCAGGTGTTTCTTGGCCCTGTCCTCGTACCTGCAGAGAACAATAAATTAATTGGACTGACATAAGTAATGACAACTGTCATTTAGGGCTGGACAGTAGGGCTAAACGATTTCAGGAGGTCTAATTGTGATTTTTCCGGCAGATATCACGATTTCAATCGGATTCATGATTTTCTTCAAATCAAGCTTCAGTGTAATAATCACTTTATTTACAGTACAGACAACAGTGAGGAAATCAATGATCAAAAGCACATAACACATTATCCATCATCTAATGTTGATGATAAATAACCTGTTTTCATCATTCAAGGGATACTTCAACTTCAACTCCAAAATTAATGGCTAACTCCAACTGGAGTTAGCCATTAATTTTGGAATTAATTGGAATTAGCCATTACTTTAATTTTACTTTAGGAGCACTTTATCCTGTTCAGTTGTTAATGAATGTGCCCATGTGACACTTAGTATTTAAACACCTAAAACTGACATATACTTTGTTAATTATTCATTTACAAAAATCTAGAGAGATCTGAAGCTTGTATAAAGTGGTACATGGATGACGTATATTTGTGAACCAACTAAGATGTTAGCATCGAGCTAATTCCCTCATCTAAATGCCTATGGGATTTTTCACTGTGTTCTTGGACAAATTGTTGATAAGGTCTGTGAACAAAAGTGCTTCACAAATTATTTGATAATGATTTTTTTTTTTAAACTTAGGCTTAATTTGTAAGAGTGAAAAGCTGTAACCCAGCTTTCATGGAACTACAAAATGGTGGTTCAATTGTAGAAGCAGCTTCAAACCTTTGAACCTATCACATCATGTTGTGACCTCTCTGTTGAGAATTTCCACTTAACTAAAAAAACCTGATCACATCTGTGCCTGTGAAACTGTGCTAACATGGTTACTGCGGTGTATGTGACATTATTGATCAAAAAATGATCAGGAATGGCTGCAACATTTTAAAGACAATTAAGCTTTAAAATAAAGGACTGGAGCAACATCAGATGCATTTTTATTTCAGGAATTTATCTGGAAAAAAATTATATTTCGACAGACTTTGGGAAAGTGCAAATATGCCTATTCATTACTAGGTTGTTGAACTCATTTCTGCTAGTGTTAACGATGACAGCACTTTCAATTTAGTTTTAGTCTTTGGCCTAAAATATCTTTTAGTTTTAGTCATGATTGAGTCATCTAAATTGTTTAAAATTTAGTCTAGTTTTAGTTGATGAAATTTCACAACATTTTAGTCAATGAAATCTGCTGTAAATTTAGTCGACTAAAATATGAAGGGTTAAGGTTAAGGCATTGTTTATATTTCCTTTAACTTCTAAAGTCATGTTTTACACATGGATACATTTGTTTACATTTTTCATCAACCCGTTTCATAAAATGTCATTATTTTATCACCTTATTGGCTCTGCCACGGTGTCAAAGCAGAGTAAAACACACCAATAGGCTGTTTACTAATGTCAGCTTCAGTCTACAGATCATGAGAACGCAGAACATGAGACGTGTGTATAGTACCGACACTGCCATTTTCGCAGGGGAAAATCCCAACTGCCCTCCCTCCTCAAGACAGTAGCTGTGATTGGATCTCTCCTGCCACCATGAAGCTAAGACAGCTGTGATTGGATGTCCTTTTTAACTCATCCAACTTTTCCACACAACCAAAGTAGCTGTGATTGGATATATTCCTAACTTACTTACTTTCAACATGACCAAACTAGGTCTGACTGCAAACTGTCTCTGTCAAACATTTTGGTCCAGTTTTTATTTGTTGACAAAAACGTTAGTTAATTAATTTTAGTTATTGTCCATGTGCATTTGTTTTTATTATTTGCTGTCTAATTTTCGTCAGGGAAAAAGGGTTGTTGACAAAAACTGATGAAAATAAGACAACAAAATTAACACTGATTCCTGCACCACTCAAAGTGAGATATTCCTTCTGGTCCATATCATTCAGCCTTCAGCTCAATCCTTGCAAAGCTAAGCAGCTGCCATCAGTTGAAGTCCGTTAAGTCCATAAAACAGTATGTTCCTAAATAAGAATTTATATACCAAGCAGTATGTAGTTCCCCCTGTACTTGGAGAGAACATGCTGAGAACATGATATACACATTCATACAGGCTGCTTTCCTCAGCAAAAGAGATATTTGCCAACTCATGTTTCCACAGATCTTCATATGTTCAGCATTAGGGCTGACACTTCAACACCCCATTATTCAAATAACCTGCTTCATGAACTCGTGTACGTGTCATTCCTAGAAGTGCTCTGCCACTTAACGGTGGCGGTGAGAGAAGCCAAGCTCTGGTCACATCTTATTTCATGTTTAAGACAGCCATACAGAGAAGCTGGATCCCAAACAGATGTCTTTTTCCACACGCTCTTCCATACCTTATATAAGGCCCCGGGTAATGCTGATGCACATTTTCCAACTTTGCAATTACTTTAAATTGGTACGCACGCAGCAATCATGGCACAGTAAATTACGTTATTCCATGATGCTTCCAGCCGAGCAGCTCACTTGAACGAGATCTGGAGGAAGCACAGTTTGTACTCTATTTAGATGACGTGTTTTTGTGCATCTGGACCATTTGAAATGATTGTGACAGCTTTGCCTCATTAATTATCTTATAATTAGTTTGGATGCAATCAATCAGTCTGAAAGTTAGGAAGCTGCTTTTAGTGCATGGTGCTCCTTCACCTCCAAAAAAGTGCTGTGTAAGGAGTTATGTGTTCATTAATCTCGAACCTCTGGTCCGAACAATGACGCACAAATGACGTAAAAGTGATTATCAAGGTCTTTCAATATATGTTTGCTTTTAAATAAGTTAAATTCCATCTTACCTTTTCTAATGTGAGTCATTTGTCTTTTGTGTCTGACAGAGAAAGCAAAGGCCAAACACAAAATCACACAGTGCTCCATGTGTTCTGCACCGAAAATGCCATGATGACTATCGGTGCATTTACAGGCAGTGAGAACTGGAGCTGCTGCCTGAGAGGTGAATGTGGCCAAAGGGTAGCGAAAGTACATATGTGGGTTGCTTAACCTCTGATCTTCCACCACTTATATCTAATCAGATCATTCTCCAATCAGAGAAGTCGTGTGAAGACAGTTTTAGCATCCCTTCACTGGCTCCTGGACTGCTTTTGCATTGATTTTAAACTTCTTTTAATCGTTTTTAAAGCTCTCAAAGTCTTTCCTCTCTGAGCTCCTGTATCATCACAGAGCCTTAAGGTCCTCAGACCAGCTGCTGTTGGAGAGCCCAACAACCAGAATGAAGTCTGGAGGGGACAGGGTCCTTGTAGCAGTTGCCCCCAGACTCTGGAACAGCCTCACTGTGTATATTAGACCCTCCCACAAGTCATCACACAACTTCAATTTTAAACAATGAACAGTCATGAGTCATCTCATTTCGAAACACTGCAGTGACGGTTCAGTTGTCCCTTAAGGTGCTTATGTTTTATCCATCTCAGTGTTGTATCTGGATTTTATGTGATTGTTTTTCAGGTTTTACCTGCCTGTGAAGCAAAATTCCCTTAGGGGACAATAAAGTGAAGTTGAAGTTGAAGTTTACAGACCCTAGAGATGTTTAAATCCTCCCTAAAGACCCACCTCTTCTCCCAGGTGTTTCATAAATGAGCTCATGCAAATCACAGGCACTCTATTTTTATTCAACTTTTATCCTTTTTATTTCACCATGTTAATTGTATTGTTTTTATCTTAATCAATTGATTTATTTTCTCTTTTTTGTGTATCCTGTGTGCCGAACTTTGATCGACTGCTGTCTTCTGAGATGAGTGTCGTCAATAAACTTGACTTGAAAACCTTTCAAAAATTTCCGGCATATCAAGTTCGCAAGCACGGCATGATCATGACACATCAGGACAGTCCCTCCACATTTTATCACCTGACCCAGAGTCACTGGGCACATTTGTGCAAAAGGTTTAAAAAAATGCATGTTTTTGATATGTTGCGTTCACAAGAGAATGGTGAACATGATGCTAAGTTTTAACCTCAAATCAGTTAATCTTTCAGTGAAAGAAGGAAAAAGGGAAAAGTCTGACATGAATGCATCCATTGATCCATCAGATATCTATTCTGTTTGGCTGTAATGGTGGTACGGGGGGTGAACACTGGACAGAGGTGAGTTTGATGAAGACAGATTTATGATCTGGGCATCCACAGGTTTGTCGCTATCATAAATACTTATTTTTAGTCCATTAGTCTCTGCCTGGATAGATGTATGTGTATATACAAATACGTTAATTATATGTATCGGTATACATGCATATACACTGCCTTGCCCAAAAAAGTCGCCACCTGGATTTAACTAAGGAAGCAGGCCTCCTATTGGATAATTACTGCATGGGTGATTATCTTTCAGCTAGTAACAAGTTATTTAACCATAGCTAATGCAGTAGCTAGTAGCTAGTAGCTTTTCAATCTTTAACAACCATGTGGAAAGACATCCTGTGGTTGTGGAAAAGGTGTTAGTCTGTTTAAGAAGGGTCAAATCATTGATATGTATCAATCAGAGAAAACATCTAAGGAGATTGCAGAAACTACTTAAATTGGGTTAAGAACTGTCCAACGCATTATTAAAAACTGAAGGGGTTAGTGGGGAACCATCGTCTTCGAGGAAGAAATGTGGTCGGAAAGAAATGCTGAATTATCGTGATCGACGAATCACTTAAAGCTTTGGCCAAATCAAATCAAAGAAAAACGACAGCTGAACTCAGGAGTATGTTTAATAGTGACAGTAAGAGCATTTCCACACACACAATGTGAAGGAAACTCAAGGGATTGGGACTGAACGGCCGTTTAGCCTTAAGAAAACCACTTATCAGTAAGGCTAACCAGAAAAAAGGCTTCAGTTTGCTAGGGAGCATAAAGCTTGGACTCTTGAGGACTGGAAGAAGGTCATGGGGCCTGATGAGTCCAGACTGACCCTGTTCCAGAGTGATGGGAGCATCAGGGTAAGAAGAGAGGCAGGTGAAGTGATGCACCCATCATGCCTAGTGCCTACAGTACAAGCCTGTGGGGATAGTGCTGTGGTCTGGGACAAATCTGCGACACTGCAGACACAATGGCACAGTGAATGCGTGCTGTAATCAAAGCCAAGGCAGTCCAATGAAATATTAGAGTGTGTGACCATTGTTTTTTGTGCCATTTTTTTTTGGCCGCGTAGTGTATATGTATCCATAAAATTAAGAGTTACACTTGTTATGAACTGCATGAACTGGCGCTACGCAAATCAAGGTTGATTAGTTGATTGAGGTGAAGTACACCCTGGACCAGTTGCCAGCCAATCATAGGGCCACATTGAGAGAGAAAGAAAAATTCACACACACCTAAGGGCAATATCGATCTATGTTATCTCCAGCCTAACTGTTGAGTAAATACAAATATAAGTGTAGTTTTAAGTTTAAACAGTCCTTAACTAAACATAGGTTCAGTAAGCAGCTGCAGATGAAGCCAGAGCTGACAGCTCATCTCTACACATCTTTTTCTTACTGATTTTGATTAAGAACAACAGATGTCTCATCCTGGGTGTTTTAAAAATCCAACCTGTGAACTCTGTTGACAGATGGCACACTTTTAAAATGGAGGTGATTTTATCATTACTCAGACCTGTTGAACTGCAGCAGATTTTATGAACCAGAATCCATATCAGAAGACAGTTGTCTGGAAATTAGAAATACAGCTCGTATTAACAAAATTTCCAGACAAGTCTTTTCACGTACAAATGACAGGTCAGACATCCCCCCTCTTCTCTCTCGGTGCAAATAACAAGAAATTGAAATGACTGCTTGGAAAGGTGAGGGTCTGGAAACTCACTTCTTACGCTCTTCCTCCCTCAGATTTTTCCACCTCTCCTGCACGGTGACACTGATATCCTGCAGGCTGGCTGTGGGCTTCTCCCTCAGGACCTCCGCTCTGACCTCCTTCTCAAACAGGGTAGCAGGAGACAGTGGTGCCCTCAAGGCCTTGTTGCTGATCAGGTCATAGGCCGTCAGAGCGGCCCTCTTCTCTGTTATGGCATTGATCATCTTTTTGGTCGGGCTGCTCTTGCCCCTCTCTTCAATTGATCCAGAGGGATTGTTCTTTGGGGGTTGATGGATTTGAACCGGCTGTAGGGGCTCTCCTGATTTGGGGTCGGTCAAAGCCGTCCCTCGGCTCCAGTCCTCGGCTGATATCTGATCATTGTTGGCGTCAGGGCTTGATACAGCATTGTCCTCTAATGTTTCTGGGGACCGGCTGACTGGATCTGTCTGAGTGCAGCTCTGATCTTCGCACAGAGAGAAGTTAGGCACAAGCTCGACCGGGATCTGGTTCATGATCCAATCTTCAGCTACAGAGGACGAGGAGCTGCTGTTGGAGACTTGGCCATCCAGAGCAGCTTCAGTTCTTAATGCAGTGTCACTCTGTTCACGTGCATCTTCTGAAAAGTCACCATTGTGTTTGGTAAAACTCTGCTCACTGTCTAGGTGTGAAACATTATTGTGGGAGGGAGATGTTTCCTGGTCTCTCTGCTTCTCAGCAGCCTGATCAGCACTTGGGCGAAAGCCATAGAGAGAGACCAGAAATGCCTCCACTGCTGTCAGGACAGTCTCCTAAATATTAGAGAGAGAGGGAAGATGATTAGATAGAACTTTGGGGTAAAAGGACCATTCTTAGTATCTGTTTCAGTGTTAATTAAACTTTACACTTCATATTTTAGTTGACTAAATTTACAGCGGATTTTGTCAACTAAAACAGTTTGTCGACTAATTTTTCAACTAAAACTGGACTGAAATTAAAACAATTTAGATGACTAGATTATGACTTAAGCCCCAGTCACACATTCCTGTTTTTCATGGCAATTGTGCATGATTGTCATAATCCTGATGAACATGCTTTGGTCGAGGTGCATGTGCTACTTGATCTGGATCAGCGTCGTATAGTCGCGGACGGGGAACGGGGAAAGGTCCCGATTGCGTTGAACTGTTCAAAACTGTCATGGAGAATCGGCGCTCTCAGTATAGCGGGTTGGAAGCCTCATTCAGTCCTAAGGCGGGCGGTATAAGCATGGCATGTACGGGACTCAGCCGGGCTGATCGTGGCTCAATCCTGAAAGCTTTCTGAGGATGATTGACAAGAACGTGTCCGATTGTGTTCTGATTGTGTCCCGTTCAAGGCAGCCCAAGCGTCTGGGTTCAATCGGGGCTTACGTGACTCAAATTGGGCTCGAACAGGACTGATAAAATTTATGGAATCCTCCTCATTTTGCTGTATTAACCTAATTAAAGTGGGACGAATGCCCCTAATGTGCTGTAAAAGCGTTACTGACAGTGTATTAATAAGGTGTGTCTGGGGGAGAGACTGTCATTTCTTCCCATATCATGCCGATCAAACCAGCCTTGCCAATCGTGTACAGTTGTGCACAATGTCCATGAGAAACAGGAATGTGTTACTGGGGCATAACACTAAGATATCTTTGGCAAAAGACTATAACTAAAACTAAATCAAAAAGTGCTGTCAAAATGAACACTGATCTGTTTTAAAATCTAACTTAGTGACTAAACATAAATTTGATAACTACCTTTTCCTGAAGAAGAACCTGAGTCTTGTCCGGGGTCAGATTGACGTCCACAGTGGAGGGACAAACTGTGATTTTCAGCATCAGAATGGGATACCGGTTTCTGGCTGAGTCATCAGGATACTGAGCACAGTAGTGTTGACGCACCAACTGATGATGGATCCAATAATCATACCCGGGACAGGTTTTCATGCAAAAGCAAATGAAAATAACTGTGATTAGAAAAGAAAAGCTTTTGCATTATGAACTCTGTTGTGTTGACATGTGTACCTTCATGATATCTTTATGGTGGACGGGCCGGTTGTTGATGTAAATAAATGTTTTGTCAGGATTAGATGAACTTGTAGAAGAGCAATCAGCACCAGCCTTTGGGAAAAAGCCTTCAAGAACAATCTAAAGAGAAAGTGAACAATAAAAGAATGTTAATAGTCCCATTTTATGCACCAAGTAGGATTTGAATGTATGGCTTGCATAAGACAGGAAAAATATTGTTAAAAATAGGGAGAGAGAAAGAGAGAGAATGATAAACCCCTCTCAATCAGTTAAGATAAACACAAACAGCTGAACTTATCGAGAATTTTTCGTGAATGAGACCTTTGTGTGTTTTGGCAATCATTTTTAAATCAACAGGCAGAGCAGCTGGCAGGTGCAGGGGTGATGTGTAAGTGTGACTACTGTTTTTGTTTTTAAACCTGCTCATTACATAAACTGCACTGTAACTAATATCAAATTAAACATGGCACAGTTGATGCATTCCTCCGACACTGCAGCTGCACAGCTGGAAATGAAGCCATTTATCCTGGCTGCACACACGCGAACATGCACTCTGCACGGGTCAGATCGTGATGGAGGACATCAGCTGCTTTTCCAAAGACGTGAACACCTCTCGTTATCAGAACTCTGCTTTTTATCCAGATGTCAGACTTTATTAGAGAAGCTCCATATTTGATTGATTGGTTGAATGTAGGGATGTAACGGTTAAATGGTAAACTATGGTAAAATTTCCCATGGTAATCATTAGGTGTCCTATTAAAATTACCGTTGAACCGTGTTTGATCATCACACCGTGTCAGTAACTCACGCTGATGCTGCTCTTTGCCTGGAAAAGCCTTGGTGAAGCAGCCGTCTCACACAGACAGAGGCGTACATGACCAGTTTGCAATGTTTGGCCTCTGAGAAGTCCTGTATACCAGTTGGAGCCCCGCTTAGACTGACAGGTTTTGCTACTCGAAATGGACAAAGTCTAAAGTCTGGTTGAAGTTTGGATTTTACAAGGATGTTGAGGGGAAACTGATAGAAGACAGTCATCCTGTCTAAAACACAAAGCTGCGGTGATAGACAAAAATGCTCGCGATTAAAACTGCTGTAACTCCTCGAGTAAACGAGCAGAGACAGTGAGAGAGAGAGAGGATTCAGTGAGCCATACCTGAGTGAATTATAGGCGGTTTATCAGCATTTTCTGTGGGAATAATGCATGAGGCTGTAAACAACAGTACAAGTATTATTATGGAGTGTAATTTTGCCGTTCTTTCGTAATAGATGATCTTTTTCCGTCATAATTTGTGTTTTATAGATTTAATCAATTGTAATTTGGAAATAATAAAGAAGGAGATGTCTATGGACATCTGCCATGGAAAGGGGAGACCAGAGGAGAGTCATGAAGGGGGCTGACTGCTTCAGGGACTATCGTTAGTAAAACAAAAATGAAATAATTTAAAAAAAACACGCCTGAACATGGTCTAATATAAGAAGCTGTAATATGGACACTAATGCTGTAGGCAAACTAAGATAAGTGAGTGTTTGTAAAATAGGTTGATTTATTACTGGTCGTCTCAAAGCTTTGAACATGTTGATTTATAATTGTTTATAAAGAGAATAGCATTTAAAGTTCAAATCATTTTTTTTCTTTTCTTGTAATAACACGTTTACAGCATTTATAACATAATAATGACAAATACTTGCCAGAATTGTTTACTTTTATTTCTCATAAAAAAATGTAAACAAATTTACCTATAGGACATCCTATAAGTGTCCAATAAATCCTCTCTCTCTCTCAGTCTGCTCATTTACTCGAGAAGTTACAGCAGTTTTAATCATCTCGACATCCTTGTAAAATTACAAAATTATTGACAAAAAAGACAAAAGAACTGTTAAAATTATAACATGAAATGGACAGAGTTAAAGTACATTTTGAACATTTTGAGCACAGTGCAACAATACCGCGATGATAATGATAATCGTGATCATTTTGGTCACAATAACCGTAATATGAAATTTTCATACCGTTATATCCCTAGTTGAATGATATCATTTCAATCATGTTAATGATGACTTAAAAACAGTTAAAAATACAAAAAAGTGACAAAGAAACAAAACAAGACGGTAACTTGAATCTGTTATTTCTCAAGCCTTTAAACTTACATTAACAATTTTACGTCAACATTTTGCTATCTGTCTTTAAAGTTTTCTTGAAATGGGTAAAGGAAGTTTCAGATATGTGGCTCCTGCAGACTGGAACCTGGTACAGAAAAAAATGTGTCTTAGAGAGCTGGTCTCTTAATCTTTTTAAATGCAGAGTTACAGCTACGGTTGGTGATTTGGGGAAACTAGCATGATTTTGAATGTAGCATCTCCTCAGGGCTCTGCCTAGTCCCTCCCATCCCTCCTCCAAAATGACCCCCGCTCACATGCAAGAGTGCCGCTGATTTACAACGATGTTGATCAGGGTAAAGGTAGCTCCTCTGCCATACACCACATAGATGTCAAGTCTCCCGATTTGACCATCGAGACGACCGTATTTTCCATATTTTACCCTCTTTCCCGCCACCCTCCCGTATTATAATACTCCCATGAATCTCTTGTGTGATGATATAATAGTAAAACACATTCCTCTGCCTCTCCAAACTGAACTCTGTCTCTAGCCTGAATGGAGCGGTAATGCTCCAAAATGATGGATGCCAACAGCCGTAAAACCTCCGTCTTTCTTTTCTTGCTCTGTTTAGCTGGAGGAGCGGTCCCTCTCAGCTCAGCTACAAGCACTGAATCAGAATCTGTGCACGCCAGTGAAATGTACGTACAGGGGTGGGCAGAACTGTGACAGGATTTGATTGGTTTAAAATGTGGGCTACAACGATGTGATTGGTTGGTGTTTTCCCAGGCTTATTCCGGCTGTAGATAGCAGATATTTTTGCTTTATTTTAAGAACACATTATGAATTGATTGCCATTGGGTTATAAAGATTATTTTATCCAGTATTACAAAAGGTGTATCTAAATCAGATTACCAACCCCAGCTTTAAAGGCTTCGGGGAAGATAAATCAGGCTGTATAAGCTTTGACTAATAACTTTCTGTTCTGTGACTCAAGCTTAATTGTTTATGTTTGTGTCTGTAATTGTTTTATGTCAAAAAAAAAGTTTCTTTCAGGTGTAGTGCCCAAAGACACATTGACATGTGACAGTCATAGCTCAAATCTGCAACCTTCTGATTACCTACAGAGAGCACTATCAGATTGTGCTGAACGGCGCCCCGCATCAACATACAAACTACAATCAAATTGGTTTCAGTGTCAGAGTTGGATGATCTCACTTGTGGAGGCATCCCTAGCTGTCAAGAGAAGTTTGATTGCTAAATAAAGACACAAATCCAGATGTTTCACGTCTCTTCATGAGTGAGCTCGACCAGCTGGTGTTTGACATTTCTCCATAAAACTGGCATCATACATGGCGACCCTTCACCTACAACCAGGCCAGAGGCATTTCACATGAGCAGAAACTGATGACTCATCGTCGTGAGCTCTTAAAGCTCCATTATGATCGTAAGCTCGCAAGAAATTACAGAAAACTATGAATGTTCTACAGATCGTGAAGAGAAGTAACTACGTTCTCCCCTTATGGCCTCAGGCTCATTACGAGCAGCAGCACACGCCAGCGAACTGAATAAATGAACTGCTGTTTCAGGTCGGGGCACATATGCTTCTCTCTATTTCTGCTCATTAGGGTCACTTTATGAGAGCACCAATGGCACCTCTGGCCCCAGAGGGCTGCAGGTATGTGTAGCCATGCTGCCAACAACCAGTGTCACATTTGGCTTTGCAGAGACACAAGGCTCCGGAGAAATTATCAACCTGGTCCCCTTGATGGTGGAGCTTTGGTCTTGGTGACAAAGAGGAGAAAAGTTCTCTTTCATTGCACCAGGGAGTCCGAGGAAAAGGTGAAAGGCCGCTCTCATAACCGGGCACCGAGTCTCAGCAGCAAAATAACAACAACAAAGAGGAGAATGAGAGAGAAACAGGGTGAAAAGGGCTGCTCCATATCTGTCAGAGGTGATTAATTTGGAGCCTGGCAGCAGGTACGAGCAGCACGACACCTACCGTGACCAAGCAGAAAGTTACAGCTCGGCGGTAATTCAATTGCGATCAGCACAACAAAGCTTAGCGAACAAAAATCACTCACTGTTCATCAGGAAAGAACTCAAGAGAAAAGGGCAAGTGAATAGTTGGCAAGCCACCAGCTGACCACATTCGCTGGCTCCAGACCAGGCGTTCGTGATGAAGCGATTAGCTCACGGTCGAGTACAACGTGCAGCCTTTCAATTGCTCTGCAAAATGATCCATCTTTACCAGGCATTTTATGAAGTACTGACAGCTGGAGCTCAACTCAAATATTTCTTCAACATGCTTAGGGAATAAAAAACCTTCGCCACGATTTATCATTTCCAAAACAAGTCTGCATGTTTCAAACTTGTTTCTGTTCAATTTCCTCCATTGTTGATGCAAAACCTTGTCTGTAAATGGGTGTTATATAAATTAATTACTCATTTCAATTTTAATAAGAAAAAGGAAAATATCATGAGCTTTTTTTCCAGTGAAGCTGCTAAAAAAAAACGTTTTTTCAACATCCTGTCATGTTACATCAGCTTAGTTTAATGTACAGGAGTAGTTTTTGTGAGTCTTAACAGTAAACACTGTTATGCTTTAATGATATTAATATTATTACACTTAATTTTTCCTCTTTCTTGATGGGTTAAATTAGTAAAAATTAATATAAGAACCAGACCTAGACATTAATCTTAACAGTCTGTACCACTGTATTGTATTGTTGTTGTAAGTATTGTTATCTACAAATGTAGGGCTGAGCAAAATAGTAATAAACATGAATTATCTTCTGCAGAAGATTAAAAATAAAAAAATCAAGACCTTTTCTTGACTTACTCCAATTGTTAGTTGTTGCAATGTTTGAAAAGATAAATAGTAAAAATTTAAAGTCTTCATGATGGTAAGGCCCTCTCAGGTTTTGCATGAAGACTTTTACAGGCCTGTATTTGTTTTTGCAAATGTGATTAAATATTGATCAGAGAGTTTCATGTTAATATTCTGTCAAAGTAGCTCAGCTTACAGTGTTTCTGACAAACCCACCTACATTTAAACACATATGGCACACACTTTAACCATAAGAGGGAAAGTCTGTTTAGTTTTTGAATAAATTCTGACAACATAAAGGCAAAACTTGATTTATGCAATTTTTGTGTCACTGGGAGTGTTTGTTCATTTTTGAGAGAGGAAAAAAAATGGTTAAAATTACGAATGCAATGATATGAAAATTTTGTATCACCATTATTGTGACCAAAATTATCACAGTTATCATTATTATCGCGGTATTGTTGCAGTGTGCTCAAAATGTTCAAAAAGTACTTTACACGAAATTGAAGTAATTTAATCCCTTTAATATTATCATAACATTCTTGTTTGTCTTTTTTTGTCAATACATGTGTCAAGAAAGCTCTTTGAGTACATTTCTTTACCCTTCTTTCATGAGAAATATTCGTTAGTAATCATTATTTTAGACCATGTCCAGGAGTTCTTGTTTGTTTTACTGACAATAGTCTCTGAAGCTGTTAGCCCCCTTCATGACTCCCCTCTGGTCTCCCCTCTCCCTGGCAGATATCCTTGATATTTCCAAATTACGATCGATTAAATCCATAAAACACAAACTTTGATGGAAAAAGACGATCAATTTCAAAATTACAGCGAACACACAGCAAAAGAACGGCAAGAACACACTCCAGAATGACACTAATGGTATTATTTTCAAGATTTATACATTATTTAGACAGATAATACTGATAAACAACCTGTAATTCACTCAGGTATGGCTCACTGAATCTTCTCTCTCTCTCTCTCTACCTCTACGGCTCAGTCAGTTCATTTACTCAAGGAGTTACGGCAGTTTTAACCACGCACATCTTTTTCTTTCTCCGCAGCTTCAAGTTTAAAGGAGACATATCATGCTTGTTTCTCCTTTTCACTATGCCAGACTAGGATGCCTGTAAAGCAATTCTGCCCTCAGCACAAGTCATTTAGTTCCTTCATTGCCCCACAATTGCGTTCTCAAAATCCTCGTTTTTGGCCATTATCCAGGTCTCGTTGAAACGCTCGGATTTGAGGATGACCTACAGTTACCTCGCAACGTAACTGCCCTTTGTGCTCTGATTGGTCAGTTCTATCGGGGGTTGAGCCAGCCTGTCCTTCTTCTTCTACTGTATTTTCCAGCAGGCTCAAAGCAGCGACCACGTATTGAGTTCCCCTGCAGGCCAGAGCTGGTAATGAGTGAGTGTGAGCTAGGGATCTATATACCCCTGCTGGACGGATGTGTTCCTCGGTGACGGTTTTGTGGCTAATGGACATCACAGAGGAGGAAGTGTTTTATCAGATTACTCCAATAAGAAGAAAGGTACCTCGTGTCATCACGATGTTTGAAATCTCGCAGACATCTCGCAATGACCTATTTTCAGAGGCATCAAATCTCGTTCTAGGATATCAGAAAAAATACAATATCTTATTTTTTGAAAATTAAGGGGGTGTAAGGTCTTGTTTTCAAATTTATTATATTATATGTAAGTATTAAATCATGCATCAGCATGATATGTCTCCTTTAAACAGGGAGACTGTCTTCTATCAGTTTCCCCTCAGCATCCTTGTAAAATCAAACATTCAACCAGACTCCAGAGTACGTTTCGAGAGGGAAATCTCTGCTGTGTCTAACTTTTGCTCTGAGGCCAAACAATGCAAACTGCGCGTGCGTGTCCCCATGAGGCTGCTTCATTGAGTAATAGCCTCATAGTTCAAACCTCTAGTCAAAGAGCAGCATCACTGAGTGTTATTGACAGTAATCAACCTCGGTAAAACGGTAATTTTAAAAGGACACGGTAATGATTACTGTGGGAAATTTTACCGCGGTTTACCATTTTACCAGTAACCGTTACATCCCTAGTTAAAATTATATTTATATACTGTAAAGATTTAGGCCATATTGCACAGCCCTATACAAATACCTTAGAAAATATGACAAACAAATGTGTTACAAAGAAAATATTCATTAGGAAAGTAATCTCATGCCCACATTTAGAATACAGTTGAAACATCATTCATTATTTGTTGTATTAGTGTGTTGTGGTCAGATTTCTGGGCCACCTTAACTTGCCTTGTAACAACATTAATCAACCATTTGTTTAGACAGTATTGTTCATGTTTAGGTTCATTTAAAGGGTTTTCTTTCTGTCAAAAAGACTATTACACCAAAAATCTCTGTGTTTTCTTTCGGCTGAAATCAATCAAACCTTTACCTGTCTGTTAACATGTCTACAAAAATAAAGGTTCTAATTTGGATGATTTCGTGTTTTTAATGATAAAAAAACTGCAGACAAACTACTGTGAAATGTATTATTTTAACAAACAAATTGGAGAGAACATGGGCAGAAAAAAGTTGGTCTGTTATGGTTAAAACAGAACTTAAGCAGATTAATTGAATGATCAAGATTGATTGATTAAGATATTTTTGCCATTGAAAAGATAAAGTGTAGGTAACAAAAACAAAAAGATACATTTATTGAAAACCTGTAAAAATAGCAAATATATTTCCCAGCTGTCAGACCAGAGTTTATGTAGTAAAATTCTGAGTATCGTTTTGATTTATCGTGATAAGTTTTCTCGTTAATATATTTTCCCATTTATTCTATTTTTGAATGTTTGCTTTTGTTTTACCTCCTTTACTTAGCAAATGAAATTAGGAAGGTCTTCATGTCACCTTGTTTAAGAAGTTGTTAATTGTATGTCTTTGTGTTTTATACCTTTAATAAGTAAACAGATAAATTGTATTGTGCCTTTAATAAAGAAATAAAAAAGAGAACAAAAAAATTAAACAAATAAAACAACTACATACATACAAGGCCGGGGCAAAAAATCGATAAGATTTAAAAATCAAGTTGGCAAGTAAAATCGATTCTTTTTTCCTGAATCTCGAGTTTAAAGATTTTTTTTTTTATTCAACCCCTTTCATTTCACATTCGCACTTTGAGGCACTTTTCTCATTACCTAGTACACTTTTACATTTTTTACAACAAGAGTTTAGTTTTCTATTAAGATTTTTATTTTTTTTACAACAAGCGTTACCTCAGGTATTATATCTTCATATTTAGTTCAAACAAGTGTATAAAACTACAGTGCACAGGCACTTTGTGTCGATTTCTGTGTTGATTTTTTGACCTGGAGGCACTTTAAATGTTTATTTAGGTATAAATAAATGTATATTTTGGAAATAAACTTACAGTGAGTAGTTATTTCATTTTAAATGGGACGGGGGAATTGAATCGAATCGTGAATAGAGGTTTTTTTGTAAACTGAAGATACATCCAGTGCTTAACAAATGTGTCAGAACACCACCCAATGTTTGTGCCACGGCTGAACTAAATAGATGGCACTGTTAAATAGCCTAATTTATTTTTTATGATATGGTTAATACACCAGTAAGTAGTCTTTAATATGTTGGTTTTAGTAGCAAAAATATTATTATTTTGTTATCTATGAATTTCCAAATGACTGTTTCACAAGAAAAAAAGAAAAGAAAACGGTAAAGCACATCAGAATTTTTAAATTAAGATTTTAAATAATAATTACTTACTTGCATTTTTGAAACAGAAAAATTAGTTTTAAAGTTGAAAGTTAGATTTGATTACTGACTGCTCAGAAGCAGAGCGAGGCTCAAATTTGGGTATAAAAAGATGCATTCAGTTTGAAATTCCTCATTCCTGTTCAAAATGTTTACAAAAATATCCTCATTTTTAACAAGTTGAGAATAATTCCTAAAACACTGATGCTTGTTTTTAAGAGAGTTGGTCTGATAAATTTGTTAAGCACTGTGTATATTGTAAAGATTCTATACTTTTAAATACCACCACTGAATAGAAACCCTACAAATTTTATAGTTCTGAAACATAAAGAAATGTACAATACCCCTCAAATGTGAAAATGTTTTTGTACAGTTCAGACAATCTGCCAGAGTTCATCTGCTATGCTTTTATGGTTCACTTTTTGCCAGTTTTATCAAGATTCTAATTCTGGTAATGTGACAAATATTCATGTTTCTTTAACAGAAATGAAATTCAGGATATATTTAATGCTGACATTCAGCTAATAAATTTAAAGATATAGTTTTTGGTCCAGACTGTCGACCTGTTTGTCAAACACTGAGGCAACAAGTTACTTTTTCATCTCATCTCCTCTGAAGTCAATTCAAAAGCTTGGTGTGGCGATCTTGGTAAACTTGTATGATCAGCTTTGTAGGAAGGGTATTTGTGTTTTTGTCAAGTCAACTGTTTTAACTGCGCCACTTTAAAGGCCAAAGGAGCTCGAGAGCCACAGTTCGAGAGCAAAGAGTGCAAGTTGTGAGCACGAGGGGAGGCATGCAGCTCCGTGCCAACTCAGCTCATGTGCCAACAAAGCTCATCCATCAGAGTGCAATGAACTCCAGGCAGACTCTTCACTCACTGCATCGTTTGCTACGACGCTCAGATGTTTTTCCGTCCAGCTGAGCAATTAAAGGTGTCAAACAATAAACAAAACATCTACCACGAAATAAGAAACCTGCAAACATGTGTCCTGCATGCTGTTGTCAGTCACAAGTTAGGCTAAATTATAGCTTTATGGTCTCTGCATTCAAACTGAGTCACCTTGCTTCTTTAATTTAATCAGATTTTAAATGTGTAATGGTTTCTACAATTGCATATACATATAAGCATAAATTAAAGCAATGTCAGTGCATAAAGAAAGCAAATTTCAAAAAACAGAAGAGCTACAGACTTCTCAACCTTAAAGCTGAGATTTAAGGCTTCAGGACCAAATATTTAACAAAAGAACACAATTTTTGAACAACTTAGCCATGTCCTGAAAAACCCTGCAGTACCACAGGCTGGGACTTTCCATTACTATAGTCCAATAACAACATATTTGTTGCCTTATTTGTTAGGCATTGTCACTGGAAAAAACAAATATATACAAGTAGGACTTAACGATTTAAATAAAAAATCTAAATGCCATTTTTCTGGCAGATGTTGCGATGTCAATTCGATCCACAATTTTCTTACAATCAAGCTTCAGTGCAACATTCACTACGTTTACAGTACAGACAACAGTAAGGAAATCAATGACCAAAGCACATAACTCATTATTCATCAGCTAATATTGGTGATAATAATCTGTTTTTATTACTCATGCAATACTCCAACTTCTACTCCTAATCAAAGGCTTTGCGGTGTTGACCTGCTTACCAGCACTTCCATAAATCCAAACTGTCTGAAAATGAGTAAAACAGTATGTGTAAAATACTTGACACAACAGATCCTGGCTCAGTCAGGAGGGCTGCAAAATATTGCAGCTTTGGAGATCACATGATTGCGTTGTCTGAATTTGCAATTTCAATTCAAAAATGATAAATCTTTCTGCCAAATACAGGATTTTTTTTTTTTTTACTGAGGTCATGAAAATGTACATTTCATAAAGATATATTGGTCGAAGTGCTACCAAAGAATGTCAGACTCACTCAATTACAAAAATACTATGTTTAAACATTTAGTGACTCAAATTCAAGACTTCATCAGGCTTTCAAATGTCCACTGCTGCCCTGTCCAAGAGAAAAATGACTGCGCACTTGCTCTGATTTTTGCCTTTCTCCCCTAAACTAACCTCTGGTTGCTCCTGGTGATGATGGCAGGGGAGCAGGTTGGCAACGGTGTTGGACCCCAGGGTGGCGATGAGGGCACTTCTGTGATCGGCCACCTTAGCTTTCTGCCAGACCACCACCTGTAACAGAGTGACTCCCATTAAAATCCACATCTTCACGTCTAGTAAGGGCTTCTTCATAGACAGCTGCTGAGGAAGTAACTGGGCCGTGAACCGGTATATGTTTCGTTTCTTTGGGAAGCTCCAGCAGGGAAGAGGAGAAAAACCAACTAAAATGGACAAAATCCTTTGTTACCTAATTACTGAAATGAGTGCTGCCCTGCTGCAGTGGAATCAGCTGGTGACTGGTCCAGGGCAGTGTTAATTTTATTAACTAATTCTTTTCATGATAGTTTTTGACAATAACCTTTTCCCCCTGATGAATAGTAGACAGTAACTAACAAAAAAACAAGTGCACATGGACAAAAACTAAAACTAAATCAACATTTTTGTCAACAAATAAAAAGTAGACTATAATGTTTGACCTTGGTTGTGTGGAAGGTTGGATGAGTTCAGAAGGACATCCAATCACAGCTGCCTTAGCTTCATGGTGGTGGGATAAGTTGTGGAGCTTTCCAATCAGAGCTGCTCTCTTTACGAACTGATTCGTGTAGAGCAGGTTCACTGTTTGTTGTCAGTTCTGGTATTGTAACTGAGATGCTCTGCCAGGTGGACTAAATAAGGGTGACTGCATTTCACACAAAATTTAAATTTGTCTCTGTTAATTTAAACATTCAAACTTCACTAGCATTCACTAAAGGTTCATAAGTTTTACTTATCCAAGTGTAAAACATGAGTTCAAGAATTCAAGGAAACATAAAAAAATGCCTACACACTTAACACATATATTTTAGTCAGCTAAATTAAGACTAAAAGTAATATGTGATTAATAGGGGTGTAACGAAATTTTGTGCCACGAAATTTCGTGAAATAAAAAATGATGAAATTAAATTAAAAGACGCATAAAATAAGAGCACGAAATAAAAAACGTGAAGGGGTGCCGCGCACCACTGAGATTTTTTACCCTCCTCGCCTACCGTAGCAAAACACTCGCTTCAAAATGGAGGAAGATGAGGTTCGAGGAATTAGCTGACGCTCCTTTTCAAATAAATCGGTTGTGTGGACCTATTTTGGCTTCCCATGTAAAAGGCGAGAGAACGTTGAGAAGATTGCGGACAAAACAACAACCATGTGCAAAATATGCCGCAACAGTTCGCCATGTACTGCGGCGAGTACAACTACCAACTACTTTGAACTGGAGACAGGCAGCAACTGCATGTTTGTGTAAGTCTGCATAAAAAAAAAACAATCTTTGATTTTTGCATTTACTGCTGAGTTGACAGAATTTGATCATACTTGAAGATCAGAAGTATATGCACTGTTATAGGCTAAATATTATAGTTCACAGTTCAGACATTTATAGGTCTAAACTGCAGCTCTGAGGACTGCTATTTATTTTTCTTTTCATTCAAGAATATAGTTCCTGATTGTTACAACAACAAAGCTCTTTTTATTGAGATTTTATATTTGTATTTGCACTGTAGTCTAAATAAGGGGGAAAAACTACAATTTTGTTTTTTTTCAAAGAGCTTTTATTTTGTACTGATGCAGCAACATTTTTTGTACGTCTGCATTTGGAAGAAAATAAAGAAAATGCTATTGGGAATGCCTACTGTTGGGGATTTTCTATAATCTTTATTTTGTATCGTGAGTATTTCGTATCATGAGCCCTGTTTCGTATCGTTTCGTGAGTTGACCATTTTGTTACACCTCTAGTGACAAATATAATTCTGATAAATTTGATTTTTTCTAAATCTCTTTTGAGTTTTTCATCTCCTTTGCAGACAAAAGTTAGCATGTACAACATAGTCAGGTGTAACAGTTCCTGTTGCTAGGCTGATAAATGTGACTTGAGAAATTATTTGCATTTTTTCAATTCTAATAATGCAAATTCTTTAAACACAAATTGTGATTTTTTATTTTGTGACTGTCCATCAGTGAGTATATCTCCTGGGTGTTGATTACTTAAAGCATGCGCTCTGTCCAGGGCATGTCTCAGCTATTAAATATGTAATTTGGCGCATGTGAACGGATCACTCCTGCAAACAGTTCCTGAAGAAGCTGTGAAACACGACACAGGCTGCAGAGCAGGGCTGGAGGTAAAGGATAGGGGTGACTCAGTGCTGATTGTACTAAATGAGTTCATAACCCTCCTTGTAAGACCACGAAACTGATTTCTATGAAACATATATAGTGGGTTTTGGCCCCTCTGTGACCCCCGGCACCTATACACTCCTGTGTACAAACTGACTGCAGCCTGAAACACAATCTGGGGTTAAATACGCAGCTGTGTGCAGCAGCTTAGTCAGGCATCATAATCATCCAAATCAGAGCTCACAGTCAGACGTATTTATGTTTGGAGCACCTGACAGTTACGTTCAGCTCTGCTGGGAAAGGGCAAACACACTCAAAAGTCTAATTGCTATATAATTCCATCGCTGATTGATTTAATGTTATGTAATTTAAAGGAACCCAAAATAAAAGGCATTTTTGCACAGCTTAAGACTGCAACACTTTCACATGCAGGGAACAGGGGATGCAAATTTAATTTACAGAAGTGGTCTGGAAATGTTTCTAATGCACTTTTTTATTCACTTTATAGTCTTTTATTAAACTTAGTCTTATTAAAATGACCAGTAATGTCTCAGGGAGATGACAGGCCAGGATTCAGTTTATCTATATCTCTAAAAGACAGGAGTTTCACTTAGAACATTTGGTAACACTTTCTATGAAGCCCACATGTATGATGCATCATGTGATAATTATATGTAAGTGGTACCATAATGTGTTATGACTGTTGATATAGTGCATCATACAGCATTATGAGTGGAGTTATGAAGCACTATGAATGCCCTCATAATGCATTGTGATTGTCAGGGCTTCATACCTCATAAAGCATTATGGATGTAGTGTTCATGAGCATCCATGGAACAAGTTATTATAATTCATTATAAATGACATTATAATGTTTTATGATTGTTGATATAAAGCATCATGAAGCATTATGTTTGCTTATAAGTGTAGTTATGAAGCACTAAGAATGCATTATGGATGACATTATAATGCATTATAAATGTGGGCTTCATGGAAAATGTTACTGAACTTTTTTTTTTTTTTTTTTAAAGGTAAATAAAGGAAAAAAGTATTTTTAATCAGGGTGGTGAGTAAGTCTGCATTGACACAATAAGCTGTGTTGCTAATAAAACATCATGCACATAGAGTAAGTATAAATAGAAATGGATGGTACTGGATTTTTGCGGATATCCAATGTGTAGACATTCCCAATTTTATTATAAAGGTGTGAAAAATATAACAGCAATATATTCCGATATTTTGACCTCCGATACAATATCGATATATCAAATCTTAATATAGAATTTTTTGTAAAAATAAACTCATATTTTATCAGAGTTGGAAATAAATTACAACTTATAAATATGTATTCACAGATTCCTTTTTTTTTCATGCAGTCTATTCAGTGACAAGAGAAATGTGATTTTTATTACCAACTGTTGTGCTGTCAGTAAATCAAAGCACTTCAGTTACAGTTTGAGCTGCACTGCAGTTTGGATGCCTTCATAACACTGTTAAAGGGAAAACAAGGATAATGTCATTGCAACATTAGAGACTTCTACAATTTCATATTAAGTATATGTATGTAACACTGCATTTAACATACCGGTATTCAAAAACAACAAAATTTTTCAGTCAAATAATTTTGACTTGATTTGTACTTTCAGTTTTGAGTAATACTGTGCGATTTACACACACCATCTCTACTTTTCTCTTATTGAACTGTAGAATATCACAATATATCACAATATTGTGATATCATGATATTATCGTATCGTGCCCCAAGTATCGTGATACGTATCGTATCATGAGGTTTTGCCAATCCTCACCCCCATTTTATTATTGTTGGTACTTTGGGAAGACTTTGAGGTATCTCCTTTACTGAAATAGATCTGTTCCTCTCATTGTGACAACATATTTGGGTAGAAATTGACCAGAGCAAACAACATGTCATACTCTAATAGAAGACATTGTTTTAAAAATGTAAAACAAAATTAACTCTGATATTACAACATGAACTTGCCACACTGCACTTTTAGGACTGCTTGGTGATCTTTTTACCTACTAATGTATTATTATGGCTGTATTTTAAGATTTTATTCTTACTATGTGCTGTCTTGTGTGGTAGTTGATCCTTTGTAGTTTGTGTTTTTATGCTTTCTGTGCAAGACAAATTCCCTTAGGGACAATAAATGTTTCATTCTTCTTCTATAACAGGGTGAAGCACTGTGTTGCATTCAGACACTTTGTGGGTATGAATAGATGTGTTATGGATGGCTAATATAAAAGACTGAAATGTCACCGATATTCAACTTTTAAAGTTCATATCTGCTGATATTGTGCCGATAAATCAAGCATCTCTAAATATAAGATTAATAAAAATGTAAGTATTTAAATAATTATCAGTAATTTGTTGTATTTTTTGTTCATGAAGGGAAATGATAAAACAGAGACGTAGAAGGATGGACATGGTCAACAACACTCA